>BJKM01000209.1:0-667500 GCA_015082035.1 Chaenogobius annularis | reverse complement strand
TTATTTTTTTATTTATTATTATTATTTTAATTAATTATTATATCTTATTCATTTTGAGCAAGTCAATTTAGCTAAAAGTTAGAAAAATGTTATCACAGAATAGCACTTTTTTAGGTTTATAATTTCACTTCCTGTTTGTAATCGATGACATCACACTAGGAAATTACCCAGAAAACACTGGGCCAAAACTCATGTAATGTCAAAAAAATGTTATTTGACAAATACAAATATATGAGAGCGACTTTATTTTGCTGAATTCATGTTTAATGAGTCAAAAAAGTAGTTTCTTTAGTGTAAATTCCGCATAAACTTTGTCTGGAATGAGTGTCCCTGCTGTGATGTCACTTCCTGTCATTTTCTACAGATGTTTCAATGTTTTCTCCACAAATACCTGCTCGATCGGTGTCAAACTGTCATTTATATGTACGACAGGTTTAAATACACCAAATAAAGTCAACATTAGAACATCGTAAAAACCTGTCATAGGACCTTTAAGAGTTGCTGGAAAGTACAAAAGTAAAAGTACTGTACTGAAGGGATCTGTACGTTACGTTGGATGTATTTTTACTTTTACTTCACTACGTTTGAGAGCAGAGTGTATACTTTCTACTGCACTACATTTCTCACTCCATGTAATGCTTTAAAAGTTCCAAATCTGTGTGAAATACTATACTGTGTACTGTGTTCTTATATATATATATATATACATATATATATATTTTTTTATAAAAGAATAAACATAGAACAGAACAACACGACCAGAGAGCGAAAATCTAAATAATAACACAATTAAACATCAACTAAACATGAATCGAAACAAATTAAATAAACAGTAAATAAAAATGTGTTTGTCAAATTGAATCTGGTATGTGCTACTTTTACTTTTACTCGAGTTTTTTTGTACATGTATCTGTACTTTTACATCATGAATAAAACTGAATACTTCTTCCACTTCTGGTACTATAACAGTCGAACTTTCCAGTGTTTATAATCAGAACGTTTGTATTCTAAATGCTGCTAGCTATTAGCCGTTAGCTCCAATGCATTTTCAATGGGAGAGTTAGCGTTAGCCTCAAAACATCCCAAACGATGAAAAACCAGGGCCGTTTTGGCGACTGAAAACCACTCGAGAAACACCAGAGCAAACATGATCACGTGTCGCGCATTTTTGCATGGAGATTTAGCGTTAGCAATTAGCGTGGAACATATAAAGCAGGCCACAACAGTTGAATAATCACATTTTAGTTTCGTTTTATCGAGCGCCACAAATCAGGCAAACGTTCTAGTGATCTGTGGAAGTCGAGACGCTTCATTTATGTTTTTAATTCGCTGTATTCACAATAAAATGGACGGAACAGAAAGTTTTTGTGAGTACGCAGCTTTTCTAAACGCGCCTGGAAGGGTCAAATGTAATCCGACCCCGTGGTAATCTGGTTAGCGGGGAGGAACAAGCAGCCAAGCCCAAAACAAGCGACCACAGCCCCGGAAAAATATATACATCAAATAAGCAACTGGTGAAATGTTGTTTATCGCGGTAGAACGCGCGCTGTTGAGATGTGCATATGTAACAACGATAACGGCTTTGAAACAACTGTAAAGAGACTGTATTTCACCTGGACAAGGCTAAAGTTAGCATACTTTAATGTGTGAAAAGTGCAGCTCAGGATCAACCAAAGAAAGACGCTCAAAAGTCTCTATAAAGAAGCAGAATTTAAACCAAAGTTGCCAGATTTTCTGAGAGCAACAAGCGACCGAAGCCTTAGAAAACGAAACGACAAGCGGCCACAGAAACAACGCCGAGAAATAGGTTCAGCGTTATTTGCGCGTCGAACGAACGATAACGAGACGTGCCGTTGCGTATTGTACGGAAATAACAACTTTAAAACATGAAAAGTCAACAGTTCGGTCATCGTTGGGGTCTTTTATCGTGACACAGAAGTGAAAAAGGCTAAAAAAAAAATGTTTTCTTTTTCTGATGTGAAAGTGCAGATACTGTCCAAATCGTCCAAAATTCAGTTCATTTCATTTAGCTTCAGTCCGTTTACAGTTACCTTTTTCTAACTAAGGATTGAACAGAAAAAGTGACAGAAACAAAGGGCAGTGAGTGTTTAAGATCAAGCGCTGGGCCTCGCCAATGATCAAGCAGTGGGCCTCGCCAATGATCAAGCGCTGGGCCTCGCCAACGATAAAGCAGTGGGCCTCGCCAACGATCAAGCAGTGGGCCTCGCCAAGGATCAAGCGCTGGGCCTCGCCAACGATCAAGCAGTGGGCCTCGCCAACGATCAAGCAGTGGGCCTCGCCAACGATCAAGCAGTGGGCCTCGCCAACGATCAAGCGCTGGGCCTCACCAACGATCAAGCGCTGGGCCTCGCCAACGATCAAGCGCTGGACCGAATGCGTAATCAGACAAATGCAAATATGACATTCAAACTTTATTTGAAAATGTACATTTGTACATTTGATGAACTTTGACTAAATGGGACTTTTTAAGCTGTAATTCATATGTTTTTGTTATATTGTGCAAATTTGTATCATTTTAATTAATTAATTAATTATTATTATTAATTTTTTTTATTTTTTCATGATTATTGTTTATTATTTGTCATTGTTTCGTTTTGTTTTTTGTCTTGCTCTCTAGTCATGTCTTGTTTTGTGTTTTAACATAAAAAAAAAAGAAAATTAGGAAAAAGGATTTTAAAAAATTTAAATAAACGACCTGACAAAAAAAATAATTTGGAGGAAGTTTTACGTACGTTTCCACTCTCAAACGCCTCCTCCTTTTCCTCCACTGTAAACGCCTCCTCAACAGTAAACGCCTCCTCCTCCCCTCCACAGTAAATGCCTCCTCTTCCTCCTCCTCCTCCACACCAAATGATAAACAACTGCTTAAAAACACTGAGAAACTACCATATATAAAAGGGACAATATTAATAATTTTTGTTTTATTTAGATTTTGTTAGACAAACAAACAATAATATTCACAACATAAAAAGACACAAAAAAATAATAATAATAATAAAAAATAAATTAAAAAAAGACGAAAAAAAGGTGTGTTTCTGTTTGTGGAGTTAGAATACGCAACACTTTAAGCAAAAGTACAAAGAAATGATTATAGCAACGTCTGAATGTCTGAAGCTGAACAAAGCGTGTAAACAGAGTAAACAGTGCATTACTTTGTGTATTGAACCTTAGCGAACCAAAGGATTTGATAAAAAACACTTTTTGCATACATTTTTGGTAGTAATAATAGTAGGTAGTAATAGTTTTGAAGTAATAGTTCAAAGTATCTGAACAAACGTCCGTGTAGCTCATGCTAATAAACAGGTCAGCGCTTCAATTGTGCGAAGCAGTTGATACGTTTTGATTATTCAAATAAGTGTGTTTCATAAAGAGGGTGTGCACGTAAGAGTTATTATCAGCCCAATGGAGGTTTTCCACACCAAAAATAAAATAAATAATAATAAAAATAATAATAATAATAATAATAATAATAATAAAAATAAAAATCATAATAATAATAATAATGATTAACGTATTGAAACCGAAATCAGCTTAACTGGACATGCACTGGTCGTTCTGTCATGAACATCCCATTTACACAGTGACTTTATTATGAAATCAAGCCTGTATCGGTCATAGTTCTATCAGATTTACCACAGCAAAACCAAACACGAGAGCCTTTTCATCCCAGCGCTTTTATATTTATTTAAGTTCGTCAAATGTGACTTTGTTAAATGATTGCGCCTACACAAAGCAAAGTGATGAACAATGGTTTAGTTTGTGGAGTTTTATACCTTTTTTTTTTATTCTTCTCACTCCATTTTGAGCTAATATTGTCTATTATTAGTGTCACTCCTACATTTGTTGGCTTATTGTTGGAAAATAGTTAAATTTTCGGTCCAAACAGTTCAAGGCAAAGCTCAAGTTTCTCCAAACACTTGATCTATTCTCCACACGAGTCCCGACTCTTTACTTCTGCTTGAATGTTCTTGTTTTAAAGTAACAAATATTGACATTTCGCTGCATTTATCGAACACAAAAGTCCAAACAAAGGCGTAGTATAAGTTTTCACTCTGAAAAGCGCCTGAGCCACACGCGTTTTGGCCAGCTCTGCCTCCGCGGCGACCGTCTTGTGCCTGTCATATTGTTTACATGAAGCAGGAGTCGTCGGGAGATGTTTCTGCCGCTCCTCGGGGGGATAAAGAAAGACCCTTTGTTTTTATTGGGCTGCAGGAATGTGTGACAGAGAGCGGACATCTGCTTTATTAGCATTTGTGATTCCACCCCCAGCTATGATCCGCTGCTGTGCTCTGATACCGCCGCTGATAAGACCTCCACTCACGGCCCTAATCAGGAAAGACCACTTCTGAGCCTTTGAAGCGCTCACTTTTTGGGTGGAGGAGACAAAGCTGGTATGAAACGTGCCGTCACTTTGGATACAAGGCGAAAGAAAATGCAAATCTGTGAAGTTTTCCTTTTAACGTAATGCTTTTGTGCTGATTCAGCCCCAGTTTATGTACGTTTTTAAGTCAGATTTAATGTTTTGATTAAAAAAAAACAACGCTTCATTTCACTGAAGTGACAGTTTCAGCTAAAAGCGTCAAAAATGCGACCAAAAGCAGCAAAAACGCAACTAAAAGTGACAGAAATACATCTAAAAGCAACATAAATGTGACTAAAAGCAACAAAAACGCAATTAAATGCGTAGAAAATCAAACTAAAAGTGACAGAAACGTGACTAAAAGTGATAACAATGCAGCTTAAAGCAACTTGAAGTGACAGAAACATAACTAAAAACAACAGAGACGTGACTTAAAGCGACTAAAAGCAACTAAAAACATAAAAAACCACGACTAAAAGCGCCAAAAATGCAACTAAAAGCGAAAGAAACCAAATTAAAAGTGACAGAAACGCGACTAAAAGTGACAAAAACGTGACTATAAGCGACAGAAACACAACTAAACACGACAAAATACATCTAAAAGCTGCAAAAACGTGACTTGAAGCGACAAAAGAAGTTGAAAATAAACATTTCTGTCACTTCAAAATGACTCGAAGTTGCCAAATCAAAGAGGAAAAGGCCATGTTTGCCAGAGATTCTGAGTGATTCGTTTGGATTCACGACGTTTCTCACTCGACGTAAATCAGATCCTATTTCCAAACGTTGAGCCTGTTGTACCTGATTTTCCAAACCCTGAAAGGAGGAAGTACGTGTTTACATCTTTGTCGCGCTAGTATTCACATGCAGGAATATTTGGCACGACTTTAGAACAGCTTTTCCAAACTTTGTAGTGAGCATTATATAAAGTTTACTGTTCAAAATACTTCCACTGATGAGTTCTGTCCTGCACCGAGACGTTTGTACCCAAATAAAAGGTTCAAATATGGTGAGTGAAGGCTTCTACTTAGAGAATATTTACGATTAAAGTGTATTACTAATGAAAATCACAACTTGTTTATTATTTTGGGACATTTGGCCACAAAAACGCATCTAAAAAGCAACAAAAATGCAACCTAAAGCAACAAGAACGCATGTCTAAAAGTAACAGAAATGTGACTAAAAGCACACAAACTCAACTAAAAGCACACAAACTCAACTAAAAGCACACAAACTCAACGCAACAAGAAACATAACTAAAAGCGACAGTTAGTGCAACTAAAAGTGAAAAACGCAGTTAAAAGCAACAAAGATGCTACATAAAGCAACAAGAACGCGACTGAAAGCAAAAAAAAGCAACTAAAGATGACAGAAAGGCAACTTCAAGCACCAAAAATGCAACTCAAAGCGTAAAAAAATAAGCAAAAGACACCAAAATGCAACTTCAAGCACAAAAACACAATCGAAAAGCAACACAAAACACACTAAAAGCAACAAAACCACGACTAGAAGCAACAAATACACAACTGAAAAAACAACAACAATGCAACTAAAGCAACAAAAACGCAACTAAAAGCAACAAAAACACAACTGAAAACAACAAAAATGCAACTAAAGCAACAGAAAACAACTAAAGCAACAAAAACGCAACTAAAAGCAACAAAAACACAACTGAAAACAACAAAAATGCAACTAAAGCAACAGAAACGCAACTAAAGCAACAAAAAACGCAACTAAAAGCAACAAATACACAACTGAAAACAACAACAATGCAACTAAAAGCAACAAAAACACGATGGAGAGCGTCAAAAACCTGAAACCCGCGCGGTTCTTTCATCAGTTCGTCAGTTCATATTTCAGTCTTTTTTTTTTTGTCAATTCTCTTCGGACGTGTTTCAAATGTGAACGATTTATTAAAAAACATACATCGCGAATCGCCAAACTCAAGCGATGACGTCATTTACAAACGCACACAAGGTTAAGAGGGTCTCATGAGCGCTTCTTTGGCTGACGTTCTCGCGCGTTATTGCTCCACATTTCCAGCTCATCTTCTCGTACGGTCTTTTGTTGGCTGCGTTCGGGATTATACGTTATACGTTCGGGATTATACGTCTGTGAAAGTCTGTTGTGTGTGAGAGGCCGCAACTTTTTGGTGTGAAAATTCCTTCCCGGGTCATTTCGGATGCATCCCACCCATGCATTCATACTTGCGGAGCGGATTAGCATGGGCTTTGTTAGGCTAATGGCATTATTGTGGCGGTCGGGGGAGGAGCTCTGTGAGGCGGGGCTCTATGTACAAAATATGTGTGTGTGCTTCATATGGAAATCAAGTTTTAGAGCGTAAATGAGGACTTTTAAAAGACTGAAACCGCGTGAAAACAGGAAACGTGTCGATATAGACTCAAATGTATTAGCATTTTCTTCTTTGTCATCACAAAAAGCGTAATATATAGATTTAGCAAACAAAATATAGAAATTATAATTACGTCCATATTTTGCTGTATTTGTAATTCAGTTGTGTGACGAAAAAAGTGTAGTAAACTGCAGTATACGATTAACTGCACTGAAACTATGAAGGAAGTTGGAAAATATATTGATTTGTTCCAGATAAAGTGTTCATTCATTCATTCTTTACTGAAACTAAACTTTCGACTTTCCCAAAGAAAAGATAGATGTAGTTTAAGAGAGATGTAGTTTTAAAACAAAGTCATAATTCGCCATAAAAAGTCCTCCACAAACGACAAAAGGTCTGTTTTAAAGCATGAAAAATGCTAACGCTGTAGTTTAGGTCTGGACAAACGTGAGTAAAAGCGACAAAAAGGTGAATAAAAGCGACAAAAACATGAGTAAAAGCGACAAAAACATGAGTAAAAGGCTTAAAGGGACGGAAACGGGACTTAAAGCGACTGAAACGAGACTTAAAGCGACGGAAACGAGACTTAAAGGGAAAAACGGGACTTAAAGGACGGAAAGGAACTTAAAGCGACGGAAACGGGACTTAAAGGCGACGGAAACGGGACTTAAAGCGACGGAAACGGAAACGGACTTAAAGCGACGGGAGGACTTGGGAAAACGACGAAAAACGGGACGGAACGAACGGGACTTAAAGGCGACGGAAACGAGACTTAAGCGAGAACGGACTTAAAGGGACGGAAACGGGACTTAAAGCGACGGAAACGGGACTTAAAGCGACGGAAAACGACGGGACTTAAAGGGACGGAAACGGGACTTAAAGCGACGGAAACGGGACTTAAAAGCGACGGAAACGAGACTTAAAGCGACGGAAACGCGACTTAAAGCGGGACTGAAACGAGGACTTAAAGGGACTGAAACGAGACTTAAAACAGCGACTGAAACGAGACTTTAAAGCGACGGAAACGAGACTTAAAGGGACGGAAACGAGGCTTAAAGGGATTGAAACGAGACTTAAAGGACGGAAACGGGACTTAAAGCGACGGAAAACGATTAAAGAGACGGAAAACGGGAAAACGGGACTTAAAGCGAGCGAAACGGAACGGGACTTAAAGCGACGGAAACCGACTTAAAGGAGAAAGGGGAAACGAGACTTTAAAGGGACAGAAAACGGAACACGAGACTTCAAGGACGGAAACGAGGCTTAAAGGGACGGAAACGAGGCTTAAAGGACTGAAACGAGACTTAAAGGCGACTGAAACGACTTAAAGCGACTGAAAGAGACTTAAAGGGACAGAAACGGACTTAAAGCGACGGAAACGGGACTTAAAGCGACGGAAACGGACTTAAAACGAAACGACTTAACGACGGAAACGGACTTAAAGGACGGAAACGGGACTTAAAGCGACGGAAACGGACTTAAAGGGACTGAAACGAGACTTAAAGGGACTGAAACGAGACTTAAAGCGACTGAAACGAGACTTAAAGGCGACGGAAACGAGACTTAAAGGGAACGGAAACGAGGCTTAAAAGGATTGAACGGACGAGACTTAAAGGACTTAAAGCGACGGAAACGGGACTTAAAGCGACGAAACGGGACTTAAAGCGACGGAAACGACTTAAAGCGACGAACGGAGACTTAAAGCGACGGAAACGGGACTTAAAGCGACGGAAACGGGACTTAAAGCGACGGAAACGAGGACTTAAAGGACGGAAACGAGACTTAAAGGGACGAAACGACTTAAACGGACTTAAACGAGACTAAAGGACTGAAACGAGACTTAAAGCGACGACGGAAACGAGACTTAAAGGGACGGAAACGAGGCTTAAAGGGATTAAACGAGACTAAAGGGAACAGACTTAAACGGGAAACTTAAAGCGACGGAAACACGGACTTAAAGGGACGGAAACGACTTAAAGGGACTGAAACGAGACTTAAAGGGACGGAAACAGGACTTAAAGCGACGGAAACGGGACTTAAAGCGACGGAAACAAGAGAACCTGTGTTAAATATTTATCACAGTTTTACTTCCGTTAAGTTCAGTTTGTGAAGAAATGTTGCAAAATAAGAGTGTAAAATGAAACGTCGAGCCCTCTGTGATGTCATCAGCGTGCGACACAGAGACAGTTGACACTTAACTGACACACTTTAACAGTTTAAACCATCGTTCGACAAAATAAAGGTGTTCTATGGCGTTATTGTGTGTTGAATCAGAACTGCTGTGTCATTTATGTGGATTTTGGCTCTTGTTTACAGTCTTGTTGCTAGGTAACATATGTGGGCCTCTACATATGTCATATTTGTGCGCACGTTCAACCAGGAAGTACAATTATGAACTTTACAAAAATGGTTCAAACTGGGGACAAACGGGCAAAATGTTGAGCCAAATCTGAAATATGATTGTGTTTATTATGTTTTAGTGTAAATAAGAATAGTTTTAGTGAGCGCCCCGCCCCCTGCTCGAGGCTAACGCTGCAGGTGATTCATTTTCCTTCGGTGAATGATCCTCCACACACAGACCATTGACTGATACAGATCTATAAACCCAGCAGGCCGGCGCAACCCGAGTCCTTCTGGGGGAATGCACTCAGTCAGAGCTATTGTTTCTTTCACATACAGTTCCTCTGAGAGATAAGCGCGTCCCGGCGGCTAAGATAACAGCCGCGGCGCTAAAAGCAACGGATGAGGCGTTCGCTGTCATCGCCCGGCTCTGGAAACCGCGCCCGCCGGAGTCTCACGGCGTTCAACGGAGACGGTTTCATTCATTCGCTTTCACGTTTCAGGGGGAAAGTGTGGTTCTGTTTTATGTGGTTGTGTTTTTTAGTGTTTACCATTTTATCGATCTCACTTGACGACGCTGTTATAAACGCGCGATAACAAATGCGACCAATCAAAATCAAAACAGGAATCAAGGCTACACTATAATAACTACACCTTTATTAGACTTACTAAGCATGAAAAAAGACTTCATTCATAATGATCAAAGTTTATTAAGAAGGATTCAGACTTAGACAACGTAAAGGCCCAGTGCGGAACATTTTCACCCAAGAAAATATTCAAATAGACTAAAAGAAAGCACATTTTTTGGTCATTTTGGCTTGTTTTGTTGCAATGTAAAAAAAAAAGCGGCGGGCGAGCTGCATCTCCACAGACCTGACCTGTACTTGGCCGGTTTCCATGGCGATGTCATTTCCTTTAGCTGTCACATTCCACACTGTGACATTAAACTGATCTATTTCCATGGAGACTGTTCTGAAGTGTAGCTTTATTTGAACTTTCCGTTTCCATGGAGTTTTGCGGGTGACTCTCCACCTCCAGAAAGTTACGCACTGTGCCTTTAGTATTTAGGCTTATACAGACAAAGTGACCATGACCGTTTGGATATATTTACAATTTTGCCAAAACACAAAATGTATGTATTGTGCATTAATTATAACACACATTTTTGGAAAAAAAACAACATTTTCAAGCTTTATGCCATTTTTTGTTTGTTTGTTTTGTTGTTTGTTTGTGTCGTGTGGACAACACCAGCAATTACAGCGACATTGACACAAAACCAGAACAGAACATCAGCTTTTAAACAGCAAATTCAACCATACAATTCTCAGTTCTATTTGCATTTTGAACAACACAGTCTGATTATTACAGTCCATTGAATGTCATTTACGGAGATGAATTAAAGTCCAAGTCAAAAGGCGACTTTTCGCTTGAACGAGGCCCGCGCGGCGCTGTGAATGTGACGTAACGCTGCGCAGAGCGGGCCGCGGTTCAAAGGGGCAGAGGAAGTGGCAGAGGACGCTTTTTTGGGAGATTTGTCACCGGTAGGGGAAGGTTTTGGAGGGGGTTAAAGGGGCGGGTTGGTGGGCTCCGCGTATCTCAGGAATGCCACGCTCTTGACCATAAATAAATACGACGAAAATGGCCACGAATCCCAGCGAAGAGAGAGAGAGAGCGCGGTCAGGGCGGAGCTATGGGACTGCAGCGGGTTACCCTCAGCACAGCGCGTTTACTGTAGTTCAGAGGGGGGGGGGGAACGTACAGTTAAAAGGGTCTACGACAGGTCGGACCACTCACTGAACAAGAAACGCGGCGAAGATTTATATCATTGAAACGGTGCGATGAAAAACGATCCCAGAATAGCACATTTTTGAAGGTTTGTAATTTCACTTCCTGTTTGTAATCGATGACATCACACGAGGAAATTACACGCAAACACTGGAAAAAAACTCATCTAATGTCACAATTTATTACATTTGACAAATACTAATAAATGAGAGCGACTTTATTTTGTTGATTTCATGTTTAGAGCGTCAAAAAAGTTTCTTTAATGTAAATTCTGCATAAACTCCCCTGTGTGATGTCACTTCCTGTCATTTTCTACAGAGTTTTCAACGTTTTTTCCACAAATACCAGCTCGATCGGTGTAAAACTATCATTTATATGTACGACAGGTTTAAATACACCAAATAAAGTCAAAATTGGAACATCATAAAAACCTGTCGTACGTCACTTTAAGATTTATATATTCAAAATGTTCTTAAAAATGATAAAAAATGTCTGTATTGTTGTCTGTCTTTTGTAGTTTTTGTTGTCGTTGTCCTCACTACTGTTACTGTTTTGTATTTGTGAATAAAGTTTCAAAAAATTATAAAAACTTTATTCCAGAATCACACATTTTCTTAGGTTTATAACTTCACTTCCTGTTTGTAATTGACGACATCATACGAGGAAATTACCCAGCAACCACTGGGCCAAAACTCATCTAATGTCAACATTTGTTTTTGTATGTGTAAAAAATCGTTTATTTTATGTAAATTCTGCATAAACTTTGACTGGAATGATGTCACTTCCTGTCATTTTCTACAGATTTGTTGACTTTTCTCCACAAATACTGACCTGATTCGTGTAAAACTATCATTTATATGTGCAACAGGTCTAAAAACACACATTAGAACGTCGTAATTCTGCGACACTTTGCATTTCCCTGTGAAAAACGAGCACTTTGACGTGGTTTCATACGTTTTGTGAGCTTTTAACCATGTTCTAACGTCAAAAACACACTGGAGGCGTGTTTGGCTTCAGCCACACTCCTTCCGAGCCTCAACAAAACCACCGACGTCAAAAGTAGAGCGCTGAGGTCTTCTTTGCTGCGCATAAATCATCACCAAACTCGTTCTAGGCATTTCTGCCTCAAAATCGCGTCTATCGCAACTGCGTGCTTACGTCAGCACGTCGGGGCAAGCTAGCTTTTGTTTATTTCCCCTCTGCTGCCAGTAGATGGAGTGCCAACATATCCTGATGAGTTCTTTTCAACGCAAACACTATTTATAGGTCTAAAACATGAGATGCACAAAGCAAAGAGCAAGTTTAAAGGTCAATAACGACAAATAATGTGTAATATTTGTCCTTTAAAACACAATAATCGACGTCTGTTTTAAGGTCGATTTTAACCCTGTTCAGGGGCGCTCCAACTTTGCTCCGGAAATGTCATCTTTCCAGTTCGATACCTGTTCAAATGAGTCGTTTCGAGACGTATTTTCTTTATTTCCACGCCACAAACACGCTCTAAACACGCCCGCACTTGTCCACGTTCAGGGCCTTTTGAGCGCCGTGCCCGCGTCAGTGTGGCACAGCGCTGCGCTCCTTTGTCCCCTTAAACACTTTTAATTAGCATCACGGCGGGGGCCGGGGGTCCCGACACAACGGTCTCTCAACGGGACATGATACAGGCCTGCAGTGAGTGACACGCGCGGGACGAAGGAGGAGAACGTCAAATCGGACTCTGTTTAAGGAGACAAACGGCAGGAAAAACACGCATTTCTTTGGTTTTTCAATGGTTCGTTTTTGTTCCGTTCACATGGAAACAAAAACATAGTCAAATCTGCTTCTAAACATGTTTTATTACTTCATTTAATCCATAAAAATCACCTTTTACACAGAACAAACGTTACACATTTGTATTGAACACGATTACGACCGATCGAACAGGAGTTGTCGATATTTCATTATAATCCTGATTTATTCATGTTTTTCCTCAAAAAGATGTGGCAAAGTGAGATCTTTTTAACACTTTTTTTTTCAGGAAATTGGCTGAAATACTGAATATGAAAAGCAAATTCCGCTCTGTACATTTTAAAAAATCTAATATGTCAATAAAATGGCTCTGTACAGTTTTCAGATTTTTACTGTAAATCACAAGATAAATGCAATTTTTGCCATTTTTACACATAAAATCCTTATTTTTTAAAAAGAAAAAATGATGTGATGAAAAATTTGCATGATTAGACAAGTAAAGTAACTGTTGGAAATGTAAATTTGTTCCGGTTCTTTTGCAGTGACTTCGTTCCATCGCTTCTGGTTTGAGAAACAGTCAGTATCAATAAACAATAAACTGGATCAACAAAGCTTTAACATGGCATTCTTTCTTCTTTCTTTCTTTTCTTTCTTTTCTTTTTTCTTTCTTTTTTCTTTCTTTCTTCTTTCTTTTCTTTCTTCTTCTCTCTTTTGTTTTTGCTTTTTTGGCCCAAATAATTGTACATTTTGTGCAGTGAAATAGTCGATGTAAATATGATTGTCAGCTTTTATGTCACGGTTTTAGGATGTAGTCACTCTTACAGTGCTGTAATTTAACATCTATTATCCTGGTTTAGTCCTGTTAGTCCTGTTTCACCTGTTTAGCCCTGTTTAGACCTGTTTAGCCCTGGTTTTTAGACCTGTTCAGACCTGGTTTAGCCCTGTTTCAGACCTGGTTTAGCCTGTTCAGACCTGGTTTAGGCCCTGTTCTAGACCTGGTTTAGCCCTGGTTTAGACCTGTTTTCAGACCTGGTTTGCCCTGTTTTCAGACCTGGTTAGCCTGGTTAGCCCTGTCTCAGACCTGGTTTAGCCCTGGTTTAGCCCTGTTTCAGCTCTGGTTTAGCCTGTCTCAGACCTTGTTAGTCCTGGTTTAGCCCTGTTTCAGACCTGTTTAGCCTGTTTCAGACCTGGTTTAGCCCTGTTTCAGACCTGGTTTAGCCCTGTCTCAGACCTGGTTTAGCCCATGGTTTAGACCTGTCTCAGACCTGGGTTTAGCCCTGGTTTTAGCCCTGTCTCAGACCTGGTTTAGTTCCTGTCTCAGACCTGGTTTAGCCCTGGTTTAGCCCTGTCTCATGAACCTGTTTAGCCATGGTTAGCCCTGTTTCAGACCTGGTTTAGCCCTGTTTAGACCTGTTTCAGACCTGGTTTAGCCCTGTCCTCAGACCTGGTTTAGTCCTGTCTCAGACCTGGTTTAGCCTGGTTTCAGCCTGTTTCAGACCTGGTTTAGCCCTGTTTCAGACCTGGTTTAGCCCTGTCTCAGACCTGGTTTAGCCTGGTTTAGCCCTGTTTCAGACCTGGTTTAGCCCTGGTTTAGCCTGTCTCAGACTGGTTTAGCCTGGTTTCAGCCCTGTCTGCAGACCTGGTTTAGCCCTGGTTTAGCCCTGGTTTAGCCCTGGTTTAGCCCTGTCTTCAGACCTGGTTTAGCCCTGGTTTAGCCCTGTCTCAGACCTGGTTAGCCCTGGTTTTAGACCTGTTTCAGACCTGGTTTAGCCCTGGTTAGCCCTGTTTCAGACCTGGTTTAGCCCTGGTTTAGCCCTGTTTCAGACCTGGTTTAGCCCTGGTTATAGCCCTGTTTCAGACCTGGTTTAGACCTGGTTTAGCCCTGTCTCACCTGGTTACCTGGTTTAGCCCTGTTTCAGACCTGGTTTAGCCCTGTTTCAGACCTCGGTCTTTAGCCCTGTCTCAGACCTGGTTTAGCCCTGTCTCAGAACCTGGTTTAGACCTGTCTCGACCTGGTTTAGCCGCTGGTTTAGCCCCTGTCTTCAAGACCTGGATTTAGCCTGGGTTTAGCCCTGTTCAGACTTGGTTTAGCCTGGTTTAGCCCTGTTCTCAAGACCTGGTTTAGCCCTGGTTTAGCCGTTTCAGACGGTTATAGCCCTGTTCAGACCTGTTTAGCCCTGGTTTAGCCCTGTTTCAGACCTGTTTAGCCTCTGTTTAGCCTGTTTCAGACCTGGTTTAGCCCTGGTTTTATGCCCTGTCTTCAGGTAGCGCACTGGTTTAGAGACCTGGTTTAGACCTGTTTCAAGACCTGTTTTAGCCCCTGGTTTAGCCCTGTTTCAGACCTGGTTCAGCCTCTGGTTTAGCCCTGTTTCAGACCTGGTTTTAGCCTGTTTCAGACCTGGTTTAGCCCTGTTTAGCCGCTGTTTAAGACCTGGTTTTAGACCTGTCTCGACCTGGTTTAGCCCTGGTTTCAGACCTGCTGCTCAGCACCTGGTTTAGCCCTGTTTCAGACCTGGTTTAGACCTGGTTTAGACCCTGGTTTAGCCCCTGTTTAGCCCTGGTTTAGACCTGTCCGGACCCGTTGAGACCTGTTTAGGGGTGTTTAGCCCTGTTTCAGAACGTCTCAGCCTGGTTTGGCTAGCCTGTTTCAGCAGGCGTTTAGCCCTGGTTTAGCCCTGTCTCAGACCTGGTTTAGACCTGGTTTGACCTGTTCTGCGACCTGTTTTAGCCCTGTCTTCAGACCTGTTCATGACCTGGTTTAGACCTGGTTTGCCCTGTTCTCAGACCTGGTTTAAGCCTGTTTAGCCCTGTTTCAAGACCTGGTTTAGCCCTGGTTTAGCCCTGTTTTCAGACCTGGTTTAGCCCTGTTTCAGACCTGGTTTAGCCCTGGTTTAGCCCTGTTTAGCCTGTTCAGACCTGGTTTAGCCCCTGTTTAGCCTGGTTTAGCCTGTCTTCAGACCTGGTTTAGCCCTGGTTTAGCCCTGTTTTAGCCTGGTTTAGCCCTTGTCTCAGACCTGGTTTAGCCCTGGTTTAGCCCTGTTTTTCAGACCTGGTTTTAGCCCTGTTTCAGACCTGCGGTTGCTGAGCCCTGGTTTTGCACCTGGTTTAGCCCTGTCTTCAGACCTGGTTTAGCCTCCTGTTTAGCCCTGGTTTAGCCCTGGTCTCAGACCTGTTTAGCCCTGTGTTAGCCCCTGTGTTTAGCCCTGGTTTAGCACCTGTCTTCAGACCTGGTTTGCCCTGGTTAGCCCTGTCTTAGACCTGGTTTAGCCCTGGTTTAGCCTGGTTTACCCTGTCTCAGACCTGGTTTTAGACCTGGTTTAGACCTGTCTCGACTGGTTTAGGTCTAGACGATCAGCGACAGACTCAAACACACAGAGACACAAAGACACTCCAGAACTGCTCCGTCTTCTCGTGTCAAACGCATTTACAAACTCGTTTCCTCCAGTTTTCTCGAAAATGCAGCGTCTTCGGACGTTCTCTGACCAAAACGTGAACCTGTCTTTGTTTGTCGCCGACTCAGCCTCACAAACGCTGCGAATAATGTTCTCCGCAAACAACAACAATACCCCCCAAATATTGTCGAACAACCAAAAAGAAATAACACAATTTAACATATTTCAAACGTATATTTCAGGTTATTGTTCTCACCAAAGTCCACAATGAACAAACGCAAAAGAGATGAATGACAGGGCACATTAGAGCTGCAGCTATCGATTATTTTAGTCGATTAATCAAGTAATTTATACTTGTTTTTACATTCCATAAACCATTTTTAAAAGCACAGCGAATCATTGTTGAATAAACCTTATAGTTCATAGTAAGAAACAAACAACAGCTTAAAAGAACTCTGTCACTTAACTGACACTTTTCTGACAGTTTAAACCGTCGTTCGACAAAATAAAGGTGTTATTGTGTGTCAAATCTGAACTGTTGTGTCGTTTATGTGGATTTTGGCTCTTGTTTACAGTCTGGTTGCTCGGTAACGGCTCTACCGCTGTCATATTCGCTGCGCATGTCCAACCAGGAAGTACAACAAACTACTTTCTGAAGCTACAAGACGAGCTAGCGTGAGTTGTGCGCGGGCGGATGCGAACGTCAGAGGTCAGAGGTCAGATGAACGCGCCATGTGACCAGCGTCCGACCGAAGCCCAAATGCGGCGCGGAGACGAGAACCACGGATCATGGGCTGTCGCCGTGGTTTTGTCAGGCTTTTATACTCGGCAATGTTGTAAGAACTAGATTAAAATGTGACTTAAGAACAGTAAAACAAACTATGAAGTCAGATTGGTTCTTAGATGACAAAATCAGGAAAAGGTTAGTTTCCACCAGTTTCCAAGGTTATATCCCTAAATTATCTTTAGGTGAAATATAATACTTCATTATTATTATTATTATTATTATTATTATTATTATTATTATTTTTCCAAGATATGACTGTTATTATTGTACTTTAACGTGCCCCCTACAGGTCGGATGACGCTTTGAACTAAAATGCAGTTAAGATAAATATATTTAAATTTTTTATAAAAAATTATACACATTTTATTCCAGAAAAGCAATTTTTTTTAGGTTTAGAAATGTACTTCCTGTTTGTAATTGATGACATCACACTTGAAAATTACCCAGCAAACACTGGAAAAAAACTGATGTCACATCTTGTCCCTGGTGTGATGTCACTTCCTGTACCTGCTGTGATGTTACTTCCTGTTATTTTCTACAGATTTTTCAACTTTTCTCCACAAATAGCGTCTCGATTGGTGTAAAACTATCATTTATACGTACGACAGGTTAAAATAGACCAAATAAAGTCACAATTAGAAATTCATAAAAACCTGTCTTGGGCCCTTTAACCAATTATTAATGATAAATTGTCCGACTGACAAAATTACAAATTCTGATATTTATAAAGCCAGATATTTTTAAAAAAGCCCCAAAAATGTTTTTAGACGAGAGACTTTAATATTACAATTATTACAATAGTTTTTTTTACGTCTTTCCATTTGAGCTACCGTAATCTAATGATTTATGGCAGGGGCCCCCAAAGTTTGAACGCCGGGGCCCTCACCGTCTGTAAGAATGTCAAGTTGTAAATCTTTTGACCCTAACACTAGCCCGAGTAAATCATTATTAAATGATGAGTTTGTTTGTCAGTGATTAATATTAATTTTAAAATGCTTCGTATTTATGCCTTTTTCTTCATTTTGTGAATATATTTAAATATTTTTTTAATTTACTGTTATGACGATCGGACTGAGAAAACCTAAAATATTCTACTAATCGTGCCGTTGCAACATTTTGAAGAAGAAAGAAACATATTTGAAATATTGCGTCATTTCACTGTCATTTCAACCACGTAAACAAAAGCACACAGACTCTCTTTAGGCCGAACCATTACCGTGTGTTTCATATTGTACAAAAATACTGGACGGAAATGAGCGATGCGAACGCCACAATCCAGCGAAACTTTGGAATAATGTACTTGGGCCTCAAAACCGCCGCCGTGGACACAGTGGATGGATACCTTTGGAACATACTGGGAAGAAACCGCCCCGACGATTAAGGACTAATATCATAACAGACGTACAAAATAACCTCAGGCTTCAACTTTAAAATAGACAATTTTTTTGTTTTTTATGTATAAAATGGGACAATTATTCTGAATTTAAAATGCTCTAATTATTATTATTTTTATTTTTTTCTGATGCCACTCCCTTGTTTTATTTTCTACTTTTACTCCTGTATTTACCTTACATTCTACCTGGTCCAGCTTTTTCTTTATGGGTTTTTTCTGTGTGTTTTTTGTGTTTTCCCCCCCCTTTGTTTTAGTTGTGTTTTTGTTGATCTATGTTCTCATAAAAAATTAAATTGTAAAAAAAATTTGAAGAATAAGAAGAATTTTGAAGAATAAAAGGTCACAAAACTATATTTCTCTGTTTTTTTATCTCAGAAACACAAACTCTAAAGTGCTTTCGGAGAAGTGACATTACTCTCCTGAAGGTGCTTCCAGAAGTTTCCCGCGGCCTTTCGCAGACGTCGCTCGTTTCTTTGGCTTGTTTGGGAAAAGCGGAGGTGTAATTTATAACGCCGCGGCTGAAAAATGAAGTTTGCCCTTTTGTGTAAATGCACTGCCCCCCGTCCCAAAGTCGGCATAAGTCAAACACTGCACCCATCCCCCGCACGCGCCTCTCTGAGGGAGGAGGGGGAGGAGGAGGGGGAGGAGTGGGAGGAGGAGAGGGAGAGTGGAGGAGGGCGGTGAGCGCAGGAGGAGGAGCCAAAAACCCTCTGAACCCTGTTTAACTACAGTGCCAAAAGAGGAAGCGGAGACGCCCTATCGACCAAAGGAGGGCGCGGTAACTGCGCCGGCAATCTTATCTACCAAAACGGCGCCACTGGACGAATGTGTCATCGTCTGGCTCTCCGACTCAAAGAGCACGACCCGGCCACCCAAACAACACGCCAACATTCACCAGCGCCCTTCCAGAAACAGACGACCAGGACAAAGCGATCCTGAGAAACCGGTCGACGCACAAGAGGTCTGAGAACAACGGATAACGCACAAATCACCGCGAAGCACCAAGCGCCTCGAGACAGAAACAGCTAGAGACGTACCAAAAACGGTCATGACAAAGTCTCTCGACGAAAATCCCACCGACCAGACAAAAGTCCTGGAAAGGTCGATCCACGCCCAACGGCGACACTAGCAAAGGTGCCTGAGAAGGTCCCAACAACCCGACACACCACGAGCCAGCAGACAAAACGGGAAACTCTTCAGAAGGACAAAACAACGGTAGCCGACGCCACACAGAGAGTCTACCTGAGAACAAACATGCCGATCCACCGATTCCTCGGCAGTCAAAAACATACAGGCGTATACAATCCGTCTATACACCACTCCACGAGCAACATATCTGAGAAAGAGCAAGGTTGAACAAGGATTCCCGAGCAAAGGGTCTGAGAAAGGTGGAGCAAAGGTCATGAGAAGAAAGTCTGAGAAACGGTCCGAGCAAAGGTCTGAGAAAGGTCCGAGCAAAGGTGCAGAAAGGTCTCCGAGCAAAGGTCCCTGAGAAAGGTCCGAGCAAAGGTTTGAGAAAGGTCGAGCAAAGGTCTGAGAAAGTCTGAAAAGATCCGAGCAAAGGTCTGAGAAAGGTCTCCGAGCAAAGGTCTGAGACAAGGTCCGAGCAAAGGTCTGAGAAAAGGTCCGAGCAAAGTCTGAGAAAGGTCTGAGCAAAGGTCTGAGAAAGTTCTGAGCAAAGATCCGAGCAAAAACAGGTCTGAGAAAGGTCCAGCAAAGTCTGAGAAAGGTCCGAGCAAAGCGTCCGAGAAAGGTTCCGAGCAAAGGTCTGAGAAAGTCCGAGCAAAGCCCAGCATCTGAGAAATCGTGAGAACAATAGGTCTACCGAGCAAAAGGTCTGAGAAAAGGTCCAGCAAAGGTCTAGAGAAAGGTCCGAGCAAAAGGTCTGAGAAAGGTCTCCGAGCAAAAGGATCTGAGCAAAGGCAAATTTGCATGTTTTTTTTATAGCAGATTTGTATGTTTTTTTTTTTCAACATTTTGCCGATAAAATGCAGATAGATATATTTAAGAATTTGCTAAAAAAAAATACATATATTATTTTTTAAAATTTTTTAGGTTTATCATTTTACTTCCTGTTTGTAATTGATGACATCACACTGGGAAATTACCCGGCCAAACACTGGGCCAAAACTCATCTTTTAATCTTTTTTATTTGACTGATATAAATAATGAGAGCGACTGGAACGAGTGTCAAGACAATGTGATGTCACTTCCTGTCATTTTCTACAGCACTTTTTGACCTTTTCTCCAAAATACCTGCTCGATTGATGTAAAACTATCATGTATATTTACGAACAGGTTTAAACACACCAAATAAAGTCAAAATTAGAAAATCATAAACCATGGTGTACTAGGCAAGTTCTGTTTCCGTTACTAATGCTTAAGAATGTTTCAAGGATTTTTGACGTTAATATCATTGAAAGAAAAATAAAATAATAGTAATAAATGACAATATACTGTGAGTGTAAACACATTTACTCTTTGTTTTGGGGCCACAGAGAGACACAAAACTGAGAAGCTTTAAACAATAAATAAAAACATTTAAATGACACAAACAAGGATCTAATTCGGATCACACTGCCACTTTTGTTCCATTGCATTTTTGAAATACTTTTTCGAATACACACAGTTTTTTCCCGCTTGTTTTGACCACTACCACCCAGCAAATGTATAACAGGTGTTAAACACGTCCCGAAATATCCATCTCCAACTGCAAACACGCAAATTAAAGGCGCCACTTTTCGGCCCTCTTCAAACCACTTCCTGCCCGATTGCAGCTCGGCCCAAATTGATTATCTCCCGGCGTCAGTTCCCGCTACTATAAAACACGGGCTAATGATGAAAAATACAGTCTGTGCTCCTTTGAATGCCGGCGCGGGCTGCAATTAACAACGATTAATAACAGTGTGGTGCATTCAGGGACCCTCCTCGCACGAGCCCCCCGGCCAACAGGCAGTGTGGGAGAAAAAGAAAAGAAAGACAGAAAGAGAGAGAAGAAAAGTGTTTGTTTGTTTTCGGCCCGCCGTCGTCGCGCTGATTATAAGGAAAACGGGAGCCGCGACGTGCATTCTTGTCCGGGTGAATTTGGAGCTTTCATCATCAGGTCATTAGAACAAAACGAGATGGATTTTAATGAATGGCTACGAATATTTGGCAAGGCTTGGTTTGGCGGCGGTATTGCGGCGGGATTTGTTCGTTTTTTTTAATGTGAATTCTTTATTTGTCAGTGCAAATTCATAATCACACAAAAGAAAAGATTGATTCTAACTAACTGACCCGTGCCTAACCCTCACCCTGACCCTCATACCCCAATCCTAGCCCTGACCCATAACCTGATTGACAATGAAATGTTGGCATTTTCTTTATATTATTTTTTATTTATTTATTTTTATTTTATTTATTTTATTTATTTTATTTATTTTATTTATTTTATTTATTTTATTTATTTTATTATTTTATTTTATTTTATTTTTATTTTATTTTATTTATTTATTATTTTTTTTTCTTCTTTTTTTAATTGTTTTTTTTTTTTTTTTGAAAAACATTTTTATTTTATAGTATTTTTTTGGGGGGGAGTTTAAAAAACACAAAAATAAACAGGACACAACCAGAGAGCAAAATTATAAAATAAAAAATACAAATAGAAATACAAACTGCACAAAAAAATAAAGAAAATAAAGTCCCATTTGGTCCATATATCCGTCAAATTTGTCCATTTTCCAAAATTAAATTGGAATGCAATTTTGTCCTTTCCTCTAACATCTGTGAAACGTTGTATTTTCCAGCACCGCAGCTCAGTATGAATAAGTGAACTTTAGAAAGACAAAGCGAGGACTGTAAAGTTATTAAGTTGACTTCGACTGTCGGTATAATGCGACGAACACGCCGGGACTGACGTTGCATCAGTACATACAAATGATCACTTTGATGTACTTGATACAAAATTAAGTACTTCAACTGTATTTTTGAGTGGAAATGAAAGAGGTTGTTTTGCTCCCCTCTTGACGTGGAGGACCGCTAGAGGGAATAATACATACATTGAGAGGGTAAATGGAGAGCTTTGCCTTTTCTTTTTTGGATAAATTGAACATAGAACACAGAACACGACACGACCAGAGAGTGCACATCCAAATAATAACACAGAACATCAACTAAACATGAATACAGACCAAATCACGCAACATTTAAATGAAAAAGAACCATTTGGTCCCACAAGCCTCATCGAATTCGTCAATTTAAAAAAACAAAAAATTATTAATTAATTTTATTCTTTAAATATTTAATTATTTTATTTTTGAAATTAATACACATAATAAAAAAACACTACGAATTTGTTCATTTTCCCAAATGAAGTCTTATTTTCCATTGTATCTATCTGAGGCTTGGCCCTTTTGGACCTCCCCCACACTCCTCCCCCTCTCCTCAAGACCCCCCCCCCGAGGTACTTGAACTCCCTCCACCATTTTTGCACACAAAAACCGTTGTGCCGAAACGCTTAATTTCATTTGTCAAACATCGGTCTTCCTCTTCCGCGCACTTTACCTCTGAGAGAATGTGTTTTTGTTCCAGTAAGTTCAAGACCGCGTCCACCGCTCGCCGCGCAAACCACACACACCTGCTCCGCCGGACACCCCCCAGTTCTTTGTCCCGACCTGCACACGCTCCAGTCGCCCCCCAAAGAGCTGGCGGGTCGGGATATGCATGGGCGCAGAGTGTCCCGTTTCAGAGACGAGTGTGAGAGAGAGATGTGCGCCATTGAACAGCGCCGCCGGTTTTTCGAAGGGCGGCGTAATCGATACGGTGGAGCGGGCGCGGCACAGGTGCGAAACGAGGCGCCGAAACGTGACGGAGGAGGGCAGATGAAGATAGACGTTTTAAAGGTGAGTGTTTAGGTGGAATCTGTGATGAGAGTGTGAGAAATATTTGGTGTGGTTTTTGTGGTCAGTTTTCTCTCTTTCGTTGCGCGAGTAAACGAGTTTCTACAACCTGCAATTACGGCTACGTATGATTTCTGAGTTTTATCAGTTCGTAACGCGCCATGGGAGATTGGACAGGGCCTAACCGGTGCTGTCAATCAAAGACAATGCATAAAAAAAAAAAAAAAAGTTTTAAAAAAAATAACAATAATAATAAATAATTATTAAATAATAATAATAATAATGATATTGTAATTCTTATGAGAAATTGTGCAGCAATAAAGTCCAAAGTGCGTGCCGACTAATGAAATAAACTGATAAATAAGAAATATCATGAATGAAAAATCCACAAATGTTTTCGGTGGCTCAGTGGTTAGAGTGCTCGTCTGTCAATCATCATCATACACGAACAGGACAATGCACATTAAAATCACCATCACAAACAAATGTTACCCCTGCCTTTCTGTCGCTTTCTCCTCCTCTTCCTTCCTCCCTTCCCTCCCCTCTTTCCCTCCCTTTCCTCCTCCCCTCTCCCCCTTTCCTCCTCCCCTTCCTCCCCTTTCCTCTCCTCTTTCTCCCCCTTTTCCTCCCCCCTTCCTCCCCCTTTCCTCCCCTCTTTTCCTCCCCTTTCCTCCTCCCTTCCCTCCCCCTTTTCCTCCCCCCTTCCCTCCCCTTTCCTCTCCTCTTTCCCTCCCCCTTTCCTCCCCCTTTCCTCCTCCCTTTCCTCCTCCCTTTCCTCCCCTTTCCTCTCCTCTTTCCTCCCCCCCTTTCCTCCCCTCTTTCCTCCCCTTTCCTCCCCTTTCCTCTCCTCTTCTCCCTCCTCCTCTTTCCTCCCCTCTTTCCTCCCCCTTTTCCTCCCCCTTTCCTCCCTCTTTCCTTCCTCCCTTCCTCCTCCCTTTCCTCCTCCCTTCCTCCTCCCTTTCCTCCCTCTTTCCTCCCCTCTTTCCTCCCCTCTTTCCTCCCCTTTCCTCCTTTCTTCCTCCCTTCCTCCCCCCTTCCTCCCCCTTTCCTCCCTCTTTCCTCCCCTTTCCTCCTCCCTTCCTCCCCCTTTCCTCCCCCTTTCCTCCACCTCTCCCTTCCTCCTCCTCCCCTCTTCCTCCTCCCTTTCCTCCCCCTTTCCTCCCCCTTTCCCTCCTCCCCCTTTCCTCCTCCCTTTCCTCCCCTTTCCTCCCCCTTTCCTCCCCTTTCCTCCCCTCCCTTTCCTCCCTTCTCCTCTCCTCTTTCCTCCCCTTTTCCTCCCCCCTTTCCTCCCCCTTTCTCCCCTCTTTCCTCCCCTTTCCTCTCCCTTCCCTCCCCCTTTTCCTCCCCCCTTTCCTCCCTTTCCTCTCCTCTTTCCTCCCCCTTTCCTCCCCTTTCCTCCCCCTTTCCTCCTCCCTTTCTCCCCTTTCCTCTCCTCTTTCCTCCCCCTTCCTCCCCTCTTTCCTCCCCCTTTCCCCCCTTTCCTCTCCTCTTTCCTCTCCTCTTTCCTCCCTCTTTCCTCCCCCTTTCCTCCCCCCTTTCCTCCCTCTTCCTCCTCCTCCCTTTCCTCCTCCCTTTCCTCCTCCCTTTCCTCCTCCCTTTCCTCCCTTTTCCTCCTCCCTTTCCTCCCTCTTTCCTCCCCTCTTTCCTCCCCTCTTTCCCCCCCTTTCTTCCTCCCTTTCCTCCTCCCTTTCCTCCTCCCTTTCCTCCCCCTTTCTCCTCCCTCTTCTCCCCCTTTCCTCCTCCCTTTCCTCCTCCCTTTCCTCCCTCTTTCCTCCCCCTTTCCTCCTCCCTTTCCTCCCCTTTCCTCCCCCTTTCCTCCCCCGCTCCCCGTGTTTGGTGTTGGCAGCTGGATCAATGCGCAGACGGCGGTCCTCAGACTGGCGGGTCAGGGTTAATCACATGTTGTCAATGCTCCTCTAATGTACTGCGTGTTGAGTAAAGGCCGCCCGCACGAACGCCTCAGGAATGTCACTATTGAGTTTGGATAAAAAGCTAAAGCACTTTTCTTTTCTTTTTCCTTTTTTGTTTTTTCTTTTTTTAACCTTCGATGAGGTTCAGATGACGTCATGAGTCTGTGGCGGGCGAGAGACGGCGTTTGATGAGCGGCGTTTGTAACGTTACAGCAAAAAGGATCGAAAACGTGGAAAAGGATGATTTAACATGCCGTGGTTCTACCAGGTCTTTAACAGGACTATAACGGGACTACAACGGGACTACAACGGGACTATAACAGTCTATAACGATACTATAACAGGTCTATAACAGGACTAAACCAGGTCTAGAACAGGTCTATACTAGGTCTATAATTGGACTATACCAAGTCAATAACAGGACTATAACAGGACTATACTGGGACTATATCAGGTCTATAACGGGACTATACCAAGTCTATAACAGGACTGTATCAGGTCTAGAACAGGTCTATACCAGGTCTATAATTGGACTATACCAGGGCAATAACAGGACTATAACAGGACTATACCAAGTCTAGAACAGGTCTATAATTGGACTATACCAGGGCAATAACAGGACTATACCAGGTCTAGAACAGGTCTATAACAGGTCTATAATTGGACTATACCAGGGCAATAACAGGACTGTAACAGGACTATAACAGGACTATAACAGGTCTAGAACAGGTCTAGAACAGGACTAAACCAGCAAACTATACTACACAAACCGTAAACTGCAAGTCTTCGATTCATCCTTCAAATGGCACTAGTCTGTTTTTGCAAATCGACTCTTCCATTCGTTTCTTGCACCGCTCCCGCTCCATCATGTCGTTTTACAAAATTGTTGTTTGTTCTTAGAAAATGTAGATGTTTAGCAGAAAATAAAGTTCATGTCATGTGGCCCAAAGAAGCTTGAATTCAGTCATGTGGTTTGCCCACTTCGGAAAGAGTTTCAGAGTCCTGATAATTGCCCAAATTAGCAAACATTTTAGTATCAATTAGTATCTGGGCATCAAGCCCATGATGGAAACAGAGAACGGCCCCACGCCCCATCCAAGTGCGGTACGTCAGAAGATTCCACAACCTCAAAAACAACTAAGAGCGTCCGTCATTAACGCTGCTCTTTTGCGAGTCCTCCGCTTCCTGCTCTCACTGTAATGGAACACTTGTTAAAAACGAGAAGAATGCGCTTTAATTTGTCAGGGAGACGTGAGCCGACGGCATTAGCAAAGTCCAGTGGCTGCGGCCGGGCCCCTGACCCCGGGAGGAGGTGCCCTTTGCCCTGATTTGAGGCTCTTTTATGGGGACTTTTTTCTTGGCTGCGTCCAGATGGCTAAACTATCAAAGGGATTTTTATGAGAAAAATCTGCCTCTGGAGCGAGGCAGTATATTCATCTCATTGTGTGGGGCACAAAGCAAGCGGCTACTTCCGACGACGGAGGCGAGAAAGGCACAGGCCATGCTCAAAAATGTGACCCTTTTGTTACGTAATAGCGACGGAAAACCAACAAATGACGGAGGCACAAACAGGTACGATGTTTACCGCGAGTTCGTCAACAGTTCAGACACCACAGAGCTCATTTTCAAACCTTTCCGCATTAAAAACCCCAATCGTTCTGGCGGACTTTCAAAAACGTCAGACGAAAATGAACCACGTTAAAAACAAATGTCTAGTTTTGGCGTCTGCGCTCTGTTTTCTCTGTTTACACGCACTAACGGTAACAAGCGTCGCATAATGATTCCAGGTCGAGGGCGCGGATTTGGACCAGTTTCTGTGCGAACGCTTGGAACAGAAAGTCGTCTTAAGGTGTCCGTTATTTGTTTTGGTTGAATATTCGCACATTGGCGCGGATGGAAGCGCGTCATATCAGGGGGCGTGGTCTGGCGTGGGGGAGGGGGAATCTCTCAGTTCATTCAATGACTCCTGCACCACGTGACTAAATGTGCAGAGGACGTCATCGCGACAGGGAAGAAACTGCTCAATGAACATCGAACGAGCTTGAAATGTAGGTTTTTCGAGTTCATTTGTCTTAAATGAAGCCGTAAATACCAGTAGATTGAGCCTCTATCTGCCAAATCTGAACAGCTAATTCATATTCCACTTTCTAATAACATCAAAGTGTCTCTGGAGAAGTTTGTGAGAAATACACTTTATTATAAAACCCTGTACATGTAACGTTCACTTGATAAAAACCATCAATTATGTGAACACTAATCAGGGTTTTTGAAAAGCATTTGTGATAGTTTTTCTCTTTAAACGTCTCTCTCTCTCGCTTGATTAATTGATGAATAATGATTAGAATCACCACTACACCATCTTAATAAAGAGTTTGAATTGTTACGAAACCATTCCTCCAATGAAAACTCACATTATTATTATTATTATTATTATTATTAGTGGCTTCATTAATCTTGAGTCCGTTCAGTGACATGAATCCACTTCTCTGTCGATCTGGAGCTTAAACAACCTTTAAAACGCAGATAAACTTTGATAATCGCTGCCGACGCCGTTAGTTTGCGGCGTGGAGGTTAGCGGCCCATGTTGGGATAGCGTGACGACAAATGCAGGAGCTCGATGGGAAACGCAACATTTCCATTCTATTAACACATTTCCTGGCAAATGATGTCTAATTTATGAAGTTTATGGAGGTTGTTGACCTGACGTTTCCTCAGAAAAGCAAACTGTTCAGCAGGTGCTAGCATCGCGGTAGCATTCAGCCCACAGCTAACGTTAGCATTCTTGGATAAGTGTACGCATTCGGGCCGTTTGATCCCTTCTCCCCGTCTTTGTGTCTGTATTTGGCACAGTAAAACTCCTAAACTCCGTATTTGCTCGTGTCGTTGTTGAACATTTGGTGATGGAGCCGCTGTTCTGTTTTAAAACGAATGCTAGTTTTGGCCGCGGAGGTCTGTTAGCGATGCCGACTGTATCTGCAGTAAATCGAGTGCACAGACACACAATGCACTTGTAAATAAACATGCCTGGCTTGACCTGCGAGCGCCCAGTGCTGCCCAGGCAACAATGCACAATGACCTTCCTATAGAGACTACGCAAACGTTTATTTGTTACGCGTTGTATTTTGTTGTAGAAAATGTACACGTCTGTGAAGGCTTCATGACAGGAGGTGGACAGTGGATGTGACAGTTCAGGATCGCAGACAAAAGCCTAGAGGAACAGTGCGTCCCTGGGTTTGTGTCGGGAAATGCCTCAAGGAGAAAACGTATAAATACAAAATCACGTGTATGGAAAGAATTCTGATGGTAAAATATGTCAGGTTTTGTCAAAGTTGCTCATTATTCACAGGAAAACACAATAGTTGCTGGAGAAATGGAGATGAACCAAGCTCTGCAGACTGTTATTGACGTCGTCGTCCCACTTGTATCTGGGCCTCAAAACTCCTGCCACGGACACAATAAATGGATACCTTTGGAGCACGCTTAAGTCAGCAGGAAAGAAGGACACAAACCCAATGATCAAAGACCGGTGTGACTGAGTAAATGTATTTATTATTCATTTAAATGATATTTACTTTTAGTTGTTTGCTCCTGTTGCACATTGTGTTAGATTTAAGACTATTTTAAACTTATTTATTTTGTTTTTATTGGATGTTTCTATTCTCCTGCTGCTCTTGAACTGTGCGTTGCAACACTAGAATTTACCCATAAAGGTTCTCTTGTGTTATCGAAATAGATATTCAAAAAATGGAAAATATTACTTTCTGACTTAATTTTAAACTGGACAAATTTGACAAATTCTGGACTATACACATTTGCAAACATTTTACTTATTTATTCATTTTTTTTAAATAAATGAATACACTCATTTGTACACTCTCTCTCTCTTGTTCCAAGAGAGAGAGTGTACAAAGAAAGGAGAAACATAGATAAACTGTGTTTGGAAATGGTCTGTGCCCCAAAGTGAAGCGTCTTGGAGTAACTCTGGACTCTAAACTTGGGTTTTTATAACCATAGCAAAATGATAAGTTGGTCGGCTTTTTAATCACCTCAAAACATCCTCAGCGAAGACTTAGAAAAGCTGGTCCATGCGTTTATTTGAGGTGGGCTGGACGAGTGTGATGGCCTGTGTGATGGGAAAGAATCCATCTAAAAGCGATGTGCCCATCCCGGAGACATCTGTTACGCTGGCAATGTCAAATAAATATGGGAAAGAGTGTCTGGAGTGTCTGCCAGTGTGGGCCGATAGATTTGGTTTTCTATCAGCCGGATCACTAAGCACTAACAAAATGTATGATTCATGTCAGCAAAATTGTTAAACTGAATGAATAGAAATGAAGGTTTTGTGATTTCTGCCATGTCTTTGTGATTTTAATGCATTTTTGTCCTGTTGTGTGAAGCACTTTGAATTCCCTTGTGTACGAATTGTGCTTTGCAAATAAACTTGCCTTGTCTTCACCGCTCGCATAAAGTCCTCCATCCGGCAGCTACAAAACACAAGATTTTACCCCAGAACTGCCAACGTTACACAGCCTTCCAGTCTCTCGTGGAATTCATTTCAAAGCGGTACAGGTCCAAAATATTTGATGGCCCTGCTTACTCTAGTAAGTAAATCAATTTTATGTATAGCTCGTTTCACAGACATATAGTCACAAAGCGCTTCACACAGTAGTTAGAAAGTACAATCTTTGAGCCCCGTCGGCCCCTGAGATCCGCTGGGACCGGGCTCTCGGTGGTCCCTAGCGTTTGGACAGAACGTGGAACTGCCTTTCAGGAAATCTACGTGCTGAAATAAGGCCTAATATTTTTAAATCTATATTAAAAAGGCTTTTTTGACTGGCTTTATGCAGCAAGGTCCATATACTTTCACCGACTTTTACGTGCATTTTGTCATAAGTGTTTACTCTTTGTTTAGTTTGTGACTGTAAAGAGTTGTCTGTGTGTTCTTTAAATACGCCCGATTGGACTGTGTCGGGAGAAGCCGTGCGTCGCTGTCGCTGCTCACGTCGCTCAGGAGGATCTTTATGAGCGACGGCTTTGGTTTCTGAAGACGCGTTTAGGACCGGGCCCTCACACTGGAATAGCACAGAGGTATTACGTCACCGCTAGCGACTCGCAATAAGACATGTTTACAGAAGTGCTAAAGGTGCGCCGCGTAACTTTTCCTGGTGGCATATTGACCGCACCAGAACATTCCACATTATGATATTTAACGTATCCATCCATTGCATTCATTCAATTTCAGATTAGTTACTAAAAAATAAACGTAATCTTTGGCCGTGTCGCGTCTATTTCTTGGACCCGGATAAATAAACTTACTGTGGAACATTCCAGACAAAGCACACAGCACAAGAAGGCGGCGGCTCATCAACTAGAAAAGTTACATACTGGACCTTTAAAAAGAATTCCCAAAATTTAGAGTAGTTGAACTAATTTAGAGACTATGTATTTTGCTGAGGCCAAGATTGTTTTAAACATGTTTTGATGAATTAAAGTCACAAATTTGTTGGGCTCTTTCAGCGTGAATCAAATGTCACGATTCAATTCTATTTAAGTTTATTTATTGTATATTTAAAAAGAACTTCAGCTCTTTATTATACAGAAATAACATCAAACAAATTAGCAAATACACAAAACCATAAAGAGCTTCAATTAAAACATAAAACAATAAATGCCAGTGAGAAGAAGTGGGTTTTCAGGCCAGACTCAAGCCCTGGCTGGACGGGATTCGATTTATTTAAGGAACCTGAATTATAATAATTACGAACGTCGTCTTGGTTTCTTCGTCCCGTGCGAATGGTCCATGTCTTGTGGGGTTTGAAGCTAATACTGAGTCAAAATGTCTCTACGTCCATTTTACGACTAAATAAATGATTATGACGTTTCCGTTTCATCAGAAATGCGATCGTGCCGATGTTCGTTCTGTTCGCTGATCGCAACGACGAGGTAAAGAACGACGTCACGCGCGCTGCAGTTACAGGTGCATGAACAGACCTAAAATGGATGGAAATAGAAGAAAGTGCTAGCAGCATGAATTAATTAAAAGGTTCTTGTCATGTTTAAATGTGTTTGGTTTGCAAAGTCAGTAAAAACAAGTGAATTAGCGACACAAACGTCGTGGGCAAATTTAAATTTTACTGACGCGTCTAAAGGCGAAATTAATCCAAATACGGCTTAGTTAAAGACAAATTGTTTCAAAATATAATTTAACATCTTGTCCATTTTCCACTGCAATCTGCACAACATCAATTAAGCAATTTGTCTTCAAAATGTTCCTTGAGTTGTGGCACTATCGAAGGTTTTCTTGTTACCTTATTGTCTTTGTGCATGTAACGATCATTTGGGGTGATTTTAATGTTCATAGTACTTTCACGTCAATTTTAAGGTTGAGTAAGCACTACTTTATTGTACTCCACTGGATTCAAATATGAAATCACTCAGAAATGTCTTGAAACGATTGTCAAACGAACATGGACAAGTTGACAACAAAATACATCAAAACTCAAGTTTATTTCACGTATTTTGACTTCTTAAAGCTCATATTTTGCCCGGTTGAAAGAGGTCCAGCTCCTTTTGCAGACTGTGCGGTTCTTGTTTATCTTGTACGATGCTTTTGGACGTGCAGCTGTTGAAGGCATTACCTGTTTGTCAGAATAAAAACCAAATCCCTGAGAGGCCAGTCGTCAAACAAAGATCATTTCCAGATTCTTCCAGAAAATGAGAGATGGCATCGGCGGCGGGGCCCACGAAACACCAGCAAGACACTGAAAACAAGACGCTTTACAGTTTTTAATCGAGAGCGCAGATATGAGGACTACGTTTTGCATTTCCCAGTCTGGTAATTGTGCTATTGTGGAATGGGGAACGGTTCATTCGAGACGCTGCAGGTGAATAGGAAAACATCTCAAATTTAAAGATATCAATTTGAAACTCCTGTCGTTTACCAACATACGTTTTTCATCATGTCATGTTTTAATATTGGAAAAAAATTTATGTATAAAAATTGCCAAAATTGCACATATTTAGAACATTTAAATCTGAAAAAATGGACAGAGCCAGGTTTAAATTCCTTGATTAATTTTGTTGACATATTAGATCCAAAAAATGTACGGAGGGAATTTGGGATTTCATATTTAGTTTTTGAGTAAACTAGATCCGACTGAAAATTAGCGTAAAATTTCAAATTTTGTCTCATTTTTTTAGACTTTAAATCAGGCATGTCCAAACTACGGCTCGGGGGCCAAATGCGGTACTTTTTACTGTAAAATTAAAGGTGTGGAAGCCCAGTGAAACTATGTCAAATGCTAAATTCCAAATAATTCACTTCATTGTTGGGTTGTCTGTGGCCCTCTGCTCTGTACAAGTTTCAAAATGCGGCCCCCGGTGGAAAAAGTTTGGACGCCCCTGCTTTAAACTTTAATAAATCCGGCTTTGAATCAGACATCAACAAATCCTTCCGTACTTTTCATCAAAATCTTGTTCATTCCAAGATTGTAAAGTTTGGTGTGTAGGAGCTCCTTCAAGGCTGATCTTTATGTCCTTGTGGATGGAAAATACATTTGAAGAAAACGGCTTTTGAAGTTACTACGTCCTAGAAAAATCCACGGACGAAAGTGGATTAAATGAAATCATAAAACATCTTTAGGAGCAGATTGGACACTTTTGTCGTTTCCACATGAAAGCTTTTACGTTGCGAGAGAAAACTGACCATAAAAAAAACAAAAATGTGCACCGCTAACCTTCGAATCAAATGACAAAAACAAAAGTTGATCGAGTGTTAGTTGAAGGTGTTCAGAGATTCAGATTTGACTCAACGTTTGTGCCCATTTTGAACCATTTGTGAAACGTTTATTATTGTACTTCAAATATGACTTAGGTAGAGGTCATTCCACAGCTGTTACCCAGCAACCAGACTGTAAACAAGCCATATAAACGACACAACAGTTCTGATCTGACACACAGTAACACCATAGAACACCTTTATTTTGTCGAGCGGTGGTTGAAACTGTCAGTGAAGTGTCAACTGTCTCTGTGTCGCACGTTGATGACATCACAGGGGGATTCAGCTCTACTTCCTGTCATTTTAAGCATTTATTTTGCAACATTTCTTCACAAACTGTAATTTAACGGAAGTAAAACTATGATAAATATTTACTATATCACCAAACTAAGTCATAATTAGAAAAACAAAAGAACCTTCACGTGGACTTTAATATACAAAATCAACTTTAACCACATTACAATAGTTCCTTCTTGTCATTAAACCACTGAAGTATTTAGAGTATTTCTTCTCCGGCGTAGAACTATGAAAGACAAAAGTACAATAGGTCTTTGTTACTTTGACTGATGCTGGGCAGATGAATTGCCCCTGACGGATAAATAATCTGACTCTGAAAGACGTTTGTTTTTGGAACCATATGAAATGGGTGTGATTGACAGGAGGATGAACCAATCAGAGAGACGCACGGTCCGTTCACAGGAAGGAGAAGAGAAACGACAAGCAAAACGATTTATTATGGTCTGAATATTAGAGAGGAGAATGTCTTTGGCACTAGAGGGCGTGTGTTTGGACCGTCCCGAGTTCGGAGGGTTGTTTGGACCGTCCCAAGTTAGGAGGGTTGTTTGGACCGTCCCAAGTTAGGAGGGTTGCTTGGGTACCGACCCGAGTTCGGAGGGTGTTTTGGACCGTCCCGAGTTCGGAGGGTTGTTTGGACCGTCCGAGTTCGGAAGGGTTGTTTGGACCGTCCCGAGTTCGGAGGGTTTGTTTTGGACCGTCCCGAGTTCGGAGGTTGTTTGGACCGTCCCAGTTAGGAGGTTGTTTGGACCTGTCCGAGTAGTGAGGGTTGTTTTGGACGCGTCCTAAGTTAGGAGGGTTGTTTGGACCGTCCCAAGTTCGGAGGGTTGTTTGGACCGTCCAAGTTCGGAGGGTTGTTGTTGGACCGTCCCAAGTTCGGAGGGTTGTTTGGACCGTCCCAAGTTCGGAGGGTTGTTTGGACCGTCCCAAGTTCGGAGGGTTGCGCTTTTTGTTTTTGTTGTGGGTTTTTTTGTTCGTTTTTGTTCATATTTGCCGTAATATTGTGAGCAACGCAAAAAGAACCCCTCAAAAAAAAATGAAATAAACAAATCATGTCCATATTCCAATTAAAAAAGAAAAAAAAGGAAAAAAATATCCTTGATTTTTCTTCTTTTTTTCTTTTTCTTCTTCTCCTTCTTTTTTCATGATTTAATTTATTCGTATCTCTCATGTTCTTTCTGGTCTTGTTCCGTTTGTTTGTTTTTATTCTGAATAATGAGAAGAAGAAGAAAAAAAAGACTGAAATAAACCAACAATTGTAATTTCTCTTTATTTGTATTTATTTTTCATTCAGATATAGTTTTTGAAAGGATATTTGAATGCAAAACTGGGCTTTTCGTCTTTATTTTCATTTAAAACTGCATCCAAATGAGAAAGACGCTGACGCACGTTTCTTTAAAGTTACAATACTGTCAAACAGAACCACTTACAAGGTTTACTGAGATCGTGGCTGCTGTGGCTGTGGCGTCCCCCTTTAACGTGTCCCCGTGTCCAAACCGCCCCGACACAAAGCCTTTATTGAGTGGTCCGGTCGTATCGGGGGTAATCTAAGCTGTTTGTGGCGCGGCTTGTTTTAGCCTTTCCCTGATTGCGCCGAGAGGTCGAGATCTGAAGTCACTGGAAGCAGTTAAAATAATAAGAGCTGGACATGTGTTTGGGGTTAAGAGCCGGAGAGCACTGCCCCCCCCCCACCCCCCCTAAAACCTGCCCCCCGCCCCCCAAAACCTGCCCCCCTCAAAACCTGCTCAAAGGCTGCAGAGATAGTGTGAGGTCATTCATCATTTGCACTGCTTTAGATAAGTGGGTAGTTCTCAGTTACACGTACTTAAGTAACTCTTGTGACACGGTTTTATACTTTTACTCCATCATATTTTGAATTGATGTAACAGTCTCTTACTTGAGTAACAGTCTCTTACTTGAGTAAAAGCTTTGTGTCGACGATATTAAATGATTTTGTGTCAGATATGATTTGGTTTTTCCCATTTTTGTGTCCAGATTTTGTGCTTTATTTAAGGTTTTTGTCCTTCCAATTACAGTAACTTAAATACATATAAATAAATCAGATGTTACGTACAGAAAAGTGGCTCCTAAAATGACTTTTACTTGAGAAATTGTTTCCCAAAATACTTTTTTTTACTCTTATTTGAGTCATTTCTTCAACAGTACATTTACTCTAAAACATTAGATTATGCAAAAAAAAAAAAAAGAACGGTATTTTCAATGGAGAGACACGCAAATTTGAGGCGTTTTCTGACTAATTAATGAAGCTTTTCGTCAGATTTACTCACAGTGCGAAGATGCACCAACACTTTTACTTGAGCGAAATGTGTTACTCGAGTAGTAATTGCTTTCAAAATCGCTGAGTTGGTACATTCTCCTCGGTTGTGAATATGAAACTCCCTTCAGCGCCTTTCCTCTTCCTCGGTTCACCACATGTTGCTACTTTACTCCACGTGTCGCAGTTGTCCCCGCCCACATTCATTCACAAATAACTGCGCAAAGGGAAGGGGGCGGGGCTACGTTTGACCACACGAGCCACCGGAAAAGCACTGGGCATCTGCACCGCGCGGCACCAACTGCTTTTATGACGTCATAGAAACGGATATCGCGCCGGTCGTTTACATTAAATACTAAATACTAACAAACAAATAACAATACAACTTCTTTTGGAAAGTTAATTTTAAAACAATTACCCCATTTATGATCATTTTGTCTTCGTATTGTGCGTCTTTATTGTCCTGTAAAGCTTGTTAATGTCACGTTTGTTGTGTTTTTTTTGCAGTAAAATCGAAACAAATGAAAACGGGAATAATCAATGAATAAATGTTGTACCTTTTTTTAAATAAATGTGTAATACTAAACTAAATGTGTCCGAAATGTGTTTAAAAAAGAGAAGAAACAACTAACCCAAGAAACGTTTAGCTAGTTTCTTCTTGCCGCGTTCCTCCGCTCACACATACAGTCGATCCACCACGATAAGCAGCTGTCGTGTCAAAACATTTACATATAAGTGGAAAGTGCCACCCTCACTCACCCCATGTTTCCCCCGTAGGATAAATCCACCCCCAGCTCCAGAGTTTTAAACAAATTTGCCACAAATCATGTCACAAAAGCTCCGCGGGGGGCTTTAGAGCGAGGTGGAAGTGGACCATTGAGGGCCGCTCTTCCCTGCGGCTCTCGGCCTTTGACTCTTGGCTCGTTGGGTCGCGTTGACAGCCTTCTGCAGGGGTGGGCTCGGGCTTTGTGTGCGAGTTTAAGGAGCTGCCACTGAGAAGAGGAAAGAGAGCACGGGACGGTGGACCACCAGCCCAAATGTAAGGTTCTGGGTCGTTCAAAAGCAGCAGAGATTCAAGGGAAGGTCAACGCATCAAGTGGAGGAAAAGGGGTATAAATGCTACAACATATTTCAGCTTTCTGGTGGAGGGTGGACCACCTGCTTGAGAGTTTTACATTATTGTTAACAGCCTGTATTTCATTACTATCAAGGTGAAACCGAGCTGAGAAGTTCTAAAAAGTCTGTATTTTTCATGTGAAAGTGCCGCTCAGAGAAAAGTCCAATAAATGCGACTCGTAACTTTCTTTTGCAACCAACTTTCCAATAGTTGGTATAAAGAAGCAGACCCTCACCCTGCCCCCAGCCCCCCAGCCCCTGCCCACTCTGTCCTTCAGCTCAGGTGAGAAGAGCTGAGGAGGAGAAGGACCAGAGGGTCTCAGCTCCAGGCTCCTCAAGTCCTGAGCAGAGACTGTGTTCAACATGAGCACATCTGCAGACTTCAGACTCAACAGAGATGTTTCCTGCAGAAGATGACTCTGCCATCATCAGCCTCATCACAGACGACACAGAGGACTAACACAAGACTTTGTGGACTGGTGTCAGCAGAAGCACCTCCTCATCAGCGCGGTGAAGACCATGGAGATGGTGGTGGACTTCACTGATGCTGTTCTACTGCTCCAGTGAACATCCAGGGAAGGGACATTGTGTGGACTCATAAAAGTGCCTGGTGTTCATCTGAACCACAAACTGGTCTCATGACTCAGGTCTTTTGGAGCCAGGGCCCCTCCTGAGGACCTTCTACGCCTCTGTGGTGGCATCAGCTCCTGTACGCTGTGGTCTGGAGCGGCAGCGTCACAGAGAGGGGCTGGACGAGGTCATCAGAAGTCCAGTCCCGGGCTGAACTCGTGCTGGACCGTGAGCGTCGTCTCCGTTTTCCCTGGAGTCGTGATGACGCCTGAGACAAAGCTCTCTGAGTGATTTACGACTCTTCTTCCTGTAAACGTGCAGCTCCAGTCGCTCTTTAAAACTCCAGACTTGATCTTCTTCTGACACAAACAAAGTCTCTGGCCAGAGCGGAAAGAAAGAAAGAAAGCAGAGTGATTCAGAACATTACAACAGTACACGGTTACCATTACATGTCAGTTGTAGAAAAAATTATAATTAAAACATTTTACAAAAAGCAAATAAAAAGTACTTCCTGTATTGGCCATTGAGTTACAGACATATGTTTTCGATGATGAAGAAAAGTACAAATATTGTGTAATAAACTGCTTTCAACACAAATTCACTACTCACATATTTCCAAATGTTTTTTTGGAACGTGTCGTCTGACCAACGGTGCGGGGGCGTTTGTTTGTTTGTTTGTTTGTTTTTGTTTGTTTTTCCTCAAACCGCACAGGAAGTGAGCAGAACGCAGAGTGACGTCCCTTCACGGAGCAGATGTGAGTGAGTGAGGAAGGTGGGCGGAGCAAGAGACTCCTCCCCCTCCACATACACCCCATCTGACCATTGCCCAGCGGAGCGGCCATGTCTGAGGTCGCCGTAGTGACCATAACGCAGCCCCTGAGAGAACATGCGACTTAAACCTGAGATCGATGTGATTAAAGTCAAAAGATTTGTTATGATTTTTCTTATTAAAGTCCATGTGACAAATTCTCCTGTTTTTCTAATTCTGTCTTAGTTCGATGGTGTAGAACCTGTGGTAAATATATTTATCACAGTTTTACTTCTGTTAAGTTGCAGTTTGCGAAGAAATGTTGAAAAATATAACATGAGCTGAATCCCTCTGTGATGTCATCAACATGCGACGTGCCGTTGAAAACAGACAGTTGACACTTAACCGGCGCACTTTTCTGACAGTTTAAACCATCGTTTTGACTAAATAAATGTGTTCTATGGTATTATTGTGTGTCGTGTCATTCATGTGGATTTTGGCTCTTGTTTACAGCCTGGTCGCTAGGTAACAATCGTGGAATTACCTCTACATATGTCATACTTGTGAGCATGACCAACCAGGAAGTATTTACTACTAGTATCATAAACTTTACCAAAATAGATTTCAAACTGGCGACAATGTTTTGTCAAGTAAATAAAAAATTGCCCAATTCAATATCTATGTTTTTTTTGCCAAGTCATGCTAATATCGATAAATACTGACGGAGTGAACAGCGAGTTGGAGACTATTAAAGAAGCTAATGCTAAACAAAACCATTGAGTCAAACGTATGGCAACGATTGTTTTTTATGTGAAGATTATTTCAGTTTGTGGCATTATTTCAATGTTTTTTTTGCCCAGAAACCAGCGTTAGCATCAGCGTTAGCATCAGTGTTAGCATCAGCGTTAGCGTCAGCGTTAGCATCAGCGTTAGCATCAGCATCAGTGTTAGCATCAGCGTTAGCGTCAGCATCAGCATTAGCATCAGCGTTAGCATCAGCGTTAGCATCAGCGTTAGCATCAGCGTTAGCATCAGCATCAGCGTTAGCATCAAGGCGCGTCGTTTTTGTCGGTGAGTTTTTAAAAATGGTTTTAATCATTTTTCGATAATACCAAACAAAAACAAACAGAAGAAGACGCAGAGAGCGAAAAGACAAACCAAAGAGTAGTCCATTGAATGTTGCTCTGGCATATATCCCCTTTAAACTCCAATGGGCACAGGTATCCACCTATTGTTTCCATTGTTGGAGTTTGTGTTTGCCTGAAACAGCACTTATAATAATAACAATATAATAATAATAATAATAATGAAAGTAGTAATAACAATAATGATAATAATAATAACAACAACAACAAAATTATATTTCATAACAATTTTATTACGTCAACTGGATTTTTCTTCTTTTTAATACATTTTGGGGTCATTCATCCACTTACACACGGCTGGTGACCAATTAACGCTTTGTTTGCCAGATAGAAAGACACCGATCAGCCTTTGAGGGGTGTTTTTCACTCATGTCTGAAGAAACAAAGTGTGGACTCTGGTCAGCGTTGGATGAAGTCTATGAGTGACCAGAAGGAAGTCAATTGAAGAGCGCTTTGGTTTTGTCAATGAGGTCTTTACTACACTCTCTCTCTCACCCCCTCCCTCCCCCTGTCACCCGTCAGACTCTCTCTCTCACCCCCTCCCTCCCCCTCCACCCGTCAGACTCTCTCTCTCCCCCCCTCTCTCCCCCCTGTCACCCGTTAGACTCTCTCTCTCACCCCTCTCTCCCCCCTGTCACCCATCAGACTCTCTCACCCCCTCCCTCCCCCTGTCACCCGTCAGACTTCTCTCTCACCCCCTCCTCCCCCTGTCACCCATCAACTCTCTCACCCCCTCCCTCCCCCTGTCACCCGTCAGACTCTCTCTCTCCACCCCCTCCTCCCCCCATCAGACTCTCTCTTCCCCCCCTCCCTCCCCCCATCAGACTCTCTCTCTCACCCCTCCCTTACACACACTTTCTCTTCTCTCTTCGTTCTCTCTCTCTTCTCTCTCTCTCTCTCTCTCTCTCTCTCTCTCTCTCTTCGTCTCTCTCTCCTCTTCTCTCCTCTCTTCTCTTCTCTTCTCTTCCTCTCTCTCTCTCTCTCTCTCTCTCTCTCTCTCTCTCTCTCTCTCTCTTCTCTCTCTCTCTCTCTCTCTCTCTCTCTCTCTCCATTTACTCTTTAAATCTCTTTGTTTTTGACCAAACCTTTGTCACCAGGACTCAAAGGACTTCCCAGTGCATCTGCTGCCTTTAAGACACTTCCTGGAGCACAGTGTCTCAGCCAGTAAAAGAGAAACATGATGGTCAGACGTGGACCGTAGACCAGTCAAAGAGGGACATGATGGTCAGACGTGGACCGTTGACCAGTAAAAGAGGACATGATGTCAGACGTGGACCGATAGACCAGTCAAAAAGGGACATGATGGTCAGACGTGGACCATGGACCTGTAAGAGGACATGATGGTCAGACGTGGACCATGGACCTGTAAGAGGACATGATGGTGTAAAACAGCTGCAGTACATCCAGAACGCCGCTGCTCGGGTCCTGACTAGAACCAGGAAGTACGATCACATTAGTCCTGTGCTCAGGTCTCTGCACTGCCCCCTGTTGGCTCAGAGAATAGACTTCAAAGCAGCTCTGCTTGTATACAAGTCTCTCCATGGCCTAGCACCAAAGTACATCTCGGACATGTTAGTGCCATATGAACCATCTCGGACTCTGAGGACCTCAGGGACCGGCCTCCTGCTGGTGCCCAGAGTCAGGACTAAACATGGGGAATCTGCATTTCAGTTTTATGCAGCTAAAATCTGGAACAGTCTTCCTGAGGATGTGAGACAGGCCGCTACTCTGGCAATGTTCAAATCTAAACTAAAAAACTGTTTTGTTTGGCTGTGCATATGACTGAAATGCTTTTCTTTGCACTCTTCTCTTTTATGTCTTTGAACTAAGATTGTGATTTCTGCCATGTCTTTGTGATTTTAATGCATTTTTTCCTGTTGTGTGAAGCCACTTTGAATTGCCTTGTGTATGAATTGTGCTCTACAAATAAACTTGCCTTGCCTTGCCTTGCCATGGTCAGACGTGGACCATGACCTGTAAAGGGACATGATGTCAGACGTGGACCATGGACCTGTAAGGAGGACATGATTGGTCAGACGTGGACCATGGACCTGTAAGAGGGACATGATGTCAGACTGGACCATGGACCTGTAAGAGGACATGATGGTCAAGACGTGGACCATGGACCTGTAAGAGACACGATGGTCAGACGTGGACCATGACCTGTAAGAGGACACGATGGTCAGACGTGACCATGGACCTGTAAGAGGGACACGATGGTCAGACGTGGACCATGGACCTGTAAGAGGGACACGATGTCAGACGTGACCATGGACCTGTAAGAGACACGATGTCAGACGTGGACCATGGACCTGTAAGAGGGACACGATGGTCAGACGTGGACCATGGACCTGTAAGAGGGACACGATGGTCAGACGTGGACCATGGACCTGTAAGAGGGACACGATGGTCAAGACGTGGACCATGGACCTGTAAGAGGGACACGATGGTCAGACGTGGACCATGGACTGTAAGAGGGACACGATGGTCAGACGTGGACCATGGACCTGTAGAGGGACACGATGGTCAGACGTGGACCATGGACCTGTAAGAGGGAACACGTGGTCAGACGTGCGGGGACCATTGGACCTGTAAGAGGACACGATGGTCAGACGTGGACCATGGACCTGTAAGAGGGACATGATGGTCAGACGTGGACCGTAGACCAGTCAAAGAGGGACATGATGGTCAGACGTGGACCATGGACCTGTAAGAGGACATGATGGTCAGACGTGGACCATGGACCTGTAAGAGGGACATGATGGTCAGACGTGGACCATGGACCTGTAAGAGGGACATGATGGTCAGACGTGGACCATAGATGTGAATATACTTAAAACAAATGAACGTTGTTGGCTCTTTAACAATGAAACATAAATTAAATGTGAACAAAACAAACTCAACAATCACACATACTTCAGGTTTAAAGGAGTGAGCAGGTTTATGGTTATGAACCTAAATAATTACAGCTTTTGCACTTCAATAACTCATTAATCCAGTCTGAGACGCGGGTTTGGAATATTGAACATTGAACAGACTGACGTTCTCTCAAGCCTGCAGTGACTTATTTGAGTAAATATTTGGACAAAGATAAGGCCTTTTTGGACATGTTTCAAGTCACATTAGTCTCACAGTTTAAATGTTTTGTATTATTCATTCATAATATTTACACTAAAGAGGATTTCAACACTCTCATTCGGGGGGTTTGAGTCCCTTGGTCGTGGGGGGTCTTTATGTCCCGAACACAAAGAACCAAATCAATCTGTCCAAAGCTGTGCAACTGAGGTAAAAATGAAAATGTGTACAGTATTTTACCATTCAAAGTTGGATTTTTGAATTTAAGGCTTTCGACAGGTAAAGGATAATGTGCTTTTCAAAATAAAACTCCCTCGTTCAAATCCATGCAACGATTGGACGACACGTATCACAACAATCGAACTGCTGTATTTTCCAAAACATTGTTCATATTTTAAAATACACACAATAAAAGACAGGCCCAAACATTTAAATGTAAAAAAAAAAATCACAAAAAATCACACAAAAATAACGTTTTGACAACTATTAAAGTGTAACATTGTGAAGAGAAAAATGAATAAATAAAAAATAAGATAGACAGTTAATTTAATGTTCCGACAACTCAACTTCAGGTCAACTTCAGGTGTATTATTTCACTTAAAAAACGCTCAATTACTGCACGTCATAGTTTTATTCCAGTATTTCCACATTTAAAGGGGCACTATGTCACTTTTCCGGAGATGCTTTTTGCTTTGCCCGGGACGTTTCACCGCATGACGTTAAAAAGCAGTCGTTTACCTCGAAAAACCTGTTTTTTGTTGTTGTTTTTTTTTTACTGCGAGCAGGGTTTTGCCTCTCCACTGTAACCTGTCTCCATGGAGATGAATGAGTTTAAAGCCATACTGCGGACAGTTCCATGCTGGGCGGTAACATTTCACCAGAAACGTAATACTATATTTTAAATAAATGACAAAAATGAGGTGTAAATCAATAATTCATTCATTCATTTATTGGCTTCAATTTAACACAAGTGTAAAAGAAATGGGTGGGATTTTACCTTTTGTACAACGCCTAAAAGCCCCTGAAAACATGAGACTGTAGTTCTTTTAACACATTTACCTCTGTGGTGAACTCCAGGGTTCTTCTGCCTCTGCACGAGATCTAACATGAACAGAGAACTTTTGAGTCTCAATATTGTCCAACTCGAGAGCAAAAAACGCATTTCCTTTTTTTTATATTTCCTTTTTTTAAGTGTGACATCTTTTTAGAACATTGAAAAGCATACAGTGAGACAAAAGCAGGACCAGGGAGAGCAGAAGACACGTAAACCGCACCAAACGGCCCAATGTGTCCTTCATATTTGTCCATTTTCAGTTCAAGGTCCAATGTGAGTTTTCCCATTTTATGAACGTCCAAAGTCCAGTCTTTCCAGTCCCTGATCGTCGGTGTAATTTGTGTCATCCATTTTTTTTTTTGATGAGGGCCTTTTCTCCCTTCTGCCAAGAGCATGTTCCAGAGGTAACCGTTTACTGTGTCCACGGCAGGAGTCCTCAGGCCCAAGTACACGTCAAACATTGTAAAAAGCACGTTTCCTGTTGTATGAAAACTGCCCCCATCAAAACCATCTGGAAATGTCACGCAGGTTTGTGTTTTAAGGTGGTTTTAAGGTGGTAAATCTTTAAGATCAGCTGACCTCTGACCCCACTGCAGCGGATATTTGGAAAAGTACTCGTGATTATGTGAAAAAATGCATTTTACTGAAGACGAATGAGCCCAAATTCAACAGTGTAAAACAGAAAACAGACAAGATTTAACCTCAGAACATTTGAGAGCTTCTGGACTCTGGATGATTCATTATTTATGTTCATATTTTAGACCCAGATACGGCCTAAAACTACTTGACTGTAGCTCACTTCTAACATTTACCTTTCAGACAAACTTCGGGGGTTTCCTGCCTCTTCCACATGGTTTCAAGTGAAGCTGAGTTATAATTCTATTTTGTTTGTCGCTCTTATCTGCATGACCTTGTGACCACTGATATCAACGCTAATCATGAGCTAAAATCACTTTGCACGAGATGAAAGTGTAAATGTGTTTTATGTTTCAACCAGAACAATCTAAAATATCCCTAAAATCTTGTGTTATTTACCAGAAAGTTCCAGTGTGAAGTCGATGGGAAAAAGATGAGCAGCGCATTAGCCGCAGCAGCAGATCTATACGTAATCAATGGCACCTTTAAATCTTTGTATGACAATTTAAAAAGAGACACAACATGCACATACCTGTGTTAGTGTGGATTTTTGCTTTTAGGTTTTACTACTAATATTTTACTGCTAATAATATACGGAAAAGAAAAGATTTGCGCTCAAAACTAATTAGTGTGTTTTTTTTTACAATCATTTTTACAGTGTTTCCACATTTAAAGGGGCACTGTGTCACTTTTCCGGAACATTTCGCCGCATGATGTTTACCTCGCCACTGTGACCTGTCTCCATGGAGATGCTTTTTTCAATAATAAATGATCACAAATGATGATTGTTTAACATTTTGTTCACTGTGAACCACAATATGGATCAAAAACAGTGACTGTCTTCAGAACAGGATATTTTATTCAAATAATTGTATGTATTGTAAGTATTTGAAGAGACATTGGTCATCATGTAAATAAATGAGCCTGAGTACATGAGTACATGAGTACACGTGAGTACGTGAGTACGTGAGTACGTGAATGCAGGTACGTGAGGTACGTGAGTACGTGAGTACGTGACGTGAGACGTGAGTACGTGAGTAGTAGTACAATGAGTACATGAGTACCAAGTACATGAGTACATGAGTACATGAGTACGATGAGTACATGAGTACATGAGTACATGAGTATGAGTCTCTTCACCAGGTTTCAAAAAGGCGTTTCCTAAAAGCACTTCAACAACAAACACCACATGACAAAAGTGTGCAACAAAACTGCAAAGACAAATACAATAGAAATCACTCTGTTCACTCTCTGTCACTCTCTGGTCACTCTCTGGTCACTCTCTGGTCACTCTCTGGTCACTCTCTGGTCTCTCTCTGGTCACTCTCTGGTCACTCTCTGGTCTCTCTCTGGTCTCTCTCTGGTCTCACTCTCTCCGGTCTCTCTCTGGTCTCTCTCTGTGGTCTCTTCTCTGGTCTCTCTCTGCGTCTCTCTCTGGTCACTCTCTGGTCTCTCTCTGGTCACTTTCTGGTCACTCTCTTGCCTCTCTGGTCACTCTCTGCGTCATTGCTGGTCACCTCTGATCACTCTCTGGTCATGCTGGTCACTCTTTGGTCACTCTCTGGTCACTCTCTTGGCCTCTCTGGTCACTCTCTGCTCACTCTTCTCTGCTCACTTTCTGGTCACGCTGGTCACTCTCTGCGTCACGCTGGTCTGGTCACTCTGGTCACTCTCTTGCCTCTCTGGTCACTCTCTGCTCACTCTCTTGTCACGCTGGTCACTCTCTGGTCACGCTGGTGCACTCTTAGGTCTCTCTCTTGTCACTGGTCACCTCTCTGGTCTCTCTGGTCACTCTGGTCACTCTCTGTCCTCACTCTCTGGTTCTCTCTCTGCGTCACTCTCGGTCACTCTCTCTCTGGTCACTCTGGTCACTCTCTGGTCACTCTCTGGTCACGTTCTGGTCACTCTCAGGTCTCTCTCTGGTCACTGGGTCACTCTCTCAGGTCTCTCTGGTCACTGGTCACTCTCTGGTCTTCTCTCGCTTCACTCCTCTGGTCACTGGTCACTCTCTGCTCACTCTCTGCTCACTCTGGTCACTCTCTGGTCACTCTCTGGTCTCTCTGGTCACTCTCTGTCACTCTGCTCACTCTCTGGTCACTCTGCTCACTCTCTGGTCTCTCTGGTCACTCTCTGGTCACTCTCTGGTCACTCTCTGGTTACTCTCTGGTCACTCTCTGGTCACTCTGGTCACTCTCTGGTCACTGTCAGGTCTCTCGCTGGTCACTGGTCACTGGTCACTCTTTGGTCACTCTCTGGTCACTCTCTGGTCACTCTCTGGAAGGCATGTGGAACATTCTGCACTCGGCGTTCCTGTTGTTGTGGAATGTCACGGCGTCGTTTGCCGGCCCCTTCCCCCGCTGCCCCCTCACGCTGTCGCGCGCACACCACTTATCTTCTCAACTCAAAACATGACGACTTTCCACTGACTTCCTGTTGCAGCCGGGTGTGACCACGGCAACACGTCAACCAACGGCAAACAACCAAACAAGATGATGTCATGTTTGGAAATACAACAATCAGCCCACGCTTTTTAGTCCTGATACAGACTTGGTTTTGTCCTGTTTCAATTGTGGTCTGTCCAGGTCTAGTCCAGGTCTAGTCCAGGTCTAGTCCAGGTTTAGTCCAGGTCTAGTCCAGGTTTAGTCCAGGTCTAGTCCAGGTCTAGTCCAGATTTAGTCCAGGTCTAGTCCAGGTTTAGTCCCAAATCCAGAATAACAACTAAATAAACCAAGAAATCACAAAAAATATATGCATTCTTTATTCTAAACTACTCAAATCAAAATATTGTGCTGAATTCGGATAATTAAATATCTGTGTTTAATTGTATTTGTTTAAAAAAAAAAAATTAAGTGCAGAAAAAGGTGAATAAATAAATAGATAAATAAAACTATGAATCCAAAGTCATTTAAATTAGTCAAAACAAGCTCCCATGTGTTCATTCATTCTTTTTTGCAGCAGTCATTTTGTCTGAGCAAATTTGTTTTAGGATGAGTAAAAAACAGTTAAATAAATATGGATTGTTGATGTCACCGCTGGCGTTTGTTCAAGCCCCCCTGCCCTTTTGGCCACACAACTGTCTCCAAACCAACACGTTACACACTTCATTCTGTATCGTTATAGACACCGTTTTTAATTTGATGTTATTGTTCATTTTCCAAAAGAAAATATCTACACATTATTTCCTTTGTCAAATATAATGTCTTCTTACAGGTCCATTGTCTCTTTATATTTGTACATTTATATAATAGAGCGGAATATTTAAGGCTAACTCGTTTGGTTTGATGGCGTTTGTTCTGTGGGAAATGAAAGACGATGTGATGGCGACGATGTGCGCCCAGAAAAGTTCCGTAGTTCAACTTTAGAGGAGTTTGTTTGTGTTTAGTTTTATCTGCCTTTTGTGCAAAACTCTGACATATTTATGAAGAAGCTGTTGCATGAACTGCCATAATTCAAACGAATCAATCCATAAAAATGAATGAATAAAATACATTCAAAAAAAATTCAAACAAGTTAATAAATAAAATGAATAAAATAAAATAAAATAAATAAAAAATAATAAATAAATAAAATAAATAAAAAATAAAATAAATAAAATAAAATAAAATAAATAAAAAAATAAAATAAATAAATAAAATAAATAAAACAAAATAAAATAAATGAATAAAATAAATAAAATTGTTTATTTTAAACTGCAGATGCTGATAAACCTCGCCTCTTCACAGTGATAAGCCCCGCCTCTTCATACTGATAAGCCCCGCCTCTTCACAGTGATAAGCCCGCCTCTTCACAATGATAAGCCCCGCCTCTTCACAGTGATAAGCCCCGCCTCTTCAAAGTGATAAGCCTCGACTCCTCACAGTGATAAACCCCACCTCTTCACAGTGATAAGCCTCAACTCTTCACAGTGATAAGCCACGCCTCTTCACAGTGATAAGCCTCGACTCGTCACAGTGATAAGCCCCGCCTCGTCACGGTGATAAGCCCCGCCTCTTCACAGTGACGTTTCATCATAAAATGCCGCAGATTGTCGTTCACGCGTTTTTATCTGTGAACAGTGCGTACGTGACCGTTTAGAACTCGGAGACACAATTTTTCCTCATAATTGCAGGGATGTGGGCGGGGATAGGGGGTAGGTGAGCTTCAGTTAAAGGACAACACAGGATCAACTAAAGAAAAACACGTAAAAATCAATCAAAATGCAACTCAAACGTAAACGAATGACGAGGAAACACCGTCGTTGCAGAAGATTACGCGTTCATTTAAGTTTATTTTGTGTAATATGTGTCCTTTAACGACCTTGATTATGTGAGTGTAGAATCTTTTCAGAATCAAAAGTGAAAAATCCCAAACTATGATTTATTCGGCGATGTAATCAAATAAAAATGAATAAATAAATAAATGCTTTGATTGACTATAACCGCAACAGTGCAAAAAGTACACATAGATGAAGTATTTCCGACGCGAGTTACTAAACTATTTGACCGTCAGGGGCAACGGACACTTTTCCTGCTATTTATAGTTGCCCATTTGCTGGAGCAGCCTGGAACCAGACCGCCAAACAACTGTTCTTATTCGAGACGTGCCAATCACGGACGCTAATTTGTGGCACCTGTCGCTAAAATGTGGACGACGACTCTCGCATCACGACTGCAGATGTACACGTGGTTCGGTCACATGATTTATCTGTGGTCACATGTTGAAGATATGCCGTCGCCTCGCCGCTGTAAGAGAGTCACGAAAAAACAGACAAATGAAAAGGGTTTATGCTTGAAGAAGACAGAAGTTATGAGTTTTATTTCCATCTGCTCTTCCTCTGCACCGGACACGCCCTCTGCCTCGGACACGCCCTCTGCACCGGACACGCCCTCAAAGCTCTCAAGAGCATGGACTTTGTGTCTGATCCTAAAATACAACACCCGGACAGTTGGAAATGAGGCTCCTTAAAACTGTGCGAGTAGGCTAACGTTTATTAGCATTAGCCAGCTGCTAACGACCAGAAAGAAACAGCTCCGCTTCAGTTCTGTAAGTCCACTGGTCCCTCCTGACCACACTCACACGTTTCTGGACAAACGGGGTCTTTGGGGACGTGACAGAAGAGAAAGAACCCTTTGTTTTGAGACGTTTTGTCGGCACAGCCCACAGTGAGCGTGCGGCTTTCGTCCTCGAGATGGCAGAAGCAACGAGTGATACATGGTTTAGTGCGTCGCTCGTTCCACTCTGTTTCTCAAACCTCTGTGTTATTTTTGTTTTCTTTTTTCCTCGTGAACTGCCATCTTTGTTTGGACGCAAATGGGCCGTGCGTTTCTCTGATTGGTCGATCCGTCTGTCAGTGACTCCACCTACTCAAATATTACCCCAATTATTAGTGAAAGTGTCTCAGTGAAATGATAAGTGCCCCCTACAGGCTCGGACGACTCGTTGAACTAAAATGCAGTTAAGTTTTATATATTTAACATTTTGCTAAAAAATTATTTAAAAACGTCATCACAGAATAGCTCATTTTTTAGGTTTTATAATTTCACTTCCTGTTTGTAATTGATGACATCACACATATGGGAAATTACCCAGAAAACACTGGGCCAAAAACTCATCTAATGTCACTTTTTTTTTTTTTTGACAATTAAAAATACATGAGAGCGACTTTATTTTGTTGAATTCATGTTTCGAGAGTCAAAAAAGTTGTTTCTTTTGTGTAAATTCTGCATAAACTTTGACAGGAATGAGAAATGTCCCTGGCTGTGATGTCACTTCCTATCATTTCTTACAGATTTTTCAACGTTTTCTCCACAAATACCTGCTCGATCGGTGTAAAACTATCATTTATATGTACAACAGGTTTAAACACACCAAATAAAGTCAAAATTAGAAAATCGTTAAAACCTGCCGTAAGTCACTTTAAGTTCAAATACTGAAATATTCGCTGTAGAATCTACTTAAGCATTGAAAGTACTTTTTATAAACAAATTAAATTAAATTTCGGCTTCAAAATTGGATACAAACAAGATGCAAATTGTATTTTTGTCATTTCCTGTTCAGTCCACCTGTAAAACTAGTATAAATGACGTAAAAGACTAGATTATAAAGGCATTAGATTATAAAGATTATTTCGTCATAAAGTGAACATCGGATAAAGGAATTCAGTCGGCCGATATTTTGTATATTTACGTTTTACAAAGCAAAAAAAGCTCGTCAGAACTGTCACTGTCGTTAACGAGCTTCAAAAAGGATTAAAGTTAGAACAAAGTGTGCCATAAGTGGAGTAGAAAGTATTATATTTATCTTTAAAATGTAATCGAGTCAAAGTCATAAGTATCAGCTAAAGTACGACTCAAGTAAAGAATAAAATGTCTCTTAAGTTCAGTATTTTTTATTTAAATTTCCGTTGACCACCTTTGATTTTGGCCTATTTTTCCATCTGTTTCACGATAATGAAATACAATAATATTTTAAAGTCATTATTAATGTAAAATGAATGTAAAAGAACCGACACTTAACATTTAGTTGCTTATTTAGTTTGCTTTTTTGTCTGTGTTTTGGGCTCAGGTCGCTTATTTTGGACTTTTTTCTTGCTTTTCCAAAGGCTTAGCCACTTGTTTCTCTGGCAACACGGACTATAAAAGTAGTTGCTTATACCGTGTTGTACAAAACTGTAATCATAATCACGTGTGCATTCGTTAGATATTGTAAAACATGCTTTATACTGCTGTTCTCACTGACATTTGCCCATTATTGGACAAACAAAGCTCCTTTCATCATCATATTATTGGGAAACTTAACGTTTTTCGCGGCTGCAAACGTCCACAGCGTTGTCCTGTTCTTCTAAAAGTGCAATTTGTTCACAACATTGGACGTTTATGAAGTGTTATTGTGACGAATGCGGCCAAACATCTTCAGACCTTAAAAAACAAAAGGTCATCTGTATTGTTTTCATTTCTAGTGGCCAATGCACTGTAACATTATTACCCTTTCTACAGAAATCAAGCCACTTTTGTTGTTTTAATCATATTTTTAATGGCTACAAGGGAAGAAATGACTCCAGGGGCCAAAGCACACCAGCTTAAAATCCTAAAAGGACATTAAAGTCGCTCACTAAGCTGAAAACTCAGATATTAAACGGGTCATGTGATTATTTTTCCAATACCAAATGAAATGGCTTGTTTTGTTTTATTTTTTTTATTTTTATTTTATTTTATTAATTTTAATTTTAATTTTAATTTTAATTTTAATTTTAATTTTAATTTTAATTTTAATTTTAATTTTAATTAAATATTTTATTTTATTTATTTTTTATTTATTTTATTTATTTTATTTATTTTATTTATTTTATTTATTTTATTTATTTTATTTATTTTATTTATTTTATTTTGTTTGTTACAATTTCTTTTTCTGAGCGTAATTTTCTTATTTAAATACATTACTTACATTTTACTCGTACTTGAGTAAAAGTATATTTCTTAATCGCACTTTAACAATACTCCGACTTGAACCGCCTTTGACAAAGCTTTACAATATTAAATTGAACAGTTTGAGATTGAATTTTATTTTATTTTTAGACATGTATTTTGATTTTTTTTCAATTGTCTTATTATTATTTTTTTTTATGGGAGTGGGAACATTCAAACATCTAAGTAATCTAAGTAACGATCTGAGTAAGCGTACTCTTGGATTAGAAAAACTTTACTCTATTGGAGTTAAAACATTGAGTTTCTTGTACTTTTTCAAATATTATTAGACTTTTTACAGTTCAGTTCTAAGATGAATTTGCTTTTTTTCTTTTGTCATGTGTTCCTTTGCAACTTTATATATATTTTGATTATTTTACCATACTTATATATATAAAAAAAAGAACTAAATGTCGACAAAAACAAGACACAAATAGAGCTAAAATAATACAAAATAAGAGTCGGCGTTTGTGGACCTGGATCTAGTCTGGTTCCTCTCGTGATTCTACACTGAACACCTCAGTCTGGTCTGTGGCTCCTCCTCCAGCACAAACCCAGACCGAATCGTCCAATCGGGTTGGCTCATCCCAGCGGCGCGTGTGGAACGAAGGAAGCTCATTGGTCGTTCGACATTTAGAACTCAGAAATCGACAGTTTCGTCTTGCGCTTTCGCTCGTCGATCCCGCAGAAAACCGCCCCCAAGTCCAAGCGCTTCTGCAGTTGGCTTGAACCCCCCCAGTACTCTCCGCGGTCGTCATGTGGCTCCTCCTTCTGGACTTTTTACAGTCACAGATTTCCCACCCCAGTGTCACTTTCTTGCCCCTCTCTCCCTCCACCGCTTTTGTGTTTGTGGCCTTTGAATGTAAACTCCGGCATTAGCATGTGAATCCAGCACAGAGGGGTCCGGCAGCTGTAGACGGCTGATATTTAGCTCCCGATTCAATAACCACAATCACTTTGCATTGTCTGCAGATGGCCCCCCACACGTGTTAATGAAATTACATTAGTGTGTATGTGTCCCTTTAAAGGCGCGGCGCAAATAAAGGGTGTCGTTTCCTGAGATAAACGCAGACGCTTGTTTGGCTTGGGGTCCGGCAAACAGGGGGCAAATGTTCCAATTTTTCTGTTTATTTTTATTGTTTGATTGCTTTGTTGCCGGAAGCTCCAGGTCTGCAGCCGATAAAGGCCATTTTAGAAGTCAAGAAGTTATTTAAACGCCGACTCTGCTGGGGAAGAATGGCAGCTCTGATTCTGCCTTCATCAGCGATATTTAACATTTTAGTTCTCCTGTGTCTGCTCATTGCTGTTCGGGTTTTTCTGCTTCTTCCACCGACGCTGCTGATGCCGACCTGCAGATCCAGATGCTCCTCAATCGGCTGGAGGAACTGCCTCTAGATGAAGCTCCTACTGTCCTCCTGATGGTTCTGTCCGTCCGTGGGAGTCAGAACATCTCCTTCACTCTGGTTCTCCTCGAGGTTTCTGCTTCCTCCCAGAAGGTTCAGTGGTTTTCTCCTCACAGAAGGAGGGTCTGAGGACAGAGGGTGCTGGGACATTATCCGTTTGCTAAATACGCAGACGTAAGTCCTGATCCGTGTCAAAAAGGGGCAATGAAGTGAGTAGCTGCGAGGTTTTGGTGCAACTTGCCTCCGTGTTGGGGTTTTTTTGCTGGGACTGGTCGGTCAACGTAGCGAGTGTTTCGGACGAGTTTGGGCGCTCTGTGATTGGTCCAGTCTCGGCTCAGACCAATCACAGCGGCGGGAGCCCGACCAGGTGGATTCTGGTGAGTTTGTGTGCTGAGGTATTGAGAGAATCGATGTGGCTGTGGAAGGTTGGACACCGATCTCTACAAACCAGCTTGGGCATTATTGTTTTCATTCTATTTACCAAACGGACGAGAGTGAAACAAAGGCAAGACCAAAACTAGACAAGGAGATCTTTATTTGAGCAGAATATTGGGGGGAAATGACATTCTTTTTACAATGTGTTTAAATTAAGTTAAGTCTTGTTTTATTTATTTTATTTATTAATTTTATTTTTTTCTCATGTATTTTTTTAATTTTAATTTTTAAAAATATATTTTTATTATACTTTTATTATTATTATTATTATTTCTTTTGATTTGACTTTATTATTATTTGTTTTGCTATTTTTTATTTATTATTTGCTATTTTATTTATTTATTATTTTTTTTTTTTGTTTTTTTTTTTTTTTTTTTTATGTTTAACCATAAAACACATAACAGACATAAACAGGACCAGAGAGCAAAATTAGGAATACTTTTTTGAAAATTATTATTATTACAAAAAGACATCTACCAACAAAAGAAACACAATCATGAAAAAGATGAATTAAACTAAAAGTCCATCGAGTCCAGAGTCGCTCAGATTTGCCCATTTCTAAGTTAATTCCATTTGTCCAATGTCTGTTTCTATGTCAGTCCAGTCCTTCATCGTTGGTGTTCGTGTCAGTCATGTCTTTGTGATGGCCTTTTTTCCCGCTGTCAAATGTACATTCCAAAGGTATCCATTTATTGTGTCCATGGCAGGAGTTTTGAGGTTCATCATGATAGTGGTTTGCCTCCTGACTGCCACGGTTTCTCCAACATTTAGCATTTCCTTGTGAATAATGAGCAAAAAGGACCTCGAAATGATCTTTAATCAATATCAGAATGTATAAGACCACGTGCTCATATTATAATAACGACCATTACTAAATCGAAGCATTTTTCCCAGATCACTTTCGGGATTGCGTCGACGCCGCATCTCGGTTCTGTGGCGCGCTGCGTTCGGCCGCGCGGCGAGGGAATCAGAGGAGGGTGAAAAGATGGAGGCGTGGAAGTAAAACACATCATAAGAACCGCGCCGTCCATTGTTGCATCCATGACCGCTCGAAGGCCGCCGCTTTTACCGCCGCGCTTGGCTTTTTTAATGGCTTCTTTGACATCAATCTGTGCAATAAGTTATCAAGCGGCCGACAATTATCCACGGACAAAACCGCACGGCGTGTCAAGGATACGCCGACGGCCGCACACACACACACACGGGAAACATTGACCGGGTTCAAATGGATGTTTCTCTGCGTTTGAGTCACTGTTTTCTTTCCCGACAATTGCTCTTATTTGACAATTCAAGCCCTGTTTTCTAATATAATTCAACTATATATGTGCTTTTGAATTCATTTAATTAAAAAGACAACCTGGAAACGGAGAGGGAGCAACAAAACGGGCGTGGAAAGTCATCTGAACGTCACTTTCGCCCTCACGTCGACTGCGAATGTTGCTTTTCTGCCTCGTGGACGTCCATATTTGGACTTATCGCCGGCTCAGTTCGGTTCATCCATCTTTTTTTTCTCTTTTGCTCACAGCTTCTCTCCGCAGTCCAAAAATATCTCTCTATTTCCGGGGGGAGTTTTCCCAGATACACCGTTCTTAAAGTGTCGTCTTTTTCCCGTCTCCGTCCGACAACTGCATAAATACCGCACGCCGACACGTTTTAAAGCGCACAAACGGGAACGCAGTCGTTGTCCGTCGCTCTCTTTTATCGATTCGGTTCATTCCGCGTGTTGGCCCGGTCCAAACTCAGAAAAACGCACTTGTCGAGGGTCAGGCACAGGTCACACGGTAACCAGCCCTTCGCACAGTCTCGCGGAGCATGTGGCGTTCTGACGTTTCCCGACAAATCAATTCTGCCACACACATTTTATGGAGCTTTAACTAATAAAAATAATATCTACTGAGAAGTCCAATATAAGTCCTATAAAAGTTCATTTGTCATTTTATTTTAGGGTCATTTTTGACTTTTGGAGTTCAAACTGAGCCTGTCGTTTCCAGAATGATCGATTCGACTGGAAATAAGTGAGTTACAGCTTTGTTTTTAATCACAGCATATCAAGCAGAACCCCTTTCATCAGATGTGGATAAAGTGGGGTAAAGTGAGGGGGTCAAGTCAGACGACCCCATTCTCTGTGTTGACTCATATCGGGGTGACTTCATATTTTGTTTTCCTGTGTCAGTTGACATTATAGTTAGTGATTAACTCGGCCCGGGCAGTAAAAAAGGCAGCGTTCGTGTGGATTTCCCTCATGCAAAAAAACGACGTGCGTGATTTTGCCCCATTTCCGTGCCATGGACTCTTCCCCCCCCCCCGGGCTCGCATCTCTCGAAGGCGCAGCCGCTTCACCACGACACATCGAGGACCGAAGCGCGCGTTTACCAAAGCTGCCTGGTTAAGCGAAGGTCGAGTTGCCCACCACTGACTCGCCGGTTATTGCCATTTGGCTTTCCCAGAAGTGTATTTTTTTTTTTTTTTTTTTTTTTTTTTACGGCCGCGCGCTGGTCTGAATGTAGGACAGAACGCAGCATTCAAGCGCAGATTCTTATTGGGGGTCATAAAGCGTCTAGACAGGCAGCACTCCCCTCTTTTCAGCAAGCAAGCCCCATAAAAAGCATTTGTTTATCTCAATACAATGGCAAAAAGGGGCGTGAGGGTCTAACGTGTACAAGTACTTCGCGCACGGGAGGTATCTGACATGCTAAATTGGCTTTTTGAAGTGGCATTATTCTTTCTCTCTTTCTTCTTCGCGCTGACAGAACGTTCACATTTGTCGATTTCAGTTTTATGGCAAGATTCATGGAGAAAAAGAGTGAAAATTGGCGTAAAAAAACTACAAATTTACCACATTTTTGGAGTTCAAACTGAAATAAAACAGGTTTGGGATTAGATATCGACAAATCCTTCAGCACAGTCTGTCTTAAATCTTGTTCAAGTTTGGTTCGTGTCACTTTAAAGGGAGATATTTGTTGATTATGTAAAATATACAAAGATGTTTAGGTGCAAATAGGTGAATTTATAGTTGACATTTGTTTATTTCATTTTGTTTGATTTCATTTTTGATAGGATTCTGTTCAAACACGTCCCCGAGCACGGCACTCTGTACAGCAGATTGTGATACGAAGTACTTCTACTTGTATATCTGTACATTTGTGCCTCTTTTGATACGTCTTTTGCCATTTCACCACGACTTACGATCGAACGTTCCGTCTTTGTCGCCGTTTTGTATCGTCGGAGCGACAGTTTGTCTCAGTCTCGGTCTCAGAATACGACAATACGTGCAAAAGTAAAACGCTGCCAAAGTGAATCGCCAAATGAGAGCGTTCTGAAGCTACATTTTGGATTTTCATGATTCAAATCGCATTTAAATCTCACAGACGTCGCTGCCACATGAAGTTTTGTTCCCGTCTCGACGAAGGTGAATGTTTGGCTCTTCGCTTCATCAGGTCATGGTTCTTAACGATATTTATTTATGACAACGGTTCAAATGAGTGCGAATGTGACTAAACCAATGCAGTGGGTTTCGGGAATAGTGCAAATAAACCCTTCTGACCCTTTTTACCTCATGTAAACCAGAGTGTTTGGTATTTCCTCGTCATGTCACATTCCATAAATAGCGCACAGGTTTGTCAAAAAAGCCAAACTCGTTCCATTGGAGCAGAAAGCGTGTGTGTGGCGTTCGCCGACAGGTTCTTTTATCTTAAATCACAGCGTGTTTAAAACGCTCACACTTCAGCCGGAGTGTTTTGCATTCAACTCATTTTATGAGCGCACTTACAGTCAAAGGTTTGGACATTTCTAACTTGACTTAAGACATGACGCGCAGCGAAGAAAAGGCTTCAATAATCAGATCATGTATTAAACATTTAAACATTGTCAATTCAGATTCCTCAAAGTTGCTCCAAAAATGAAAATCACAAAAATAAAGACATGTAATCAAGACTTGTGTCCAGACTTTTGACACTTTTGTTGTTTGTCCATAAATGCAGAAGTGACCATTTGGTTTCAAACAAAGGCCCCGGGGTCCCTCTAATAAAAGATCCGCGGCCTGCAAAGTGTAGGACATATTTAGGTGTAGCCTTTTGGCCCCTGGGAGAGGCTGGTCATCCCTCGCCCCGCTCCCCCGCGCGGAGGGACGTCCCACGGCCTCGGACTGACCAGTGGCAGCGCTGCGCCCGCCCACGTGGCACGGCGCAGCCCGCATCAATAGGAGCGCATTTGAATAATGTGTGAGAGCTTGGACCGGAGCCAATCAGCTGTCAGAGCCGCGGATAAATCGCAATGCATTATTGATAATAATAATTACGCTGACATGCGCATTTCTACTTGAGGAGCTCATTTTCAGAGCTGAAGAATTTGTTGAAGAAGAGGAGGGAATTAGTTTGTCCCTCGCCGCTCCTGATGGTGGAACATGTCGCGACGCAAGCAAGCCAAACCCCAGCACATAAACTCGGACGAGCCCGGCACCGCACCGCACCATGGTGAGTCCAAACCCCCCGAGCAAACCGGTGGATTTTACGCGCCGCGTCCGTGAAGTGGCGTTTTGTCGCGTCTCAAACTTTGACCTGTTGCGCGTGTCGCGGGCGAGGCACAAAGACGTGTGATGTGCAGGAAAGGCACGAGCACGGGAGAGTCCGGTTCGGCCCAGTTCAGGTGAGCGCGCAGGAGGGTTTAAACTGCGTCCGAGTCCCGGCGCAAGTCTGCAAAGTGCGGGGCTTTGATTGTGAGAGCTCGTGCGTTTTTGCTTGGATGAAATCGGTAGTTTTTAAGCCTTTTCTGACTCAAAAGTCCTTTTTAACTTTTGGCTCCGCAATGTTGGAATGTTTCTGACTCATTTTCTGTTCTTTTAACTTTGAAGTCTTGTCAAACCGCCGCGTGCCAGATCCACTTTTGATTTTCATAATTCAAATCACATTTAAATCCCTCCAGACATCGTCGCCAATTTCGAATATAAATAAATATATTCTTGGGACTGTGCATTGATGATGTGCCCCCTTTTTTTTTCTTTTTTTTTAAAAATCCCACGCGTGATGGGGGGGGTGAGCGTGTGGGGGCCCCTGTGGACGTTTCTACACACTTTAACGTTTACTGTAAATGCTGTTTGTGGTGCTGCTGCGTGTGTTTTTTTTTTGGGGGGGGGTTTGCTTGGAGTGGGAAACGTGTGCGTCGTCGAGTGGCCCGGGACAAAGGTGCCCAAAAAACTGCCTGAAACGTGACTCTTCAGTGCGCTGACCTGAAGGCAATAAATTCCCCGAGTTTAATGCATGACTGTTTTCCTTTGGTACATATGGGCCGGTGGTGGTGGGGGATGGAGGTCTTTTTGTGGAAGGCTGTGGCTGTGGGGGGGGGGTGCAGTTTGCTTTTTTTTTTTTTTTTCTTGGTGCTGCGCCATAAAAAACCCGACTCACCACTTTTTTTTTGGTTTTGTTTCGTAGGATAAAGGATGATTTATGTACGACTGGATACTTTACTGTAATCCACTCTTTGGCTCGTTTAGGACTTTTTTTTTTTTTTTTACTTTTTTTTTTTTTTTCCGTTTTGGCCCAGTCACAAATCTAACGTGGGCCTGACCTCGAGCCGTGTCCCCCCGCTGAAGGTGAGCGGGTCATGCGCCGCGGCGTCACGGCCAAACCACCGGCTCCGTTTTAAAATTGATGCTGAACGACACACAAACGCACACACTCGCACACAAAAAGAAAGTTATCAAATCTGGATCGTATCGAAAATGGATCTCAGGACAACGTGAGGTCAGGTTCTTCCAATCCCGTGAGAAGTCTTCGGGGAGTCGCTTTATTGTTCCTTTTGTCTCCACATTAACAAGTCAAATGGTTCACTCATAAAAATGCAAAACCTGTTTAGCACCTTCACTCTTTCATTTGGAGCTGCGCATTACCATCCTGTGCTGTGGCTGGAGCGCGGTGGGCCACAGGTTCCACATTAAAATGCGTGGTTTTGGGCCATTGACCCTCCGTGCCGTTTCATTGTGGTTGGGCCGGTTTCTTGCATCTGTAATGTGGAAAGCAGTTTTGGTCTGGATCTGCTGGGTAATTCAAACGGGTAAAGCTCTTTTTAGTTTGAAGAACATGTTGAGTTTCACAGGAAAATTAGCGCCCTCTGGTGGCCAAAGTGCTTGTGCCGGTTGTCCCGGGCTGGACCGGGAGTCAAAACATGGTTTAAAACGAGATCCAGTCTGTGCCACTCAAAACACAACAGCTAAATTTCTTCCTCCAAAGTCTGAACTCTGCTTCACGACGAACTCTCTTTATAATCCTCACAGGGAAATTAATAAATCTTTTTCCCCTTTTTTAAGATTTGTTCTAAGCTTTTGTTTCTCTTTCCCCAGGCGCAGACGGCGAGGAGCCTGCGAATGAGGTGAAGCGGTTCCGAATGGACGAGACGCGCGTCTGTAACGGCTGCTGCGCCGAGTTCTTCGACGAGGCAGAGTTCTTGGAGCACGAGAAGAATTGCACTAAAAGTCAGCAGGTTGTGATTATGAAGGACGGAGACGGCTCTGTGCCTGAGGAGTTCTCGCAGGACTCTCCTGATCCGAGTGACCCAGAGGACGGGCAAGTCGAGCAGCCCCTCTGTCACCACTGCCCCTGAAGCTTCAGACAGAGCGGAGGAGGAAGGCTCTGCGGAGGAAGCGGCAAACGCAGACCTGTCAGACCTGGCCTTCTCCTCGTCTCCACGGGACTCTAATGTGACGCTGGAGGCTTTGGCCGACACCAAAGTGGCCGTGTCTCAGCACGTGTCAAACGGCTCGACGCAGGACACGGCGCAGGTCGTTCCTCTGCTGCTGGAGCAGCTGGTGGTTCTGCAACAGCAGCAGCTCCAGCAGATTCAGCTGACGGAGCAGATCCGGATCCAGATCGCCATGATGACTCCCCAGGGCCTGGCGCCCGGGACCATGGACCCTCTGAAGGCCCTGGGAGCCCACCTGTCTCAGCAGCTCTCTGCAGCCGCCGCTCTGATCGGGAAGAGGACGGGCAGCCAGGCTCTGCCAGTGGAACCCAAACTAGGCAAACTGCCTGTGCCCAACAGCGCCCCTCCCTCAGCGCTGGGGAAGATTGACGTTTTAAAAGGCATTCCAGATTTGGCCAGCCGCCTGCCCGCACTACTGCCCCAGTCGCCAATCATGGGCTTCCCAAGTACCTTCAATGGGGCCGACGCCGCCAAAAAGGCAAAGGCTAAACTGCTAAGTCTGCCTGCAGAACCTAAGCCCAGTGACTCCATGTACAAGCACAAGTGTAAATACTGCGGCAAAACCTTCTGCAACGACAGCGCTCTGCAGATCCACCTGCGCTCGCACACGGGAGAGCGCCCCTTCAAGTGCAACATCTGTGGCAACCGCTTCACCACCAAAGGAAACCTAAAAGTGCATTTCCAGAGGCACAGGGACAAGTACCCAAATATAGCCATGAACCCTCATCCTGTGCCCGAGCACCTGGACAATGTGCCCACCAGCAGCGGCATCCCCTACGGCATGTCTGTGCCCCTGGACGAGTCCAACCTGACCGACATCAAGCTGCCTTCTGGTCTGCCTCCCTTCATCGGCTCTGAGGGCTTTTCTCTGAGGCCGTCCCCCTCCACCAGTGAGGGTTCTACCTCTGTGTACCCCGACTCAGGACTGGACCAAGCTCAGAAGGACTCCAAAGACCTGCTTGGGGCGCTTCACACCACACACGAACGGCTCTGCGCCTTCAGGAGAGAGCTCTGGAACGGCCAAACTTCAGCAGATGGTAGACGGGCTGGAGAAGAGGACCAACGACCCCAACGAGTGCCTGATCTGCCACCGGGTTCTCAGCTGCCAAAGCTCCCTGAAAATGCATTACCGCACGCACACGGGCGAGAGGCCGCACAAGTGCAAGATCTGCGGCCGCGCCTTCTCCACAAAGGGCAACCTGAAGGCTCACTACGGAGTGCACCGCGCCAACACTCCCCTCAAAATGCAGCACTCGTGTCCCATCTGCCAGAAGAAGTTCACCAACGCGGTGGTCCTGCAGCAGCACATCCGCATGCACATGGGCGGACAGATCCCCAACACGCCCGTCCCAGAAAACCCCTTTGACGCCGCTGAAGTCATGGACACCTCCCTCCCAGACGAGAAGGTTATGGACACGAGCGGCTTTGAGGCCACGCTGGACGACCAAGAGGCAGAACTGGGCAACGATAAGTCAAATGAAGCGTCTGCGCCCGCCACGCCAGCTCCAGAAGAACCCCCAATCCTTCCAAGTGCTTTCTCCAGCCTCGACGTGCTGAAAAACCTCACATCATCGCTCGCTCTGAAACGCCAAACCAGCACCGCATCGGAAAGCGAGGCGACGCCCAGAGAGTCTCCGTCTGCGCCCAGAGAGGCCGAGTATCAAAACGGCCGCAGCCCGACAGTTTCCGACTCTGCCATGTCGTCGTCGTCCCCCGTGAACCCCGGCGCCGGGAACGGAAAGTCTCCCGGCTCCGAGTTCAGCAGCAACGGGTCGAAGCCGGCGTCTGAAAGCGGCGCTCAAGACGGAAACGAGTCGAGTGGCGCTCTGGACCTCACGTCCTCCGGCGGCTTCACCCCCAAATCCATAAAAGAAGAGCCGAGCACCCCTTTCACAAACGGAGACTACAGTATGTTTGATTAAATTTATTAAAAAACGATTGAATAAAGATCCAATAGTAATTTATTTTTTTGATCGCAATTGCATTTCTGAACATTCAACACTCTGGTCGCACACACACTTGAGACGAGTCCATGAGCGTCCGACAGAATCTGAAATATGAAACGCTAAACCAACATAAGACTCAAAAAAAACATGGTTGCAAAGATCTAAACGACAAGATGACCAGGTTTTGTCCATAAAATCATGAGGATGTTGTTGACCAAAGATGCAATTACGATGAAAATATCTCGCTCGTGTCATCGCGTTTCCAGTGACGAGAGTTAGAAACGCTTCGGTCGAGACAAAGTGAAAAATAACCTGTTCCTAATGTTAGTTTGTATGATATCTTCTGTAGGTCAGAGCGGTATGGCCTTCATGAGAATACCCACTAGTCTGGCCAGTCTGGAGATGAAACTCGCGCCCGAAAACCCGCTGGGCGCCCACGGCCTGTTCAGCTCTCACCTGCCCCAGGGCACGGCCATGGCCTCGGCCGTCTCCGCCGCCCCGAGGCGACAGGGCAAGCAGCACCTGTGCAACGTCTGCGGCAAGAACTTCTCGTCGGCGAGCGCGCTGCAGATCCACGAGCGGACGCACACGGGCGAGAAGCCCTTCGCCTGCCACATCTGCGGGCGGGCGTTCACCACCAAGGGAAACCTCAAGGTGCGTTGGCGTTACGGCGGCGTTCGGGTTTCTGAGTGAATCACTGTTGCCATAGCAGCAGCAGTTGTTGTTGTTGTTGTTTATTGACCGTGCAAAAGTCCTTGACGTATCGCCCGTAAACATGAAGCCGAAACCCATGAATAGTTTTGTGATTTATATTTCCAATTTGTTAAAACTGATTCTTTTTTGCCCTGGAGCATAAACATGTGAGACTGGAAAAGGAACTATGGAAATAATCAATCATTTACGACCTGTTTTTAAGGGATTTAAAACTAATATGGGCTGCTACAGATTTGCAGAACTTACTTTGATTGTGCGGTTTCCTCCTCGCGCCCAACGTGTTCAAGCAAAACGTTCATACTCTTTATCCAGACAAAATGCTGCAAATTTTGTATTTTTTTTTTATACCTTGGAGCCATCTCTAGGTTTAAGACTTCGTGGAGATGACGTGTTTTATCACCTGAACGATTGCGTTAGCTGTAAACACGACTCGCGGACATTTTAGACTTTAACTTTTGATCCCAATTAATCCAACTAACTTAACTTCCAGTCGCTAATTGGCACCGATGACCAAATATGGGTTTGAATCAGACTTGACATCTCTGGAGGTCCACCCCAGCCTTGGATGCGGGGAGGTTTTGGGGTCCGTTCTTCATGATGATCTGTATTTCTGACCGTAGCTTCATAACCTGCTCCTTTCTGCGGTTGTTCCTTTTACATCCTGAATTCTCATCATCCAAATGAATAAAACAATTAATTGACTAATACAAACTCTGGTCGACCGATCAATAAACTAAACGTCTGCAACAACATGAATCCCGGACCCTGGTTTGGTCCTGGTTCAGTTCATAATCAGTGCTGGAGGTTCAAAAGCTTAGAAAACCATGTATTTCGTAGGAGAATGATGATGTCAGACGTTGCTAAAACCGCCGTGTTGAAATGGATGTATGTTTTTGTTTTTATCCCACTCTTACGTCCCACTCTTACGTCCCACTCTTACGTCCCACTCTAACGTCCCACTCTTGCGTCCCACTCTGTCCAGGTTCACATCGGGACGCACATGTGGAACAACACCTCGCGCCGCGGCCAGCGCCTGTCTCTGGAGAACCCCATGGCCCTGATGGCCATGACAACCGACCCCAAAATGCTCCCCGGCCCCAAAGACCTGGCCGCTCCGCCCCCTCCTCCGCCTCCCCCGCCCCCACCGCCGCCCCACCACCTGAACTTCGACCCCTCGCTCTGGAACCAGTACGCGGCGGCCTTCAGCGGCGGCCTGACCATGAAGGCCAACGAGATCTCCGTCATCCAGGGGGGCGGGATCCCCGGCAGCCCGGCGCGGGGGCCCCTGATCGGGTCGACGGGGGGCATGGCGGAGCTGGAGAAGAACGGCTCGGACGGCGTGCCGAAGCCGCAGTTCCCACATTTCATGGAGGAGGGGAAAATCGCAGTGAACTGAAGCGAACGTCTCGATTTACTGACGATTACGGACTTGAGAAGTTCTGACGTTTTATAATTATTCCCAAAAAAACCACGACCTGCCATCGGAGGAAGCGTCTGGCGTTTGCTAGTTTGGGTGGAAGCTCCTCAAGCAGACAATTGTGCAAGGAAATGCATCCGATCTAGTCTTCGCTGCTCGACTCGAACTCAGAAAATCCCACGTTTCATGGACAGAAGAAGCTCAGAACTAAATCCATATTGAGAGTTGAAGTGACGCTCTTGATCTGAGTCGTTTGGGACGCGGCACGTTTTATCAGACAAAAACATTAGTATTTAATAGCTTTTTGTTGTCGTAAACGCCTCACGCAGTCAAATGCGTGGGACACAATACGTATATCGACTCCGAAATAACCAGCGAAATCAAAAATGAGTCCAAAACTCCAAACTGCTTCAGCAAATCCACATCGAGAAGAGTCAAAATGACACACGTTGAGTGGTTTTGGACGCAACGCATTTCACATTTTTACTGAAGGAAAAACTGTAGTATTTAATAGTTGTTGGGTTTTTTGCGTGTTTTTTTTGTTTTTTTTGTGAACTCCTCAGGAAAACGAAAGCTCGGGACGTTCAAGAAGCTTCTCTGAAATATCCGAGCTTTTGATGTGCAAATGAATCCAAAACGCCTCAGAAAAAAACACAAATTCCAGTTGACTAAAGTGCCATTAGCGAAGACGACGCGATCGTTTGGAGTCGATTTTGACGAGTTTTGACACTTTTTTTGTTTTTTTAACTCGACAATCGCAGATATTTCACAATTTTTGTCCATCGTTTCTCCCAAAATGCCACGCAGACGGTTTCATGAGTCCAAACTACTTCTAAACCTCCCCAAACGAGCCTCGACGAGTCCCCATCTTCTGCCAAATCAAAGTCATTTGGACTCGGAGATATCGCCGCCGTGCGTCCTGGACTCTTGGCCTCTTTTAAAAAAATTTGTTTTAAATTTTTTTTTTTTTTTTTTTTTTGTCAAATGAGGTACAATCGCGCCGAAATTGTATATTTTGGGGGGTTTTACAGTTTCCCGATTCCAGAATAAAATGACAAAAAAAAGGCTGATCTGAGTAACTATATATCAAGCGTTTTAGTTGAACTTGATAGTACTACTGTAGTTTGTATTTTATTTTTGTACACATATATATTTACACATGCGGGTATTTTTTTTTCATTTTTTTGTGTTTAATTTAGTTTTTTTTGTGTTTTTATACAAAGTTTTGAATGTAGAACCTACTTGAAACTACTTAACGTGCAGAACCGTCTTTGTTTCCCTGGTACTTTCTGGATCGTGACTCTTTAATATTTGCTTTCAGGGCCGGACTTTTTAAACAGGACATCGTTGTATTTCCCCCCCAAAAAAAATAATTAAAAATGTAGTCAACCGTGTGTGTTTTTCTATGCGACGACTTGTTGTTGTAATTGCGTGCCACGGATTTTTACGAGCCTTTTTTTCCCCACACCGATTCTTTTGAGCGTTTTCTGCCTGATTTGCGTCAGTTCCGATTCGTTTGTAATTTAATAAAAACAAAACGACAAAAAAAAAAGCAATCGTGTGCGTTTTCCATAGGCTGCAGTATCGTTTTTACTTATTGCCAAGTGCCTGGTCGATGTCTTTTCCCAATACTGCAACCACAATCGCAGCTGTGTGTAATTTATTTGCATTTATATTCCATATTTTGTCTTTATTTTTTGGGGGTTCTTGTTGCTAATGTTGTCCGTCAGAATTCGAAGAGGCTTATTTTTCTAGGTTCTTCTCATGCCTGCACTTTATCACAGGTTTTTTTAGTTACAATATTCTCTTTTTCATATTTTTTTTGTTTTGTTTTGAAATGTCTTCAGTGATATCAGGAATTTGTACTTCCTTTTTTTTCCTTTTTTTTTTGTAGCGTTAATTTATTGATGGTGCGCGTTGACCGGGCGTAGGGGCTAGTTCTACCTCATTTCTCCAGTCTGTGCCCCCCTTCTCTCTCTCACTGCACTGTCCTGTTCCTTTTTTTGCATTTTTCTGATTCTTCTGATTCTTGTTTCTCGTGTGGAAAAGCGACGCATTATCAAGCTCAACCTGCTGAGTTGGAACACTAATGATTGTAACACGGGACACTTTACGCGGCGGTTGATTCGTGTCGGACGTGCGATACATTCCTGAACAATATTCTTATGCATTTGCCGCGTTGTGCCTTTTTTTTTTTTTTTTTTTTTTTTTTAAGCGACCCATGTCAAACTGCTTCTGTCTCTACAATTCAAGAAATGTTGCGCCGCGTTCGGGCTGTTTACATTGTAAATTGTTTTTTTTTTTTTTTTTTTTTTAACGTTTTCCTGTTTCTGATTTTTGAGAAATAAAATCAGTGTGGACTTTTTCAATGTTTTCAGTGTTTGTCTTTTCTCTGTTAGGAATGGGCCAATGTTATATGATTTACCGTATTTTCCGGACTATAAGCCGCTCCGGAGTCGCACCAGCCAAAAAATGCATAATAGAGAATGGGAAAAAACATTAGTCGCTCTGGAATAAGTATAATCACATTTTTGGGGGAAATTTATTTGATAAAATCTAAGACCAAGAACAGACATTTCCTCTTGAAATTCAATTTAAAATAAGATTAGAGAACCTGGTGAAAAGATGCGCGTTAAGTGTCTGTTAGCGTCACAACAGTTCTTCAGAGCACGAGAGCGTCTTGCGGTTGCCAGGGTGAAAATGACAAAATTATCTAATGTGTTAATATCACGTACAAGTCGCTCCGGAGTATAAATCGCACCCGGCCCAACGATGAAAAAAGGTGCCGACTTATAGTCCGGAAACTACGGTATTTCACTTCTTCCATAGAATAACATACATATATTTTGTGATGAGATACTTTTTGTCAGAGTACACGGGATTATTTCAAATTCAAAACAAAGGTTGCGTTGAATTGTATTTGAATATAAAACGTACCTTTTTTATAAAAGTCCCAATTTACGTCTGGCATGAATGTAATCCTGGATTCATGATACACCGGTACATGACATGAGGTAGTTCAAACGTAGAGCGGTGCATTGATTTGATATCGATTCACATTTCACGATACCGAAGTCAAGGACGATAGTTTTATTCCTTTGACTTTGGCATTTCCCAAAACTATTATTTTCTGTTTGGACGAGTCATAAAATAAGACACCTTCTGGTATCGACACACAAGCATTGAATGAATCAGTGAAAGTATTGAACGAATCAGTGAAAGTATTGATACTTTACACATGGCACGCCCCGTTTCCAAAATGAATGAACCTTTTGCTTCTTTACAAATGCATTTATACTTTGACAGATTGTGTGCTCAAGAGGCTCAGTGCTGTTCGTGACCATGGCAATGTGAGACCCTGCCACCTCAAGAGTGGGCGTCACGGTAACGCCGCCGTTAGCACTCGCGCTTCACAGCAAGACGGTCCTGCCTGCCTGGCTTTGATCCCCAGGCGGCGCGTGGAGCTTGCATGTTCTCCCTGTGTCTGCGTAGGTTTCCTCCGGGGTCTCCAGTTTCCCCTCCCACTGAAAACATGTGCAATAGGCCCCTCCCCCTGGAAAAGAGATTCTAATTCTCAGCGTGACTTTCCTGGTTAAATAAAGGTCAATAAAGACTCAAATACTCTCTGGAATACATGTCGTATAAATCTGTTTGTATTCCATGCATTGTTAAGAAAGCATCTGCCCTGAAGGCTTCATGAGACGGCACAGCTGTGGGATGCGACATGGAGGTGAGAGCGGGCAGGACATTCAGCAAACCCACAGTGTCGTGGTGGAAGCAAGCCAAACACGTGCACCGCCCTTGCACACGCATCGCCGGCATGTTCTGAATCCACTCCGTGGTGCTGAGCTGCTGTAGTCACGGCTGCCCTGAGGTTGAACGTGGGTTGGGTGGTCTCCTGGGGGGGGGGGGAGTTCACACTTCAAACCTCACCCAATTGTTTCACGACTCATCCAGGCGTGACCCAGGAGACAATGATTTCCCTTCAATCGTCTTTCCCACGGTGAGAAAACCAGCAGAATAATAATAAAAATAATAATAATAATTAATAATTAATAATAATAATAATAATAATAATAATAATAATAATAAATTGGTATTGCTAATAATGTTCTTTCTTGTTGGACTTTCATCATATCTTATAAAAGTAACTTATTAGAATCTTTGATAGATTTATTCGAAGCGACTAAGTTTAAGTCCTAATGGGGACTTTGTTTGGTCCTGTACAAGTCTCTGATTTAGTCCATCTTTAGTCACGAGTTTAGCACCAGTTTAGTTCCAATTTAGACGTGTCGACCTTTATCTGGGCAGGAAAGTCCTCCATGTTTGTAGAGGTAGAGGAAACGAACTCCACACAGGAAGACCCCATGGACCTCTTGTGAGCGCCACCATGACCTCTCCTGAGCGCCACCATGGACCTCTCCTGAGCGCCACCATGGGACCTCTCCTGAGCGCCACCATGGACCTCTCCTGAGCTCCACCATGGACCTCTCCATAAGTGCCACCATGGACCTCTCCTGAGCTCCACCATGGACCTCTCCTGAGCTCCACCATGGACCTCTCCTGAGCTCCACCATGGACCTCTCATAAGCGCCACCGATGGACCTCTCCTGAGCTCCACCATGGACCTCTCCATGAGCTCACCATGGACCTCTCCTGAGCCTCCACCATGGACTCTCCTGAGCGCCACCATGACCTCTTCCTGCAGCGCACCATGACCTCTCTGAGCGCCACCATGGACCTCTCTTGAGCGCCACCATGGACCTCTCCTGAGCGCCACCATGGACCTCTCTGAGCGCCACCATGGCTCTCCTGAGCGCACCATGGCCTTCGCTGACGCCACCTGGACCTCTCTGAGCGCCACCATAGACCTCTCTTGAGCGCCACCATGGACCTCTCGTTGAGCGCCACCATGGACCTCTCCTGAAGCTCCAGCCATGGACCTCTCTTTGAGCGCCACCAGGACCTCTCTGTGGCGCCACCATGGACCCTCTTTGGGAGCTTACACGATGGACCTCTCCTGAGCTCCACCATGGACCTCTCCTGAGCTCCGACATGGAACCTTCTCATAGCGCCACCATGGATCCTCTTCCTGAGCTCACCATGCGACTCTCGCGAGCGCCACCATGGACCTCTCCGCGAGCGCCACCATGGACCCTCGTGAGCGCCACCATGGATCTCTCTTGAGCGCCCCATGGACCTCTCCTGAGCCGCCACCATGGACTCTCTGAGCGCCACCATGGACCTCCCCCAGAGCGCCACCATGGACTCCCGAGGCGCACCAGGACCTCTCCTGCAGCTCCACCATGGACCTCTCCTGAGCTCCACCATGGACCTCTCCTGAGCCCACCATGGACCTCTCCTGAGCTCCACCATGGACCTTTCTTGAACCTCTCCCGAGCGCCACCATGGACCTCTCCCGAGCTCCACCCTGACCTCTCCTGAGCTCCACCATGGACCTCGCCCAGAAGCTCCACCATGGACCTCCCAAGCGCCACCCGATGGAAACCTCCCAGAGCGCCACCATGGACTCTCCTGAGCCCCACCATGGACCTTCCCATGAGCGCCACCATGGACCTCTTCTGAGCGTCACCATGGACCTCTTCTTGAGCGCCACCATGGACCTCTTTGAGCCACCATGACCTCTCTTGACGCACCTTGACCTCTCCTGAGCTCCACCATTGACCTCTCTGAGCGCCACCTTGACCTCTTCTTGAGCTCCACCATGACCTCTCTTGAGCTCCACCATGGACCTCTCTTGAGCACCACATGGACCTCTCTGAGCCCCACATGGCCTCTTCGGTGAGCGCCACCAATGGACCTCTCTTGAGCACCACCATGGACCGTCTCTTGAGCTCCAGCTCTGACCTCTCCTGGGGCGGTCACCATGGACCTCCCCTGAGCTGCCACCAATGGACCTTCTCCTGAGCGCCAACCAATGGAACCGTCTTCTTGAGCGCGCACCTTGGACTCTGCCGAGCTCCACATGGACTCTTCCCGAGCGCCACCATGGACCTCTCCCGAGCTCCAACTCATGTGGACCTTGCCCGAGCGCCACCATGGGACGCCCTCTCCTGAGCCGCCACCATGGACTTCCCGGGCGCCAACCTACTGGACCTTCCGAGCTCACCATGGACCTCTCCCAAAGCTCCACAGGACCTCTCCCACTCCACATGACTCCCAGCTCCACCATGGAGCCTCTCGGTCTCCCTGGTAAGCTCCACATGGACTCTACTTCCGAGCTGCCACCATGTGATCTCCTACTCACCATGGACCTCCCAAGCTCCACCATGGACCTCTCTGAACCTCTCCTGAGCGCCACCATGGACCTCTCCTGAGCTCCACCATGGACCTCTCCTGAGCTCCACCATGGACCTCTCCCGAGCTCCACCATGGACCTCTCCTGAGCGCCAGCATGGACCTCTCCTGAGCTCCACCATGGACCTCACTTGAACCTCTCCTGAGCTCCACCATGGACCTCTCCTGAGCGCCAGCATGGACCTCTCCTGAGCTCCACCATGGACCTCACTTGAACCTCTCCTGAGCTCCACCATGGACCTCTCGTGAGCGCCAGCATGCTGTCCAATCAGATTGTAATAAATAAACTTATTCAAATGAGGACGGCCTGTGCCACCAAAGTCTCAGCAGAACTCTGGCACACATGGCTCCAGGCACAGAAATGGAACCGTGTGACCACAACCATGTTTGTGTCCCTGAAGACAAACTACGCTCACGGGACATTTGAGAGTTGCATCACATATTTTCCCTAAAGTACATGGTGTACGTCCTTGCTCAGTGCCTACTTTACATTTATTCGCCTTCAAGTGACCCAGGCAAAAATACATTTTCTCTGTTCTTGAGATACACCCATAGACATTAATCCTGCCATTTTGCATTTTCAATGACTTCATATTTGCATGCAAAACATGGTCTATCCAAGCCAGGATTCTCATTTGAGTGTCATCGCCTAAAGCGATTTGAGCTTGGAGCCTGTTCATGGCTTTCAGCTTCTGTTAACATTTTGAGGACTTTTCTCCTTCAAAACATTTACCATTTGGTTTCAAATAGTTCATTTCTATGGCATTAGCAACAGTCCAAACTTCTCCTCATTCTGAAATCCATTACGTTCACCTTTTACATTTTGTTTTATGTTTTTATTTCAGGCGAAGGGCAGATGTAACTCTGGGAGAGTCACTGTTGAAAGGAGAAACCAAACTGAAGATCCACTTTGGACCTGATCATTGTTTGTTTGGCTCGTTTTAAAGTTGGCAACAGTCCTGTCTTTGGGGTTGAATAATGGCACCACTTTCAAACTTTACTGTGGAAAATACTTTGTGCCAGTCTTTGTGCTATCTTTTGTGTAATCTTGCATCACCTGCGTGTCTCTATGGAGATAAATTAGTTTAATGCCACACTGTGTAACATTCCCGGCACGACATCATCCATGGAGACAAGCAGGTGGCGGACCCTCAACCACAAAATGACATAGAACACAGGAATACGTGGATCATTCATTTAGATTGACTACTTTAGGAAAGGAAAGTAGAACACAACATCATTTAAAGTGCTTTGCTGAACAACAAAAGAAACATGAATAATATTTGTAAAATGTACATTAAAAGGTCAAAGTGCAAATAAAATATTTTACTCCTTCAGGAAGACTGGCACCAGCAGGAGGCCGGTCCAGGTTTAGTCCTGACTCTGGCACCAGCAGGAGGCCGGTCCATGTTTAGTCCTGACTCTGGCACCAGCAGGAGGCCGGTCCATGTTTAGTCCTGACTTATTTAGTCCTGACTTCTGGCCAACCAGCAGGAGGCCGGTCCATGTGTTTAGTCCTGATCTGGCACCACAGAGAGGCCAGGTCCATGTTTTGTCCCGACATCTGGCACCAGCAGGCAGGCCGGTTCCATGTTTAGTCCTGACCTCTGGCCACCAGCAGGAGGCCGCGTCCATGTTTAGTTCCTGACTCTGGCACCACAGGAGGCCGGTCCATGGTTAGTCCTGAGACTCTGGCACCAGCAGGAGGCCGGTCCCCATGTTTAGTCCTGACTCTGGCATCAGCAGGAGGCCGGTCCATGTTTAAGTCCTGACTCTGGCACCACGAACGGCCTGGGGTAGTTGATCGGACCCGGAGCCTCCATGTTTAGTCCTGACCTCTGGCACCAGCAGCGAGGCCGGTCCATGTTTAGTTCCTGATCGGCCACCAGCAGGCAGGCCGGTCCATGTTTACGTGTCCTGACTCTCGGCACAAGCAGGAGCCGGTCCATGTTTAGTCCTGCCGCATCAGGACTCCTGTGTCTGACCATGCAGAGAGCCGGTCCATTGTTTAGTCCTGATTTGGCACAGGCAGGAGCCGGGTCCATGTTTAGTCCTTGACTCTGGCACCAGCAGGAGGCCGGTCCATGTTTAGTCTGACTCATGGCAACCAGCAGGAGGCCGGTCATGTTTGTCTGAGTGGAAGAGCGTCAGTACCTGACTCTGGCACCACAGCGAGGCCAGTCCCTGAGCTTCTTCTCATTCCATATATATTTTTAGTACTATGTTGGGGGATCATTATTCGTAATTAAGGTTGGAATATCTTTGTAGTCTACATAAGGCATCTTTCTAATAGGTTATTAAGCCCAAATTAATGTTATTCCTATATATATATATATATATATATATAATATAATATATAATATATATATATATATATATATATATATATATATATATATATATATATATATATATATATATATATATATATATATATATACATTTATTCAGTAAATGTCCACATACAAGCACATGTATCCAGTAAATATCAAAATATAAGCACATGTATCCAGTAAATATCAAAATATAAGCACATTTATCCAGTAAATATCAAAATATAAGCACATTTATCCAATAAATATCAAAATATAAGCACATGTATCCATAAGTCACAGACTAAGAGTCTTTGTTTTGCTCCGTGAACGTGACGCAGCCTCAGTTCCGGGCGCGGTGCCTTGTGGAGCGGCTGGAGCAGGAGCGTCCGCCCAGAGCCGCTTCTCACCGGGACTGTCGCGTCTTCTTCGCCGGCCTCGGCGCTGCTCACAATGACCGACAATATCCCCCTCCAGCCCGTCCGACGGCCTAAAAGAAACGACAATAAAAACAGAAATGGGTAAGAGACCGAGAGGAGACATGCGGCTAACGCGCGGCTAACATGCGGCTAACATGCTACAACTGTCAGTGTGTTTACAGCCGCGCGCTAGCTTTAACGCACACCACCGCGAGTTTCTGCCACTAAAGCACGCAGAGTCACATACAACACGTCCACACTGAGGCTAGCGTGCATAATATGGTGATTTTTTTCCCATGTTAAATTAGCTCCAGAGTGAATTTATGCCCTTTTTCCGGGAGCAAGTGCACTAACGCCCCGTGATGTCAATATTTGCAGTGTTTACAGTGCCGCCGCTTAGCTCGGATGCGCTGCTAACTTTGCTAGCCAAATGCACACTGCTATCGTTGTACCGCCACAAATCCTTCTATTAATCACACAATGAGGGCTAGAATGGTCCTTTTGTGTGGTTAAACTTTGTGGTCAGACATTTAATTACACGTTTCTGGACACAAGGAGCCCAGCACACACACGAAACACTATGTTAAAGGTGACATGTCATGCTGTTTTTTTTAGTCCTTAGTGTTAAACTAGAGCACACGTAGATCATTATAGTACATTTCGTTCATTGTAAACCGCAATATTTAGCTAAAATGGCTCAATAATAGAGAAAGGTTAATGGACTTCCTGTTCAAAACTGCAGAAGTCCCGCCTCTTCATTGTGGAGGTGGGAGATATTAGTTATGTCACAATTGCTGTGTGGTGGAGGTGCAAAATGATAATATTGAGCGTTTCGTTTGTCGTTAAAACTGTTAAAAATGACAGCAAAATGAGCTAATTTAAAATGACGCAAACGGAAATGTTACAAAGTGATATTTCTGCCCTTTTGTGGTTCATTTCACTGTCCGTTCACGGTTTATACTGCACATTCCTGATACATTATGAAAATGTTGTCTGTATATCGCTACTGAGCTAATGCTAACCGATATTTATATAAAAAAAAATTTAATACCGCCCACCCTTACACTGTCGAGGGCAGAAGAACCTTTGATTTACTAGTTTTTATGGTTGAAAAAATAACTCTGTCCTACTTTTGTACCCCACAATCCCAAGTAAGTCGCGGGAGAAGGGGGTGGAGATAGGGTGTAGGTGAAAACAGACATTTTCTGAGCGCACAAACCTTTAGATGGATCAATTGAAATGCAACGTATGGTGAGAAAACGCCATTGTAACCTGGTTTGAAGGTCACAAAAGTACATTTGACCAACTTTTGGCCCGTTTTAAAATGCACTAAAACTGGGTAAGCGGTGCAGTGGGTTGAATGACTACCCACTAACTGCTGGGTTGTCGGTTGCGCTGCAAGATTACACGCGGTCGAATGGAAATTTAACGTGGCAAAACGCAAAGGCCGCAATTTATGTAGTACATTATAATTTCTTCCACAAATGATTCTTATTATTCTCCATGAAAAAAACCTGCTGATCCTGTGGTGCAAACATGTTCCGTAATACTTTTTTTGTCAATTCTCCAGAACGTTGAACCGAATTCTATTAATAATAAAATAAATCGCAATTTTTGTCAGAATAATTGCAATTAGACACATTTTCCCAACACGTTCAGTTCTATTTTCTGGTTCAGTCGCACAGTGTTTTTATGTTCCTTCAAAGGCTGGGCAAAATTGACAAAAAATATGAATATCTTGACTATATTGAGGTCATAATCTAAGAAAATCCTACAGAAAATAGAAATGTGGTAGAGGTTCAAATATTGCTCAAAATTTGATGTTGGGCTGTACAAATACAATTTTTATACCATTTAAATACTTCAAACTGCAACTTTAAATATCTCTCCCTTTTGCTCATTTAAACGACGCACTCGACGTTCAATTTGAGCTCGTACGCAAAACAACAACTGCGACGCTATCCAATCTCGTCGCTCGTCGCGCAACAGTTGGGGCATCTGACATGAACGACACGTGGCAAAACCGGGGGGCCGAGTTGTCGTGGAGATGAATAATAGATAAAGGGAAAAAAAAAAGCCTGTGTTGAATTGCACCGCTTTAATCGTAGGTTTTATGACGGGCTTTAAAACGATAACGGCTGAAAATGAACACGGCTTAAACGGCCCGACCAACAACAGACCTTATGAAACATCACGCTTAATTAAATATGTAACTTTGGCGAGGCCGTTTGTTGTGATGGGCCAGTTAATTCATCATTAATTCAAGAGCGTTCTCGCGTTTGTGCAGAGGCTCCTTGGGTTTACTTTATGATTATAGTTTAACTGGAACTGAAGTGGTTACGTATTGACAAAGACAAATTCTACTTTTACGTCTTCAGTCCTAGTTTAGTATTAGGTTTGGGCTTTTAGTTTAGGCCTCACGTTTCGTCATAAACACTACAAAAATACTCCTGATTATACGACGGATTCTTTTGGGTTTTTGATCGTTAACGATGTGGGGGGGGGGGAATGACACAATAACACATCAAAAAGGAGTGCGTTTTAAACAAAATTCAGTCGCGTTACAAATCTCGATGGCGGTTTACTAGTGCCGTAGTCGACTAAAGGTGGGCCCGATGCGCCGATTAATCGACTAGCGTTGCGATTACTGCGATCGTGACCAAGCGACAGTGAAATATTTAATTTCCTCCTTCGTTCTCTTTGTACAACCAGATTTGTGTGCCAAAAATGTATGGTATTTTAGTCCAAAAACTGCATCTAAATGTAAAGATTTAATTAAATACACTTAATTTGCTTGTTTCGTGGCGTCAATATAAATCATTTAAAATGACGCCAACGACCAATTAATCGACTAAACAGCCTTAAAGTTGACAATTGCTAAAAGTGTAATTTAGCAAGTGTAATTTTTAAATTGTTTCTTAATGCATGCCCTTTTTGATTGAATATATGTTATTTTATTATTGCTCATTATGTTGCACCTTAAGGCCGAGACAAGTTCCTATGTTTGTGAATTTTGTTCATTGACAATGGAAATAAACTCTGATTCTGATATAATTTGACTTCCTGTTTGTAATCAATGACATCACACTAGGAAATTACTTAGTCACTTTTTATTTTTTGGGACAAATAAAAATATATGAGAGTTACTTTATTCTGTTTATTATGTTATGAGAAATTATGTTTAGAGAGTCAAAAAAGTTGTTTCTTTTGTGTAAATTTCATACATCAACCTAATGTGATGTCACTTCCTGTCCTGGGGTGATGTCACTTCCCATCATTTTCTACAGATTTTTCAACATTTTCTCCACAAATACCTGCTCGATTGGTGTAAAACTATCATTCATATGTACATCAGGTATAAATACACAAAATAAAGTCAACATTTAAAAATCCTTAAGACCTGTCGTGGACCCTTGAAATCGTAAGACATGGAATTAATGAAAATAAAATAGATATTCCATAGTTTTGCTCAGCCCTACTGTAAAAGGTCAGTCTCTTTATGGTTGGGTTTGTTCTAAAAGGACTTCTTTACTGTCTGTGTGTGTCTGTGTGTGTCTGTGTGTGTCTGTGTGTGTCTGTGTGTGTGTGTGTGTTTTAGGTGCTGCCCGTGGTCGCGGTGCTGTGGCCTGGGCGAGCTGCGCCCTCGCACCGTGTGGTTGGGACATCCAGAGAAACGGGAGCAGAGATTCCCCCGAAACGTCATCAACAACCAGAAGTACAACCTGTTCACCTTCTTACCCGGGGTCAGTGTCCCGCCTTCAGCTGCATGTCATTCCACCAGAGATGTGACCGTATTCAAGTGTAGCGGTTTGTGTCCCGCTCGGGCCGCTGTCGGGCCGCTGGCTCGCCCGGCCCGCTGTCCCGCTCGGGCCTCTGACGTCTTGCCCAAGGACACAACAGCAGTATTCACCTGAGGCAGCTGCGATCTGACCTGTGGGTCAGAGGATGTTTATGTGGAGAACGGGATTGGAACCACGGACCTTCAGATCAGAATGCAGTACCAGAGATGTGATCGTATTCAAGTGTAGTGGTTTGCTGGGGCCGCTGTCGGGCCGCTGTCGGGCCGCTGTCGGGCCGCTGTCGGGCCGCTGTCGGGCCGCTCTCGGGCCGCTCTCGGGCCGCTGTCGGGCCGCTGGCTCGCTCGGCCCGCAGTATGATCTTGACAAGATTTTCAGGAGATTCAAATGATGACCATAAGTCCTCATGAAAAAAGTCGTCGGCTTTGAAGTTTTGAGCTTTTTTACTGTTGCAACAGAACTCCTGTGTTCTTGATTCAGAACTCATTGAATTGAATACTTCTTTGACTCAGATGATTCCCACTTAATGAAGCTAAAGTTCAGGAGTTTCGACATTGGCACAGGTCTGTCCATGTGTCCACCTGACGGGAGTTCAGGTGGACTTTATTGTCCCATATCAACCCTTTAGTTTGAGCTCCACCGGTTTGAGCTCCACCGGTTTGAGCTCCACCGGTTTGAGCTCCACCGGTTTGAGCTCCACCGGTTTGAGCTCCACCGGTTTGAGCTCCACCGGTTTGGTCCACCGGTTTGAGCTCCACCGGTTTGAGCTCCACCGGTTTGAGCTCCACCGGTTTGAGCTCCACCGGTTTGAGCTCCACCGGTTTGAGCTCCACCGGTTTGAGCTCCACCGGTTTGAGCCCCACCGGTTTGAGCCCCACCGGTTTGAGCTCCACCGGTTTGAGCCCCACCGGTTTGAGCTCCACCGGTTTGAGCCCCACCGGTTTGAGCTCCAGGAGGAGGATGTAGAGGCGGTGATTGGAGCTTCAGGGCAGATGTTTCTTTTACGTGACAATATGAGCACGAGTTAAGCTGTGTGATTTTGACTCTCGAATGTTCCTGCTCTGATTTACATATGTATTTGTTTTCCAGACATTTAGTTGTCTTAAGATCTTATGACTTTTTTATGAAGCCAGACATTGAAAGTAGCTCCGATTTGTTTGAAAAGCATAGGACAAGAGCAAAGCATTTTTGCAATGCAAATTATGATGATTTTATTGACTGGTTCTTCTCAAGTACCGAGCTTATGCCTGTGTTCTGCCTGTGTTCTGCCTGTGTTCAGGAGCTTCTGCTGCTCTGAAACACGAAGAAGAAATAAGCATTGGGCTCAGTTTGAGTTGATAGAGAATAAATAAAAATAAATACATATATAAATGTGTGTGTATATATATAAATGTGTATATATATATATATATATATATATATGTATATGTGAATACAAGTAAATATAAGTAAATTAATATAAATAAATGAAAAAATATCTAAATAAATAAATACAAATTAAAATAAATAAATAAATAAACAAAATAACTTGTTTCATTAAGATGGTTGGTTATTTATCTTATTTAGTAACAATACACTAATTAAATGTATGTTATTTTGAGAATAAATACTATTCTAAAACTGCTATTACATTAAACACTACATTTAGTTTTAAGATGATTTCCCTGAACGTCCTGAAAAACTGTCACTTCCATTTAAACTGGAAGTCTAATTAAGATGTTTTTAGAAGAAATTGTTAACTTGTCAATCTGTCATGAAAATAAAATGCAGCCTTTTTAGAAATACAACATTTCTCATCATTGAACGGACATTTTGCCGGGGTGGTGCAGTGGGTTAAGCATTGGACTGTGAACCAGCGGGACACCGGTCGTTGTGGAGACGTCACAATATCACATTTTATCGTAACTTCTTATTATGAGAAAAAAACATCACGATTCAACAAATATTCATTCAGTTATTGACATCAAACAACAGTAAAACACTTAATTCACTTTCATTCCCGTTGTCTTATATGTTGCCATGGCTCCAGTAGATAAATATTCAAACAAAAAACACTAAGTTTACGTTTCTATCAGCTTTAGAGAATTTAAATGACTTAATTTTGCTCATAAAAGTCTCATGATTAGTATTAGTAAGTTCTAACAGTCATCGTGTTAAGGATGTAACACTTGGAAGGGCATCTGGCATTAAAAAACCTGCCAAATTAACCCTAAACGCGCCAACAATTATCATTTGCCCAGATTTTGGACGATTTATTCAACAATTGTCTCTAACCTTTTACTTGTTTTCCTGTTTTTGTTTTGTTTTTCCCAGGTGCTTTTTAATCAGTTCAAATACTTCTTCAACTTGTACTTCCTCCTCCTCGCCTGCTCCCAGTTCGTGAACGAGCTGCGCCTGGGAGCGCTCTACACCTACTGGGTTCCTCTGGTGAGTCGCGCGCCGCCAAAAACACGCCGCTGCCGTCGTTTTCGCGAATCACTGTCATTTCTGCACGCGGCCACTAGGGACGTCGCGCAGTTCAGAGAGGAAACGCGTTCTAATCCGTGCTTCGTTGTCCAGGGCATGGTCATGTTCATCACCATCGTACGAGAGGCCGTGGACGAAATACGCTGTTACCTGCGAGACAAGGAAGTCAACTCGCAGATCTACAGCAAACTCTCCACAAGAGGTAAAGCGCAAACGACGGGGTCTAATGTTGTTTTTCTAATAATTATGATGTCGTTTGGCAGTGAATAATTAGCGTAGCTTTTGATCGGTCAGGTTGCAGTTTGTGTCGAGACTTTGACAAGCAAAAGTTGAAATGACAGGAAGCAGTGCAGCGTTCTATCTCTGTGATGTCATCAAAAAGCGCCGTTCTGTCATAAATGCAGAGAAACGTTGCGACTTAAACCTTTTTATGACGGTTTAAACAGTCATTTAACAACAGAAATATGTATTATATATTTGTATGGATGTTGTTTACAGTATGGTTGCTAGGTCACAGTTGTGGAAGTACAATGTGTTCCAGTTGTCAAATAGGAATAACAATGAGCTGTGGATTACAGTTTATGAACATTAACGACTCAAAACGATAATACAAACCAGGAAAGTGCGCCGATCAGCAAAATACGGATCCAGTTGAAGTCATTTATTACATTTACGGTTTATAAAGCGTCGTCTGAGAGTGACGTGTTGCTTTTGTTGATGCTAGCTCCGTGTTGACGTTAGCAAAATGAGCGTCACAGCATTTGATACGGCAGATGCTCGAAATGCTAAATGTTATAGAAATTGTCCTGTCCAAAAATACTATCATCCCAATAAATTTCAGGACTATGTAGTTCGGCCTCAAAACTCCTGCCATGGACACGATGAATGGATACCTTTGGAGCATACTTCTGGCAGCAGGGAAAAGGCCATCACAAAAAAAAAACGTCCGACTTTTTTGATTTACTTTGATCGTCTTCTTTCTGTCTTAACTTTGTTTTTATTTATGTTCTTTCTTTTCTTGTTCTGTTTTCGTTTTGTTTTTAAATGTCGAAAAACCGGCGGATTTGAACCTTTTCTTCAAAACGCAGCCATGTTGAATCGTCCAACTAAACTCTAAACGCTGGGTTTTTATCTGGGAAATGTTGCCCCCGAGTGTCTGAGTAGGAATTCCGAGACTGTTGGTGTTTTCCAGTGTGAATTGACAAGTCGGAGTTTGGAAAATCCGACTACATCTGTTCGTGTCCAACCAGGGAGTAACAAAATAGATAAATTGGGAAAAAATTGGCAAAATATTGTACTAAAATCTTGAGTTTTAGTGAACTGTGTCCCCTGCACTTCGTCACATACATTGACGTGGATATTAAACTCTCCACCTGCAGCTGATCGTTTCCAGCTTGTTCTCGCAGTTTTATCTGTTCACTGTAGGTGGCAGCGCCTGTTAAATCTTATGGGACGAGGGGAAATGTGGCGTTGGATAAAGTGCTACTGGCCATAAAACAGGCAAGCAGCTCGTGGTTTCCATCACGCCGAGCGCTTTGATGTGGCAGCTTGTCTTTCACATAAACACCGCCGCTAGCTTAGCGCCGCGTTAGCCGCCCCGCCACATACCTGCACTTTGTAACAACTTTACGATCCTAAAACTCACCCTGGTCTGTGTAATTATTGGGATTATGAGTTCGTTAGGTGTTTTTTTTTTTTTCTTTCATTAAAGGGGACTTATTATACTTTTTTTTTGCCAGTGTTGAACCACAGTGTAACAAAAGTAGATTCTTATTTTACATTTAGTTCATTATAAACCGCAGTTCTTGATCTAAAATGTATGGTGGCCTGGAAGTGCAAAACAAATGTACATCTTTGTCAAGTCATTTTAACAAAGAAATCAAGACAAATGTACAAAATGGCCAAAGGATTTTTGCAAAGTGGAAAACATTTAAACAAAGTGGCTTAAATTTGTGCTTTTTGTAAAAATGTTCAGCTGGAGCAGGAAAATGTCTTTGTAATTTTCAGTTTTTGCGTTGAGGTTGGATAAACGCAACAAGAAAATGGACTTTGATTTGTGTAAAATCAGTCAGAAAGTCAATCTACTTTGTATAATATTTCTGTGGCAATACCATTTTTTAAAAGTTTATAATTGTAATTCCTTGTTAGACATGAGCACACGTGTCATTTATTTTGGCTCTTGTTTACAGTGTGGTTGCTAGGTAACAGCTGTAGAATTACCTCTACCTATGTCATAACAGTTCTGATCTGACACACAATAATACCACAGAACACCTTTTATTTTGTCGCACGACGGTTTAAACTGTCAGAAAAGTGCGTCAGTTAAGTGTCAACTGTCTCTGCGTCGCACGTTGATGACATCACAGACTGATTCAGTTCGCGCTCTACATCCTGTCATTTTAAACACTTATTTTTCAACATTTCATCGCAGACTGCAACTTAACTTAAGTCTGTGATAAATCTTCACCACAGGTTCTACACCACCAAAGTAAGTGAATTAGAAAAACAGGAGAAACATCATATGGACTTTAAGTGAACGGAATTCCTGCTCAAACGGAAATGCTGATCTGTAGTGAAAAGAAGCAAAAGTGGGTGGGACGGAATAAGTTTAGTTGAACGTTTCCTATTTCAGTCTTCTCTCAAATGTTCATTCCTCTGGACGTAGGGCTGTGCAATTAATCACATTTATGTATAAACATTGTAATAGAGTAATAAAGATTATCAAAAGTCTCAATCCGCAGTAACTGTTCTAGTCCCAAAGTCCATTTTCTTGTTGCATTTCTCCAAATTCGACACAAAAACTGAAAATGACCAATTGACCTTGCTCCGTCTGAGTAACTAAAGAAAGCTGCAATCTCGTCTGAAACTTTCTGCGATCTCGTCTGAAACCTTCTGCGATAGCGTCTGAAACCTTCTGCGATCTCGCCTGAAACCTTCTGGGATCTCGCCTGAAACCTTCTGCGATAGCGTCTGAAACCTTCTGGGATCTCGCCTGAAACCTTCTGCGATCTCGCCTGAAACCTTCTGCGTTCTCGCTGAAACCGTCTGCGATCTCGCCTGAAACCGTCTGCGATCTCGCCTGAAACCGTCTGCGATCTCGCCTGAAACCGTCTGCGATCTCGCCTGAAACTTCTGCGATATCGCCTGAAACCTTCTGCGATATCGCCTGAAACCTTCTGCGATATGCCCTGAAACCTTCTGCGATATCGCCTGAAACCTTCTGGGATCTCGCCTGAAACCTTCTTGGGATCTCGCCTGAAACCTGCTGGGATCTCGCCTGAAACCTGCTGGGATCTCGCCTGAAACCTCTGAAACCTTCTGGATCTCGCCTGAAACCTTCTGCGATCTCGCCTGAAACCTTCTGCGATCTCGCCTGAAACCTTCTGCGATCTCGCCTGAAACCTTCTGCGATCTCGCCTGAAACCTTCTGCGATCTCGCCTGAAACCTTCTGGGATATCGCCTGAAACCTTCTGGGATCTCGCCTGAAACCTTCTGGGATCTCGCCTGAAACCTTCTGGGATCTCGCCTGAAACCTTCTGCGATCTCGCCTGAAACCTTCTGCGATCTCGCCTGAAACCTTCTCTGATACCGCCTGAAACGTTCCCGTAAGCCAAACCTCTGTCGCTATTTGTTGCAATTAAAGTGGCCAAAGTGCAACCCGAGGGGCGCTGGGCCGTATTAATGCCGTTTAATGCCTTACATATGCAGCGGCTCGGGGTCAGGGCAGAGGTTAAAGGTCAAGAATCTTTTCCAAACAATTTTTTTGCCTGTTCGCCGCTAATGGAGAGACGCCCGAACCACCCAGCATTCCTGAAAGAGAAGAAACGACATGAAAAAGGGAGCGTGATACTGGCAAATGTGCAAAGTATTGTACAAAGTGCAGTAATGTTTGGAAACATTAAAGTACAAACTTCTTCTGTTCTCATTATCAACTCTTTTGTTCACTTTTCTTATTCTAGACTTTGTAAATGTGGTTCAAGTGTCTCTCCAGCCCCTAAAGTCGCAGTTATACTTAATAACTTTAATAAACTGAATTGATTTATCACTTTTAAGGCTGCAACACTTGATCTGAATCATTGTGACGAGTTGGCTCTTTATTGTCTGGATCAAACAGACTAAAACACAAGTATTATTCAATTAAAAAAGTGAGATTTATTTTTATTATTAATACTGATAAAAAAAAAATTATTTTTATTATCAATGAATACTGTATTGGTAAATCTTGTTTTATTTTTTATTTGTTTTTATTATGAATTAATACTTTATTGGTACATATTAACAAACACAGTGGGGGAAAAAACAGAGAAATAACGGACATAAAATCAAAAACAGTAGACATCCTGCAAATGATAAAGAGGTAGATATTTTCTATCCAGAAGCCTTCGAACTTGTCGATTAATCGGAAAAATAACTGCTGACTAGTTGCTAAATTGCTGAAATAATTGTTCAAACAAAGTATTACCAGATTTAATATCAGAATGGCCGAAATGAGGACTAAAACGTGTTTAAAATTAGACTAAACCATGGAAAAGATTGTTTAAATTGTGATAATTTACACAAAAAGGCCGAGATAAAACAAATATTCAAACTGCAGAGGCTCAAGACCAGTTTTGTTTTTGGAAAAGCGCCTCTAAAAAGGAAAAAGGTTTGATTTTCTCATCTTCATATCTTAAAAACAACAATGTAATGTTTATTTACACAGTTCAACTACCCCAAAGCGCGTTCTCCGCCCTGAACGTGGTTGTAGCGGCTATTGTTTTTAGCTCGAGTTAAACCGCTCCCGTCCACGCTCCCCCTGCTGGCCACAGTGGCGTCTCGCGCAGTTGAACCTTGCGGCCTGTTTTCCATACACTCTGCAGTCCGAGTGAAGCGCGACGCCAGACAGATTTGAATAAGAGATTGAATTAAACGAACACATCGGTTCCGATAAATTACCGACGTCCCGCGAACGCCTCGTTAATTTTGTCTCTTTTTTTTTTTTTCTTCTCTGTACGTTCCAGGGACGGTGAAGGTGAAGAGCAGCGGGATTCAAGTCGGGGACCTCATCATCGTGGAGAAGGTGGGCAAAAGTGGACGTCCGTTGTTTTGTTTTTATTTTTTACAAATTTCAGTTCAGTTTGTCCAATAAAAGCTTAAAAAGAACTAAATCTATTGCCAAAATCATACATAAATTAGGAGTTTTTACTTAAAAGATGAGACATTTTTAGTTTTTTTTAGTGTTTAAGTGAATTTAACTGATCAAAAAGAGTGCGTTTAAGAAGTTAAATACACATTTTTGACGTTTCAATGCGTAGATTTGCCTATGTGCATGTTTGAAACCATCTTTTAATCATATGGAAAAGACACGTTTTGCCATGAAATTCACACATTTTAGCTTGAACTATCACTATATATACGCTTTGAATTGTAATCGGGCGGAACCGAGTTAATTGATTATTGAAATAACCGTCGACTAATGAATCAAATCCAGGTAAATCATCGAAATAATCAAATGGTTGTTTTTAAGGTTTTATGACTCGGAGCAGTAATTACACAGAGATTACTCAAAAAACATGTAAATATAATGTTTTAAAACAACGTTGATTGAAAGATTAAGCACTAAAATAGTCAAAATAATTGTTAGTTTCAGCCTTAAATTATCCTTTTTTACAGCGATAACATTTAAATAAAGTGTTTTTCTTCCATATGATTTAAATAATAGGCAAACTCTACATCTGTGGCGTGTTTAAAGACTTTTTTGATGATCAGAGACATTAAAAGAGCCGGTAAAGATTCTGTCATTTGTGGATCGATCTGGAGATTCAGCCGGCGTCAAAGTCAATACGGCGTCGTCTTAATTAGATCTGGAACGGAAATCCACTTTTTATTGACGCTGGATGTTTTTTGAAAGCACTTGAATTTGTTGCGTTTGTGACAAGATTTGATCAATTAGATTCAACAAACGACGGGAAACACGCGAATGCAACAAATCCATGTCTTGGTGTGAAAGGAGCGTAAAGCGGTCAGATATGATGTCGTCTTTAAAGAATGTTGTGTTTTTCTCATTTTTTTAAGTGAGAAATTGGCATATATATATATATATATATATTTCTTTTTTTTAACTACGCTGTTGCAAAAAAACTGAAATTAACTTCTATTTGTCCATAACTCCGTATTTATTTATATATAGAGAGAAATAAGTAACAAGTAAAATATCCCAAGAAGTTTAATTTTAATGTTTAAAAATTAGATTTTTGAAAAAAATACCCAATCTGTTTTCTCTGCCCCGCCCTTGTAAGTCTGTATTTTTTTTCTTCTCGTTTTTTCATCTTCTTTTCTTTCAGTTTAAAAAAAAAAAAAAAAAAGACAAATTTCAAATCACTTTATTTTCATTCGAATGACAGTTACATCTGAAATCTGACATAAAAACCTGCTTTCGTTTTGTGTTTAGAGCGTTGAATTTTGGTTTAATCACATTTAAATCAATCAGTCATCAAATGCACTTTATCTGTATGACACGTTTAATCAATAAAAACTGTTGCCAAAGTGCTGCAGAGCGATTTCAATCAAAGAGTAAGAATCAATGAAAAAACGGCAGTTGAAGACTGAACTGTGTTTATATTTGAACCCGTTTTTCCTGAAACCTTTGACGCCTTTGCCGGTCCACGTCTGCGTTTTGGCGAGTATTTAGTCTCTCAGGTGCAACGTGAGACGAGGGCTGTCCGTTTGCGTTGACGGACGAGTCGCGTGCGTGTCCACGGAAACGCTTTCACAAACACGATTCAGCAAAAAAAAGCACCGGAAAGTCACTGGCTTCGAACCTGCGACGGAACGGGATTTTTGCGCTCGAGTCTTTGTCTTTTGTGGCTCACTAGATTTAATTGGTTGGATACCAAAAAAAAAATGAAATTGGATAAATGTAAGAAAAATGCCGTACTGCGGAACATTCCAGACAAAGCTATAACGCGACGGAAAGCTTCCATCCACTCACATTGTTATGTTACCTATCGTGGTTGTATTTCTGATCGATTCGCGTTTCGGTGCTCGGGTGCTCAGAAAATTCCTGTTTTCACCTACCCCCTAGCCCCGCCCACACCCCTGTACTTGTATTTGAACATTTTGACTCTTAAGTGATTGAAAAAGGGGCGGATAACATAAGACTGTTCTTCTTTCTGCTCCTTTTCATTCATGTATTTTTTGTGTTATGAAATAAATAAATAAATCAAAATAAAAAAAATACAAACTAAAATACTCGACGGGTTTTATAATGTCACGTAGCCACATTTAAAAGAAATGATAACATGTAGACCAGGGCTATTCAACTTCATTTCCCCGAGGGCCAGATTTCTCGGGGGGGGGGCTGTGGTCTCTAGGCTACAAACCAGGTCGGAACTAAGACCAACCCAGAATCAAACCGGTCTATCCCAGGTCCAAAACAGAAGTAAATAAGGACTAAGCCAGAAAAACAGAAAACCAGGAATTAAACCAGAAAACAAGAAAAAAAAATCTAGAATAATAACATTTGGAAGTTGGGACGCGGGCTGGATCAAATCGTTTGGCGGGCCTGATCTGGCCCCCGGGCCTTAAGTTGAATAGCCCTGATGTAGACAATAACAAGCAAAAAAAGAGAATACTTAATTTTCCTTCTAAAACTGTCGATGGTTTTATAGTTTTTGATCCGTGTGATTATATTACGATCTAAATCACGACTGACCCAATGACCTTGACATCCCTCGTTAGCGATGTTTGAGAGTCTGTAGATGAAAATGATCACAATTATCCAGCGATGTCACGATCGTTCAGTTCGAGAATCGTGACCGTTTTAACAGCAGATTTAAGGTTATGGTTCGACGACTCATTGAACTAAAACGCAGTTAAGATGAATAGATTTTAAAAACTTTATTTTGTTGAATTGATGTTTAGAGAGTGAAAAAGTTGTTTTGTGTGTAAATTCTGCGTAAACCTGCTGTGATGTCACTTCCTGTTACATTTTCTCCACAAATACCTGCTCGATCGGTGTAAAACTATCATTTCTTCGTACAACAGGTATAAATACACCAAATAAAGTAAAAATGAGAAAATCGTACGTCACTTTAAGTATTTTTTAATTAAAGTTTGATTTCGTAAAGCCGGTGACAAACGTGAGGAACAGTAACGCGCCGGACAATGACAGCGAAAGAAAATAATTAAATATTTAACTTTTTTTGGTCACGATCTCAGTTAAATCGCAATGTTTTTTCGTACAATCATTGTCAACGCCAACATTTTATATCATGACTCTTTTATTTTTGTTAACTAGGTATAATTAGTCGATTAATCATTGCTGCCGACCGCCCAAATAATCAGATTTTTATTAAGAATCAGTGTTTTTTAAATAAATTTTTAAAGGTTTTATTTGAGCGGACAGTTGCGGCGTGAACGCGGGTTTGGGGGGTGGGGGGAGAGAGGAGGCACAGACAGTCGGCAAACGGCAAGGGTTGGAACGGAACCCACCTAATCGACGAGGATCAACTTTTAATGCGCGAGTTCTTGTGTCAGGAAAAGCGTGTGGTTTGGACATTTGACTATTTTGTCGTGTTCCCGCCGGGGTATCTGACTCTCGCACCGTGAACGGAGGAAGTATTTAAATCGGCCTAACTTGTTCCCAGCCCTCACAAATCTCCAGGATTTACATACGCCGTGTTTGTGGCCACCAGCGCGGCCTCAGAGCGCGGCTTTTGCGGACGGAGAAGCGGCGCGGGTCGTGAACGGCGACGCGCTCGCTCGCAATAGATGATGTGCGGTGGATAATCGAATCCGTTGCAATAAGTGACACTTTTCATCCAATATTTGTGTAAAATTTACTCTATTCAATCGTTAAACACTTCTTTTTATGCTTTTTACTCTAACACGACAAGCCAAAAGTGTTATTTTTCGTACCAGTTGATTTGTTTGTTTTAGACTGTGGAGGGCACAATTAGACCACCATATTCTCCTTTACGAATGGGGAAACGCCGCCTTAAAACCAATAAACCGATGCCCCGTTTGTTTGTTTTTCTCTGTTCTGTTACATGTAAAAGAAACTAGACCTGAATATGTTTCTTGACGTTTGTCTCGTTGCAGAACCAGCGTGTTCCGGCAGATATGATCTTCTTAAGGACTTCAGAGAGAAACGGTAAACATCTGCTGCTCGTTGGACCTCGGGACGCCTCTGTGTGAAAGGAGGGGGAAGAGGAGGAGGTAGAGGAGGAGGTAGAGGAGGAGGAGGAAGAGGAAGAGGAGGGGGGGGGAAGAAAATGGGAAATGGAGTGATTAAAATAGGCGCTGAGGTGGAGGGATTAACCAGAGTGCGGACAGGAAGTCAAATGCTGCGTGAACAAAGTCTGACTGGGCGTTTTTTCAGCCATTTGTGAGTTGCAGAACACTTTTGATTAAAAGATTCCAGTGTCACCCACTAAAATATTACTAAACTAAACAGGGCTAAACCAGGGCTAAACCAGGGCTAAACCAGGGCTAAACCAGGGCTAAACCAGGGCTAAACGTGGGCTAAACGTGGCCTAAACGTGGGCTAAACGTGGGCTAAACCAGGGCAAAGCAGGGCAAAGCAGGGCAAAGCATGGGCAAAGCATGGGCAAAGCATGGGCAAAGCATGGGCAGCATGGGCAAGCATGGGCAAAGCATGGGCAAAGCATGGGCAAAGCATGGGCTAAAACCTGGGCGCATCATTTATGGGAACGCAGATGTAAACGCTCCCACTGCGTCCTCCTGTGGCACCTTTTTAACTTGTAAAACCAATTAAGCCTGACATCCACAGCGGCGCAGTTCACACTTTGTTTAACTCTACCTCTTGGAAGAGCTTTTGTCTGTCAAATGAGTAGGAAAGGGCCTCGGAACGTGCACGAGAGGCCGATGCAAAGACGGCCCCGGGCAGAGAGAGGGTCAGCTCATCCCGGTAATCAAATGTGGCTTAGGAGGCGCCGCCGACGTGTGAACGCGTACGCTATAGCTCCGCATTTGCACATAAACAAAATAAGCCTATTCAAAAGGAGACGCAACAAAGGGAAGTGCTGTTGTCACGCCCGAGTTCTTTTTTTATATTACATTTGTACAGTCTCGCGTCAAAGCTGCGGTGGGTGACGTCCAAACTGCGGCAGGAGGAAGGCGACATTTACATTCGCTTCGCTCGTTTCCGGCGCGTCAGCTCAAAATGTCCTTTCTAACGACGTATCGTGTCGTAAAAAGCAGATTCACAACGCGGTTCGAGCCGGTTTGGGCTGTACGCCTTTAGTGGCCGAGTCGATTAATCGGGCGATGGCGTCTGTTTTGAATTAGTCGACAAATTATTTTATTTAGGACGTAAGGATTTTACTGGACAACAGTAAACCGGGGCTGAAACCCGGGGCTGAAACCCGGGGCTGAAACCCGGGGCTGAAACCCGGGGCTGAAACCCGGGGCTGAAACCCGGGGCTGAAACCCGGGCTGAAACCCGGGGCTGAAACCCGGGGGCTGAAACCCGGGGCTGAAACCCCGGGCTGAAACCGGGCTGAAACCCGGGGCTGAAACCGGGGCTGAAACCCGGGGCTGAAACCCGGGGCTGAAACCCGGGGCTGAAACCCTGAAACCCGGGCTGAAACCCGGGCTGAAACCCGGGGCTGAAACCCGGGGCTGAAACCCGGCGAAACCCGGGCTGAACCTATGTTCGCCCTTTTCTGAGGATTCAGAAGAGCGTTTGAGCTGCCCTTTTTTCCATAAATGCCAACCAAAACGAGCAGACATCCATTAACAGCCATAAATGGAAAAAAAATTTTAAAAAACTGCGCACAGAACTCAAAGTAAACGTCTCATTTGGTCCACAGTCCGTTAAATATGTCCATTTTCAAGTCCAAATGTAAAGAATTCAACCTTTTTTAAACGTAGTGCAATTTATCCGACGGCAAGAAAAGTGGCAATTCCAAAATCTTGCAGCGTTTTACAAGAAGAAAGTCGGCGCTAACCATTTTGTCAAAGCCGCTCGTCTCATCTACTGTGAAGACATGAATCACGTAAAAAACATTACGAACAGTTTAAATAGTGATGTTTTTGTCCATATTTCGCTCAAAATAACTGTATTGGCTGAAACTAAAAGTAGTTTCTCCGTCGTCGTCGATGACGAGTCCGTGTCGGCGATAACTTGAGCGCGTCTTCTCGAGTTTCTTTCATATTTGAGCTCTTTCGCACGTTGTGTTTTGAGCAGCTTCAGGAGACATTTTTGGAGATTCACAGCCCTAACGTCACAGTACATCTTTCTATGCAACTATATCTGATTAAAAACACAAACTCAAGCTGTGGTCGCGCGTTGCCGTGGCCTTTTTCCCTTTGGGGGAAGGAAAGCTTTGTTTTACTGGAAAAGTGCTTGGTTTATCTCTCTTCCATGTGGAGGCCATTAGGTCAATTATGAAGCAGGATTTGGGGCAGCATGACTCAGGCGGGACGGCGGGGGAAGGGCGGCCGCAGTTTGTGGGTGGTTGCACCTTGACCCCCGCTGGCAAAGACAATTATCTAAACCCGTAACCTTTTTTTTTTTTTTTTACTTCTCTGACCAATGGCCACTTATTATATTGTCGTCCTGGTGAAGTTTGTGGTTTTGTGGGAACAGATTTGGAGACTTTCTGACCTTAAGAGCTAAACTTTATTTATAAATTATTTAGCACTGATTCATGGATCGGCTGAAACCGGGGCTGAAACGGGGCTGAAACCGGGGCTGAAACCGGGCTGAAAGCTGAAACGGGCTGAAACGGGGCTGAAACGGGGCTGAGGCTGAAACGGGGCTGAAACGGGGGCTGAAACGGGGCTGGGGCTGAAACGGCTGAAACGGCTGAAACGGGGCTGAAACGGGGCTGAAACGGGGCTGAAACGGGGGCTGAAACGGGGGCTGAAACCGGAGCTGAAACCGGAGCTGAAACCGGAGCTGAAACCGGAGCTGAACAAGAACGTATGACTGAAACTAAGCCTGAAACTAGAACTAAACCAGGACAAACCCAGGTTTTAAACAGAAACAAATACAAATGTATTTGATTGTAATTGGATGATCGTACAGATGTTGTCACCTGATGGACCACGCCCAGTCCATGTGGTGAGTCCATGATCTCGTCTGTTTTACAGGATCCTGTTTCCTGCGCACTGACCAACTGGACGGAGAGACAGACTGGAAACTGCGCCTCCCGGTGGCCTGCACGCAGAGGCTGCCCACTGCAGCGGTGAGTCAGGAAATCCAACATTTACTACTTAAAATACCTTTCAATATCGTCATTTATCGTCTATACTTTCTATACGTTATTTGATATTTAGTGTCACTGACAAAAGCAATATAAATGTAAATGTGCAATATCATTATAAAACATGAGCCACAATAAAGGATCGCAGAATAAAGCACTTTAGTATTTAGTTTGTGGTTCTTCTTCTGCTCAACGGTAAGATTTGGGCTGTAGACGGTTGAATAAAACACACTAATCAAACACCGTTAGTTCAAAGTATCCACAATAAATATTGACCCCCAGAAATGTTTGTTCACTCCATCATTTAATTGTTGTTGGACTTGATGTAATTGCATTTTATTTTATTTAAATTGTTTAATTTTCTTTTTTTATTCTTCTCCTCTTCTTCTTATAATTGTCTAATAATTTGTATTATTATTATTATTATTTTTTAAGTAAATAAATAAATGCATGATTTTTTTTGTCTTCTATTTGCCGCCGTTTGTCTAAATCTAGTCACATGTCTTTGTGCGTCGCGTTTCCGCCTTTGTTGTCGCAGGAAAATGGTTGCGTTTTTGCGTCGTCACTTGCTTCATCCCGGTCAAATTTTGTACAAAAAGAAAATCTCATATTCACGTGTTTTTCGCAATCTAAACTATGAAAAGATGACGTGATAGAATGATCAATTACCAAGTCAGTCGTTTCCATGGAGACGTGGTTACACAGTGAACCTTTAAGTGAGCGTTTGATCGCATTTGATTTCCGTTTGAAATACACGAGGATTCCACTAATTGACTGACATTTTATTGATTATCTTGCTTATAAAAGATGGTAAAAATACATTTATTTGAATTGCTGTTTGTTTGTTTGTTTGTTTGTTTGTTTGTTTGTCTTCCAGGATCTTCTACAAATCAGATCGTACATTTACGCCGAAGAGCCGAACATCGACATCCACAACTTCATCGGCACGTTCACGAGGGTGAGCGAGATTTAAAACAAACTCGAACCTTTTTTCACCTCTTATGTTTTTTTTTAAATAAACGTCTCTGTTTGCAGGAAGACGGCGATCACCCGGTCAACGAAAGTCTCAGCATCGAAAACGCTCTGTGGGCCAGCACCGTCATAGCGTCTGGTAAACGAATGAATACATGAAATATAATGATTAAAGGTCGAGCCGTTTGCGCAAAGTCGAGGTTTTGTCATTTCTAATCGTCAATATCAGCTTAAAAATAACTCTTTGGTGATCATATTTAATTTGGTGGGAAGGGTCTCCTAAACGCCTACAATAGTCATTTAAATTCACTTATTTATTAAAGTCCCACATGAAACATTCTCCTGTTTTTCTAATTCTGACTTACTTTGATGCTGTGGAACCTGTGCTAAATATTCATCAGTTTTACTTCCGTTAAGTTGCAGTTTGTGAAGACATTTTAAAAATTGCGTGTTTTAAAATGACAGGAAGGTGAGCCGAATCCCTCTGTGATGTCATCAGTGTGCGACGTGCCGTTGAGAGCAGAGAGGCGTCCAAATTTTAATCACTGCGCTCTACAGAGGGGGCGCTGTTTAGGGCTCACATCGTTTATGGTGCTGTCCAAATGTCCAGCAGGTGAAAAACGAGTGCGCTCAACATTTCCCACAATGCACCTTGAAAAGTCGCATTGCGAAAGACTGAAAAACAACTGGTCTTTAATTGGACTGAATGAAGTAGAGATGTTTAAATGCACTGTTGACTCAAGAATACAAACTAAAACGCTCTTTCATAAACGATGATGCTAGCGTTAGCCGCTAACCTTAGCTTGAGTCGCCATCACCGGCAAAAACGTTAAATAATCCAGTCCGTTTGTGGTTTTAATCTAAGATCCATTTGTGTGGGGATTGTTAGTCCATTAATATGTTGCGTGTCAGACGGATTTGAAACAATATTTATGAAAATCTTTTTTTATTCATGGTACTTTTTTTTTTTTGGTCTATCGGATGCTAGAGTCACATGACCCGCGGCGAGGAGGAAGTAGTGCGCTCATGGTCTGATTGAGTGCACTTTATAGTCTGCTAAAGTTTAACAGTTTAAACCGTCGTTGGACAAAATAAAGGCGTTATATGGTATTATTGTGTGCCAGATCATAACCGTTGTGTCATTTATGTGGATGTGGGCTCTTGTTTTACGGTCTGGTTGCTTCGGTAACAGTCGCGGAATTACCTCTACCTGTGTCAAACGTTACAACAAATGGTGCAAACTTGGGACGAAACGTTTAGTCAAATCTGAACTGTAATTGTGCTCAGTGCGTTTTAACACTCGTAACTCTCTTTTATCTGTAGTTTTATTGGTGTAACGGCCTCTGAACTCCTCCTCCTGCTGCTGCTGCTGCTGCTGCTGCTGCACATGTGTCGGCCGTTAGACAGTCGGGACATCTCCATATTTTAAAGGACGTTTTCACAGAGGTTTATTTATGTGGGGATTAGGCGTCTGGGAAACATCTCGCTGACGTCCTCTGGTTTTACTGGAGTCCTCACCCTTTTCTCTCCTCTCCCCCTCTCCTCTCTCCTCTCTTCTCTCCCTCTTCTCTCCTCTCTTTCTCTCCCTCTCCTTCTCTCCCCCTCCCTCTTTCTCCCCTTCCTCTCCTCCCTCCCTCCTCTCTTCTCTCTCTCTTTCTCTCCCTCTCTTCCCTTTCTTCCCTTTCTCTGTCTCTCTCTCCCCCTCCCTCTTTCTCTCTTTTCTCCCCCTTACTTCTTACTCTCCTCCCTCCCACCCTCTCTCCTCTCTTCCCTCTCTCTCCCTTCCTCCCTCTCTCCTCCTCCTCCTCCTCCTCTCTCTCTCTCTCTCTCCTCTCTCTCTCTCTCTCTCTTCTCTCCCTCCTCTCTCTCTCCTTCTCCCTCTTCCTCTCTCTTCCTCTCCTCTCTCTCTCTCTCTCCTCTCTCTTCTCTGTCGCTCTCTCCCTTCCCTCCTCTCTCTTCCTCTTTCTCTCTCTCGCTCTTCCTTTCCCTTTCCCCTCTTCCCTCTTCCCTCTCTTCTCTCTCCCCTCTTCCCTCTTCTCTCTCCCTCTTCCCTTTCTCTTTCCCTTGCCTCTCTCCTCCCTCCTCTCCCCCCCCATCCTTCCCCCCCTCCTCTCTCTCCACAGGCACAGTGGTGGGCGTGGTGATTTACACGGGGCGAGAGCTGCGCAGTGTCATGAACACCTCGAACCCCAGACACAAGGTACAAACATGCAACACTTGAGTCGGTGTTTACTTTATGTCCGACCGGTCTCATATTCCGCGACGAGGAAGATGTTTGCTTTGACGTGATTTGAATGTGATCTCAGGGCTGTCGTAGGAGATCCAGTATCAGCGGCGCTTCTCTCACTATTCACATAAACAAAGGGATTAAGAGTTTGCATAGTTCTAGGGAGAATGGACACGTGCAATCAAAAATACTGATAATTAAACCTTAAATATACTCACTCGTCCCCGTGCTTGTGCTCCCCTGCGTGCCTCAGGTGGGCTTGTTCGACCTGGAGGTGAACTGTCTCACCAAGATCCTGTTCGGGGCCCTGGTGGTGGTTTCCATGGTGATGGTGGCGCTGCAGCACTTCGCCGGACGATGGTATCTGCAGATTCTACGCTTCCTGCTCCTGCTCTCGCACATCGTTCCCATCAGGTGAGGTTTTTGAATAGAGTCCTGAGCAGTCCAGACTCTACTTACGCTGTGGAGAATGTACTTAGTGACAGAATACTGCATGTACTGTCATTCTGAATACTTTTACATTGATATATTAGAGTGTAAAGAGGCCACACAGGATTAAAACAGTTTAAAGTGACGTATGACGGGTTTTTACATGTTTCTAATTTTGACTTTATTTGGTGTGTTTTAAATCTGTCGTATATAGAAATGATAGTTTTACACCGATCGAGCAGGTATTTGTGGAGAAAACACTGAAAAATCTGTAGAAAATGACAGGAAGTGACATCACAGCAGGGACACTCTCGTTCCAGTCAAAGTTTATGCAGAATTTACACAAAGAAACAACACTTTTGACTTTCTAAACATGAATTCAACAAAATAAAGTCGCTCTCATCTATTTGTATGTGTCAAATAAATAACAAATGTAGAAGGCAGTCGAAAAAAGCATCTGTCATAGAAAATTTAAAGTTGTTTATTCCACATGGGCGACATTTCTTCATTTTACTAATTCCACTACAAATCATTTTATTCTCTACGATTACATTACTGCGTTTGAGCAAATTAGGAGTCAAATTCCACCACATAAGTAAAAAACAAATATAAACCGCTGCTCTTGTGGTGAATATCCGTCAATAATCAGAGAAACAAATGTAAAACAATAAACTTAAAGTGCCCCCTACAGGTCGGAAGACTCTAAAATGCAATTCAGATAAATACATTTGGAATTTTGCTAAAAATGTTATCCCAGAATAGCACATTTTTTAGGTTTATAAATTCACTTCCTGTGTAATTGATGACATCACACTAGGAAATTACCCAAAAAACACTGGGCCAAAACTCATCTTGTCATAGTTTTAAAAAAAATTGACAAATAAAAATATATGAGAGCGACTTTATTTTGTTGAATTCATGTTTAAAGAGTCAAAAAAGTAGTTTCTTTGTCTAAATTCTCCATAAACTTTGACTGGAATGAGTGTGATGTCACTTCCTGGGATTTTCTACAGATTTTTCAATGTTTTCTCCACAAATACCCGCTCGATTGGTGTAAAACTATCATTTATATGTACGACAGGTTTAAATACACCAAATAAAGTCCAAATTAGACAATGGTAAAAAACCTGTCACTGGCCCTTTTTAAACTCGCTGTGACTCGTTGCGTCTCGTGAATGTCTTTCCAGTTTGCGCGTGAACCTGGACATGGGGAAGATGGTGTTCAGCTGGATGATAAAGAAAGACTCGAAGATCCCCGGGACGGTGGTCCGAGCGAGCACCATCCCCGAGCAACTGGGACGCATCTCGTACCTGCTGACGGACAAAACGGGTCAGGACACTGCACACGTTTTTCAATGAAGAACTGTGGCGTTTCTAACTTTAACATGCTTTTTGACCCGGCAATTTGAATTGTGGTGAAACAAAAAAGTAGATGCCTTGATTTACCGCTGAAAATGTCTCAAAATTAAACTTAACAGAGCCAAAACATGAGACTAATCTAGGCATTTTGGGCCCTGAACATGGGGAAAACATGAATAAAATCAGCCTTTTTTAACGTTTTCATAACACATATTGCACATTACTCATATTGCGATGTATGTAGTTTGTAGCGATATGGCAATATTGGCTAACATAAAACAATAATCAATATGGATACTCTTGCAATATATATTGTGCCTTAGTTACGTTAGAGCATGTCTGTGTTCAGGTTTACCTTTAGAAATGGCTAAATGATTAAGTCTTGATCTTTACTCGAGACATTATGAACAAATATTTGAAGTAAAGACGAGAAGAATACATTTTGAAGGAAAGTACTGGGTTCAGATTATGTTTTTTAGCGTTTCTGTGTAAACTAAACGACACATGAACAATGCAAACTGAAAAAATGAGACTTGACAGTGTTTGATATCCTTGGATTTTCTCCAACTCATAGACTAAAAGTATTGAAGAAAGGCTAAATTATTATAGTTGTCAACATTGATTGAATATTTTTATTATTATTATTATTATTATTATTATTATTGGACTTAATTTGGCATCATGTTTTAGAACGCTACTGAAAGCCCACATTACTTTCTATCATTCAGGCGTTCCCTCATCAGGATTGGTGTTTGCACTCCATCTACTGGCGGCAGAGGGAAATACCAATGGGAAATAGCCAAAAGCTAAAAACACAGAGTTGTAATGAATGGTATTTGAGACAGAAATGCTCAGAACGAGTGATTGTGACTTAAAGGATTTATGGACTTCAAAACTGCACAAAAGACCTCCAGAGCTCCACTTTTGACGTTATAAAACTGGAAATTTAGGATGTTTTCTGAGACTCTTAAGAGGATTCATCAAACAATCGTAAATGAAGCTAAATACAATTCCAGGTATGTGTTTGTGTTGTGTTATAAACATTGTTCCCTCATCAGTTTGGCATCGTACATATCTTTAAAAACATGGGATTATTCAATCTATTAAAAGAAATTCATCATGTCAATCTCATTCCACATTTACACATCCATAGTTAGATTAGAAAACAAATTATATCTGTGTTGTTAATGCCTGTCTCGAGTTTTCCCTCCTTTTTAAGCTCGTCCTCATTCGCATTATTTTTCTTTACAAAAACACTAAATCTCGACACTGTGACGTCTCTCGTTGTGTGGCAAAGATGACGGAAAGCCTGAGTAAATAAACCGGGCTAAGAAAAGCTTTTAGTGTCACGGACAGTGCTAAAAGTGCAGAGTTAAGCCACTTCCTCTGCTTCGGGTGTGTGGAGGGGAGGGGGGATCTGCGAGTCGAGTGCCGGGGGTCGGGCTGCCAAAGACGCGCTCTTATTTGATCATTAAATCATAAAAGACCAAACTGACTCCTGTGAACACTTCCTCCAGGCTGTAGGTGTTGCTCCACAGATTTACAGCCTTCAGGCCCAGTAAACCCACCATTTCCCCCATTTAAAAGTGCAAAAACCAACCAAGTGTGGACCACGCAAAAAGTGTTTTTTAAAGTGTTTGTGTCTCTATTGATCATATATGAAGGTCTCAAGAAATAACAAAATATAATAGGTAAAGTAAGTAAATAGCCACAGTTTTATCATTAAAAAAATAATGTTTCAGAGATGATTCAACCACTCTGTCGTTCTCTCCATCTGACGTTTTCTCTCTGGCGTTCTCCTCTCCGCCCGTGACGTTCTCCTCTCTGCCCGTGACGTTCTCTCCATTTGTGACGTTCTCTCTCCACCTGTGACGTTCTCCTCTCCACCTGTGACGTTCTCCTCTCCACCTGTGACGTTCTCCTCTCCACCTGTGATGTTCTCCTCTCCACCTGTGATGTTCTCTCCATCTGTGACGTTCTCTCCATCTGTGACGTTCTGTGTATTTCTCCCGTCTAATCACGATCAGAACAACTGCGTTCCGAGACCAGGAAGTGAGAGGACTAGCCCAAAACCCCCGGAAGACAAAATGGCGCCCAATTCAAGCCTATGGCGTGTGCTCATTGGCGCATGTCTCCAAAAAAGTTCCCTACTTCCGCGTTACTTCCTGAATAGGGAGTCTAGTGCCTCCCCTTTTTATGACGACATCGCCGTGTCGCTTGGCGTCGGGAACGAGCACGGCGACAGCAGAACGCGTGAAAGACCGAGGACAGTTAGAGCGGACTTTTGGAGTCTGTCATCTTGAAATGGTGACACGACATGTAGAATGATGAATTGTTATATCTATAGATATAAAGGTTTCATGTAAAGCGAAAAGAATGGTTTCTTTGCAGAAAGCATGAGCCGTGAACTCATGAATGCTTCTTTTTGTGTAGCTAAACGTTAGCTTGTGTTAGCTTGTGTGAACTGTGTAATCGTTCATTTACACTTCATATTGAATGATGTGTGAAAACGTGTGAAATGACATAAAACACACTGTTCGTGTCTCGTTTGTCTCGTCTTCTTCTGATTGGTTTTCGTCCGACACGCGCTCTTCTGATCGTTAACGAGGAGTGCGTGCGCGGTCAGAGCGCGTACATGTTCGCCGTGACGTTAAAATTTGATTTTTAAGGATTTTAGAAACGGTAAAAGGGTGAAATTCCTTCTATTTTATTTTTAGACTAAAAAGAATTTCGCACTTTCGGTAATTTTACAGGCCGAACTGTTGAAATGGTTGGTGCCTGAGGCTGCAGTACCGCGGAGCGGCCACTACTCAATTTGGATCGCGGACAGAGGGGGTGTGCCTTATCCAGTTATTATAATAGATCCATGGACTAGCCTGACATGCGTTGAAATGTTTAGCTTTAACTGTGTGTCATTCCCTCTGCAGGCAGTAGATGGCGTCTAAACACACGTAGCCCCGGGTTAAACGGCAAAGAAACAGATGTTTTATAAACCTTTTTTTTAGTTCTAAAACATGAGATGCCAAGCTAAATGTAGTCAAGAGCACATTTAAAGGCTGAAAACGACACAAATAATGCCGTTTGTCCTTTAACCACGTATTGATTATTGTGTGTGACATCTTCTCTCAGGAACACTGACTCAGAACGAAATGGTGTTCCGGCGTTTGCACCTGGGGACCGTGGCCTACGGCATGGACTCCATGGACGAAGTGCAGAGTCACGTGTTCAGCGCCTACACACAGGTGAGCGGCATCGCGGGTAAGCGCGTGGAACACGGGTGCGCAGACTGCCCCAGGGCCGCTGTGGCTCCAAGACGAATGCATTTTCGTAACAGTTAGTTAATTACAGGTGTGTAGGCTTTAAAAATGCAGAGGAACAACTCCCAAATCGTTTAGAATGACGCTGGTGGTTATTCCCGTGCGAGTTCCAGCAGAATCAATAAGAATAACCAGTTGGAGCGGCGTTCCAGTCCCACCAGCGCGCACCCTTCCATTACCAGATCACCGAACAAGAACGATCAGACGCGTGTGAAGGAAACGAATGACCGCTCCACGTTTGTTTATGGCGAGGAAACGATGTTCTAACGCGGTGAAGAGCTCGTGAAAGTATTTTTATGTTTGACCTCTTTGAAATTTGCATGGGAAAAGCGCTGGAACAAACAGTGCGTGCTTTGTGTTCAGAGGCGTATGAATTTGTGATTTTTGTTTGTTTGAATGCTTCCTGACCTCAGACGACACTCTTTGTCCCCCTTTGACACCAGAGGTTAGTGAAGCAGGAAACAGGATTAGCCCGAAAGCAAAGCAGCAAACAGGCGGCTTTAATGACGCCGCCATTAACTCGGCCAAAAATAGCCACGCCACAACAACAGCTCATGGTTCATATTTTCTTTCGACACCTGGTTATGTTTAGGCACGTCTTTCACCAGCATTGTTATTGACAGCTTATTTATTGTGCTTATGACGGGTCAGACTGCTCAATTCACCCAAATGTAGGAAGACTTTACTCAAATCTGTCCGTTTTCCTTGTTTGTAGCTTGTTTGTTCCTTATTTACTTCCGGGTTGGACTTGGGCTGCAGCTGTTGCACTCACAACATGATTAAACTGTACTTTTCTTACACAGCGCTCGGGTTAGAGGGGAAATCTGTCATTTTTCTGGCCACAGTTCAAAACGTACATTAAGATGCATGAAAGAAAAAAAAGGGTAAACAACAGAAATAAACTCTATAAACTGATGTGTCGTCAAAGATGAATAGATTTCTCACTTTGCAGTTTCAATTGAACACTTTTGAATGAACGCCAAGTTAAGCATCTTAAACTATTATTTTAACATGGGGCTAAATGAAATCTGTGTGTGAGGACATTGTTCTTATTCTCCCTCTTATTCATTATTATTATCATTATTATTATTATTATTGTTATTATTCATTATTCATTGTTATTGTTATTATTCATTATTATTGTTATTATTCATTATTATTGTTATTATTATTATTATCATCATCATAGAGTTAGTGTTGTACTCTACTTAGATTGCATTTTAGTCTTATTTAAACTGTATTTTTTTGTGCTTGTACTTTGTCGGTGCAAGTCCAGGCGAAGCTCTTGGTGTGTACTAAAGTTACTCAGCTCAAAAGTATTATTATTATTATTATTATGTTTGTTATTAAATACAGGTTCTTTTATCACACTTTTTTCACCTCTTACCGTCTTGAAGTGTAAACTCGATCCGTTTAATTTTCACCTTTTCTAACTCCCGTTCTCCCTCTCCCGGCGCGCGTCCAGCCCAGCCACGACCTCCCGGCCTCCAGAGCGCCCGGCGCCACCAAAGTGCGGAAGACCATCAGCAGCCGCGTGCACGAGGCGGTGAAGGCCATCGCGCTGGTGCACAACGTGACGCCGGCGTACGAGTCCAACGGTGTGACCGACCAGGCCGAGGCCGAGCAGCACTACGAGGACACGTGTCGGGTGTACCAGGCGTCCAGCCCCGACGAGGTGAGAGCGCACGCTTCGCCGCCGCATTGAGTGTAGCGCACGCTTCACCGCCGCATTGAGTGTATCACACGCGGTATCGGCGCCACAGTGAGATTAGCGCGCGCATCATTGCCACTGTGAGTGTAGACCGCACTGAAAGTACTTTATGGGACTGACACGACATCACTAACGCCTTTTAATGAGTTGCGTATTCAACCCTCTGCAGCTCGAATCGTATTGTACTCAAGAAGACCACCAAAAATCCCCCTCAGCGCAAAGGAAACGTGATAAATATAGTTATTGATCAAATGCTTCTTGTTTTTAATGCTGTGTCGCATTCTGGCCTTTATTTTATACTGAGACGATGATGATGATGATGATGACACATTTCAAACATTTTATTTAACACGTTTTCTGTATAAATGTTACTTAAAGTGCCCCCTACAGGCCGGACGGCTCATCGAGCTAAAACGCAGTTAAGATAAATATATTTAGAATTTTGCAAAAAGTTATAAAAGTGTCATCACAGAAAAGGTTTATAATTTCACTTCCTGTTTGTAATTGATGACATCACAGTAGGAAATAGTACAGTACCCAGCAACCACTGGGCCAAAACTCATCTAATGACACATTTCATTTGACAAATAAAAATAAATGAGAGCGACTTTATTTTGTTGAATTCGTGTTTAGAGCGTCAAAAAAGTTGTTTCTTTTGTGTAAATTCTGCATAAACTTTGACTGGAATGAGTGTCCCTGCTGTGATGTCACTTCCTGTCAGTTTCTACAGATTTTTCAACGTTTTCTCCACAAATACCTGCTCGATCGGTGTAAAACTATCAGTTATATGTACAATAGGTTTAAATACACCAAATAAAGTCAACATTAGAAAATCGTAAAAAACTGTCATAGGACCTTTAATGCCTCTGCAGATCAACAAAAGCACAGATTATAGCTTTAATTTAGTTACTTTCATATATTTATGACGATACCACAAGCATCATTTGTGTAAAGCGCGTTTGATCATCTTGTAGTTCTCCATTAGTCTGTTTATTCAAGGGAAACGCTGAGTTAAATGTAATATTTAAGCACTTTTTTAGGTTGATTTTACATTTCCGTTAATGTTTTAAGCGCCACTTCGACTCTAACAGACATTTACCGTCCCGTTTCACCACATTCAAGGGAATACGGAACGAAAAGGAACAAAATGTACTGGTATTTATTGTTCCTGCTCCAATGTTTTTGAACAAAGTATTGTATTGAACAGCCAATCCACACGATGCAAAGAAATTAGTAAAACTACCCGGTAAATGACTAAAATCAATTCACGGACTCGAAAAACTCATAGGAAAATGCAAATATATGACGCAGACAGTGGCATTAGTACATCCGAATGTCAGACGCATTTATTCAAGTCGTTTTAAATATTTAGCACTTTTTGGAGGCTCGTCAAGTGGAAAAAACCCTGAAAATGTCAAATGCGCCGTCACTTCTGGCAAAGGTTTTCTCGTATATCGTAAGACGTAATGTTGACTCCTCCATGAAAGACAAATAAAGGTTTGGTTTTTCACTTTTACCGTCAGTTATTCAGCGTGAAGATATTACGCTCCGGGCCAAACGGACTCCCAACGCCGTTTACAGACCGTGTTTGTTTTAAGGCTTTCCTGTCTCTAGGGTTCAAGTCGATCGATTAATCGGTTGTTGAGATCATTGTGACATCGTTTTTGTAACTGATATCATCGCCGTCGGGGCTTTTACGCTAACGTGAGAAGGGGTTTTATGGCGCTGGCGAGGGAATAATCGCCGTTCATGTCAAGTAAACGGCTTCACTTTAGCTTTGTCTGCGTCGAATTTGGTCAGATCTAAATCGAAACAGTTTATCAGTTACCTAAACGGCTAATCGATTACCTAAACGGCTAATCGGTTACCTAAACGGATAATCGGTTACCTAAACGGCTAATCGGTTACCTAAACGGCTAATCGGTTACCTAAACGGCTAATAGGTTACCTAAACGGCTAATAGGTTACCTAAGCGGCTAATCGGTTACCCTAAGCGGCTAATCGGTTACCTAAGCGGCTTATTGGCAATCTAAGCGGCTTATCGGCAATCTAAGCAGCTAATCGATTATCTAAGCGGCTAATCGATTATCTAAACAATCGATTATCTAAGCGGCTAATCGATTATCTAAGCGGCTAATCGATTACCTAAACGGCTAATCGATTACCTAATAGGCTAATCGATTACCTAAAAGGCTATTCGGTCATCTAAGCGGCTAATCGGTTACCTAAACGGCTAATCGGTTACCTAAACGGCTAATCGGTTACCTAAACGGCTAATCGGTTACCTAAACGGCTAATCGGTTACCTAAGTGGCTAATCGGTTACCCTAAGCGGCTAATCGGTTACCCTAAGCGGCTAATCGGTTACCTAAGCGGCTTATCGGCAATCTAAGCAGCTAATCGATTATCTAAGCGGCTAATCGATTATCTAAACAATCGATTATCTAAGCGGCTAATCGATTATCTAAGCGGCTAATCGATTAAACGGCAAATCGATAAATAATTGCAACATAATCATCCGTCTCGGCCCTAAATGAGACGTATTTCTTCAAACTTTACGATTGATGTCGCGAGTGGACAACGTATTACAGCTTTATTTTGTCATTTGCCATAATTATTTTGAAGGTTTTAGCTAGTTTTCGGAGTTTGACCGCTTTAATTCACACAATAATGCAGATTTGATTGGAAATACTTGACATCTTTTTATTTAGCTTTTTTTTTCGTGCGTAAACTGGATTCCTGTTCGATCTCGTCTGGAATTCCTCCATTTTCCAACTTTTTTTCTTTCAACTTTTCTTGCCAAACTGCCACTTTACTGATGTTTAAACTATGATGACGATTTAGAAACAACAACAACATGAAGACATTAAAGATGGGAAATATATCGACATTTTAGATAATATCTTTAATATTGCTTTGAAAATAGACCAAATTTCAATATTGAGTGTGTCATTTGTAGTAAGAAACATGCTACAAAAAGAGCAGATTCAGAATTAAAATGAAAAAAAAGTAGTTTCAATGATTATTCAAGGTGATATTTCTGTGATATTTCTGCAATTTGTGATTCATTTGACATATATTTCACCTTTTCCAATAATTTAACCCTAACTAATGCATTTAAATACACATTTCTGTTGGATTGACATAGTAATTGTCTGAATATCGCTCCAAAAACACGTCGAGGTGTTCATTTTTGCCGTTTGCACCGAAAATATTGCCAAAATACCACAATATTTAAAGACTTAAAGACAAAAACTGCAATTTCTATCACTATTTTTCCTGTTTTTCATACTTTTCATACTTTTGGTGATCTGTAGGTGTCGCTGGTGCAGTGGACCGAGAGCGTGGGTCTGACCCTGGTGGGACGAGACCAGTCTTCTATTCAGCTGAGGACACCTACTGGACAAATCCTGAACTTCACCATCCTGCAGATTTTCCCCTTCACCTACGAGAGCAAGAGGATGGGCATCATCGTCCGGGTAACGCTCCTCCTCTCCTCCTCTCCTCCTCCTCTTCTTCTCTTACCGTTTTCACAAGCAGATTAGAGAGGATTATACTCATTTATTTAGTTTTTATGAGTTTAGCACATCTTTTAAAGCTTATGTACATGATTAACGTGTGATAGACTGTTCCAAAAGCATCATATTGAAACCACGGTAACCCTTTAAATGTGGTTTCTTAATAAGATATTTATAAGGCATTAATAAACTGTAGTTATTTCATTTTTTATGAACGTATAAAGACGATGACTAGTGTTTGTAGATGTTCTTGTGCAATATTAAACATGTTTATACGACGCTTATTAAACTGTTTTCAATAAGCACGTGATAAATGACTTTTAAACTAATAACTAGTGCTTATTAACGCTTTATAACTTGTTTATTAAAGCTTTACCAACGTCACTTAATGCCACGGACGCGATAAAACCGGATAATCAAATCAACTGTTCTAAATGTGATTTAAAAAAAACTGTTGTAATAAATACAATCAGAATGAAGCACTTAAATTGTTAGTTAATCTCGTTTGTGAGTTGTAGATGTGAATTGTTCGAGCCGATGCTGCATTTGGCTTCGGGGGCCATTTCCAGGTGTTTCCCGAGCGTCACCGCGGACGCAGTGACATCATGAAACGTTTCATCGGCTCATTCATTCGCTCGCCACATTGCAGTGTTTTTACTGTGCGTTCAGAGAAGCTCATTCGTTCATAATGTCATACAGTTATCACACAAACTCTACCAATTTGTTCTGGCATCAAAAAGACAGATAAAATCATTACATTTCAAAGTAAACTGGAGTAAATCTGTGTTCGGTTGCTTTTTTTGCATTTTTTGATCATTTCTGCTGACATTTTAGTATTCTTCATAAATTAACATTTCTTTAATTATTTTATTCTGTTTAATTTAATTTAATTTTACACTGAGACTAAGATGGTGGCACACATTTTAAACATTTTTATTTAACACATGTTTGAGTACAAATGTTAATGCCTCTGCAGATCAACAAAAGCACAGATTATAGCTTTAATATAGTTTTAAGTATTTATGACAATACCACGAGCATCGTTTGTATAAAAAGCGTTTGTTCAGCTTGTAGTGCGCCATTAGTCTGTTTATTCATGGGTAAAAAGGCTGAGTAAAATGTAATATTTATGCACTTTTTTGGGGTTAATTTTACATTTCCATTGATGTTTTAAGCGTCACTTCGACTTAACAGACATTTACAGTCACGTTTCACCACATTCAAGAATATCATCATCGAGATATTTTAATAAACAAGCGTGATATACATTTTTTTTTTCCATTTCACGTGCGTGTCGTGGTCTCGTCCCACTTTCAGCTCTTCGCACGACTTTCCTTTTGCACTTTTTACTCTGCAAACGGAAAATAAAGAGAGTCCTGTTTAATCTGGAACGAAAAAGAACAAAATGTACTTCCAATAACCTTCTAACGAACTCGAAGTAAAAAAGCTGTTATTTTCATTGACTCAAAAGTAAAACTGAATTGGACTTCCACATGACAATATTTTCAAATGATTATTGAACTCCCCGGTGAATTCAAAATGGCTTCCCGGCAACGTATTATAATAATAATAATAATATTACAACGCAGGAAAAAGGTTTGGTCGTTTTCGAAGTGTCTGCGACAATCCAGAAGTTTGTATTTGTATTGGACCTGATTGAAAATAATGTTACAAATGATAATAAAATGTTAATGTAAAGTTAATCCAAAACGACAGTGGTTTTGGTCAAGTTTAGGGTAAAAAAAGTGAAACGTGAACTAGTTTTTCTTTGTCAAACCGATTCAGAGTCAGTTTAAGGACAGGGTTTGTTTGGTTGTAAATTAATAAAAGAAAACATTGGCACAAACGAGAAGAAAAAAAGAATGATTTGGGTCTGTTTCGTAACGACAAGAGTTCGGCCTTGGTTTTTTTGTTCATAATAATTGCTTAAATTTAACCAGAAAAAGGCAAGGCAAGTTTATTTTGTAGAGCACAATTCGTACACAAGGCAATTCAAAGTGCTTCACACAACAGGGGAAAAAAAATTCATTGAAATCACAAAGACATGACAGAAATCACAAAACCTTCATTTCTGTTTATTCAATTTAACAATTTTGCTGACATGAATCATACGTTTTGTCCGTGCTTAGTGATCCGGCAGATGGAAAACCAAATCTATTGAACCACAATGGCAGACACTCCAGACACTCTTCTCCCATATTTATTTGACATTGCCAGCGTAAGAGATGTTTCCGGGATGGGCACATCGTTTTTAGATTGATTCTTTTGACCGTCTCAAAAACAAAACATCTTACATTATTACATTACTGTTTGTGTTTTTTTGCTGTATTTTTTCTAATGAACACAGTAAATGAATCTATAATTTTGATTATTCAGTTCACAATATAATCGTAGGAACCAAAAAAATAGTGACAATTTTTGAAGCAAAATTAATAATTTTTTGTTCAATTGATAGCTCAAAAATAGAGCTAAATGTAATATACTTTTATTTTATCTGACCATAGAAAATTCAAGATTTCACTGTTGTTTGGTCACAATAATCATGAATAATCATTAAATCGTGATTGGGATTTAAAATGTCAGTGTAACGATTATTGTGAGACTAAAAGTTGTGATTTAACAATTATTTGCAATTATTGACATCACGACCAAAACATGTGACCTGCTTTAGCCAATAAAATTTTATGAATGATCAATTTGACATAAACGGCAAGATTAAAAAAAAAAAGCACTTTACATTGAAGTTGACTTTTATGATGAAAAGCTGAGCAGAAAAGACTTCATCAAGGAAATCATCACATTTATTTTAATTGAACCCAAAAAGACCGAAATTATTTCAAAAATGGTCACTTTTATATAAATTGAATAAAGAAATAAAAAATTAAAAAATTTCACAATTATGATTTTGTGACGTAAATAATCACAACTATCGAATTTTGCGGTAAATGTTAAAAGTGTCTTGTGCATTTTTATAAACAGTAAAAAAAAAAAGAGACTAATACTGATAGTTTTCCCATTGTTTTCCAGGATGAATCGAGCGGCGAGATCACGTTCTACATGAAGGGAGCAGACGTGGTGATGGCCGGGATCGTCCAGTACAACGACTGGCTGGAGGAGGAGGTCCGGCGCACAAACCAAGCCCCTTTTATGCCTTTAACGTGGTGTCGTTGTGTTTTGTGTCGTTGTTTCGTCGTGCCGCGCTCTGAATCATCATGTCGTTGTCTAGTGCGGGAACATGGCTCGTGAAGGTCTGAGGGTCCTGGTCGTGTCCAAGAAGTCGCTGACGGAGGAGCAGTATCAGGACTTTGAGGTGACGCTTCAGGGGTTTTTAACATTTTTTAAAATGTATTTATTCTGGATCCTTTTTGTTATTAGACAATTACGGCTCAAAATACATTTAAATTTGTTTTATTTTACTGTGCACGTACACGTTTAAGACATTCAGTAGACTGTCACTTGTTTTAATTGAACAGTAAGTATCATTTGTTTTAATTTTAATATTTTTGCATACTGATACAGATTTAATCAAAGTTTATATGGCACGCATTTCACTAAAACGCAGTGAACACAATTATATTTCAGTTTGAACCATTTTCAGAAGTTTATAATTGTACTTCCTGGTTGTACTTCCAGGTAGAGGTAATTCCACAGCTGTTACCTAGCAACCAGACTGTAAACAAGAGCCAAAATCTACATAAATGACACAACATTTTTGATTTGACACACAATAACGCCATAAAACACATTTTGTCGAACGATGGTTTAAACTGTCAGCAAAGTGTGTCAGTGTCTCTGTGTCGCACACTGATGACATCGCAGAGGGATTCAGATCTACTTCCTGTCATTTTAAACTCTTATTTTTAAAAATGTCTTCACGAACCACAATTTAACGGACGTAAAACTGTGATAATAAACATTTACCACAGGTTCTACACCAAAGACAGACAGAATTAGAGGAACAGGAGAAACTGTCACATGGACTTTAAAGTATTTGTTTAAGGTCATGTCAGGGAGCGGGGCATTCGAGTTGAGTGTCGGCTCCATGTCGAGCTTCTGTCACTTGGTTGTAAAGACACATGTACAGTGGGGCCAATAAGTATTGGGCAACTTAAACATTTGCAAGTTCACCCATTTAAAAAGATAAGAGGGGTTTGTAATGTTCATCACAGGAACACATCAAGCGTGAGAGACAGAATATATATAAAAAAATTAAAAAAATCAAGGAAATCACAGTGCTTGTATTTTAAAACAATTTATTTGTGAAAATGGGTGGCCAATAAGTCTTGGGCAGCCAGCAAAAGTTACTTTTACTACTTTGTAATGTAGCTTTGGTTGACAATAACAGAGGTCAAACGGTTCCTGTAGTTCTGGACCAGGTCTACACTCACTTTAGTTGGTATTTTGGCCCGCTCCTCTGCACAGATCTTCTCTAGAGCTGTGATGTTTGAGGGCTGTCGCTTGGCAACACGGAGTTTCAACTCCCTCCACAGGTTTTTGATTGGGTTGAGGTCTGGAGACTGGCTAGGCCACTCCAGAACCTTGATATGCTTTTTACGGAGCCGCTCCTTGGTTTTCCTGGCTGTGTGCTTTGGCTCGTCGTCATGCTGGAAGACCCAGCCACGTTTCATCTTCAATTCTGTGACTGAGGGAAGGTTTTTACCCAAAATGTCACAATACATGACCCCATTCATCTTGCCATTGATACGGACCAGACTTCCTGTCCCTTTTGCAGAAAAGCACCCCCAAAGCATAATGTTTCAACCCCATAGATATGGTGTTCCTGAGATCAACTCAGCATTCTTCTTCCTCCAAACACGGCGAGTGGTCTTTAAACCAAACAGTTCCATTTTGGTCTCTTCTGACCACATCACATTCTACCAATCCTCCTCTGGATCGTCCAGATGGTCTTTAGCACATTTCAGACGGGCCTTTACATGATTTTTGTGTAGTAGGGGAATCTTTCGGGCAATAGACGTAGTGTGTTACTGATTGTCATCTTTGTGACGGTGGTCCCAGCTGTCTTCAAACCATTGACCAGTTCCCACCGTGTAGTTCTGGGCTGATTCCTCACTGTTCTCAGGATCATTTGAACCCCACGAGGTGAGATCTTGCATGAAGCCCCACTCCGAGGGAGCTTGTCAGTGATGTCATACTTCTGTGAGGGACAGAAGAGTTGTTTGGTTTCTCGCTGCCCAATAGTTATTGGCCACAATTTTCACAAATAAATTGTTTAAAATTCATACAATGTGATTTCCTGGAATTTTTTTTAACATTCTGTCTCTCACGCTCGATGTGTACCTATGATGAGAATTACAAACCTCTTTTTTAAATTGATGAACTTGCACTTTGCAAATCCTTGAAGGCTCTTATTTTATTTTAATTTTCAGTTGTTTTGAAGCTAATCTTAATTCTTAGAGCTTTTTTAGAAATGTATCCTTTTTCTGGTCCAGCCCCGTTTTAATAATATAATAATTGTGTAAATAAAAGCCCACTTCTTCTGCTGCTTAATGCTAATAAACATTGAATTATTTACACATTTTATTTTAAGTTACGAGTAATAAAACCCATACAACTATAAGAAAATCAATATTTAACTTTATTTTATCTATTTTTTTATTTGCATTTTATATTTATACTAGATTTAAATATATTTATACAGATTTAAGTATATTTTTAAGGACGTTTTTATTATTCCACTTGCGCAAATCGGGAGCTAATAACAGGTGAATAAGTGAACCCTAAAACAAAGCGTAACCAAAATCCCCTCTGTCACCCCTTAACGACCCGCACAACCTCGGTTACCACGATAAAACACGAAACATTTCCAACGTGTTTGTGTCCCGAGCCTCGACCTCCAGGAGCCCCGGCGTTCCTCGCTCTCTCACACCCAGGGAGCAGTCATTGTTTTGGGCCCGTCGCTCCCTCGTCCCCCCACCCCCCCCCGCTCGTCCTGGAGCTCTGACTCACGCCTGACTCACCCGCTCGCCTCTTCCCGTCTGACTCACGCTCGGATTGTTTGGACGCTTTGCAAATTGCCCTCGGAGCAAGAAACGAGAGGGGCGTCCACCGGGGCTTTTTTAACCTTTTTGATTGAGCTATTTTTAAGCACAACAAACAAAGTATTTAAGTATTTGTGCAGTTTGAGAAATGGAAAAGTCATTATTATGTGCATTATGTGCGTTGTTATTATTATTGGGGACCTTTGGAATAGATGAAATTCTAAGATATTGGGGCTTAAAATGTGTTATTTGAATGACTGCAATGATTATTTATTTTCTATGGTTATATCAAACCACATGTATTCCTTCAAGTTTTATAGGAAAAAAAGCAAATTTTCAACACCTGCATGTGTATAAGATGCTTTTCAGAACAATTCAATATAAAAAACCCACTATACATTAGCAAAGGTACAGTAAGTAAATAATAATAATAATAATGATAATAATAATAAGAGGATTATCAGGCTATTATTATTATTACTAATAATACTTATTATTACCTCGTGTGTAGCTCTGCCCACACTTTTAGGCGTGAAGATGTTCAGGTCAGTCTGCAGTTTCAAGTCAGAGAAGAGAGGATTATTAATCGTTATAATAATCATTACTAGTACTTTTGCCACTGACAGTTACCCAGAAATCCTAAGCATATCATAAATATCCTGAGCTGGAATAAATAAAAAGCAGAATGAAATAATTATGTGTAGTCACGGTCAAATAAATAAATTAAAACAATTAAGAATAAATAAATATTAAATAAATGCATTTAGTAAATTAAATAAAAGATAATCAAATATAGATACATTTAAAAAAACAAATAATGAAAAAAAAAAAAAGTGTTTAATGTGTTTTATGAGTAGTATATATTAATTACTCAACTCACTCACTGCTCAAAAATACCTTGAAAAAAAAACAAAAACATTCCTACTCTGAGTGGACTCGCCGCTCCACAGAGCTGACCTGTAACATGGCCTTGTGGCATCACCTGTTTTCCATTTGAACATTTTTAACTCGGTAACATGAGATACGAATGTTAAGATGACCAAACATCTCCACCAAAGCCTTAAACGGTGATATAAACCCTGTCTGAGTGTGTTGTGTGTGTGCGTCAGGCGCGGTACGTTCAGGCGAAGCTGAGCGTTCACGATCGCTCCCTGAAGGTGGCGACGGTGATCGAGAGTCTGGAGATGGAGATGGAGCTGCTGTGTCTGACCGGCGTGGAGGACCAGCTGCAGACCGACGTCCGGCCCACACTCGAGATCCTCCGGAACGCCGGCATCAAGGTTTAAACAACACCGTAATGTGCAGGAGTTTCAGTAAATAATCATGTGCAGGAGTTTCAGTAAATAATCATGTGCAAGAGTTTCAGCAAATAATCATGTGCAAGAGTTTCAGGAAATAATCATGGGCAGCAGTTTCAGGAAATAATCATGGGCAGGAGTTTCAGTAAATAATCATGGGCAGGAGTTTCAGTAAATAATCATGGGCAGGAGTTTCAGTAAATAATCATGTGCAGGAGTTTCAGTAAATAATCATGTGCAGTGAGTTTCAGTAAAATAATCATGTGCAGGAGTTTCAGTAAATAATCATGTGCAGGATTTTCAGTAAATAATCATGTGCAGGAGTTTCAAGTAAATAATCATGTGCAGGAGTTTCAGTAAATAATCATGTGCAGGAGTTTCAGTAAATAATCATGTGCAGGAGTTTCAGTAAATATCATGTGCAGGTAGTTTCAGTAATAATCATGTGCAGGAGTTTCAGTAAATAATCATGTGCAGCGAGTTTCAGTAAATAATCATGTGCAGGAGTTTTCAGTATAATAATCATGTGCAGGAGTTTCAGGAAATAATTCATGTGCAGGAGTTTCAGGAAATATCATGGGCAGGAGTTTTAGAAATAATCATGGGCAGGAGTTTCAGTAATAATCATGGCGAGAGTTTCAGTAAATAATCATGGGCAGGAGTTTCAGTAATAATCATGGGCAGGATTTCAGTAAATAATCATGGCAGGTGTTTCAGTAAATAATCATGGCAGGAGTTTCAGTAAATAATCATGTGCAAGAGTTTAGTAAATTAATGGATGTGCATTTGTTCAGTAATAATTGTGTGCAGGAGTTTCAGTAAATAATCATGTGCGTTTGTTTCAGTAAATAATCATGTGCAGGAGTTTCAGTAAATAATCATGTGCGTTTGTTTCAGTAATAATAACGTGCTGCAGTTTCATTAAATAATCATGTGCAGGAATTTCAGTAAATAATCATGTGCAGGAATTTCAGTAGATAATAATGTGCATGTGTTTCAGTAATAATCATGTGCAGGAGTTTTCAGTAAATAATAATGTGCAGCAGTTTCAGTAAATAATCATGGGCAGCAGTTTCAGGAAATAATCGGCAAGAATTTAGTAATCATGGCAGCAGTTTCAGTAAATAATCATGGGCAGCAGTTTCAGTAATATAACTTGCAGCAGTTTCCAAAAATAATAAGCTGTAGGAGTTTCAAGTAAATAATCATGGGCAGTAGTAATTGTGCTCATTCTGTCTGAATTCCATCACTGAATTCATACTGAGGTTCATCTAAGTGTGATGTCAGCCATGACCACAGAAAGAGAAACATTATATTTTGGCCTGTGTTGACTGGAAAATGTGTTGTTTTATTGAACATTCTGTGTCGGTTTACTTTGCTTTAAGCTCCTAAGTGCAATTTAAAACTAAAATTAAATGATTTTTATTTTACATATATTGTTGTTCTAATACAACTATTACAGCTATTTCAATGATAAAGAAAAGGTTTGATTTTGATACCGAAATGATGATAGAACATTTCTACTCAGAGACATTCATTTGCTGAAACAAGATGAATATCCGCGTGCATGTCGGTGCATGTCCGCGTGCATGTCCGCGTGCATTCGGTGCATGTCCGCGTGCATGTCGCGTGCATGTCCGGTGCATGTCGCGTGCATGTCCGCGTGCATGTCCGCGTGCATGTCGGTGCATGTCCGCGTGCATGTCCGCGTGCATGTCCGCGTGCATGTCCGCGTGCATGTCCGCGTGCATGTCGCGTGCATGTCCGCGTGCATGTCAATGTCTACATCACCTGCTCTTCTGTTCTCTGCAGGTTGATGTTGACAGGGACAAACTGGAGACGGCCACTTGCACCGCAAGAACGCCACTGATCACACGCTCCCAGGACATCCACGTCTTCAGACCTGTGAGTCTCAACTCAGAGAGGGAGGAAGGAGGGAGGGAGGAAGGAGGGAGGAAGGAGGGAGGAGGAAGGAGGGGGAAGGAGGGAGGAAAGAGGGAGGAAAGAGGGAGGAAAGAAGGAGAGAGGAAGGAGGGAGGAAGGAGGGAGGAAGGAGGGAGGAAGGAGAGGGGATGGTGGAGATGATATCTGATTACCCATATCGAGAAAGATAAAAACAAAATAAAAACTAGATTATAATGCATAATTAGGGTTTTTCGCGTAACTTCAACAGCTTTTAAATTCAATTTCTCTAGGACAATTTTTTTTATATATAATATACACACACACACACATATAATTTATATATATTTATTATATATATATATATATATATATATATATATAATATATTATATATAATATATATATATTTATATATATATATGCGCTGCTAAAAGTTAAATAGCTTTAAATAAGAAACTTTGAGTTGTTTTGATCTACCAACGCCAAGAAAATATTCTTTTTTTGTCATTATGGCCCACGCGTCCTCAAAGGTCAGCCCAGGACAGCTTCCCATCGACACACACACACAAAAACACTCACCAAATCCCTTCTCCTCCTCCAAAACCCCGTGACCCCCGTCAGAAAGAACAAACGGTGAAAAAAAGCCCACCCCTAGCCGAGCCGCTCCTGGTGGGCAGGTGCGTGTCGCTTCTGATTGGTTTTGCAGGTTGTGGGGCTCGTTACAGCTTTGATAGGCTTTTCCCCTTTGGAGCGCGGCCAGCCAGAGAGGAGGCTGCCGCTTACGTACGCCGCGGCTTCGACGGCGGGGCGAAATGGCTGGCAGAGGCTTGGAAGAACGCGCCGGCCGTCGTGCAGCGCACGGAGAAGGGGTTGGGGGGGGAGGCACATTGGATGGGTTTCCTTGGTCAACGTTGCCAAAGCTGCGGTGCAAATTTTGACGTGGCTTTTATTTTATTTGTAATTTTTTTGAAGTGTATTGGGTCCAGAGAGCGGCGGCTGTTGACAGATTCTCTCCAGTCGCCGCGTGTTTAGAGTCGTTCAGGGCTTTGGATTTGTGTCTCCGTTTGCCTCTTGTGGCTTGAGATTTTATTATATTTGAATTATTATTATTATTTTTGATGAGGATTTATTTTATTTTATTTCTTGTACGTATTGTATTTCTTGCATTTTATTTATTTAATTCTTTAAAATTATTTTTTATTTATTTTAATTATATATATTTTGTATTATTTGTTAGGATTTATTTTAATTTAATTTAATTTCTTGTATTTAATTTATTTTATTTTATTAAATATTTTTTTATTTCTTTATTTTAATTACATATATACATCTATATTTTTTTAATGATTTAATTTTATTTCTTGTATTTAATTCATTTGATATTTTTTATATATTCATTTTGCTGTAAGACTGACTTTGCGGCGCCGTATTTATGAACGAGGCCGAACTGTTTTGGAAGAATACAATTAACTTTAGCCAAAGCGAAATATGAACGGTTAAACTTGTACAAGAAGAACTAAACTATTAGCTTTAAAGTGCCCTGTTACCGCGACAAAACAACAATTAACAATTTCTCCTGTTGAAGCCCGAATTGTGTGGATTTTAGGGACTAACGAGCCTTTTGACAATCCATTAGTCCAGCGATTATGAGTCTATTTATTGTGGTTTAGAACTCAAAAGTGATGAAAAGATTGCAACAGCTGTTTTTTCATCAAATACACGGAATTTACACATTTTCTGCATCATTTTTCATGCAATTTTGGCTCAATTTGATTCATAAAACGTCTTTGCTCAGCTCATGACATGTCTTTTGAACCAGTTAACGATTAACCCGTCACTAAATTACTAAATTATACTTATTGTATAGTTGCGATTAATCAATGAACTTGTTGCAGCCCAAGTGGATTTCCCTTTTGGATATTTCATGTCACAATAAATATAACAACCAATACACAACTCTAAACCGACTATTGAGAGAGAAGGAACACATTTCGTTCTGCGGATAAATTCAGCAAAAAATTCATTTAGAAGGCGATTAATTGACTAATTATGACCCAATGACTTCAAATCAAGATGTCAAAAGAGAATAAACTATTTCAGATTTTCCATAATACTTTTCTTGTAAAAATATTAGAATTATTATTAGAATAATGATGATGATAATAATAATTTTAGAATAATTTCATAATAATAATAATAATAATAATAATAATAATAATAATAATATAAAAAATATAAACCATATTTTGAGCTTTGTGGTTAAATTTAAAAAGTCAATGTACAATAGAAATAAATGCAAACTAGTCGACTACTATGATATTTGTTAGTTGCAGCTCTGATATATTTTGTGTGTGTAGTATTTTAGGTAAATATTAGTTCATACCTACTAATATTACACACATTCTGGTTCTTTTGTTTTGCCGTTGCTTGATTGGCACATATTTTTCCATGACATTTCAACATTCTGTCTGCGCCCCCATCAGAGGTCACACGCTCCGACCTCGTGGACTTGGACAAGGCCGCACAAGGCGCCGGCGCTCCGCTTCACGCGCCGCACATCTGTAACTCCGGAGGTCGTGCCCCTTCTCGTTTTCAGACACGCCTTTCTGTTTTATCTCCCCCCCCCCCAGGTGACCACGCGAGGAGAAGCTCACCTGGAGCTCAACGCCTTCAGACGGAAACACGACTGCGCTCTGGTCATATCCGGGGACTCGCTGGAGGTAAGGCGCGGCCCAGGCTCGTCACGTTTAGCAGCTGGAAATGCCAAATACCAAGCGCAAACTTACGGCTCGTACAGACGACACTACTAGCTTAACGGTGTAACTAACTGTTGACTAGTTTGAGGCAAAATGTGTTTTAAAGTCATCTCTGAGGTACAATTATTACTTCAATACTTGAGTAATATAAAGTCCAAAGGGCTTTATGTCTAAATACTAAGCAGCAATTCCATTTGATTGAATTTTTCTTTCTTTTTTTTTTAGCCTTTATTTAATCAGGAGAGTCCCATTTACATTAAAACCCATATTTCATTTTTTAATTGTTCTGTGTTTTTCTTTAATAAAAAAAGAATAAAAAACACCTTTTCAATGGAGTCGTGGCCAGCAAACGTAGACAAACATTAAAATAACACAGAAAAACATTTGCAGGCTATTAATGCTGAAGAATAACAAGAACTCGGTCAATTCCCAGTCTGTCTGCAACACAATATTACCACCACTTGATTTTATTGTTGTTCGTTTAATTCTGATGATGATAAAAGGCGCACGACAGGTTTTTATGATTTCCTAATCTTCACTTTCTGTTGTGTTTATTCCTGGTGTGAATATAAATGCTAGTTTAGGACCAAATCGATAGTTTTGGTCCAAAAGAATCGACTTTTGTTGGACGCTCTAAATATTATTTCAACAAAATAAAGTCGCTCTCACGTTAGATGAGTTTTGCCCCAGTGGTTGCTGGGTAATTTCCTAGTGTGATGTCATCAATTACAAACAGGAAGTGAAATTATAAACCTAGAAAATGTGCTGTTCTGCGATAACAAATTTTATATATTTATCTTCACTGCATTTAAGTTCAATGAGTCATCCGACCTGTAGGGGGCACTGAGACAGATGGGCATGTGCCAAACTGACATTTTATTTCTCATTCACTTTTCTCTCTGGTCTTTGGTCTGGTTATATTTAAAAACATTGAATAAAATAAGGAGATAGATGGCAAAACAAAGCACGTTTCCTCTTCCAGGCCAAGATAAAGTCACATTAAGAATGCATGTTTAAAAAAAGTTTTTAAGCAAAATAAAACAAATTGAAAATGGAAAGAAAACATGCTTTTTCTTTCAACTTGTCGTTTGTCTGGTTACGCATTGGGGCTTTAAAATCCAGCTGTTCATTTTTAATATCAAAACAGAAAAAGAGAATCCGTGCTGTTTTCATTTGTTCTTAAATGTCTCTTTAATTGTGTAAATACTTTTAGGGTTTGTGCGCCGAGGGGTCTCGAGCTCAGTGTGAAATTAAGGTTAATAAATAAAGAAAATAACATGTGTTTGTAGAGCACAATTCGATAACAGGACAGAGCTTTTCTCATTATTGTCCACCTCCAGGGATGCCGCGATATCAAATGTTACTTTCTGAAAGACAAAATAAAGTGAAATGTGACAAAAACAGCCAGATTTTAGGTCCATTTAGCTCTATTTTTCCACTATAAATTGAACAAAAAATGTGCTTCTAAAATGATCACAATTATAATTTTTTGGTTCTCATGATTATATTGTGACCTGAATAATCATGATCATTGATTAACCTGATCATCTTGACATCCTGACCCACCTCTAATTCAAATACTGTTCAGTTGTCCGTTCTTTTTTAAGTCTGAAACCGTTCCGCGCTTATTACACCGCATCAGCAGCTCTGGATGTGGTTCGCGGTCGCCCGGCCCAAATCGGAGACTTTGCTTACTCCCCCCGTGTCTTCACCTCGTCTGCCTCCGTGCCCCTCTTTGCCCCGCAGGTCTGTCTGAAGTATTACGAGTACGAGTTCATGGAGCTGGCGTGTCAGTGTCCCGCGGTGGTGTGCTGCCGCTGCGCCCCGACGCAGAAGGCCCAGATCGTGCGGCTGCTGCAGGAGCGCACGGGGAAGCTCACCTGCGCCGTGGGTGAGTCGACGGGGGGGCGTGGTACACACACACACACCGGAGATCGCACACGCGCACAACATACACACACCGGAGATCGCACACGCGCACAACATACACACACCGGCGATCGCACACGCGCACAACAATCAGGTTTCTGCCCTCGTGAACCCAAGAAAATGGGCTTTTAACGAGAGCGGGGTTCCAATTAGTCAGTATTTACTCGAGTAACTTGAAATCGATGCACTTCTGAGGGGGGCTGTACCAAAAATATAATGCACATTTACAATATGTCCTGACTTGTTGGGGTTATGCACTGAACTACAATCTGACCAGGCTAAAAAATTTAGTTATTCGTGAATTAATTGTGTTCTTATTAGGGCTTCAACAAGTTAATCAATAATCCTCAACTGATTTGGTAATAAAATCAGCGTTAACTGGTCGATACACGGGTTCCAAAGCACGTCACGAGCCGAGAATACACGCTTTATGACTCGAATTGAGCCGCGGTTACGTGAAAATGACGCAGAAAATGTGCAACTTCAGTGCATTTGATGAAAACAGTCTTTTGTCCGTAAACGGCTTCACTTCAGCCTCATCTGGGTCAGATTTAGTACAAATCCTTTCATCGTGTGGCATTTGCGTTGCGAAACAATAATCGCCGGACTGATCAATCAGCAAAATGATCGTTAGTTGAAGCCCTAGTTCTGATTTGAAGGGCACAGTGAGCATGAAGTGCCAGTACATTTATTTTCTTCTGCATAATGAAAGCATGAATGCCTCAACATTCTGGACAAAGCAAGAATTACTTTTTTTTAAAATGACACAGGAAACACGTACAATCAGTGTTTTGTCTGTAGAACTACTCCATCACAATGACCTTAAGCTACGTTGGATTCATCTGGGTCAAATTTAGGAAACGTCTTGACATTTGTTGCACAACAAATGGATCAAACAAAGGAATAAACTTAAATAATCAATAGAAAAGTAATAGTTCATGGCAGCCCTTATATATTTGTATTTGGATATGTTTTTTATCTTCTGAGAGCAGTTTTTGCACTTCAATAATATAATTTTGGCACTCTTTCTACTAATACTGTATATATTGAAGTGTTGTATGTTTATATATCTTAGGGTATTTTAAAAGTTCTCTCAGCATTTATGAAAACCAATCATCTTCACATTATTTTAAGTTCTTAAACGCCAAAGTAAAGACGTTCAAAGGCCATTACCTGCACGAGTAATGCATAATATTTGTCCTTTAAGTGGTTTCAAGCGCATGATATCAGCCTTTTAACACTCGGACGGGGTTTTGTTCCTCTCAGGAGACGGAGGAAACGACGTGAGCATGATCCAGGAAGCGGACTGTGGCGTGGGAGTCGAGGGCAAAGTAAGGCTCCGAGTCGCACATGTCACCGCGGCTTCCGCTAAAGACCCGACTGAAGTCCAGGAAAACCGACTCTCGCTGTCATTATAACCGTCGGCATCGGTCTGATATCGAACATTTACACAATATTTGGCACGAATATACTTTCTGCACTGGCTCAGTCTGTGTGCGCCCGTGTCTCACTCTCAATTTGTCTTTTTTAAAGCAAGAACAGAGTAATTTTAGCGATAGCACTCCCCCTACAGCTCTTTTGTGCAATTACGCGGTCAAGGAACAGACCTTCATTTTTTTTCTTTATTTTTTAGTGAAGTAAGGAAGTATAATCGCATACAAAATCATTTTACGTTGCAAAATTTATATATATTTTTTTAAAAGCCAGGGTTTCTCAGGAGAGTTGTCTTCAGGTCGATCTGACGGACACTTAAAGTGTCCCAAAAACACACATTTAACCATCACCGGGACTTACAAAGACGTTCAATAAGGTGAAAATGTTACTTAGTCCTGCTTTAAAAACAATACATGAGTAAAAATGGAAATAGAGCAGCAATTGGTCTAAAACATATGTCATTCCACAAATTATTTTTTATCCCAGATTAATACATCGTTTTATTTTTACAAAAGCAAAAAGTTCATTTGAGAATTTTATTTATTTTATTTATTTTGTTTTATTTATTTTATTTTATTTTATTTAAATTGTATTTTATTTATTTTATTTATTTTATTTATTTTATTTATTTTATTTATTTTATTTATTTTATTTATTTTATTTATTTTATTTATTTTATTTATTTTATTTATTTTATTTCCAGGAATAAATTGCCACTAAACAGACCAATCAAGGTTCAGTTTGAAGCCACTGGAGGCACTGGCGAGCTTTTCTAATAACGTCCTTGTTTTCCTCACCTTGTTTGTTTTTTTCTGTCCGGTGGTGTGACAGGAGGGCAAACAGGCGTCTCTGGCTGCAGACTTCTCCGTGACTCAGTTCAAACATTTGGGACGCCTCCTCATGGTCCACGGGCGGAACAGCTACAAGAGATCGGCCGCTCTGAGCCAGTTTGTGATCCACCGCAGCCTCTGCATCAGCACCATGCAGGTAACGCCAACAGCAGCGGCGCCATCACACGCTTTCAGACACACGCCAAGTCTCTACAAGTCTACAAGTCTCTACAAGTCTCTACAAGTCTCTACAATACATGGCTAACAATACGATAATGTCACAATTTTGCGATACGTGCAGTAATCAATATATACTACGCATGATTTTTGCGATGCATCACCATTTTCAAGATGCATTTTATCAACAGTTTTTCCACTAACACTACATGAAATACACACATTTTAATCATCAAAACAGTAGTGGTGCCCCGAATTTTTGGCTGATATTTTCCACCCATTATTGGTTATTTTACAAATTTTTTAATAACATACAATACCCTTCATTTGGGGAAAAAAATTTAAACGTTTGACAGAGCGCTCATTTATTTAGCTCTATGTTTAAGCTTTAATATTAGAGTAAAATTTGCCTTGTCACTTGTATATCCCAGTTTATTCTTAGTAGAACACCTGCAACTAACTAACTAGTAGTCAGTGATTCTTTGAGTCTGTTCAATTATTTTTAGACTTTTTAAATACATTATCGACCAAATAAAGGTGTAAATATGGCGACTGCAGACTCATAGATGGAGAATATTTATAAATAAAGTGCATTATCGATTAAAATCAGAAATGGTTTATTCATTTTTTACATTTAGTTTTAATAACGGCGCTGTCTTTCTTCTTAAAAAAAAAAAAAGTCTTCTGGTTTGTGTTTTGGAGTCCGTTTCGTCCAGTCAGCGATTATTTTCAGAGTCAACAGTGTCTCATTTAGTCTACGAATCCCCCGTGCAGCCGCTTGTCGTTACCGTCGGACCGTCTCTGGCTGCGGCGGCGCCCACGCAGCATCTGTTTGTGCCATCAGTCCGAACGCTGCGCAGACAGACGGCGTTTGTTGTTGGACAGCCGTGGGGGTTTGAGCAGGGATTCCTTCAGGAGGACGTCGGGTCAGGTTATGGTGACTCAGACGTTTGGATGGTGCCCCCCCCCCTCTCGCTCGCTCTCTTCCTCCTCCGCATCTTTTTGTCCTCTCTCTCTCTTTCTCTCTTTCTCTCTCTCTGTCCCAGTCCTTCTCCTCCCCTTCCCTCGCTTCTGTTCCCATGTTTCCGTTCCCGTGACTCACCGCGGCGTACAACAACACCAAAACCATAACGTCTAAGTCTGGATTTGTGATGATTTTTTTTGTCTGATTTCGTGGCGCTGCAGTCGACTAAAGCTGGGCCCCGTGCGGCCATGGGAGCGACCTAAACGGGGCGACTTAAAGGGGGCAAAGGCACTGGCTTAGGGATGTCACGATATTACATTTTAGCGTTGCGATTATTGTGAGGAACAAAAACAAAACATCACGATTACTGCGATTGTGACCAAACGACGCTGAAATATTTGATTTATTTTCATTCTCTTTGTCTAATCAGATTTATGTGGCAAAAACGTACGGTACTTTAGTGAAAAAATGCATCTAAATGTGAAGATTGGATTAAAAATACTTAATTTGCACACAATTGTATATGTTTTTTAGCTTTTATGAATATAGTGTGACCAGAATAATCCTGATTATCGTTTTAACAGAATGATCTTGACGTCCCATGTGCTGGCAAAAGCTCTCAAACCTCAAAGTATCTCTCTGATTTGACCATGTTTCTACCAAAGTGCACTGACAAAGAGGGAAATCGATTACAAATACACAAGAAAACGGCTAGAAAACTCCTGATTTATGAGTAAACAGTCGGATTAAACTCACGACTCACTCCCAGAGCTCAAGAAAACTCACTTGTTCCGGCTGTCGAGAATAAAAATCATTTAAAAATCTTCTTAAAATCTCCAAAAAGAGTTAGTCGATGAATACAAATTGATGTCAACCGAGACAACGGCAAAGACCGATTAATCGGCTAAACTGCCTCATAATTTAGAAACACAGACGCATGAGTCGCACAGTTTGAATTTTGAGTTATTATTGCCTCGAAGTGCTAAAACGTCAGGTCTCACAAAGCTTTTACGCCAGACTGAATCACCAGTTATTCGTCCAATTAATCAATATTATATTATATTTTAACTATTTGATCCTGATGACGCTGAAGTGAAGAGAGTGAAGAGTGTTTTCATCGACTACGACAACTTTGCACATGTAAATGCGGCTCAATTTGTGTCTTTTCTCAGCTTTTTTGTCACCCATGTATAGACCAAATTAACGGTTATTTGTTTACACTCATGCATACATCGCTCAAATTACAACTTCGAGTGAATTAACAGTACATTTTGGCGTGAGGCCTTTTGAAAGCGGTCGCCTCGTCACTGACACGTTTTTCTCCTGTTTTACCCCGCAGACGGTTTTCTCCTCCGTGTTCTACTTCGCCTCGGTCCCGCTGTACCAAGGATTCCTGATTATCGGGTAAGTCTGAGGATGACTGATGACGAGAGCATGTGGCCGCGCTGGCATTTCCTCCGCGCTGAAATATTAGAGAGGGGAAAATGTGAACTGTTAGCAAGTGTCCTTAATCCCATTCCCACAACGGTTAACAAAGAAATGTGTGAACTCTGTGTCACCGCCGTATCCACTGGACACGACAGTAGCACGTTTGGGATGCACTGCTGTGGGAAAAAGTGAGCAAAAATAAACAAAGACTACTTTATGCCACTGCTTTAATTTCCATTTCCGATCGTGGAGCCTCATTTATAAAGCTTTACGTGGAATTCTGCCTGAAAATGGACTGACAAAAAAAAAAAACCTCCCTCAAACTTGTTGACTTTAAATGAGAATCGCACATTTACAAGTTACGCTGTGTTTTCATAAATTGCAGAATGTGTAAAGTCTTATTGTAAAGTTTTATATGTTTGCTTTGTAAATGAGACCCCAAAGCAGTAATCGTGTCCACTTCTGCCTTATATTATGTTTTTTATGCGCAAGTTGTGTTAAAATTAAATACAAATACTTACAGATCATGCGTAAAGTCTGTGCGTAAATTTTTTTTATATAGTTCGCTTCGTAAATTGAGACCCCAAAGCAGTAATCGTGTCCACTTCTGCTTAATGTTGTTATGTTTTTTATGCTGCGTTGTGTTAAAATTAAATACAGATCATGCGTAAAGTCTTGTGCGTAACATTTTTTTATATGTTCGCTTTGTAAATGAGACCCCGGAGCAGTAATAATGTCCACTTCTGCCTAATATGTTTTTTTACATCAAGTTTTGCTGAAATGAAATCAAAATTCTTACATATCATGTGTAAATCTTGTACGTAACACTTTTCTATGTTCGCTTTGTAAATGAGGCCCCAGGGCCGCAATCGGGGCCACTTCCGCCTAATATTATGTTTTTTTTACGCCAAGTTGTGCTAATATGAAATAAAAATACTTACAGATTATGTAGGAGACTGCAAGTTAAGGGTGAACGTCACTGACAACTTGTACTTTTTGTCTCAATACTAATTTGAGAGTGTATTAAATATTTACAGCTCAAACTGATTTACAAATAAAAACATGTAGTCTTTACTTTAACTTTTACTCTGTTATTTATTTACATTTTAATAAAGTTGACCTCAGGTAATAGACACAAACTCAACCTTTTTTATAATGCAGAAGTGTGATATTTATTTATTTTATAGAGCAGAAGTGACCAGAAGCAGGCGCTGTAGAGCTCAGGATTGTGAAGAAACCAATGAAGATTCAAGATGCTAAAACTTTATTCAAACGTGACACTGTAATGTAGTAAATGTGTTTACCAGGAGCGACCCAGCAGCTCGTCACTGCTCCACTGCGCTTTCCTTTATGTTTTCCTATAGTCGACGCTCCCTTCTGCCAAAAGCACGTCAGATTTGGTCAATGACGATTCTTCTGATTGGATACTTGACCTGAGAACCAAAACACCAAATGCAAGCGCTGACACGCGCCTCATCATTGCCGCGACTTTGCTTTCTTTTGCAGATATTCCACCATCTACACCATGTTCCCTGTGTTTTCTCTGGTTCTCGACAAAGATGTGAAGTCCGAGGTCGCCATGTTGTATCCGGAATTATACAAAGATCTTCTAAAGGTACGGGGACGTTTAATACACCTTTAACGTGCGCGTAATTAGCTTGAAATAACCATTAGCAAGAAAAAAACGACCGGCTCAACTCTAAAACTGATTTCTAAAAGACCCTTTAGAGCAAGTATTAGCAGAGTTTTATGTGGAGATGGAGATTGATTGGATTGATTCAATGTTTTTTAACCTTTTTTTGAGTCATAGCACACTTTTTTGGTAGAAAATCACACTTTTTATTTAAAAAAGTGGTATATTACGTTAAAATGCCGCTAAATTTGGCAACGGCGACTGTTTTGCTTCGTTACGTCCATGTATGCATCCATTGACTCAAAGAAGAAGTATTTTAAGGCACGTAATTGATAGGCAGTTAGTATATTTACATGTCGATTACAATGATGTAGCTAGAATGATCAGAAAACCCAGTAACAAGAGAAATCTGATCTTCTAAACCTCCTGTTGACTGTGTGAATAAGTGAATTTTTAGAGTCACTGTTGCATTTGGAAGATAAAATACAATGAATTTTAAAAGAATTCACATTTTCTCTTTAATTTGTGCCTTTGCCAAGTTCGTTTTAACCTTTCTTTGCTTCGTTTTCCGTGTCAAAACCTGCACAAGTGTGAACAATCGGAGAGAAATCAGATTACTCTCTGTTTACATGGCTCCAGAAATCAGGGAATAATGAGATTTTTTGACTCGATAGACTGGGAACAAGACAAACAAACTTCCCTGTTCATCTTATTCATTTTCATTCCATAAATTCATAGATAATTACAAGTTTTGCCACTGTTCGACCTGATATTATTTTGCAAAATCTGTCATACTTTTGTGTAACTCATCATGTTGTGCAATCTGTTTTTTTCTTCTTTTCTTTTTACAGGGTCGACCGCTTTCCTACAAGACATTCCTAATATGGGTACTAATCAGTATCTACCAAGGTAAGTCAGGAGGGAACCCATTGATAAAAACCCGAAGGAAAGTTCTTTGTGACGCAGTAATCTCGGTCGTCCCACGCACTTTCTCCGGTTTATTTACAGCAGGGCTTTCCCGACGCGCTCCGTTTACGCTCAATACGTCCACAGGGGAATCCTCACCGCGCCCCGAAACCTTTTTTTTTTAATCTATTTCTGTCCAAACATGAACCGCGTTTTTACATTGTCGAACGTTACTACTACTGTTGTTGTTCTTTTCATTCCGTGGAGCAGGGCCTGGTCCGCACATGTGTTCTGTTTATTGACTCAGCTTTCGTCAAAGGGTTTTCCTCTCTCCGTGATCTGTTGACGTTGGCGTTGTGTTGTCGGGAGTTATTGAAAACAGGCCGATACAAGGCAGAGGGATATATTTAGTCTTGTGGTGGAAAAGGGAATCGCGCATTTTTTTTTTTTTTTTTTAAAGAACAAAACATGCTCGGTGAACTATCCCAAAGCTTTGTCGCCGCCAGATCTGCAGAAGCTTCACGCCAATTATCTCTTTACTAGATTCCATGTTATCCGTGTAAATATTGTGGGTCTAAATTTACAGAGGGCGACATGAACAATTTATTCACTACAAACCAATTCATAGATCGGTGTTGTTCGTCGACTAAAATAATTCTTGGTCAAACAGAAGTCATTTCCTGCAGTGTTGAGTTAAGCGATTATCAACAAGAGGCGTTATTGGCATTTTCCCTTTAGTTCAATCTACAGCTTGAAGTAAACCAGGTTATAATTCTCAATGGGCCATAACAAGGGTTGAAGATGCACCGTGTCAAGAAGAACAAGTGAAATCAAGAGAACGCATCTATACAAGCGCTGCAATACTGTTGTAGGCTGCTCGCTCTTTGTGTTTTGCCCGCGAAAGCTATTAGGCGAAGATCGTGTCAGCTTGAAATCGGGGACGAGAGAAGCAGGCACATGCCAAGCAGACTGTGGAGCCGGGTTTCAACTCAGAGACGCAGTGCGCTCGACCTCAGCCCGGCCACCGGCAGCACTTGAAGTCAGAATACATGTTATGGTAGGCTTATTAGTGAAGACGTCCGATGTCTATGGATACTCTGTATATCGTCTGCTGCGTGTGCAGCCAGAATCAGAACTGACTGTTGGATCATTTGAGGGTCCATTAACAGTACTTAAGAGTCCATATGCGAAGTTCTCCGTGTTTTTGTATTCTCAGTACTTGAAGTATTGGGTAGTGTGCTGTAAAGATATTTATCATAGTTTTTACTTCCGGGCTTAAAGCATCGTTTGTGAAGACACATTATGAAATGATAAAGCAGTTGTAAAGAATGATTCGAAATACCCGTGGCTGTGATGTCATAACGTGCGACGTTGCCGTTGAAGACACCACACGTTGACACTGGAACTGACACTATTTTGATCGACATGTATAATAGAACCGATATCGTTTGAGCAAAATAAGCGGGATGTTATTATTAGGTGCAGTATTAATTGTGTGTCAAAACTCATAACTTGTGTACGTTCATTTATGTGGATTAAGTGGCCTCTTGTTTACAGTCTTGGTTGCTACAGGTAACTAATCCTGGTGACATTCTACTAATTGTACATATTCTGTTCTCACGTCAAAAACAGGAAGTCACAAATTATTAATAACAACTGAGGGACAAAATGTTTAACTCTAAATCGCTGACCAATCATACGAGATTGATCTCTTAATAAGTTGTTTAGTGAACCTATGATGTCTAGTTTAAAATTTAAGAAAGTCGCCATCATGGATACTACATGGAATTACCGAATATATCGCCCATCCCACATCGAATTGAATATTATCAAGATGTTTTAAAAGATTATTGAATATAAAGATATGTGACCTAAATAAAGTAGTTTAGATGTCATCCAGTTACTTGTACTACACCTCCGCTTCATTAAGATTTTGAAACTTGTCTCTTGTTTTCCGCGTTTTCTCGATGCGGATAGTATAACCTGATGCTGTACGGCGCCGCTTCCTTCTGTTCGACTCGAGTTCGTGCCACATCGTTGCGATCTCCTTCACGTGCCATCACTCACGATCTGTCTCACCCCCCTGGTGCGCTGACACATCGCCAGACCTGGCACTGGTCTATGATCGTAGGTTCGAGGCTGCCTCAGCCTGAGCCTGCCTACATCGCCTCGCTCTGTTCCTGCATGAGTCAATAGCGGTCGACGCTAACTGCAGAGGTTTGAATGCGACTTATACCAGGGCTACATTAAACACAGGGGAAGCATGTACACCGGGTAAGCAAGACTACACCGGCGGCTTAAAGTCAAGACTACACCGGCTCAGCGGCTACACAGCGTTCAAAGCGACTACCACGGGCTAAAGCAGACACACCGGGCTAAAGCAAACTACACCGGGGCTAAAAGGCAAGTACTACACCGGGCTAAAGCAAGACTGTACACCGGGCTAGCAGACTACACGGCTAAGAGACTACACTGGGCTAAAGCAAGACTACCTGAAAGCGACCTGGGCTAAAGCAGACTAAAGCAGGATAAACTGGGCGCTTAAAGCGGGGCTAAACCAAGACATAAACCGGGCAAACCAAGACTACACCCGGGGCTAAAGCAAGACTACAACCTGGGCAGAGACTAACTGCTAATAGAAGCTACAACCGCTGGGCTAAAGCAAGACTACACCTGGCTAGCAGACTAACTGGGTACAAGGACTACACCTGGCTAAAAGCAAGCTAAAGCAGGATAAACTGGGGCTAAAGCACGCTTTAAAAGCAAGACTACACCCCCCCCCCCCCCCCCCCCCCCCCCCCCCCTCCTGGGCTAAAGCAAAGACTTAAGCAGATATAAACTGGGCTAAAGCAGACTAAACGGGGGGCTTAAAAGCAATGAATTAACCCAGGGATAAACAGGGCTTAAAGCTAGACCATAAAATCTAGGGCTAAAATCGAAAATAGCAAACAGATAAACTTAGGCGAAATCAAGACAACTACTAGGCGCTAAATCAGACTAAACTAGGGCTAATCAAGACATAAACGGCTAGGCTAAACAGACAAGGCTAAAGCAGATCTTTAAAACCAACAGATAACACGTAGGGCTACAAGCCAAATCTAAACCAGGGTTTTAATACTAGGTCCAAATTGGTGCTAAAGCGCAGACAGATCCAAAGCCATGTCAATGACGTCATTACGCGACGCAACCAATTTAATTAGTAAGGAGCACATGACAACAGCTGTGTCGATGGTTCGAGCATATGATAATCAGGCGTGTTGAGCAGAGGATGTGGCACACCATCAATTTCTTGCTTTGTTGTTTGTTTAAGCTCAATGTTATAAGAAAATGAGGATGGATTTCCTGCTCCTGGCTGAGCTCTTCTGCTGATTTGATGGAGCGTATTGGATTTAGCTTAGTCACGTTGACAAGATCCAATAGTCCTATAAGTAAGACGCCACCACGCGCGCATAGAAGACGCAGGCTCTACACACCAAGCAAGGTATCACAAAGAATCAAGTTTATAGTGTAGGTTTATATGATATCAATGCAGCTTCGATTTGGTCGTACGACGGGTCCAAATTGAATCTTTCATCGTGCAACTGGAGACCCTACATAGGTTTTGAGCCGACCAGATTTTCCCCCACAACTTAATCTTTCATTCACAGCACGCGATAGAAATCGTGCTGTAGACGAGTTAAAGCGGGGCCTAAACCAGCGGCTTAACCGGCTCAAAACCGTGCTCTAAACCCAGGGTTAACTACCTTAAACCCAGGACTAACTCAAGTAACCAGGGTCCACCTAAGACAGGCGCACCCCATAAACCAGGGCTAACCTAGGCTAACACCAGACGTAAGCAGGGTAACCCTATAGCTTTAAACCAGGGTTAACAACCAAGGTCTTAAACCAGGCGTTAAACTAAGCTTGAAACCAGACTAACCAGAGGCTGCAAGAGGACCTAACGAGACTTAAACCGAGCGCTTAAACCGCAAGCTTAAACCGAGGCTAAACGGAGGCTGTAAACCGAGGCTTAAACCGAGGCTTAAACCAGGGCTTGAACTGAGAGTTGAGATCAAGGCTTGAATCAAGGCTTGAATCTTGAATCAAGCTTGAATCAGAGGCTTTGAAATCAGAGCATTGAGCACAACCAAGGGTTTAAACACATTCATAGGTGGCATTAAAACAAACTGCCATGACTATCGACTAAACCTGATTTAAACCATTGGACTATATCCTATATCATGACTTTATTATACATAGTATCCCATATTTAGTTGCAACGTATTTACTTATTTCTGTCTTTTTGACAAAAGATTGGGGCTCTAAAATGAAGATATGTGATTGACTCAACAGTGTAATATCTGCAGTATCTTGGTGTATGGTTATTTTTATTCTGTAGAGTGATTGAAAATGGCGTCAGTGTTTGAGTTTGCTCCTTCCAAGATCGTACAGTCACTTTTATCACCATTGAGGATCGGCGTCTCCCTGAGTCTTCATGATTGGTGTAAATAAGAGGACTTTAGGGAGGATAAAGGGACAGATTTGTTACACACTGTTGCCCTGGTCTTGGACGGACCGCAGACATATTAAAGAGGAAAGTGCAACGTGTCCGGGACGACTCTCCTGAAACAGTTCTTATTGGTTGTTAACACTCCCAAAAAATCTCTGTGTATCCTCAGATTCTATGAACAAGTTCTGCAGTTTTCAAATGTTTATGATTGCTGGCGCAAACAACAACTGGCAATGAATTACAATGATTAGTTAGGATTGGCCATCGTAGAGTTATCACTGACCGGGACGTACATACGAATAATGTCACGCGAACATAGTGTTAGTGACATAACCTGTACCGTAGACTAGTTCGGCACCGAATAATGTGACCTAGACTAGTTCAGTGACGAATCATGGTGGCGACCATGAGACTAGTCCATTTAGTGACTAATAATATGACCGGAACTTAAGTTTAGGCATGAATTACTACAATCTATGTCAGATGCTATATCTGAGACTAGTTCATCAGTGCAATTATTTGACACAGGATCTTAGTCGTGCGTAATTGCGACTAGTAGTGACTAATAATATGAGCCTAAGACTAGTTCGAAGATGCATTACAGAATAATGTGAACTCGAGGACGTAGATAGTGAACGCACATGCTTAATGTGCGGGATATAGGGTTTACATGGAATTATAATGGACGAGAGACTTAGATAGAGTGGACGCAGGACTAGGCGTAACGGAATAATGTGACCAGAGACTAGTTTATGTGCAGGAGGATAAATCTGAATATGGACCGAGTGACAGATTCTGGCAGTGAGTTGCCAGATTATAATTATGTGACAGAGATAGCATTAGTGACTTAATAAATGGTACCTACGATAGTTCAGTGACGAACTAATGTGACCAGACTAGTTATAGTGACTAATAATATGACCTGCAGACTCAGTTCTCAGTGACGAATAATGTGACTAGACTAGTCGTCAGTGAACTAGTCTAGGCCAATTATGTCCGTCAGTTGAACTAATGTGACCACTAGACTAGTATCACTAACGAATATCCTGACCCTGGACCTTGGTTCAACTAACGAATAATTGACTAGACTAGTTGCAGTGACGACTAACGCGACCCTAGACTAGTTCACTCATGACTATGTGACCTAGCTAGTTCCTCTTGATAACGCGGCGCTGACGTAGTTCACTCTGGACTAATTGTGACCTAGGACTAGTTAACTCTTGACTAACGCGAGCCTGGATAGTTCACTCATGACTAATTGCGACTGGACTAGTTCATCATGACTAATGCGACCTAGACTAGTTCACTCAATGACAACGCCGACCTAGACTAGTCCACTCATGACTACGCGACCTAGATAGTTCACTCATGACTTAATGCGACCCCCCCCCCCCCCCCCCCCCATAGGACTATTTCACTCTTGAGCTAACTTCGGCCTGGACTAGTTCACTCATGATAATGTGACCTGACTAGTTCACTCATGACTAAGGCGCCTAGATAGTTCACTCATGCTAACGCGCCTGACTAGTTTCACCATGACTAATGTGACCTAGACTAGTTCATTCATGACAACGCGAACCTAGACTAGTCACTGCGACTAATGCGACCTAGACTAGTTCATCATGACTCAAGGCGACCTAGACTAGTTTCACCCATGACAACTGCGACCTAGCTAGTTCATCATGACATAAGGCGACCTGAACTAGTTTCACTTCATGCATAATTGACCTAGGACATTTAGTTCACTATTGGACTATGTGACCTGGACTAGTTCACTCATGACTAATTGACCTGGGACTAGTCACTCAGGATAATGTACCTGGCTATTCACTTCATGACTAATGTGACCTGGACTAGTTCACTCATTGACTAACCGCGACCTGGACTAGTTCACTCATGACTAATGTGACCTGAGATAGTTCATTCAATGACTAATGCGACCTAGATAGAGACTAGTTCACTGACGACTAATGCGACCTAGACTAGTTCACTCATGACTAAGGCGACCTGGACTAGTTCACTCATGACTAATGTGACCTGGACTAGTTCACTCATGACTAATGTGACCTGGACTAGTTCACTCATGACTAATGCGACCTAGACTAGTTCACTCATATATTCTCAGGCTGTATTCTGAAAGAGCATTTATTGAGATAAAGATTCAATCATTTCAAATTGTCAATGATTGTGTCTTTTCAATAGAGGAAGCTGTAATAAAAGTGCTGCTGGGACAATTAAATAGAAATCTTATAGCGCCCCCTACAGGTCGGACGACTCGTTGAACTAAAACGCAGTTAAGATAAATATATTGTAAAAATGTTGTCCCAGAAAAGCAAATTGTTTAGCTTTATAATTTCACTTCCTGTTTGTAATTAATGACATCACACTGGGAAATTACCCAGCAAACACCGGGCCAGAACTCACCTAATGTCACAATTTAGTATATTTGACAAATACAAACATATGAGAGCGACTTTATTTTGTTGAATTCATGTTTCGAGAGTCAAAAAAGCTGTTTATTTGTGTAAATTCTGCATAAACTTTGACTGGAACGAGTGTCCCTGCTGTGATGTAACTTCCTGTCATTTTCTACAGATTCTTCAACATTTTCTCCACAAATACCTGCTCGATTGGTCTAAAACTATAATTTGTATGTACAACAGGTATAAATACACAAAATAAAGTCAAAAATAGTCAATCGTAAAAACCTGTCATACGTCACTTTAAAATTCACTAAAATAGTTCTAGATCGTATCAAAGAGTCGATTCGTACAGTCTTGTTTTTTTATAAGTAATATCTAATTCCAGAATCCAGAACTTTTGGAACATCTTCCTTTTATATTAATGACAACATGTATTAGATTATGTTTTGTATTCTTCTTATTATTAACCTTTATTTAGCCAGGTAAGAACGCATTGAGCTCGTGACCTCTTTTACAAGGGCGTGTGAAGAACCACACACATTTAAAAAACATTACACATTTTAAAGACATTTTACGGAAAAAGCACTGACATTTTTTTAGATTCACTCTCAATGTCGAGAAACTAGAAGGAGTTCCAATCGCATTTCAAAACCTGCCGCCCAGTAGCAATAGTAGAAAAGTAACGTTCAAGAAGTCTGTTGATTGCGCGTCGTGAGCCGAGGGTCGCCGCGTTTCGTGACTTCATTTACCTAAACTGCAGGAAATAGATGCCTGCGCTGTATCGAGACGTGTGACCCGGAGAAAGCCCGGGTAGCGCGGAGCTTTCCACGCCTGTGTTTAGAGCTTTATGTTGGGTGTGGAGCGTGACTGGCGTGTGGTCAAGTGCAAGCCTCGCCAAACGCTTTTCCCCCCGGGCTGTACCACCAGAATAGATTTTAAGCGCATTTCTTCCCACGTTTCGAAAAAGTCATGAGGTTTATTTTGAGTTTTTGTGTTTCAGTTGTGTTCTATAAAGGGGTTAGCAGAAGATTAAGTTTAGATGCTTGTAAAAGGCAAGTGGTATTTATAAAAAAGGAAACTATGGTAAACATTATGCTACAGTATGTAATTTATGGTCTTGTAACCAGAGTTACAACACTGCATACTGTGAACAAAACTACTAATTGTGACATGTCAATTATTAAATCAAAATGTTAACAACCATTTCTGATTTCTATCCATATTACACAGTTTATTCGTTAATCTTCTGTATCTAGAAGCATTCAGTCACCATATTTCTAACTTTTATTTGATTAAAATGTAGAATAGAAACAACCATTTGACTTGTCAACTAATCAGAAAAATATTTGCTGACTATCGACTAAACTAATCATTAGTTGCCGCTATGATGGAGCCATCCAAATTCTGCAAAAGAAACCAATTAGGCACGCCACGTTAGTTTGAATCATTTATGTGTGTTTACTTGTGAAAATTATATCAAATTTGCTCATTTGAAACTTGTACAAATGCTTTCATCAGCAGCTCTTCTTTGACTTGGCAAGAGACTTGGTAGAGACTTGATGGAGACTTGGTAGAGACTTGATGGAGACTTGGTAGTGACTTGATGGAGACTTGGTAGAGACTTAATGGAGACTTGGTAGAGACTTGATGGAGACTTGGTAGAGACTTGATGGAGACTTGGTAGAGACTTGATGGAGACTTGGTAGTGACTTTGATGGAGAGGAGTACTTGATGGAGCTTAGAGGACTTGATGGAGACTTGATGGACGACTTGCAGTGACTGATGAGAGACTTGCCAGTGACTTGATGGAGACTTGCCAGTGGGACTTGATGGAGACGCTTGATGGAGACTTGAGTGGAAGACTTGGTAGTGACTTGATGGAGACTTGGCAGTGACTTGATGGAGACTTGCCAGTGACTTGGATGGATGACTTGGTAGTGACTTGGTGAGAGAGACTTGGCAGTGACTTGATGGAGACTTGGCAGTGACTTGATTGGAGACTTGGCAGTGACTTGATGGAGACTTGCCAGTGACTTGATGGAGACTTGGCAGGGACTTGGCAGGGACTTGGCAGGGACTTGGCAGGGACTTGGCAGGGACTTGGCAGGGACTTGGCAGGGACTTGGCAGGGACTTGGCAGGGACTTTGCTCGGAGTGGCAGAGATTGTCATATAATATCAATGCTTCTTTGTCATTTCCATGTTGGAGCAGGGCAACATTTAAGATTTGAAAAGACAAATAAAATTTACCCTGGCATGTTATTTGTTTGTTATTTCCAAATGTTGTCTGAAAAGGGCTGAAAAATATTTTGGTTTTTTATTTTTTTAATAAATGATGATGAAAGATGTGCAACTCTACATGTTTCACCGTTTGTGTGTCTGCAGATGTGTACTTCATCGCCACAGTGTCGTTCTTGTGGAAAGTGACCGTGATCACTCTGGTCAGCTGTTTACCGCTCTACATCCTCAAGTATCTACGGCGACGCTTCTCTCCACCCAGCTACTCCAAACTCACCACATAGCCACACTACTGCAACTACTACTACTGCGACTACTACACTTCTACATCCTCAAGTATCTACGGCGACGCTTCTCTCCGCCCAGCTACTCCAAACACACCACACAACAACTCTACTACGAATACTACTACCACTAACACTACATCCTCAAGTATCTATGATGATGCTTCTACAAATGTTCCTCCTAGTACTACCACTACCACTACTACTACTACTATGACTACTACAATACAGAAACACTACAGTACAAGAACATTGGGGTTGCACTTCAATATTGTGCTAAACTGACTTTAATTGGACTGGTAAGCATGAACTCTCATTAAAACTTACAGTATCTACTACAACTACATCCTCACAACACTTCTACTACTAGTGCAAGTACTACTAACACTACTACTGCTACTATGACTGCAGAAACGATACACTACAAAACGCTACACTACATGTTCTGTCTCGATTCCCATATTATGTCAAATCTACTTGAATTAAAGGCGCTGGACCGGATTTTTACCGCCTCAGAACTTTGAAAAACACAAAACTGGTAAAAGATAAAACCGTTTGCAGCAGTTTCTTTCCTCACAGTTGAAGCTAAACAAGTCAATTTTATTTGTATGGCGCTTTACCTGGGAAATTTTCAATAGAACTTACGATAATACAGAAAAAACGACGACGAATACCTTCCAAGTCACATAAAACGCTCTATAATTAGATGCAGACAGCACGCAGCGGTCTCCTTTTGACCCCAAAAAGCTGCTTTCACGATAGATCTGCTCTGAAATACACGAACAAAAATTGGGTACATCCCCTTTAAGCTTTTCATGTTCGAATGTTCTCATGTGAAAACCTATCTGCAGTAGCATTTTTCATACTTTTCAATTATTTTTAAGTGAAAAGTGAGTCTAAATGTGTGAAAAAAAAGTCATACATTTTGAAAAAGAATAACATGGGACTTTGATTATCCCTTCCAAGCGTTCACACTGCAGAAATACCCTTTAATGTCTTTGTTTACGTGCAGTATGTGAATGAACCATTGCGACTACAGAAATAAGGTGCCAACTGCAACAATACTGTGTCAGAACTAAGATCAAAGTGTAAAATGGAAATGTAAAACTAATGTTGAAGGATTTAAATGGGAAAAATGCACATCAGGTTGTAAAAGAGAATGGGCGATGTGACTGTAAAATCAGATTGTTTTTTTTTTTTGGTGATTCTCAACATATTTTCCACTCACTCCTCCCATCGGTCAGCCTCTGTCACGATATAAAAGTAGGAAAAAACATCACAACATATCGATTACTCATGATTATTGGCGCTAGGTGTGGGACGAGATACAATTCCAGTAGTTTTATTGCCAAAATTCACAAATGAGGAACTTGCTTTGGCAACATAAAGCACTGGATAATATTAGTAAAATATAAAATAGCCTTAAAAAAAAGGCATGCATAAACAAGGTGTTATCATACTAAACTTAAATACCATCTTGTGCCATACATTTTTCTCATTTGTGCACAATCTTTTGGCATCCGTAACCGACATGAGCAAGCGACAGAGAAAATACCTGATTTTCATTCACATAATTCATGGGTCCAAAGTGACGTGACGCCACTCGTTGCTACTGCCATCTCGAGGACGAAAGCCTCATGCTCACTGTGGGCTGTGCCAACTAAAAGTCTCAAAACAAAAGATTCTTTCTCTTCTGTCACGTCCCCAAAGACCCCGTTTGTCCAGAAATGCGTGACCGTGGTCAGGAGGGACCAGTGGACTTACAGAAATCACTCCAGGCTAAGCTGTTTGTTTTGTTAGCTGCTGGCTAATGCTAGTGGCTATGCTAATAAACGTTAGCCTACACGCAGACAGTTTTAAGGAGCCTCGTTTCCAACTGTCCGGGTGTTTATATTTTAGGATCAGACACAAAGTCCGTGCTCTTGAAAGCTTTGAGGGCGTGTCAAAATGGCAACAACAGCAAAGTCACGTGACTGACGCCCATGGACAGATCACAATTCCACCCTGTGACCAGCTTTATGAAATCAAACTGTCTGAACAATAAAACGGACGGATCAGAACAGTAAATGCAAATGCGAGTACAAAATGAATGTAAATGATTTAATTCTGCTTCTAAACATGTCATAAACGTTATGTTCTGAAATCTCTGAGATGGCGTTCGTCACATCTTAAAGGACAAATATTATGCATTATTTGTGTTGTTTTTAGCCTTTAAACATGCTCTTTAGTAACTTTAGTTTGACATTGCATGTTTAAAAAAAGAAAAAAGTGGACATAACAAACCAAATTACTGAATGTATTTTGTTTTTGAGTTTTTAACCCTGTTCTAGCATTCTTCTCATCAAAAACATACATGGAATTATATTTGGCTTCATTCCACGCCAGTTTCATTTGTTCACTCATGACCTCCTTTGTCTCTGAACCTCACAAAATACTCCGTTTCAGATCCGGAGATGTTTTTTTTAAGTCCATAAATCATCTCCGGACTCGTTTCCCCGTGGCAATTCCCTCTGCTGCCAGTAGATGGAACGCTTACTCAAATTCTGATCATGGAACGCCCGATTGACAAAGTAATGTGTGCTTTCAGGAGATACATTATTAAGTTCTAAAACATGCCAAAGCAAACGTACTCAAGAGCATGTTTAAAGGTCAATAACGATACAAATCATGCATAATATGTGTCCTTTAAGTGTCCAAGTATGCTTTTCTGTCATATCGCCCACCTCGAGGTTAAATGAAGGGAAATTCCTGGAACAAAGTCAATATTTTGAGTCATTCCTCCTAAACTTTCACATCGAGGCCTGACTCACGCCGTTCCAAAAGCGTCTCCAAAGTTTACTGAACAGGTTTGACTTGTGTTTGCTTATGCGTCACTCGAAGTTTAACGCGGCTGAGGTTTTTTGGCTTTTTCTAAACTTTGCTAAATCTGTAATCGCCTTGTTGCTCTGAATAGTCGCGCCGTTGTATTTTTGGAGCGCGTCGAGTGTAATTCTGGACCGGTCAGTTCTTCGGCCTCCGTTGGGAATGCGCTGTGGCCGCCGCCTGTGGTCGAACTGCGCGAGTCACCGTCGAACTGAAGCCATAACTGAACATATCTGACGGCGACCGATGCCCACTCACTTCTCACTGCGTCGAAGCGGAAAAAAAGTGGAGCAAATTTAGCGTCGGGAAGCGGTGTTCGTGGAGGGTTGTGGAGGTCGCGGAGGTCGGCCCCCGATACGCGACGCGCAAAGCGAACGCAAAACACAGGCCGCGTTCCGGGCGTCCTCGGAGGTCAGAGTGACGTTTTTCAAGTCGGGAAAAACAACGAGGCGTGTATTAGAGTAAGACGGAAAGAATAAAAAGAATAAAAACCAGGAAAATGCTCAAATCTGACAGAATTCACAATCCATTTAAGTACGTTTATTTACCCGGACATTCTTATTACTTTTATGGTTTGTAGAGTGTCGTTTGAGAGTGTTTTTGTTGTTGTCATTAGCCCCGTTTAGCTTTTAGCAACATTAGCATAGCAGAACATGACGGAGCATTTTTAGCTGCAGCGGCTCAAAAAGCAGCGGGTAATTTCGCTTGTTGTCGTTGCTAGCATTTTGTGTCCCAAAGATCTAATTTGAGCTAAATAAATGTTTTCTAAACCTAATCCTTGCCTTAATTTTATCCTGAATGTGAGAAAAAAAGTGAAATAAAAGTAAACATTCGGTGAAAGTGTCCCTAATCTTAACCAAATAAATACAAACCTAAACCAAATCTTCTCCTTAATTAGATAAATATACTGTCAAAAATAAATATTTGCCAATAAAAAATGTGGAAAAATAATAGACGAAATGCAGAACTCCCCAAAAGCGTCGCAGGAGCAGATTCATGTCCGAGCGACTAAAGCAGAAACTCACCAGTTCAGTCGCTAACGAAGCGTCTGGTGTTTCCCTTCCACCAAACGCAGGGCGCGGCGGCCATGTTGGATCTCTGATGTTCTCAGTTTCCCCCAGTAGAAAGTCGCAGTAGAAAAATTGTTATAGGCTAAATTTACTTGTCGTAACTCAGGAAATCCGACCTCCGAGGACGACCGATGTTTCAGTGAGTGGGCGCGCCGCTACACGGATCTGACCTGTAACTGGAAAAATGTAATTCCAACTAAAACAGTTCCGTTCAAGTTTTCGTCTGACATATTTTAAGATGAATAAGACACAAATCATGAATAAAAAGACACATTTTTGTCGACTAAAATTATGTTTAAAAGTAAATATTTCCTTCGATTAAATGTGCAGCTTTTTTTGTCAAATAATACAAACTAAATGAATGAAAGGAATGAGAGGAGACTTGATCCAAATCACAGTTTTCGAGTCTTAAAACAATTCATAGTTCAAATAAAAATATATATAAATAGATATTCTGGTCGAAAACTTAAGTATTTTGGATTTGTCCGACTCGAATAACTGGACGTTTTCTTTGACTAAAACCAAACATTTGACAAAATCTTGGCTAAAAATCATTGAACTCAAAAGACTAAAATTGTCTAAATTAACACTGCATACTCTTTTAGAACGTTCCAAGTGACGAGCAGTCGGCGAAACCTTCACGATCAAAGTCAAAAGTTCAAAATTGCTCACCTCGATAAATGTATTCGTGCCGTATTCGACTAAAGCCACGTCCAATGCAGCGATTGATCGACTTAAAAAGGGCGTAAATATCTCTGATTTGACCATGTTTCTACCAAAGTGCACTGACAAGAGCGAAGTCGATTACAAATTCACCGAAAACTGCTCGAAAACTCTTCATTTATGAGTAAAAATCTGGAGTAAACTCACAAATCACTTTCGGATCTCAAGAAAACTCACTCTTTTCGGCCGTCGTCAGTAAAAATCATTTAAAATTGAGATTTGAGAAAGATTTGAGTCGAGCGATGCAAATGTCGGTCGCCCAAGACGCCAACGACCGCTCAATCGACTGAACCACTTTCTTACAAAGTTGGGAAACGCAAAATGGAAGAAAAAAACGTCCAGCATTTTCGAAATTTGGGCTAAAACCAATTTCACGGCACATTTTAAGTTTGGAATTTTGAGTCAGAAATAATTAAAAAAAAATCGTATTATATTTGTCTTTACGCAGCGACTCCTCCCCCTGTTTTACGAATCGTCCGTCCCATTTCATTTAAAGGGAGCGTGGCGGTAAACACAGTATTGCCGCGCGTGTATTTCTGTGTGATAATGACATTTCTTGTACAGTATTTTTATTTGCAGCTCCACTTTTTGTCCTTTTTGTCCTTTTTGTCCTGAATACGGTCACATTTGAGTGACTTCCGTGAACGTGCCATAACAGTTTGTCGTCAGCTCATTCTCACTCCTTTTTTTTGTCTGATTTTTGCACATGTTTTGTAACCGGACTAAACCTGCCACTTTAATTTGAGCGAGTGTACATTTGATATTATTTATTTTAATTTGTATTTATGGCGTGGCGGTTTTTGCTGCTCGCTGATGAGCAGAACAGAAGGGAAAACTGTCAAAAAATGTGATGAATAAACCTGGTGATGTTTTCTTTTATGTTGTGATTGTGTGTTATTGATTCACGTCTGTCAAATGTCATAATAGTTCATTCATAACTTAAATAGTGCACTGTTTTTGAATGAAATATCAACATTTGTGGGTTGAATCCGACAGAGAAGACGTCGAACTTTGTGCCAGTTTTTGTTTCATGTGGATCGGCCCAGAAATAATAATAATTAAAAAAAAGAACCTTAAACCGGGTCAAAAACGTCTACAATTTGACATTGAAAAAGTGAAATTTAACACAGAATTCTGACATTTCTCGAGCTTAATTTAAACTATAAGGATTCTTGAATGTTGAACACAAACTATTTATATAAGAACATGTTTAAATACATCTAGTCCAAACATAAAACTGTAGAATGTCCAGACTTGTCCAAAAGAAGACTAACCTGATCATTTATGTTACTACATAATTCATTATATTTATCTAGCTTGGCAACAGGACATTTTATTTGCCAGTATCAAGCTCCTGGGAGGGTAAAATAGAAATAAAAGCTATTTTTTATAACTTATTTTGTGCCAAATCCACCGTTCTGGGATGAATCCGGTTCAGTTTGCGCTCAAAAGTTACCCTAAAATCCAAAGAAATGTCCCAAATCTTTTATATGGATTCTGCCTGGACTTTTCTGACTTTATTACGTCTTGTTTTTAGTGAAATTAGCCTCAGTTTTTGAAGAGGAAATGTCAACACCAAAAAAGGGATCAATCTACAGTTCGTCAGTCCGAACCTCCAGCAGCAGCTTTACTCCTTTTATACTGTATTCGTCTTAGAAAATGGGCGGGATTTAAAGCGTAGCGGACCTAAACAGAAGGCGGGGACAACAAGTGTCAAAACAGGAAATGTTTTTAAAATATACATTGAATTTAAATAATAAAAGATTTGGGCCCAACTAAACCGTAACTTTAAAAGGCGTGTTTTAAGTACAAAAATGAACACGAGGGGGAGGAGTTACACTAAAAAAATGACATAACAATAAGGTAAATTATAATAACTAAACAGAATACAATAACGGCGAATACCAAACTAATTAAACCAAAACTAGGCAATCTAAATGAGCAATAATGGACTTGAAAGTGTTCTTCCTCCACAGCCTAAAGAGGTCATGAAACGTGTGTGTAAATGAAGCGTATTAAATGTGTTTGTTCTCCAAAGGGCTGTAATTAAACACAAGGATCGTCAGTTTAAAGGTGACACGGTGCCAATCGAAAGCTTTTGGAACGTCCTCGGAAAAAAGGGAAAGGGTCTGCTGATGGAGAGCCGGCGGTCGCTCCGAGGGGGGATCGGAACGTGGAACAGCTTTCCTTTTCGTACAGAGAAAAGACGTCTCAATTCTACTCTAGTAAGAACGCCGCAGAAAATCACAAAATATTACGTTATTAAAAACCGCGCTCTCAAGAAAAACACTCTTTACAATTGTCTTCAAGGTATGTTTTCTTTATTCTTATAAATCAGAACTTTCAAGGGGAATAATGTCTAAATTATACAAATGCTTTGATAATCTGTTCAGCCAATCCACTAACTATATTAAAAACAAATGGGAAAGAGAGGGTGATTTTGTTTTGACAGAAGAAGAATGGGAAAGTATATGTACTTCACAATGGAGGAGCACAAAATCACACGTACGTTGGAAAAGTTTATCTAGTTTCTTCATAACGTTGTGTCAAAGTGCTCATTATTCACAGGGAAACGTGGTTGAGGCTCATTATTATCATGTGTCCCGGGACTATTCTGTTGCTCAAAAATATTGGACTGAAGTTCACAAGTCACTGCAGACTGTTTTTGACGACGTCCCACTCAATTTCAGCACTGTGCACTTGTGCCTCAAAACTCCTGCCATGGACATGATAAATGGATACCTTTGGAACATATTTCTGGCCGCTGGGAAAAAGACCATTATAATGTTTTTTAAAATGACACAAACGGCACCGACGTTTAAAAATTGGGCCGATATTAAAACTGGCCTTCGGAAAATGGAAAAAACAAACACATTTTGACTAAATGACGGGACGTTTGATTTGGACTTTGTGCGCCTTCATTTTCTTTCCCCTTTCTTTAAATGTAGTGAATTTGTTAAGCGTTGACTGAGGTTCAGGAGCTGGACCACGCCTCAACCCCCTGCTCCTCCTCCTCACACTCTTTAACTACGCCTCGAATTACCCAGAAGCCCTACTTATACAGGCCTATCCCAGCATCTCTTGCCGTCTCTGCTCCCTCGACCCCGCCGTCCCACCTCATGTCTCTGCTCTCTCGACCCTCCCACCCCATTGTCTCTCATCACCTTCACACATCACCATTTAAAGGAAGGGGCGGGGCTGATCACCTGAGACCGAGCCCCCATCCTGAGTCTCCACCCAGCTCACTCTAATCCATCAATCGTCATCATTACTCTCATCAATAAATATTCTCTGGTGTTCTATTGTCACAATCCGAGTAACTTTTGTGTATTAGTATTGTTTTAATTATTATACTTTAATTACCTATGGTTTTCCTTCCTTTCCTTTCTTAAACAAGTTACTTTAGTTTCTCGAGCAAAAAACGAAAACTGGAGATAAATGAGGAGTTTGCGTCTCACCAGCAGGGGGAGCAGCTGATCCCACAGTAATGCAGAATATAATACAGCTCTGCACACAAGTCAAGTATCAAAATGCATCATTCAAAGTATATGAAATGTTAGTGACGCAAATGAAGAAGAAACGTCACGATTCAACGCATTTTGACACGTGTTCGGAGCAGAGGGCCACATTTTGACACGTGTTCGGAGCAGAGGGCCACATTTTGACACGTGTTCGGAGCAGAGGGCCGCATTTTGACACGTGTTCAGAGCAGAGGGCCGCATTTTGACACGTGTTCAGAGCAGAGGGCCGCATTTTGACACGTGTTCAGAGCAGAGGGCCGCGGAGACCAGCAGCAAAGGAAGTGTAAGTCCCAACTGTCGAAATGCTTCCAAAAAATGGGACTCTATTAATCGAGGTTTTTATCACCTAATGTATTAAAAATACAACTTGGTTGTTTGGGCCAATTCATCATCTGAGTAGTTTGAACAAAATATTGGTCTGAGGGACCGCATTTTTGCCACTTGAGCTAGTTTGAGGACTACCCCCTTCGTATGTATACTAAGTTTTACTTTAACTAAAAAGTGCCCATGACAAGGCTCCCAGCGAGCAGCACGACGTCATTGAACTAAAATAGTAGAATTAGTAAATATATTAAAACATTTAGCTTACAATTTTTTGTGTTAAATGTATCCCAGAAATGGCACATTTTCAAAGTTATAAATTTGTTATTCCTGTTTGTAATTGACACGAGTGGAATTAACCTGCAACCACTGGGCCAAAGAAAACGTTAAGCTGAATAAGAATAAAATGAGAGCAACTTGATTTTGCTTGAAATCATGTTCCCTAAGAGCCGTCAAAAAAAATGTGTTCTTCTCGTGTAAATTCCCTGCATAAACTTTGAACTCAGAATGGAGTGTCCCTGCTGTGATGTCACTTCGCTGGTCATTTTCTACAGCTTTTCCAACGTTTTCCTCCCAAAGCTAAAATACCTGCTCGACTCGATGTAAAAACTATCATTTGATATGTACAACACCAAAATAAAGTCAGAAGTCGACCCCTACCCAAAACTGCCTGTAGCTTGGTGTTGTTCCCAAACAAAGCAATGTGGAAAGGCCTCAAATACCACAAGACTGAGACCCAACAGCGGCGTAAGGCCTTGAAATTCTCCCCTCTGTGCTACTTTAAATGCCTTGATAAAAGGGGTTTATGTGTCGGCTACATGTCGCCTCAGCGGCAACAAAACAGCCTGGTTCAAATTGACAGTAAATTGTCTGTCCACTCAACACAAGCAGCATTGTTCCCCAGCCAACAAATTTACAACAGTTGAAAAGAATGAAAAAAACAGAACCTATATTTCATTTGAACTCTTTTTGACAGTTTTAAATCTGGAACTCCAGAAACCTCCTTTTATGTCATAGTGTGATTTAAAAATGTCTTGTATTGTTTATTGGTTTTGTGACTGACTAACGTGTAAAAAAATAATGAAGAGTGACAAAAAAAAACTGCATGTGCGTTCTTACAAAAACGCTACTCACAGAAACGCTACATTTCCACGGTACGATGCGTGTCTCCGTGACCGTTTTTTCCGTAGAGGAAAAAAAAACTGCCCGCGCATTCTCCTCAGTCCACTGAAACGCTGCCAGTGCGGAGAGAAGAAAAAAGCAGCCACCCACGTTTCAGAAATACATGATTTCAATAGTCATTGTTGCTGCTGTTAAACTATGTGGGCAGAATGAATTCAGTCAACAAGGCACGGGCATGAAGGAGTGGAGAACGTCAAGGAACAGTGAAATAAACACGAACACACACAGGAAGTGAGTGGGTTAACCGCAGTGAAGCTTGCGTTTGACCAGAGTGGAATGCAACGCTGTTGGCCCAAGATGATCTATTAAAGAATAAAACAACAAGGCCTGAGATCGAACTAGGACTGAACCCGGACTGAGGCACTGAAGTAATTATTCAGAACAACACACACACAAAATAAATCGTTTTTTGTTTTTTCAATTTAGAAGCACAAAGTTTGTCATTTCAACTTAAGCTACTGAATATGCTTTTTATTGGCTGTTCATGTCACATTTATCTAGATTTATTTATTTGGAGTTTGATTTCACAAAGCTGGTCGCGGGTCTAGAAGAATAGTGTGAAATGAAATAAATAAAAGTGAGACAGAAACGTGATATTGTGACATCCCCAAGTAGGACTAAACCAGAACTAACTCAGGACTAAACACTGACTAGATCTCGTGACTAAACCAAGTAAAGTGTTTGAAAGCGGGAGTGAGCTCAGTATCTAAAAGACGTTCTTACAGCCCTCGTTAATTTAATTTATCGTCTAACATTTGGGCTCACAGCTTGAGTTATGTTTTACTTAACCAGTCAGAAATACATCCATGATCTGAGCAGGCGGCGGAGGTGTCTCCATGGTAACGTAGAGGCCGCAGAGAGAGAGGTTGTAAATTCTTCTAACACTTAGGACTAGATTTATAATTCTGCGAGTCGTTATTAACCCTTGATAAGCTCATTTAACCTGTTATTTAGACCCGACCAGTCCAGGAACTTAAAGAAGGAATCTCACTCTAAATGTGTCCATTTTGTTTTGTCAAACCAGTGTCAAATCACCATAGTCACATGATACTCCCATGATGCAAACAGCCTCCAGTGAGGAACAAGAACACATCCATTCTGTACTGTTAAAAATGGGACATTGTGAATGCTTGTTTAATGAGCTGTAGTTGATGAATAAAGTCATTCAAAAAAAACTATTATACAAGTAAGGTTACACACTATTCGTATCTTCCCATTGTTCTACGCAGAGCTGTGTTATGAGGTTCATCATGTTGGTATCCATTTTAATCCCGATTCAGTCCTGGTTTTAAAATGTTTTAATCTTTTATTTAGATTTGGTTTGTGCAGGTTCAGGCTTGTTTAGTTCATCTTAAACCCTAGTTTATACAGGGTATGAATCTAGTTTATAGAAGTGGTATGAGTCGTTAATCTCACGAGAACAAGACAACATTTAGACATAAATACACATACATTTTGTTTAAAATTGCTCTATTCATTGCACTTTTAATAATCACAACATATATGAAATGCATTTTCAGTGAATGCATTGATTCCAGTTGAATTAAATGATGTTTAAAACCTTCCAAAACGAAAAGTTTGTCAGCAAACTATTAGACACTGGGTTTGGAGTTCACAACATTTGCTTCTCGAGTGAGACAAAACACTTTGGTGTGATATTCACTAGGGACTTAAATAAAGCGCTTCAGCAGATCTCCACTTGAGTACGTATTTGCCTCAGTGTAGTGGAGAACTGAAAGCCTCTTAACAACTGTCCATCTACTGTAAGGCTAGAACACTCCGGAGCATTACACTCTGGCATAAACAACGTGGTAAACTAGACACAACTTTTCACTATCATGTTTTGCTTTCCAACCAGTGCCTTTCGCCTACAGCCCTGGAACTTAATCGGCCTCGTCTAATGATGTGCGCCAAACCCCTTGTGCGCTTCTCGATGGGACACGCCCCATCGCTGTTGTTTATATGCAACGGGCTGTCATGTCACACACTGCCAACGAGAGCGCTCAGTGTTTCAGATCAGTTTGTGTCACGCGTTGTATCCGACGACACGCATTCTGGGGCTGTTTGCTGGCATTTTAACCAAGACGTCCACGGCCAATCCTCGGTCTGTAAAAGCATGCGGTTTGGAGCAGAGTTTGGACTCTGGAACGAACAAATTGGAGTTACATAAAAGTCTGTCTTGTTTATGTCCAGCAGGAAATTTATATTGACATATGTTTGTTTTTTAAGACAAAAACAAATGTCATATTGCCGGGCTCAGACATGACCGTGGAGCTTTGATCTTGAAGGGAAAAAGTTAAATTGCAGATTGGTGGCAAATATATATATATATATATATATATATATATATATATATAAATTATTATTGCATGATCATGGTGAGATTTTGTCCCATTCCTACTAAGTTTAGTCCTGACATCAAATCTGACTCATCTTGTTTTAAGACATTTCTACCAAATAAACCATAAATAAGTAAGATTATTATTATATTATATTATTATAAAGTAAAATTTCCTTACTGCACGGACAGATAATTAAACTTATTTCAGGGTTATTTTTTGCCAAAGACAAGTGAATATTTGTAGTTTTTAAAATGAGGTGTAACTTTGCAGTAAATAACATACCAGATTATAGGGGTGGGCTATATTTATTTGCATCATCTTTAAAACCTTTATTCAGACAATATTTTCAGGAATGTGCAAAAATGTGTGAATTAGGTCCAAGTATTGCACAAAACGTGATTGAACCATAAAATGAACCACAAAAGTGCAGAATTATCACTTTATACCATTGTTTAGGACGTTACACTAATGGTCCTCGAACTTTTTTTTACACCAAGTACCACCAGGTCCAACCCAGGACTGAATCAGGACTGAATCAGGACTATTCTGGAGCTAAACTACGGCTAGAAGAGATCTAAAATTGGACTACACAATTGCTTTACTAGTTTTAAAAAAGGACAAACTCAAAAGAGGACAAAAATGTGGGTAAAATTTACTTTGCAGTTCAAATATTTGCTCAAGATAGAGGAATCCGTGCACCAGTTTGAGAAACACTGACTGCCATAGACGTTTCTGTTCAGTTAGTTTGTTTTGAAGTCATTTTAACAGCTTTAAAAGACTCAAAAACAACAACTGCGATATCACCCATGTTTTTACTGACTCTACAGAAGATGACTATAACTTCAGACACTTCTTTGCCTCGTGCGGCCAGTTCTCAGCCTCTGCCACATCTGTGACGGCGGCGGCCCCCTCCTCGCTCCGCTCCTAACCCTTACATAAACGCTGCGGACACATCAGTGCTTCATGTGTTCGTGAGGCTGGCACAGGCTCGCCTCTGTAGCGCCGTGCTCCGGGGGGGGGGCCGAGACCTGCGCCACAAAAGGAGCTCTATACTGGCCTCACATGCTGAAAACTCACACAGAGAGATGCCCGAAACAAGAAATGCTTTATGAAATGACAACTTTATTTGACAAACAGCGAAGGATCTGTGCCGCTCTGTCAAATCAGTCCACGAAGCTATAAAGGGCTCCTCTTTTAAAAATGACTACAGGGAAATTGTTGTGAATGGTTGACTATATATAGGCAGCCGCAGCAACTTGAGCGGCTCCGAGCTCGTCTGGGGAATATAGGGACACAGCAAATAGCAACGGTTGCTAAGGGAAATCCCATGTATTTTAGTGGTTTTCAGGGCTCATTTTGTCTGACGTAGCACAAGGCCGAAGTGGAAATTTCTCCTCATAAATGTTGCCCACGCTTTGCAGGCTTTCTCCTCGGTATTATGCCGCGTCCCAGTCGTCCTCGGAGGTCGGAACTCAAACCTCGGAGGGACGTTTTCTCAGAGCGTCTGCGTTCGAGCGTCAAGTTGGGAACTGTAACGACTCAAAACAAACGATAAAACCCTTGAAGGTGCTAAAAATCAAACAAAATATGGCTCCAATGAAGTTCATTTATCAACCCGGACAGTGTTATTACATCTGTGAGTGATAAATCAACATTTTAGCTTTTGTCGTCATTAGCTCCGTGTAGACGTTAGCAATATTAGCACAACACTGTATTTCTAACTGCAGAGGCTCAACGGCAGTACAGGAGAAGCTTCACAGACAGCGGGGGGCAGTAGAGAGCAACTAAAGAGAAAATAAAATGAGTATTATCAATATTTTAACAGTCGGATGGAAAACTTTAGACCGGTAGACGTGCTTTGATCACATTCGAGAGTTTCAGTTTCGTGGGTTTCATGCAGGACTTTTTCTTCACTCAAAAGATGTTATATTTTGTTTTTTTATCGTTGATCACCCTGGCAACGGCCCTAATTTCTCAACATTCTGAAACCGTGAAGAGTTCGGGTTTTATTCTCAGTTTAGTCCCCAAAAAAATTTTGTGTGATTTTTTCAATTGAATAGTTAATTGTCGACAATATCTGAACTTATATTTTAGAAACAACATTTGATGTGCATGTTCATAAGGTCTTGTCTAAAAAATACAAATCTATACGAGAATTACTAAATTTCAAGCCACTATATTAGGGACTATATTGGAATTGTGTTATCAAGGCCAAAATAATAGCAAATAACAATAATATCACAACAATTATTCAAATTCCAATCTTTAAATGTAATGGAAATACACTCAAATGTCTACACGTGAATAATTTCTTAATATATTATAGAACTGCACTTTGCTATAAGTGAAAACAACTGATCTAGAAGAGCACATCATGGATAAGTTGCTTTATTTCTGCACAATTGGTCGGTTTAAAGCCGGTTATCTTTGTTGACGACGATTAGGGATGTCAAGATTATTAGGTTAATCAATAATCGTGATTATTCAGGTAACAATATCATCGCAAGAACCACAACATAATAATCATGACAGTTTTAGAACCAAAATCAAGTCTTTTTAAGTTCCATTTTTTGTCCAAAAAACAGACCTCAAATGTGAATATATCTGGCTGTTTTTGTCACATTTACTTCATTTTCCAAGCATATTTCAAAAAGCCGGTCACAAACTTGACGAACAGTAACACGTCAGACCCTGGAAATGAAAGAAAACGTAAGATTTCGCTGTCGTTTGGTCTGAAATATCATGAAAATGAATTTTAACGATTATTGTCTTACTTTTTTAATCACAATTAGCAAAATTACTGTCAATCATTGTCCCATCTCTAGGGTATACCATAATGTGAATGGAAGTAAATAAAGGATTTGTCGGTTTTTGTTGGTGTCAGTAAACTCTAAATGTTAAAACCTAAAATGATACTATTCCTGGACACTATATGAGGGAGAAACATAATAGTTGAGCTGTATGATTCCCGAACACGTGTGCAAAGTAGTCAGAGCTGCTGTAAAAGAGCAGAGTGCATTAGTCATCCGGCCAAACATATTACAGAGCAAACAAATGGGTGTGTGTCCTGACAACTGTTCTCAGACATCTTCAAGACCAGTCACGCTCCTGTACAACATGTCAGAAGTTAAATAATGTCTGTTAACGCCGGATTTGTTAAGACATGACAAAATTACAGTGGGTACAGTTTTAGCCTAAGCCGTTTTGGTGGCGTTTCATAGAAGAATGTGTTATTATCATGTCATTCGTGTTCCGCTTAACGAGATAAGGTCGACTCGGCAGTAACATTTTTGTATCCGATTAAAAGCCCTGAACATGGCGGTAATGACAGTCACTTTCCTGTTATGCGCCCACCACCCCAGTCCTATTTGAATGTTCTTCATTTGATTTAGTCTCCATGGAGATTAGGGCTGCACGATATTGGGAATGATTGCGATACGGTTGTTTATTCGAGTGCTGCGAAACCGATGTTGCGATATTTGAATTGACTTTTTTGACACACATTTCATTCAAAACTAGGGCTGGGAAATCGCAGGGTCCCTCACGATTCGACGAGATACACGGCTCACGATACGATAAGATCACGATTTTGCGATACTTGCGATAATCGATACATATTGCTCGTGGTATTCTACGATATATCACTATTTTTCAAAAGAACTTAATACATTTTAACAACATTTTTCTTTGTTAAACCACGACCGGCACAAACTCAAAATTAAATACACCCATCTGAATCATCAGAACAGTCAAAGTGTCAAATGGTTTGCGTAAACGAGTTTCCTTTCTTTAAACAAGCAACAAAATTGTAGTGCCGTCACAAAATAATTCGGGAAATTATACCAAAAATGACTCATGGCGATATATCGATACAGCAGGCCACGATATCAATACTTTACCAACTTTAGTATCACGATATACAGATAATTCGATATTTTGGCACATCCTTATTCTGGAGGAGCTTGGCGTCATTGCGATATATTTAGTCTGTTGTGATGTCGATAATTTTACCATATATTATGCAGCACCAATGGAGATGGCGTTGCCTGGCATGTTCCACAGTATGGCATTAAGTTACAGGTCAGGTCTCTGGAGAGGCAAGCCCACACATTGGTTTTTTTTCATTGCAAAATAATAACATAATTACAAACACCTGATCAGAGTTTAATACGGTGGCAAATTCAAGTCAAAGCTATAATATCTCCATGGAGACAGGAACAAGTGGCATGCCATCCAGCCAAAAAAAAGTGACATAGTCCACCTGAAGAAAAAAGCTAATGAGGAAGTTCCTGTCGTATTTTCGCTGTTGCCACAAGTGACTTTCACTGACCCAGAATTCTCCTTTTTTAAAGCTTTCACTAACCTAGAATGTTTTTTGGTTTTTTTATGTGTTGCATGTGGTCATCTTGGGGTTGATTGTCAAAAACTAAGTGGCTATAGTGAGAGCTTTGCCCTTTTTTTTCCCTAAGGATTTTACTTGTCTCTTAGAGGCATCCGGGCATTCTGTTTTGGGGTAAACTTCTCACATAGCCTTGACAATGTTTTTCACTGTGGGCAGAACAGCAACTACAACTCCAGGGGGCGGGACAGACCATTTGAGTCATTTTGAATTTAGGGCATTTTATTGCAGCACTAACTATGCAAATGGGACTGCTCAAAGTGAAGTTAACATCTTCATTGTGGCTTGGACCAAAAAAATACAGTTTTGAGTACGTTTTTCGTTTAAGTTCCAAAAGTAACTATGCAAATATATGTAGCGGACAGTGGCATTTACAGTAAATTCACCCTTTCTGACAGGATTACAGTGTTTTTTTTGTACAAACAGTCAACCATGTGTATCTTGTGATCAAGGGCTGTTTGAAAATACCTCACCACAGGAAGCAGTTGCGCCTTCAACAGGAAGTGGAAGATTTTAAACACACATGAGTAATTTTAAGACTAAACTGCAACTCAATCCATGAGTACTCATGAATACTCGTACCTGCTTTACGGTACTATGAATCATCTCCTGAATCCTGTTATAGCTCTGTACTGAATGATGACATGGACGGCAATGGTAACAGCGTCGGGTAAATCTGGACTAAACCAGGTCTAAACCCGAACTGAACAAGGAGTTTAACTTTTATTTCTGTTAAAGAGGAGCAAATTAATATTTTTGGAATTGAACGAGGAGTTAATGAGGACTAAATCAGAAAATAAAAAAGGCATAAAAACGAAAAATGTTGCTTAACCAGGTCCTAATCAGGTCTAAACCAGGACTACGCTTGTATTAACCAAGATTGTCTGAGGACTGCACCAGGCTCACAAGGTTTAAACCTGAACGGAACATGGACTTAATGAGGTCTAAAACAAATACAAACCCATAAAAAGATCATAAACCAGGGCAAACGAGAATGAAACAAAACCAGGACTAAACGTTCACACTTTCACATTTGCCACATCAAAACTGAGAGCAAATCAGGACTAAACCACTGCCTGGATCAGAGGACAAGACAAGAACTAGAACAGGGCCAAACCAAGTCCACATCAGGACTAAAACGGGCACAATTTAGAACCAAATAATGACCAGCGTGAACGCACCCAGCCAAATTCAACTAAACCAAGCTTGGACTGGCACAAAACCAAGACTAAACCAGGATTATGTCAGCTCAAAACCAGGACTAAACCATCTCCAAACCAGAATCAAGCCCTCAATTAAACCCCATGCAGATGCCTCTTTATTAACCCGTTTGACCTCTTGCTTGCGACACTTTTAGCTCTTTGGTGCCAAACGAGAAGAAGTTGAAGCCACAGACGACAGGTGGAAGCCCTTAACCTCGCCTGCTCTCAGCCCACACACCGCATGCCTATCATTCCCTTTGCCTTCTTCTCTGCAAACCACCATTGATTTACAGTCGAGTGAGAGGATTCCAAGTACCACCAGGCGTTCAGACGTGCGCGCAGAGGATAATCATTACAACACATCAGTAACAGCAAAGAATGTGTGGCTTTTACGCATGAACGGGCGCCACAGTTCAATCAAACTTACTATTTCTACAGCGAGGATGAGGCCTTTCTGCGTCTTCACGTAACTTTTTAACTTCTCCACGAAGTTGGCACCGCCGGAGCTGGTCGTCGTATCAGCCATAACGTAATCTGTGAACGTGACACTTTTGAACGCAAACGACAAACGCGCTGAAGCTGGTTATGCCCGAGCAGCCTGGAACCGACGAGAACGCGCTTTCATTGACAAACTTCTCTCTGAAGTTTGGTGCCAGGCTCGGTGCTTTGGTGGGTGCGGGGTCGCGGGTGGGCGGGTTCCTTCCCAGCTCAGTCCGTGTGTAAATTGTGTAAAAAAAATAATAATAAATTAGTCCCGGTGGTGAAAGTCCCTGGTGCCGTGTCTGCGCGCGAGTGTGGGACGAACCACGGAGCCACGGAGCTGCTGCTGACGGCGGGGCGTTGGCTTTCACTTTTCTCTGGGGGAGTTGTTGTTACGTTGGGACCACTGTGCGCCGTGTTGCATCCATGGCCCGCTCGTAAATCGCACAACTCATTGAACCTGTGGGCGCCCCGTAGCAACGCGCAAGTTTAAAAAATAACCCCAGGGCGCCAAAATGTAGTGTTTGTTTTATTGATGTGTGGGTATAAAAGACTGGCTTTAATACATCCATGGTCTGGTCACGTATAAGCTAAATGTAGGAATTGTGCAACTGTATTTTAACGTGACCATTTTCTTTCTTTTCCAGAATCGTATTTTTGGGTGTTGCATAGATTTTTTTTGTAATAACAACATTTAAAATAAATAAAATAAATGACAAAGAAAATAATCCAATTTGCACTTTATTGACATTGCTAAATCATGTGCAGGTTTGAAATAAATAAATAAATAAATTCAATAAAAAAATTAAATAGAATAAAACTGCCTCTGTGTGATGTGCGACTGACTTCTTGTACTTTTAATATATTGTAAATATTATTGTAACTTATTTCCAGTATTATAACATTATCCTTTTATTGCCTTACCTATGGATCCTGTGTCCTGTGTGTCCTTAATGAAGAAGACATAGAAAATAGCAATAAAATAAACACATTTGAAGCATACACAGTCAAGAACAGCCGTATTAAATCAGATATGGAAGAAAGTTACATGAGCTGCAGTGCCACGTGACAATTGTTTGAGTTGTTCGTTTGCAGAAAACCTGTTAAAACAAAACGCCACTGTTCTCTAATTTATTGTAAACATGTTCTGGATTACTGCATGTTTGACCTGAGAAGCACCTAGATATATTTTCAGACGCGATTAAGTGCTAAAATTAAATGAATGTTGGTTGTATTGAAGAACAAAAGGACCAACCACTAGAGGGCACTATTTGTTCTAGCTGCAATGAACGGGGCAATCATGTCAAAAAAAGCATTATTAGTTATGAATAATAACACATTTCGTAACGTAATAATTTCAAGTTTTATTTAATTTAGTTTCACATGGATTCAATATAATAATACAGCAGGTTTCTGGGGAGTGTCGGTTATTTTTTCCTGACTTAATCATTATCATAAATACTAGTACATTACAATGAACACAGCACTATCCAAAGCCGTAGAGAGTATCACAAGACATCATTCACCACTACGAATAGAGTATAATTCATTTGAGCATATTTATAAGAGCTACAGTGAAATAGAGAGAAATCAGAAGAGGGGGCTTGACAGAGAGTGTGTACCAATGTCTGAATTAAATAACCCTGATTATTAAAACTAAATTGTGTCTTCAAGGCTGTATAAATGTGGTAACACACTGCAGGTGGACAGTTTGTTCTGAGCAGGCTCGTGAAAGGGCATTATCAGGATTTGTGGCTGTGTTTGGCAAATGCCTGCGGTAATGTTTGGAGCACTGTGCTTTGCAGGTAAATAGAGCAAAGTTGTTGAAGATGCTCTCACTACAAGGACCATTCAAACAGTGTTAAATGTGTAGTCTAATGTGTTTGCAGCTTGAAGCATCAGCCTCTCAGATTGTATAATGATGCTTAAGTATACAAAGAGTAAAATGCATGCAATAAATTCAGTTGCCTTGAGAAATAGAGGAGACAAGGACTGAAGATGCAGAAGAACATGGAGACATATCATAAGAACACCTTTAAAACAATTTAAGCTGCTCGTACCCCAAGATGTGTTTCCCTCTGATTTATCTATAGCTTAAGTTAATGAAGATATGTAACTACGGCGTGGTAGAAACACCACTTATAAAACTATATGACTCTTTCGTACTACTTACTCCTTTCACATAAAAGGCAATCAAAACAAGACAAGTTTCATTCACAAAACTGACACAATTCTGTTACATAAATCAAAACATAAAACACACTGTTGTCCAGAGTCCGGGCTCACGTTACTGATATCACACTATGTGTTGCAGAAACAGCATAGTAAACGGGAGGCTACCATGCTCACTAATATGACAGAGTTCAGTTAAATGTCAGGAAGTCACAAGGATAAAGCCTTGGAAGACAGTAACTGAGTACAAAAACCTTATGAACATAAATTCTTCATATTTTTAAACACTTTCCATCTAAAGAGTTACTTTAATTTTTTCATAAATATATTAGTATTTTCCTTTTAAACAATTTCCATCACACTTTCAGTAACCCTTACACTTCCTCATTAAGTCACTTTCAATGACCAAATAAAAACTGTGACAGACAAAATAAAAAGACGTCCATAGACTTTATAGAGAATAAATAGGCCGACGTCTTGTGTTATGGCGAGACGAGGGGCAGAGGCTAAACTAAGTGAGCTCCTACACAGAACCAAAGTAAAAACAATTGAATAACCTTGTGCTCAACATTTGTTGTATAACAACTGATATGGAGTGCACAATTATTCAACTGAGTACATATAATCATATATTTATATATATCAGCATGTTTATATTTACACAGCACAGACAATACATTCTCTCAAGTTAAATATTACTACAGCTTTTTTCATAAATGTCTTTTCCATTACAAGATTTCTCTTAAATGTTCATGAACTAATGTTTTGGTATTGTATTCAAGTTTTCTCATAAAACCAAACAGACAATCCTCTGTTGTCTTCTACAGTTAAATACATCACAAGAATAAACATCATGATACAGTAAAGACCCACATAGTCCCAAACCTTGTTCCCTCCCCATCCACGGCCCTCACCACTGTCCCGTCACAGACACACACAGACGAACAGAGGAGCGTGGACACGACCACACTCTGTAATCAGATCAGCCTGCAGAGAAAAACACCAGAGATGAGACACTGTGCACAAAATCACATCAAACTGTTCTGTAGCGTGCTGATCTTTAGCCAATATCCACTTTGAGAAATGAAGACTTTTTAATGAAATGTTGTATATCTGTTAAAGTGTTAGATCTCTGGAACAGTTTTACTAATGAACTCAAATCATTCATCAGGAACTTCCACTTAAAGCTTGAATGTATATAACTCAGCGCCCTGAGTCTTAGTTTAGGGGTACATTGTATTTGTTATTGTACAGTTTCCTTTTGCTTTTTTATAAATAAGGAATGGCTTCTCAATTATGACAGTGATGTATACAGAACAAGCCTAATAAGAATAAGCTTCATCTTCACCTTCTTGGCCTTTCTGTATTTCAAATGGTAGTTTCTGAACTAATGTCCGAAATATACCTGTGACTGATATAAACTAATCTAACTGCCTTTGTCTCTTGTGCACTATATTTTTTCTGTCTGTCAGTTTCACCTCTTTATAAAATCTGAAATAATACCAAGTACCCTCTGCTAAATGCTCTCATAGCCCTGAGTACAAGTTGGGACACACTGCTACACTAATAGCTGAAGAGGATCGTACTCACGCCCTGTAGCTGCTGCAGCTGGACCGGTTTACATTTGATTAGAGTAGGAGGTGGGCTGCTGCTCGTAGCCCTGGTTGTAGCCTCCTTCCTCGCTGTAGCCTTGCTGGCCGTAGTCGGGTTGGTAACCGCCCTGGGAGCCGGCATAGGGGTCCTGCTGCGCATAGCCCCCCTGCCCAAAGGAGTCGGGGGCAGGCTGCTTCTCTTGTGAGGGCATGTATGTTCCAGAGAAGGCTGCCATCCAGCCGGTCTCTTTGAAGACAAACCACAGGTTCCCAATCCACAGGATCAAATTGATGAAGCCAAAGGCCTGGAAGTAGGACAGAGAATCATCATTATTTTGTGTGTTAAATGGTATCAAAGTTTACTGTCAGAACATGAGTAGATGGGACATACCACTGAGGTGTTGAGGCCAGAGACCTTGGGGTCATAAATCTCACGGCAGCGGACCGTCTGCTCGTCACAGGCTGCAACCAGAGTGATGACCCTCTCTGGATCAGTGGCTGATTTCACATCTGACAGGCCCTTAGCCCAAGCGCAGGAGGACACTAGCCACATGAAGGCGAAGACTGCAGTCACCACAAAGTCCTGAGGGGTAGATACATGTTAACACATAGTGTAATAACATGTTATTAACACGAGTTTATAGGCAACTTACAATTTGGGCCCCTTTGTTGTTCTCCTTGTACTTTTCCAGAATGAAGCAATACACAGCGAGTGCTGCCATTGAGTACAGGAAGGAGAAGACACCGATGGTGACAAAGAACTCAGCTGACGAGGAGTAATCTCCCACCAGGAACAGGCGCTCAGTGGTCCCTCCCTTACAGGTGGGGGCGTCAAAGTACACCTGATGGAGCCTGGACGAGGGAAAGGGATGTGAGCAACTCAAAACAATACATTGTAATGAAGAAACAGATTTACTTGGATCTTAAGGAATACTGACCTAAAGGGGTATTCAAATTGTACTTCTATTCCCAGGTCGCTCTCCGACCTGTTTTCACACTCAACGCTCATCTTGAACATACCAGAATAACTGCCACATGTTGAGAAGGCCATAATTGCAAAGATCTGCAAGAAAAAGACGATTGAAATATTTATTTCTGTCATAATTTTTTTTATTTGTGTGTCAGGGGTGACAAAGAAAATAGAAAAATACACACAGAGTCAAAAGCGTCATAAATCTACGCGAAAGGTCCTGAACTCAAATAAGGGTCTGCTCAGCAGTTAGAGCTCAGCACTTTTTAACTGACATTTTAGGACACAAAATGACTATAATTCAACACTCAAAGACATGATTTTTGTCAGTTGAAAGAACTGTAAGCCATAAAATAAAAATGGTTTGTGGCGCTAATGTCGAGTGTTTTAAGTGTCGTCTTCAGACCCATTTGTATTCTCGGGCTTTTAACACTGCGTGTGTGGTTCTCTGTTGTCTTTTATTCATTTGATTTTAGTCATATATTGTATTGTATTGTATATATGTATTTTATGTTAAGTACAGTTTCTATTAATCTGACTGTATCAAACAAATTTTTTTTATACATTTTTCATTGTTCTGATTATATTGATTCATATTGCTATTATGTGCAGTACTTTTGAAATTATCTTGTTTATAAACTGTGCTTCACAAATAAAGTTGTATTGGAACATTTGTGAATTATAAATTTGGCTATTTCTTGCTTTAAAAAAAAGCAAGATCTTGTCCCATCCCCAGTCAACAACACAGTACATAAATAACGGTTTCAAATAATGACGATTTCCATTACCACCAAAATAATCCTGATCATTACTTTTTTCCATAATCAAGCAGCCCCTCCCCTTCCGAACAGGGGTATTTCTCTAATGCACGTAGCATAATCAGAGCACGACGAGTCCCACTCTCTCACACGCCGCAGATTAGACTATTTTTACCACACCCTCCCCACGCTCCAGACCAGATCCGATTGGACGGAAAATCCACCTATTAATCTGACTGAGGTGCAGCACCATCTGTCGCCACGTTCTCAGCCACAAACACCAGTAAAGCCTTGGCCACGCCCCCGCACGTGAGCTAAGTACCTGCAGACTTTATCCTGCTCTGGTACTACTGTCTATGGGCATCAACACACTGAACTATTTACAGTAATCTAGCTAATGTGGCTCCAAGCCTTGTTATGGCGGATTTGCACCAAAGACTTAAAGCGGGTCTCATTGTGGGGGAGCTAGACTTCCCACGTTTTGTTTGGGGTCTTTTTTAAACCTGGTTAATCTGGGCAATATGGGATTATGACAAATTATACGATTAATACTTGAGACGCAACAATGTAGTGTTAATTTTGATTTAGTTTTAGTCTTCTTGACTGAAATCATTTTTACATTTTTTGTCATGATTTTGTCAAAACAGTTATTTGCCAGTTTTAGTTGACAAAATCTCATACGTCCACTAAATCCTTAACACATTCAGTGTAATTACGATCATTTGAGGTTGTGAGAATTGTACGCAGTTCATTCTATTCACCAAAAAAGTCAAACTACGTGTAAAATACTTTTTTATCTGGTTGTTTATGTGAAAATATCAGAGACCTGGTAACGAAAGCAAATTAAGGATTTCAATGTTGTTTGATCGAATAGTGAAACTAAAATGTTATATTGCAACATCCTTACTTGTATCTGGTCGCCATACATTCAAAATAAATAAATCAAGTTAAATAACGAAATGTGAGGTTATTGCTATGAAAGCTGAGTCAAAAGAGTGGATTACACAGTGCCATAAATTACAAGAAAAACCAATCAATAGCCACTTTCACATGACACAGAGGGTAGGGATTCCCTTTAGGACATGCAAACATACAGATTTAAAATGTACGGTTTTTCGAAGAAGAACAACCAAATAGAATAAATAAACATTATCAGTTTAGTTATTTATACACCATGTCATTCCTTTGAGGCTATTTGGGGCTAATACCTTGATCAATACTTGTTGTGGCCTGTCTGGGATTTGTTGAATTCCCTTTTTGAGGCGCATTTGATTAATTAAAACCATTAACATGCATCACAATAGGCCATGCATGTCATGGGCTGTCGCTGCGTGTGTGGTTTAAAATGTTAGAGGCTTTGTGGCATGATTGGAGCTGTCGTGAAGGAGGAAGAAGAGGAGGGCAGGGGCAGTCTGAAACAAATGGTGGCACGCAGATTGTTTGGTGCCATGGAAACGCGTTTGGCAGCGCTGCCCGGTGAAGAGGCACCGTCTCCAGCTCTCGTGGTATGTGGAGAGAGGTGTCAGCTCCTCTGTGCGCTGAAGATACATAGAGCTGTGTGCACATTACCGCGGCAAGATTCATCGTAATTGAAAATCACAATGCGAGTGGTCGCAAATGTTAAGAATGTATATGAAGTGTCCTGTCCTGTCCTTGGTAACGTGTTTAGACCACTGCAATCATGTTTTGAAGTAGGGATGTCAAGATTATTCCAAGATTATAACAAAAGAATTCTGACTGTGAGAATTGTAGGCAGCAACAGTGAGTAATTCCAGTTAAATCTAGCTCCAAATAAGTCAAACTACATTTAAAGTACATTTTATCCGGCTGTTTATGTGAAAAAGACAGTATAACAGTAAAATGTTACACTGACTTCCTCTGAAGTGCATGAGATTCTTCTATTAGTCTAGATGTTCATGTTTCTTCTCCTAAACTCCTGATTGTGTTTAAATCTGGATTTTAAAACATAAACCACAAATCTAATCTTAAATGCAATACTAAAAGACTTATTTCTTTTCTTTTTTTCTTTTTTTCAGTATTCAAATGTATAAGAAGAACAAACAAAAACAAGATAGAACATAACAAAAACAAACCCGAGAGCGAAATGAATAATTAGATAAATAAACCAAACATACAAAATCAAAATGAAGGCATATTCAAATCAAAATAATAAAAGACTTATTTCAACAAATTATTTATAGTGATTATTTAAGTGATTGATTACTCTTAGCTTTTTTTATTCTAGAAAATGACAACTGACTAGCTCATATTTAGTATAGAATTGCCTGCTACGCCATAGGTCAACAGCGCAGGTGTTAATGTACAGCTGTTGTCCTCTCATTCCACGAGTCTTCTAAGGAATAAAATCAACACAAGCTGTTCTTTTCGTGATCAGATGCACAGAAGCCTCATACAATGACCGGCGCTAGCAGCTAATGACAGCTTTCTCTGCTGCATTTTAAAGGGAGAATCCTGTTTTCACGTTACGTATATATACTGTATGCGTGTATGACTCAGTGAGCATAAATACAGATGGGTTTTGACATAGCTGCAGAGCTTTAGCGGCAGCCGGCTGTTTGCATCACACTAATTTGGGGAACAGAGTGTCTCCAAACATCCATCAAATCCAGGCTTTGTCAGCAGAATTCCCCACAGACACAAATCGAGGAGGGGCGAGGGTTGAAGACACGTGAGACCCAAATTCACCTACGTTTCTCTGGCTTTACGACACACTGCTTTCCAACCTGATCCTGTTGGGTGTTTCCTCTGTCCTCTAATGTATGTCCACATGAGTGCAGCATCGCGACAGACCCCTCCTCCTGCACAGTGACGCCGAGCACAGGAGCCGTACACAGATGATTCATGGGCCCTGGCCTCCTCTACGCGGACGCTGATTGGTGGCTGGCTCGCTCTGACCCGAGGAAGCAGTGATGAGGAGGCTCTGGCGCACTCGCACAGCTCCGGGGAAGAGCAGGAGTCGTGGATGAAGAGCACTTATGACGGTTCACAAGGAGACTCTATTACAGCAGAGCCCTGTTTCTGTCAGCGCTGCTTTAGCATGCACAGCTTCATCTGCTCCGTGTGCGGCACTTACTAAAACAATAACAGCCAGTGCAGCAGTGTTTTTCGTAGTTTAGGCTGTGTTTGAACTTGCACTCACAAACACACATCAAAGACACATCAAACTTTGGGACTAAACTGAGACTAAACCCGGAATCAAACCAAGAATAAACCAGAACTAGAAGACGATCAAACAAATTCTGCATTAGGACTAGCCCAGGAATGTCAAGATTATTAGGTTAAGCCATAATTGTCATTAATCAGGTCACAAGAACTAAAAATGCATTGAGTATTTTTGGTAATTGAAGTTCTGAGGTATTTGAGGTTTTTTCCCATTTTCCAAAGTTGGTTACAAACTTGAAGGAAATTGAAGATTCAACTGTTGTTTAGTCATGTTCTCAGTAATTGTGAATAATCATTCATTGTGATGTCTTCTCACAATAATCATGACACAAAGATTTTTATATATTATGTTATATTGTGACATCCCTCATGAGGAATAGACCGAGATCAGACCTGGACTAAACCAAAGCAAGTGTTACTAACTAAGAGCAATTCCCCCAATACCAACCCTGGAAGACATAATATTTAGTCAAAGTAAGGGCTGGGCTGTATGACAGTACGAATCACATGTGACAATATGATATTTTGATGATATCTATGTGTTATTCAGTTTTTCTTCTCTGTAATGTTCAAACACTTGCCTTCCTACTCCTCCTATTGGTGATGTGAATGAGTGATGTGTGGACTTTTCAGAGGAAGCAGGTGGCTTTAGAAAAACATGTAAATCTGCTAACAAATAATCAAAAATGTGATCTATGCTCTAAGAAAATTGTATTATCTACACCAATACAACCTAACAACCTTAACACATTCCCTTTTTCTGCTAAAATGTTTTTTTTTAAAATGACAGATGGCGCACATCAGATCATTGTCTTATGGGTGGAATATGTATTTAGCACTTGTTGTTTTAACACCCGCTGCTGTGTCGTCGACTATAAAGTGTGGCGCTGCAAGAAAAGCCACCCTATAAGATTAGTCGTAAGCCTAACTAGCAAGATATCTAAAAGACAAACAGGCAAACCCAAGCACTCCCCGCAGATGCTGCCTGAAGAGTATTTGACAAAGCACAAAAATCAACTGTGGAGTAAAGCGTTACTACAGCGGTGACGTAATATTTCCTGCTGGTGTCTCATGCACAAGCCTGGGGCCTTATCATCATAGGGCAATTTTTTATTAAAGGCCAATGTGCTTCTTACCACACCCATCAGGGCAAAGGCAGCTGTGCTATAAATGTGCTAACCCTTCCTCTAGAAACAGCACAGCGATTAAATACAGTTTGAGTGCACTTACATGTAATATTAAGCCACGTGACGCTACATGACCTTAGTCCGACAGACAAGGTCACAAATCAGGGATACACATCATGATTTACCACCAACACAAGCAAAGGTAGAGAAGAGGCTGTTTGGGGGATAAAACACTGCAGGGGCAAATGCACAAGCTGGAATTTCTATGTGTTTCTCTTTTATTTGTAGTCAAGGCTGGGGAAAGAAAATAAATATGCATATAAATAAATACTTACCCATTGTAGAACTTTGATGAAACCCAATGGAGTTTTGACTACTGTGAACTGCCCTTGGGCCACCAACTGTTGAAAGAAAGAAATCCCAGTTTTTATATCATAACCTTGAGAATACATCAAAGCTGGTCAGCCATGTTATGCTCAAACGGAATGACAATGACATGATGTAGTAACTGCTAATGATCATGGCCTTTAGAAGTATGAAAGGATTTTATTGGCTCCGTGCATTTGGCTGAACCTTTAATGTCGGGAGCAGGGGCAACACACGGACGATACAGTCCATGGGGGGCAAACCGACGTGCAGTGCTAGTGGAGCAACGTACCGGTGATCAGAATGTGCCTTATCAAGTGTTTTAGGATGGTCCGACTTTCATAAATACTGAACTGAGATTAATAAAGAGTTACGTCTTATTTTCAACATTAACACCCCCACTGTACAGTATATTAAAACAATCGGCCTATGTGTCTAGGACATAACACTCTTGCAATGGAAACAATCGATGGATACCCTTACGTTGAAAAAAATAATAATTTCATATATCAACGTGCATAAATAGAATATTGTATTGGCTAAACTTTCCAACTTTCCTGCTGTATAAAAGACTACAGCTCCCATTGACCTATTGAAAACTCTCGATCGAAAAATTCAACTGTCTTTGTTTATCATTTTCAGAAGCTTGTCATGGTACCATTTTTTATTTAGAGCATAATTTTTTCCATCACCTTGAATTTGCTTTTGGCAGCAACGGAAAATAGACTATTGCAAAGAAAATGGATGACACAAAATGACACCAACCACAGAGTTCAAAATCCATGTATGAAAATAATTACCTTGGGAGACCTTGTAAAATAAACATATTTAAAGAGCCAGACCTTATCTTGATCATTTGCCCTCGTTTTGTTCCCTCTCATATTTTTAGTTGTTTATTCTATTCCATAAAACTGTGTCAAGTTAAGCATTCGGAGTAAACCCAACACAAACACGGGGAGAATGCAAACTCAGCATGTGAGAGTCGAACTGGGGACCTTTCTGCTGTAAGCTGGGAATTCAAACTACTGTGCCACTGTAAACATGGCCTGCTCAATCTGCTTGTGTCTGTCAACTTGTGATGAAGCCGATTTCTGACTCCAGAGCAGCCAGAGTCCAGACTTCTTTTCCACATCTCAAAGGCTTTTACGTGCCACTCTCTGTGCTCACTACTCATTCTGACGTTACGTGCGCGCGCGTGAGAGTAACCGGGGAAGCTTTTGCCAACCTTACAATTAGACAAAGCTGATTAACTTCATGTTTTTCCCCCCCCCCGCTGCTCCGGTATAGTCTCACGTGTTAAGCTGCATTCTCTGTGAGCCAAAAAATGAGCCAATTATTGTGCGTAAAAGAGGAGAAAAAGCACGTGAAGGCGAATGCGACACTGCAATAAGGCGGTGTGTCCCCCCGTATGCATCAATAAAGAGCCGCACGGGAGAGAGCACCAGCAGCAAGCAGCAGCAGCGGCGGTGGTCGTCTGTGGTGGGCTTATACTTTCTCCTTCTCTGTCTGCTGCATTCAAATTAAAGAAATGTCACACGCAATATGTCAAAACACACAGTTTGACGGTCTCAATTACGTTTTAAGTCGCCTTGTTTTTCTGTATTGGAGCAAAAAAGGAGACACAGGGGCCTACTGCGGCTATTCAAAACCACTAACGGGCCTCTGCTCCATCACGCTCCAGCTTATTATCCTATAGCACAAATCCAAACGTGAGCCAGTCAAATGCACTGTAGCCTGGCGGAATCTGTGAAGGTAAAAGGCCTTGCTGCTGCTGTATCCTAAATGTCACAACAGCAGCATCCTGCACCGCTCCTCAAATCTTGCACAAATCAAGCATCACAGCCGCACTTATAAGACACCTTACTGCAACGTGATCTCAGACAAAATGATCGAGGCGGGATATTGTAATTCTTTGCATAAATTATATACTGAAAACACTGCATTGAAGCGTAAGGTCGGCGGATCTATGATGGAAAATCTCACGCTGTGGCGGCGAGCGTGACCGCAAACTGCCCGTGAAATGTCGGATCCAGCATCAAACGGAACGAAATACAGTTTAGAGTTTTGTGTCAGAGCCGTACCTGGTTTGCAACATCCATCTTGGCCGCTTACTCGCCGATAAGAGGATCAGAGTCGCGGAGGGGGGGACGAGGCTCATCCGGAACAGCGCGCGCGGGAGGAGGACGCGTCGGACGGAACAGCACTTCTGCGTCACGGCTACTGCGAGGACGTGCGCGAGCGTGGTGACGTTTGTCCAATCAGAGGCGCGTTTTATTCTAGGGAGAAAAGAGTGGCCCGCGGGTTATGGTCCAGGGTCACATTAGCAGCGCGTCTACTTGTGGAAATTGTGACCAAAATGTATTTAGTTTGAGAGTACTGAATGCCTGCGTTAAAATGTATTCTGTTAAGTATTATGTTACATGGTCAACCAGAATACTGTACTCTGAATACTTTCACACTGAATTTCGTTATAATATAGTGTAAAAAAAACTTGACATATGATTAAAACAACTTAATGTTTGTTTTTTTGCTTATTTTTTTATTTGTTTGTTATGCTTTTTACTTGAGAAAGAAATATTGCACTCACAGCTGAGTTTTCAATTTTTCTCACTTATGCCGTCCAAAGTAACTGCATTCTGAATAGCATCACATGAAAGAGTTTACTGTAGGACCGGAATACACTTACTCAAAATTTGTATTATTTATTAGTATTTTGAAATATATGGCTGTGTTGCCAACCTTATTTTATTTGGCTTGAGTTCATTCCTTAGCATTGTCTTAATGCATTTATTTCATGTATTGTTTATTTGATAAGGACAGATACAACAAACAGAGATTGACATGTAGTTATCGGATTCAGGCAGTGTTGCTAATTCGCAACACCAGTTCCCAAGAGGGATTTTAACAGATCAGATCTCACTAAATGCTATATTAAATTAGTTTAACAACAATAACAAGATAAATAAATACAGTGAATATGTCACAAAGACCAAATGTATAGCACAGTAATCAACGTTCACACATAAACATTTCGCGCCCCTCAGCACTCAGACACACACATAGTTTTACATGTATATACATATTAAAAAAGTCCCTTCTCACCCTCCGCAGGTGGTCTCATCCTTTTTTCTAAGCTCGGGTCCTCTACCAGAAGCCTAGGAGCTTGAGGGTTCTGCGCAGTATCTTTGCTGTTCCTAGTACTGCACTTTTCTGGATACACTTTTTCATGTTTTTCCAGGAATCTGTAGTAGCCACTCCTCCAGTTTGGGGGTCACTGCCCCAAGTGCTCCGATGACCACGGACACCACTTTCGACTTCACCTTCCACGCCTTCTCCAGCTCTTCTCTGAGCCCTTGGTATTTTTCCATCACTCGGTATCGCCACGTCAACTACAACGGCTTTCCTCTGCTGTTTCTCCACCAACACAATGTCTGGCTGGTTTTCCATTACCATTCTGTCAGTCTGTATCTGGAAGTCCCACAGGATCTTGGCTCAGTCATTCTCTACCACCTTCGGGGGTGTTTCCCACTTTGACCTTGGGGTTTCCAGTCCATACTGGATGTTCCTGTACACTATGCCAGCCACTTGGTTATGACGCTCCATGTATGCTTTCCCCTGCCAGCATTCTAATTACACCTGCAGTTATGTGCTGGATTGTTTCAGGGGCCCTTTTGCACAGCCTACACCTTGGGCCTTGTCCGGTGTGGTAGATCTGGGCCTCTATTGCTCTGGTGCTCAGGGCCTGATCCTGTGCAGCCATGATGAGTGCCTCCTGTGCTGTCCTTCAGATCGTCCCGCTCTATCTAGCCACTTGCGTTATGTTCCGGTGGTACATCCCATGTAGGGGCTTGTCCTCCCATGATGGTCCCTCCTCCAGCACCTCATCCTCTGTTCATTCACTGAGCACGTCATCCGTTGGGGCCTTGTCCTTGATGTACTTGTGGATCTTGGATGTTTCATCCTTGATAGTGGCTTTCACACTCACTAGTCCACGGCCTCCTTCCTTACGGCCAGTGTGCAGTCATAGGGAGCTGGATCCATGCACGGTGAGCAGCTTTCGCGTCTTAACATCTGTGGTGTGTATCTCTTCCTTTGGCCACCTTATTATTCCAGCAGGGTATCTGATCACTGGCAGGGCATAGCTGTTTATTGCCCGGGACTTGTTCTTGCCATTGAGCTGGCTTCTTAGGACTTGCCTTATTTGTTGTAGGTATTTTGGCTGTTTTCCGCTTTCCTTGTTCCCTCTTCGAGGTTGCCATTTGCCTGTGGAATTCCAAGGTACTTGTAGCCATCCTCAATGTCTGCTATTGTTCCTTCAGGGAGTGAGACCCTTCCGTGTTGACTACCTTCCCTCTCTTTGTCACCATCCGACTACACTTCTCAAACCCGAATGACATCCCAATGTCAGCGCTGTAGATCCTGGTTGTGTGGGTCAGAAAGTCTATGTCTCACAGAGAATCAGAAAGAGTTTATTGCCATTGTCAATGAACAAAATTCACAACATAGGAACTTGTCTCGGCCTTAAGGTGCAACATAAAACACTGAGCAATAATAAAACAACATATATTCAATCAAAAAAGGGCATGCATTAAGAAACAATTTAAAATTACTATACAATTAAAAATAAAAATAGGCATTTCTATGTACATGTTCACTCGCGCTTAGCCTACAGTTTGATGTCATCCCTGTAGAGGAGGTGACTGATCGTGGCCCCATTCCTGAGTCCGTATTCAAAGCCAGTCTTGTTGATTATCTGGCTGAGTGGGTTCAGATCTATGCAGAACAGCAGTGGGGACAGGGCGTCTCCTTGGTATATGCCACATTTGATGGACACTTGTGCAAGTGGTTTACCATTGGTGGTTTTCCACAGCTGCATCGAGTTTGCTATGAAGGCTCTTAGAGTCCTATTGATGTTGTACATCTCCAAACATTCACTGATCCTCGTGTGTGGCATTGAGTCATATTTGCTTTCTTGTAATCAATCCAGGCAGTACACAGGTTGGTGTGTCGGGTTCTGCAGTCTTGAGCGACTGTTCTGTCAACCAGGAGTGGGTGTTTGGCTCCTCCTGTGTCTTTGCTGATGCCATTCTGTGCTTTGCTCATGTATTGATCCATGTGCCCACTTATCTTAGCCGCAATGATGCCTGAAATGAACTTCCATGTTGTGGAGAGACAAGTTATTGGCCGATAGTTGGATGGGGCTGTACCCTTGGAAGGATCACGATTGCATGCCCTTGCGTTAGCCATTCAGGTCCCATTTCTTAGCAACTTGTTCATTTGCGCTGCCAAGCACTCATGAGTATAGCTATATATATATATATATATATATATATATATATATATATATATATATATATATATATATATATATATATATATATATATATATATATATATATATATATAATTGTTGTAATGATATTCATGCCAAATAAGCCAAACATATTAAAACTACAGAAATATTATACATATTATATTATTAAGGATTTTAAATGTACTACAAAGAAGATGCTCAGTGGTTGTTTTTTTAAATTCATTTTCATTTCATTTTGTTTTATTTATACAAGGAAAACCCAAAGAGAAAATCTCTCTTTTTCATGGGTACCCTGTTAAAACACAACACAAAATAAATAACAAACACAGGATACTAAAACACAAATAAAACATTCAATAAAATGATCCAATACATAAAAAGACATTTATACATAAAATATGAGATTAAATTATATAAAACAAGTGCATAGGCACCAGTGCTTTAAAATCATTAAAAGGCATAAAATGATTTGCACAGTCTAATGAAGCGTGCGTAAATTCAGCCAGGAAGACCTAACTCAACCCAATCTACGTCTACTGCTACACCAGGGCTCACCTACTCTCCAGCCTCAATCAATGCACCTGAGTTACTCCTCCCTGTTGGCATGGCGCACCTCCTCTGCTCCCAATCAGTGCACAGTCTGCCCCATTTAAACCCTCATGCAGTTCGGCTCGGCCGCTTCAGGCTGTGCTGCGACCCACCACCTCCCCATCTCCTCCTCTGCATTCCTTACATCGTCCTCATCATCCTCTCTACCCTCTTCCCCATATCCACCACCACCAGTCTCAAGGCCCTTGGGGGAGACATTTAATACAATTCTATTATGGAGCGCCCATAATTGCAAAGTCTTCTGCCGGGGTCTGAGCGCCAAATAACCCATGTAATAAAGCTTGCTAAACGGTTCTTTCTGTTATTGTCTGAGTCTCTCCAGGGTGAATTAAAGTGTTTTTCACTTACTCTTCTTCTGACTCGTGTAACACACTCGCTTGTTTTGTCCTCTGGTTATGGATGCCATTTAAAGCTCACAGAAAGCAACTAATAGCAACATTTTTACATAAGTATTGTTTATTTGTATAATAAACACATCATTAAATACATATATATACAAGGTCAAATTTTTCAGGAAATGTTACAATTTAATGAAACATTTTAATTCTTTGAGGAATTTAATGATCATCTGTATCAGAGGTTCATAAATGTTTATCAAAATTAAAAATCTCTACTTATTATCACCATGAAAGGTACCCAACAATATGTAGGTAAAAAACACAAATTCAAGTAGAATTTGGAAAATAATTTGCTGCACTCCGTTTTTGGCATTCATAAAGCCAGTCAAGATCCAAAAGGTAACTCCTCCAGCTACTTACCTTAACCCATAAAAAATAATTTAAGCTTGACACTCTTCAAAGTGTCTGGTTTTGTTTTGTCCTCTTGTGTTGAGTCTGTTCTTTCAGTTGTCATACTGTGTTGTCGACTTCAGTAAGAAATCACACAGTTGATTTCGTCGGCCAGTTCCTCCTCAAAGCGGGACACTGACCGACTGGCTCCTCGAGCTATCAGGTCCGTCGCGGCGCTCTCCATTTCACCCAGACTCATGTGACACGCCTCTGCGATCTCCCGCTTTGCAAAGTTTATAAATTTGGGGTCCCGAGCGTAGATGCCAAGACCCTCGGAGATCAAAATCTGTTCAATGACAAGAACAAAGAGACTTATACATTTTTACACTGAAAAGAAAAACATAAAACAATCTGTTGAGCAATTTTGGATGGAAGTCAAAACGTCTTGATTTTTATTTTCCAGATGACTACCTTTGAAACAACTCTCCTGGACGAATGAGGAATTACACTGACTTGTTTCTAATAATACACTTTGGTGCAGTTTTAATGGTGAAAAGACAAAAGAGACTTGTTGTAATTGTTTTATCATAGAAGTATTGTCAATGTACTTTTTACTCTTCAGCCATTTTACGATCTAGGAGCAGAGGTGGGTAGAGTATTCAAACATTTGACTCAAGTAATATAGTAAAGTAAATATTGTTACTTCAAAATAATGTTGTTTAAGTAGAAGTACAAAGCGCTGCTCCTAGAAATGACTCAAATAAAAGTCACAAACATTTAGGGAAACTACTACCCAAGTAATATTAACTAAAGAAGATTTACTCTAAAGATTTACTCACAGTGGAAAGAAGAATCAAAACTTGTACTAAAGTAAAAAATAGCTGACTGTTACACTGCGAAATATATTCTAGTAGAAGTAAAAGCATGGTGTCTGAAAACTACACTGAGAAGAGCTTTTTCTTGAAAAGTTACTTGATTATTAGATGTTCCCTGTCTAGGAGCTTATCATTTATATTGTTAATTGTATACATTCCCAAAAATATAATTTGCAATATCACATTCATTTGAGTTCAGCAACATCCATATTAAAAACGTCTAACAAACAAATTAACAAAAACATGTGGAAGACTTTGACTCACCGACTCCACCAGGCTGTCTGCGCTGCCTTTGTCTATATAACTTTGGCTGACAGGGGGCATCCTGGAGCTGGTGAAGGTGCGTGTTTGACTGGGATACCAGCCCGGGGTCCTCCTGGCCGGGAGACTGGCCGACCCGCTGCTCCACAGAGGCTGGGACGTGCCCGTGGCCTCGTCCACCAGGAGCATGGGGGTGTAGAGGAGTTTGCCTCTGCGACCTGTCGGGCCGATGAGCGACGGGACGGGAGTGGCACCAGCTACAGCCGTGTTCGCCCAAGAAGCGGAGGACAGGGAGGAGACGCTGCTTCGCCGAGAGTCAAGGCTGTGTTGGACCTTACATAAAGAAGGGGAAATGTTTTTTTAGTACGCAGCCATTTAAATCGAATCGACATTCAGTAGTTTCAAATCGTTAAATATCAGCCTGGGCTTTGTCAGTAAAAAGTGTGTATTTTTATGTTCAGACTTTGGAGCAATGCATTTGATTTGTTTGTGCTTGTCTAAAACTGACTATAAGAAAAAAAAAGAAGACAATTATTATTGAAAGCCATATTTATTTGTTTTTAAATTAGAAACAAATAAAAATAAAAATTTTGACGGATCAATACAACTTGATTTACAGATAAAGTAAATAGACATACATACACAGCACAATGAATCTCAATACTTTTGCTCCCACTACCACTACTTGTAGGAAATAATAATAATAATAATAATATTAGTTATCCAAGTGTATTGAATCTACTAAACCAGGGCCTTTAATAAGAGTAAACCAGATCTGTTTAAGACCATTCCAGTTCTTAAATCAGGCCTAAATCAATCAAGAAATGTAAGAAGTTAACTCTGAAAGGTAGAAACATATACAGTAGATATAACAGATGGAGAAAATAACAAATGAGTTCAAGAGTTTACCTGTAGGCGAGATCTGGAAGGAGGGGGATTTCCTTGGTATGTCCCAGGTAAAGGGAGGTCGTCTACACTGCTCTGAGGCCGCAGACACTGGAAGTTAAAGGCAGGCTTGCGACCTATGACAAAAAGTAACAAAAAGACAACTAAAACGGAGCAAACATTGAAATCGTTACATCACATATCATCATTTAATGTCTGTATCATTATTTTTTTTATGTAAACTATAGTATATTGATTGATTTACTGTATTTACTTATTTGACTGGCCTGTAAAAATAGTATAATCATGTAATATAATAAGAATTAAGGTCTATAAAGCACGAGGTAAGCGTAATGTTTCAATTTTTTATAGAAAAGGTTTGACACAATTACAATACTACAATACAATGTTATGTCCAACCCAAAACAATAGTAGTTTCTTTAATGTTACCATGAGATCTTAATGATTCTGAAATGTATCAAGACAATTACTTTCACTATTCAGGACAGGTACGATCTTGTCCCCTTTATGTGATTTATTTTCAGAACTGCTTGCACCTGCTCAAAGACGTTGTGATACTAGTTTTGGTATTGATTAGTATTTGGGTATTTCTTGACCATCCTAAAAGCCAGTCCAGTGCAAAAGGCAGGAACTCCACTGGACCCAGAGTAGAGTTATGACAAAATTGCTTCATAAACGTCCTCCAAAGAGACAGTGTTACCTTTTGGTATGGCAGGCAGCAGTCGTCTCCTCACAAACTGCGCGCTGCCGTTCTGATCGTTGACGTATCCGTTCCCAGTGTAACCGTTGGTGCCCTGCTCGTTACTCAGAGTACTGCCGTTTCCATTGGTGCTCACGATACTGCCATTTTCATTGTAGCCCGCATAGCCGTTACCGTTGTACCCGTGACCGTTGTATCCATTGGTATTGTACCCGTTGGGATAAGGACTGGGACTTGGAGCGGCACTTTCTACGTTGAATCCATTGCCGATGAAGCCGTTGGGGTTGGACGTGTTGTAGGGTATTTCTCCTATGCTGCTCGCTCGGTCCAGACTTTGGTGCTGGAATCCGGTCTCAGTCAGAGCAGGGGACACGGCGTCAGGATACCCGTACCTAACACACGCAGAGAGGGTAAATAAATATACAGGGGAGTTTAAAAGCAGTTTGTAAAATAAATAAATAATAATGGTAACATTTGAAAATGTAGGTCTCTATTATGTATTTATATTTATTCATAAACCAATGTGTAAAGACGCTAGTAGCAAGGCAAGTCAAGTGTCTTCCTGAAAGGTAAAATTTGTAGCACAAGTTCACAAATTGAAACAAATTGCTGCTGATAATCGGCATGAGAACCAAAAACAAAATCTGTAAACCAACATTTGAATTCGATTTTCCTCCCTACAATTGTGAATAAATGAACAGAAATAGTTTGGGTTGGGAAGATGTTTGTATTAAATCTAGGGAAACAAATAGTTCATGTTTATGAAACATCATATAAAATGTCTTCATATTTGGGCTCTAGTTGTTGTTGAAATTCTTAGTCGACTAAAGACTTGCCCTGTCGATTGACTTCAAACTGAAGTCACAAGACCACAACTGCACTGTAATTCATGCAAAAACCACAATTTATAACAGAATAGCGCTGGGAAAATGTGTATTTATATGTAAAAAGGACAGTTTAAACTACTCATGATTCACTCCCAAATCTTCAACTAAATCACACCTAGTCGTCTCCTTTTTGCTGTTGTCCCATATAAATAATTATAATCTAAATGAATTAGTCACTGATACAAATCGAATAAGACGTTGTCACCACATAAATGTTTTTTACCTGTCAGATGCTGTACTTGCGTCAAACTCAGTGTGATGAACTGGTTCCTGCACCTCTGTGGCGGCTGGTGGTGGTTGTGGGGCCGGCTCCTCCACAACCACTTTTGCTACCGCTGTTTCAACAGGCGGAGGCGGTGGAGGAGGCAACTCTGTCATCCTGTGTGGATTTTGATATCATTAAACTTCGGTAAACAATGCACATTTTAACTTGTCTGAAAATCTAACTGTTACACTGAGAAGAATCACATGCGTTTCAAAACATTTATTGAGGTCTAAAAACTACAAGGCCCATGTGTTTTATTATAATAAGACAGAATTATTTATTATTTGTATAGGAAATTGGATGCAGCCTTTTCTCTAATATCAATAATATAAATCATACAACACATAACATTTTTAAAAGTAGATAAAAAACTAACAATAGAAGACAAATTTGGACTAAATTATTTTAGAACTGGCGTTATGGAGGGCCTAGAATAGGGTTCTTAACTTAATTTAGCTATTTAGTTCCCATCTTAGTTAGCCTATCGTTAGATCTATTCTCGTCCACTTAACTCGATTTAACCAAGGTCTATTTCTAGTCTGATCCTGGTAATTCCTCAAAAGCTGAAAACATTATGAGGTGGTACTTATTGTAAAAAGTTTGAGAAGTCTATTCAGTCTCAAATGATATAATTCTCAAAATAACTTTTCTCACGCAGTCAGTAAAGCATGTTCAAAGTTCAAATAAGGTTCTCAGTAAAGTATTTGCAAGGCATTAATAAGCCCTAGTTATTTGTAAATGCCCTTATAAGGCATTTACTACCATTTTTAGATGGTTTATGATACCTTTATAAATTTACAAAAACATGCGGGTATTAACAAATCATATACAAACTGTTGTAGGAACATTAATAAGTTGCTTATGAAACTATTTAGAATAACCAAGTGATAAATAGTTGTAAATGCCTTATAAGCGCTTATAAACAAATAACCAGTGCGTATTAATGCCTTGTTAATAGTTAAACGTACCTGGTGACGGGCAGCGGTTCAGACTTGACGGGTTGTGCAGTGACAACACAGATCCCTGCCAGCTCTGATCCAAGCTTCTCGGCGTCATGGAGACCGGTCACCTGCTCTGTGATCACATGGTCTGTCACTGCGTGCCCATTGGCCGGTTTGTTTTCAGGCTCCACAAACACTGTCGTCTGCTCCACCAGGGCCTCGATGGGCGGCAGGGGCGTGGAGGCAGGTGTGGTGTTGGCCGACGTGGCTCCACTGTTGAACACTTCATCTCCCATCATGTCTCCGTCCATTCCCTCCTCGTCCTCCAGGTCACAGGTCATCGCCAAACGCATCTCTGGGGCCAGGTCCTGCAGGGAGCGGAGTCCTTGCTGCGAAGAAGAGAAGAGCAGGGTTTCAGACGGTCTCAACATGCTGAAGTGTTTCTTTTGTTCATTTATTTAGAGCTTTTTCCATTCTAATCATAATGAAACAAAAACATGGTAAACACAGTATAAAACGCAAAGTACAAACATTAAATAAATAACACAGCTAAACCGAATAAATAGTACAACACAATAAGGCAGAACAGATTCCAGGGTTTTAATAATGCCCCCCTTTTCCTGACTCTAAAGGGACTGTACCTGATTTCTTTAATATAATAAAGTAAAATCTGTCTTTTCCAGTACAAATCTATTGCAAAAGCAACTCCCAGGGTTGAAAAACTCAACAATCCAAAGTTATCCATAAATTTGTTTGCGTTTGTTTGGTAGAATTTGCCATAACATTTCACAAATGTTGAATGTGGCAATGAGATTCACAAACTTGCCATGTTAATTTTAAAATTGGAAGTCATTTAAACTGAAAACACTCATTTAGAAATGCCACCACTTTTTATACTATCCTGAGAAATGTATTCCTCTTTAGTTCATTCATACTGATGGAAAACCTCAAACTTTGGGCCAGTCTTTGTTCCATGTGGATAGGCCTCGTAATTATAGAGACATACTGACAGCAAACCATCTATGTAGTTTAAAGGCATATTCTTCCATCGAATCCTTTGAACATTAAAATTCTATATAATTGAAATACTGATCCTACATCCGAAAATACAGCATATGCGAAAGTAAATAAAAAAAATTATATTTGATTGAAAGTCCAACACATTTTGACGCTTCACCTGTAAAGCAGCAGCTTTGTCCTTCCTCTTTGACTTCCTTTCCCGTTCCTTTCTCTTTCTGAATTTTTTGAAGTAGTCCTGAATCAAGAAGCTGGCGTAAAACTTCCCACAGGTCACTTCATCCCCTGAAAAGAGAAGAAAAAGAAAACATTAGGCTCACGTTTATTTATAGTGCATTGCATTACATAAAGAACTTGTCTCTTTATTGTGTTGTATTCAAATGCACCTCTAGGGGGAGGAATAACTTCATCTATGAGTTTAGGCTTGGTTCGTTTCCAGAGCTTCTTAATGATAAGCTTCAGCTCCTCATTTTGCTGGTCGATGGCTCCTGAGAAAGGCAAAGGGAACACATTTATTGAAAAAAATTACAGAAAGTGCTAAAGAGGGATTTATTTGTGCATTAGGTTTTGGTAGCGAAATATTCAAACCTTCAGTCTTTATCTTCAGTGATGTTCGAACCAGAGCAAACAAAGTGGCACTAAAGGTGACTGTGCCATCAGGATGAAGAGGAACATTCATAGCGACCAGCCTCTGTAAAACAATGTAAACAATTTTAAAGTGAAGTAAAAGTAATGGCAATTGAAAAAGTTAAATGTCAGCTTGTCTTACCCTGCAGCAAACACGATGTGGACACAGTTTTCCAAAACCCAGAGGCGGCTGAATCCTGCGCAGCATACTTACCAGATCTATGTGTTTGATACGACCCCTGCAAAGATAAGAACGATCTATACATGTCAAAGTTACTGGAGGAAATCATTTTAAATCAGCTTTTAAAACACAGTCAAAATGTAGAGGGAAAAGTAGTGTAGTTTGCCAGCGATCCAAAGAGTGTACACATTTTGTTTCAGTAGTAAAAACATACATAACAATTAAATTAACACAGCAGACATTGATACATGAGCTATCAAAAATGTGTTAACAAATGCTTGGTTTTAGGTAACACCACAACATTTTATAGTCCTGTAAAGTTTATCACATTAAGGATCATAACGTCGACGATAAGGTTCAGCAACGACTGAAATTCCTTTTGATTTTGATTTCTTATGAAAATTGTTTCAGTGTTTCCCATTAATAGAAAAGGCTTTTGTATCTATGTAGTCTATTTTTGTCATTCACAATCTATAACCAGTATAATTTTTACGACAAATTATACTTTTTGCATTTTGCGTAGTCATAAATCTAGAAATGTCACTATAATATGACATATGATATAGATATATATATAAAAAAGACATATTTACTTAAAGTCATAAAAATAAACAATAATATTTGCCAAGAGTGACTGAGCAGAAGTCTGTGAGAAACACTGACTGATAAAGGAATAATAGCTCCAATTCCACATTCTCAAATTGAAAAATGTCTTACGTGGCCTCGGGATCGTAGTCGGACCAAATCCTTTTGAACTCGTCCAGGTGGTGCGTGCCAAGCACAGTCCAGTCCCGGGTCAGGTACTCAAAGTTGTCCATAATGACAGCAATGAACAAATTAATAATCTGGAAAACAGAACAGAGGCATTAAAGAGTCAAGGTTTAAAAATAAATTTGTGCTTTACACAACCAAGACTAAGAAATTAGTTCAAATCTGTTTGTAATGTCTTGGTTGATGCTCATAAAATTAACAATAAAAGTGCTGAAATATCACTTTATATTGTTGTGGTTTCGAAGCTTACATGAGACACTTTCTGTTCATTTCATTTTTACTTATTTAAACGTTTTAATAATAGATAAATATACTCGATAATCAAATTTTGCATAGCTCCTGAACAAATCGTATACATTTTTATATATATATATATATATATATATATATATATATATATATATATATATATATATATATATATATATATATGTATTGAAAACTAAAGTATAGTGTTTTTTATTTGCATTAACCTTAAACATTTTCCTAACCCTAATCTATATGACATCTCTGGGTCACTGCTTTTCAGGCGTTTGTAACGTGGTAACCTGCATGACATTCAACGCACTCTTAACTTTTAAATGTCATACTGTTCAAGGTCTATCTATTGTAAGAGGTGGAATAAATGAATGAGCTTTGCCCTTTATCCATCTAATATATGAGCACGTTGTTCTTGTATTTCCTAAAATGAATTTCTTTGAGCCACCTAGAACAGGCTTTTATACTGAAGTGGAAATATGAGAGGGCAGCACACGCTTTTAAACTGCTACAACCGCTTCTGCTGTAATGTGTAATGTTGTTATCCAGCTTTCGGTGTCCGGTCCGGTCTGTACTGCAGGAGTACACTTCATGAACGGGAATTTATTTCATTTCATTCAATTTCGTAGTTTCAGATCACATCACAGCATTTCATAGGCCTGTATATTTTGCAGTAACAGAAATGTGACGTCAACTTGGTCAGAGGTGAAGTCTGACGGAGCTGACGGCGTTGACAAAATGCAGGTTCATTTTGTTGTTCAATTTATGAGATGATTGACCTCAATAAAGTCTTAAAGTCACTCTAGTATTGTTTAAATAAAAACATTTCTAATAATTCTTTAGATTTAGTTTGCACATAATGTAATTTTATGAATATTTGTTTCCTGCAGTGTTTTCGAGAGGACATGTTTTGTCCCAACTTTCAAGAATCACCACTAAAAAGCTGTGAAAAAGCAGATAAATAAGGTAAAATCTTTCAAATCAGTGAATACAGTGATATTTCTGATTTTTTATAATTCATCCCTTTTTGTGCACATCTTGGACCTAAGACATTTATTGACATGTCTTCAGGATAAATGTCAAAATATCATCCACTCTAACATGTACTGGAAATTAATACAGGAACACAGGCTCCTTCTCTGCGTCTGAACACTCAGTGCCAATGCATAAGTCCCTCACCAGGTAAGCGCAGAGCATGAAGAAGCTGATGAAGTAGATGTACGACAGGTTGCTGCCACACGAATACTCTTCTCCGGGTTCAAAGTCGGCCTCCGGGTCACAGCGTCTCCCGGGCAACGCTGCCAACATGATTTCCTGCCACTGCTCTCCCGTCGCACACCTGCAATCACACCTTTTCATCAGAAGATTCGACTGAGCAGAACATTCAATATGTTAGAGAACTTGTTTATCAGTTTTAACGTCGACCCACTAGAGCATTTCTGACTTCCAAGTATCAGGACCTCCTCATCGGGAAGCATATTGAAAACTCAAAGGTCTCAAGAAACAGTTTGCTCTCTCAACAGGCTTTCGTGTGGAAAAAACAAGCTGTCCAATCTGCTCCTAAAGATGTTTAATTATTTCTTTGCCACATCCATAGAGTTCTATGGGACATTGTAAATTAAAAGGCAGTTTTCTTAAAATACATTTTTCTCCTGTAGGGACAATAAGATCACTTTAAGTGGCACCTACACGCACCAAACTTTACAAGCTTGTACTACAAAATCCCCTCTGTAAACTAAAAAAAAATCTTTCAGCCAAAATTAATCAATTAAATTAAAGCTAGTTCTGTCTATTTTTCGGATTTAAATGTCTCAAATATGTGCAATTTTACTCCAAACAAGGCATTTACACATTCAATGCAATGTTTCCATTTGAAAAAAATGGCATGATGAAAAACTTGTAATACATTTTTTTCTATCATTTGTGCAAGTTAACTACAGCGGGAGACGTTTTAAAGCAGTTTACGATGCTTTACTATTCACCTGCAGTGTCTCGCCTTGACAACAAATCAAAATTACTTTCAACAATAATTTACTAAACATAAACAATCAAAGAGAAAAACAACTCACCTGAACAGCACCAGAACAGCCATGAAGAAAGTCTGGAAGTTGCAGTTTCGATTGATTTCAGTTTCGTCATCAATGGCCACTTTTCCAAAGGTCTACAAAAAGAACAATGAGTCCAAAAAACAAGGAGAAAAATACTGTGAAAGCAGAAACGCACATAATCAAGAACCCATTTACCTGCATGCCAATAACAGCGTAGATGAAAAAAATCATGGCAATAAGCAGTCCAACATAGGGCAGAGCCTAAACAGGACAAGAACATTAGTTACCAATTGTAGTGTTCAAGTTTTTTGTGATGTGTTTTGTTTGTTAAAGTCAAAATCACCTGAAGAGACTTGACAAACGTCCAAAGAAGAGTTCGGATGCCCTCTCCTTTGCTGAGCAGCTTCACCAAACGCAAGACTCGGAATAAACGAAAAAACGTGATGGACACTTTGCCACTTTCACCTTTGCCCTTCAGGATGAGAACAAACAACGTTAAAACTGTCTGATTAATGTTAAAGAAATGATTTACAGTTAGAAAAGCGTCATTCTTACCTCCCCATGCCCACCTCCTCCCTGCACAGAAGAGAAATTAGTCGAAAATGCATTCAAAATAAGCAAAGTACCATTTTACTTAAGCGTATAATTCGACTTACGCTTAACTCAGACACTGCTATATCCAACACGCTCCCCACGACAATCAAAGCGTCAAAAGAATTCCAGGGATCGATGAAATAATGCTATACACATAGAAAGCGACACAATATGACTAAAAACAATATATCATAGTGTTATGACAGTAAAACGGAGCCTTACATGAGCCCGTAGTGCCATTAACTTGATGATCATTTCAATTGTGAAGACCACAGTGAAGATCATGTTGAGGATATCCATGACAGAAGTGAAGAGTTTGGACTGCTCATAGTGCTGAAACACCAACAAATGCTCATTTTAAAAGTGGCATGAATAAATATTTTGCCCGCATTTGGATGAGAAGTCTGTACCTGAATAGCCAAGGTCAAGGTGTTCCCGAGAATCAGGACAAACATGATGTATTCAAACTGGCTGGAGTTAATAATTTTCCAAAATTTGAGCTGGGATGGATTCTTGGGAATGTAGATTTTTATCGGCTGGGCTTTGAGAGCGTAGTAGACACACTGGCGCTGAGTGGGGTAAAAGCAAGAGTATGAATTAAACAAATTACAAAGACGAAATGCATCATTTGTCGGGGGAAAAAACACAACCAAAAACATCGTAATTCAGAATGAGCATTTTGATTTGAACTGCAGTCGACTAAAGAAAATCTTGTTCAACAAAAGACATTTCCTGCCGATCGATTAGAGGATCAAAAGGGAAAAACCTCTCAAAACCTCTCCGTATCAATGTTCTGACCATGCGTCTGATTCAAACTGCACTCAACGTCAAGACAAAAGCAACTATTTATACAAAAACTGTTCGTGTGTAAAAAGGAAGATTAAACTCATGATTCAAGTCCAAATCCTCAGCACACTCCATGGTTTTTTTCTTTCTGTTCTAAATAAAAATAATCAGTCGACTAATAAAAATGTTGGTCAACTAAAACGGCATAATTGACCAATTAATTAAACGAAAAAAGCCTGACAGCTCTAATTTGAGCAGTTTGCATTTATGTGTTTCTTTACTTGGTCGACCTTTTTCTCTCAAGTGCCTATGACAAGTCGAACTACTCATTGAACTAATATGCAGTTAATATAAATATACTTTAAATTTAGCAAAAAATAATACAACTTTTATCCCAGAATAGCACATTTACTTCCTGTTTGTAATTGATGACATCACCCAGCAACCACAGGGCCAAAACTCATCTAATGTTTTTTTATTTGACAAATGAAAATGTATGAGAGCACTAAATTATGAATAAACTTGGACTGATTGTCCCTGGTGTGACGTCATTTCCTGTCATTTTGTTCAAAATTTTGATTCTGCACAAACAGCCGCTTGATTGGTGTAAATAATTTATCTTTAAAATTACCTTAAAATTAACAGGTGTAAATACACATCATGTGCACTTTAATTTTAACAGTGTTTCTCAAACTGTAGTATGCGGATTCCTCAGCAGCAAATATCCTCTTTTGGATTAGTCCTTGGTTAGAACTGGTAAAGCAATTGTGTGTTCCTATTTTAGAACAGTTTAGTCATTGGTTAAACCTAGAATAGTAGTTTAAGACCTGGTTTAGATCTGGTGGTACTTGGAAGGCCACGTATTTGGTACTTTAAGCAAAAGCATATTGCACTTAAGATACTGGATTAAAAAAAATCATCCATTCCATTGGCAGATCATTTTGCTTTGAAATCACATAAACCAAATGTTATATTTAATTAGTTCAGTTTAGTTGCTTTGGCATTTGTAAATAAACAAAAAACACACGTAAAATCCCCACCCAAATCAAAGTCTTGCTGATGTTGAGTTTGAAAAAAGCTGACCTGATTTTTGTTGAGTTCACAGTTTTTAAATTCAGCCTCTCCTTGCTCTCGGAACGTGATGATGACAAAACCCACGAAGATGTTCATCATGAAGAAGGCGATGATGATGATGTAGATGACGAAGAAGATGGAGATTTCCACTCTGTAGTTGTAGATCGGGCCGCGGTTTATGGCGTTGGCGTCGATGGCTCGGTACAGCAGCCTTTGAACAGAAAGAAACAAAGCGATCAATTAAATTTAAGGAAGAGAAGTCAGAACTGGTTACAATATTCTCGTCCATCTACACATTTGGTCAAAGAAGTTTAATTATTTTGATTGAATTGCAGGGAAAGTTGATTTCTTCATGTACATTATGTTTTGTATTTGTGTATCCGTACGCATAATGGCATTTATGTAAACTTGCAACCAGGATTTCTTTAAGAATTTTTACCAAAGAACAAACTATAAACTAAATCAAATGAATTGCAAGCAACTAATATTTGATTTAAATTAACCATGTGGACCAAAAACCTTTAGAAATTCTCATACATTGCAAGAGAGAAGGTTTGTTTTTTCAACTTCAGATTTGGTAATCTATTCTATACTTTTTTGTGTGTTAATAGTGACCATAATTTCACAAAAAACAATTAAATTAGTGGTTTAAGTATTTGTTAAATTGGTTTTATAGATCGTGTCAGCGGTTGCTACTCACAGAGGCCAGCCTTCAAACGTGGAGACTGTGAACAAAGCCAGCATGCCCATGGGCACATTGTCAAAGTTAAAGTCACTGTTTTCCCAGATCCGCTCCTTGACCATGGGGTGGTCCATATCTCCATCTTTGTACACCACAAATGTTCCCCTGAAATCAGACAAAACGGCGTCAGTAAAAAAGCTAGCAATGATAAAGAGAAAATACCAAATAAAATGTAGAGACTGACTTGCATTCGTCGGGTGTGTGTTTGGCTTCATCTGTGCAACTATAAAACCTGCCCTGGGAAACACAAACATACGAACAGATTATAATCGCTTCTGATTATGGGCTTGATGTTAAAATTAACCAACTTTCTAAACGCTTGTAGATGTTAATTCTGTATTATAATACTGTTTACTTTCACTAGATTCAGAGCTTTATTACTATTGTAAGTGAACAAGATTCACAAACTAGCTTTGCTTTGCAGCTGTAATCAAAACGAAGAAGAAGAAAAGTTACATAATGCACCCTTAAATATTATAATAATGCCAAAACGTTTCAACTCTCATCCAAGAGTCATTCTTGAGAATGACTCTTGGATGAGAGTTGAAACGTTTTGTTTTTCTAAAACAGAGTCCAGATGACTACAACTGAATCTTTTTCTACAATGGAACACTCCTGGACGAATGAGGGATTACACCGACATAATAATGCCATGTTGGCATGTGAGAGTCTACGAAAAAACAAATAGGAAATATCCATTGAAAAAACCACATTATAAAAAAAAGAAACCTGTTATTGTTAAAAACATTGGCTGGTATTTTCATTTTTTAAATTTTAAATGAAATATGAGTAGTACTGAGACCAAGGAGCAGGAAAGTCCTTGTCAAGCCCTCAATACAAAGGTCTCAGTTAAAACCGTACTTTGAAAAGCTGTACTCCGATACAAGCGAACATGAACTGAAGCAGCGTGGTAACGATCAGGATGTTTCCAATAGTTCGGATGGCCACAAACACGCACTGCACCACGTTCTACAAAAAGACACAAGGTTAAACATTTGGAGATTCATTGGTTGATTTCAGAAACATTAAAATAAAAATTGCACAAATATTGAACCTGGTAATTTGTATTATAGACCATGTAACCAATGTACTACAAAATCAACACACTACACTGAATATTTTCTATGCTCGTTTCATTTTTAAGTAGTTACTATTACTCAAGTAATATCCAAAAACATTTGGATTATTATAGTAGGATGATGGGTTTAAAAGCCATAGTTACTTTACATGGTCGTCACAGAAGTGGTTCTGGTAATTAAGTGGAAGTACAAGTAAGTTGTAAAACTAACTATAAGTTCTTCTAGACTTAATTGATTTGAATGTCTCAAGATTAGATAATGTCCATTATATCTACCTTTAATCCTTTGGCTCTGTTGATGGCACGCAGAGGCCTGAGCACTCGGAGCACTCGCAGAATCTTCACCACAGAAATGGCACTCGAGCTGAACGAAACAAAACATAGCATTTAAATATATATATATATATATATATATATATAACACAAAAAAAATAATTCATTGAGTAAACTCACTGTAGAAAGAAAGAAGTGAGCGAGACACTGACGACCAACAAATCCAGGAGGTTAAAGGCATTTCTACAGAAAGAGCCCTCGTGCAAAAAGGCCCCGTACACCGTCATCTGCACATAGACACGAACAGAAACATTAAACCACTCAACAGTTTAAAAACACTACCAGTAAAACACTCTTTAAAGTCAACAGTTAAGAGTTTTTGATCCTGTTATGGTTTCCCCTCATCATTTGTTATATTCATGCATGTTTGAGTTTTCTTGTATGGTCCTAAATTTAGAAAAATGTCCCTGTGATTTTAGCAGAAGCCAATATGGACATATACTGAGTCGATATGTATCAATATTGACATTTACAGTAAACAATATATGAAATAATGATCTCTGTGTGTCATAGGTTAATTGAGTGACTTAATAATAAAAAAGTGACTAAATACTAGCAAATATATCTTATCTTAACAATATTTTACCTTAAGGACAATCTCAACTGTGAAAACTGATGTGAACACGTAGTCGGCGTATCCAAGTACCTGAAAACACGCAAAAATATGTGCAATTAGGAGGAGATGTACAAAAGAGAGAGAAACAGCCATTGGACATACAGTATGAGATGAAATGAAGAATGATTTGAACTCTTACAATGTTTCTGAATGAGTGAGATTTGATGGGGTCTTCAGCAGCCAGAGAGATGCTACTGAGGATGATGAAGACGAGGATGAAGTTTGTGAAGTACGGATGATGAATGAAGCTATGGCAGGCAACACGCAAACTGAGCACAGGAAAATAAATAATAGGAACATTTCAATAAATATATTCCAGATGAGTACGTCATGATTATGCCCATGTCCACTGTGTGGCATCACGTTACCAGTTTTTCTTTCCTAAAATGAAAAAGGAACTTCCATCAGGGATTGGAACGATCTTCTCTTTTGGTCCTGAGAACTCTGGTTTCATTGGAGCAACTCCTGAGAGTGAAGAAAAAAGAGAGAAACAGAGTAAGCAATCATACATACACTACCATCAGCAAATCAGTCTACCAAGTGCACTTCACCTTCAAGACCCTCGATGGCCCTCAGCTCCTCATCCTGCCAGTCATCTTCTTCATTCTGAATAGAAAGACATGGAGTAGATCATAAAGGAATATGCTGAATATAGTGATAAATATCATTTTGAAACATTCAGCAATAATTGAAAGACTATTTTTCATTGTGTGCAATTGTAAAGCAAATTTCAGACTATCGTATGATCAAACATGGCCACAAGCCGTACATGGCAGCCCAAACTTGCTTAGGGCTTATCCAGGGCATACCAGCTGACCGAAGGGGCATACCAGCTGACCGAAGGGGCATACCAGCTGACCGAAGGGGCATACCAGCTGACCAAAGGGGCATACACAAACTCAAGGCCACCTGCTAACCTAGCCTCAATGAGGAAATTTACTTTTCACCTTTTCGTAAAATAATAAAAAAAAAAAAATGTTATTGCAATGTGTGTATGTATGTTAAAAATGTGCCTCATTTGGTGTTGTATGCCAGAATGTTTCGCAAAGTATAGGCTTAATGCGGTTTGTTACAGCTTGGTATGTTATTCCAGTGTGCTATCCATCTGTGTTTTAATCTTATTTGTATACTTGTATTGTCACACATTTAAATAGCGGTCACAAAATAAAATAAAAGCAAAAATCTAAAGCTAGAGCCTTTTTCTAGCACACAATCTGACATATTACCGGTAGATATTTCTAACTCGACACATGCATCTAAAATCTCTGTAATGACATTGTCTTGTATGAAATATGATTTACATTGTTTATTTTTGTCATATTTATATTTTTGTTGGAATAATAATAATACAAAGTAATAATTTTTGTAGCAATATTTTGTGGTATAATTTTTTATAATTTTGTATTAATAATAAAAAAGACCAAATTAACCAAATCATAAATATTGTGTGGTAGGAATACTACATATGCCTTTTATAAAAGAACATCCAAGACAGAAACAAGATCTTACCCCTGTGTCTTCTCCTTCTTTCTCGTCATCTTCATCCCACTCTTCCTCCTCATCTTTTTTCTCTCTGTGAAAAACAACAACAGCATTTTACAACGCCCCATATTCATAAAGTCTGCAGTAAAGTAGGTATAAATCCACTTACTCAACTTTATCCTTTCCACCGCCGCCTGCCAAGTTGTCTACAGCGATAGCCAAGAACACATTCAGCAAGATGTCTGGTAAATGAAGTTAAGAATTGAATACCTTTGGAAAGGCAAAGCAAGTTTTGTCAAATTGCATGACAAAATTAAAAGTTCAAATCGACGGTCTCAAAACATAATTAGGCTTTGGGGCTAACAAAATAATATAATAGGTCAAGACAATTTGACAAACAAAAGTAATAGTGATTTCCCCTCAAATTGATCAATACAAATTTGAAAACATTTTTTCTTCACATTGGATACTTCAAATTAGTATAGTTTCAGTAGTTTTAGTGTCAGTTCTGTCATTACAAAAAAAGCAAAAATGTTTTACAATCCTAGTTGCAGGTAGGTTGATAGAAGGATACAGTTGCCACAGACGAAGAGGATGACAAAGTAAATGCACACCACCATGTTGGGGAAGATCGGACCCCCGTACGCCATGATGCCGTCGTACATGACGGCGTTCCAGTCTTCTCCCGTCAAGATCTGATGAAAAAGAAGGTGAGCTTTAACTGGCTGAAGCATAATAAAGAGCAGGGGTGGGTAATGTTGAAGGTTTCATGAATTCCGCTGATAATAACAATCAAATAATACTTTTGCAGTCTATTAGATATGTGCTAAAATGTGTCTAAATGCCTATTAAGTATTGCACAAAAGCACAAAAATTAAACAGAAAAATACAGAAATATCACCACAAGTTTCTATTCACTTTTGATCGCCGTTTTGTGTATTTTTTAACAATTTTTGTAATCTATGTTGTATACCTGCAAAACAACCATTTCCATATATTTTATCTTGTATCTTATTTGTTGTCCACCAATGAACAGGAGTTATATAAACTGCTGTAACCTGGAAACAAGTGAGCAGGGCCTGAGGGAAGGAGTCAAAGGTGCTCCTCTTCATCTGCGTCTCATCGAAATTGAATTTGCCTCCGAACAACTGCATGCCCAGCAAAGAAAAGATGATGAGGAAGAGGAAGAGCAGCAGCAGAAGGGAGCAGATCGCTTTCATGGAGTTCAGCAAAGAATTGACCAAGTCTGACAGCGCGGCCCAGTGCCTAAAGATGAAAGAATTAAAGAAAAGAAACATAGAAAGAATGAGAAAAGAGGATACAAAACTATTGACAAGGCTTTAATAACTATAGAAAGGGCAAAATGGCAGTCAATTTGTATTAATTGTACTGTACTAAAACAATATAATCAAAAAAGAAAATCCACAAAAGATTAAAAAGATAATTTGTTTCATTTATTTGTTTTCACTTCTCACGATGGTCGAAATCGCTGAATGAATAAAACAAAAATAATAACAGCTATAGATTGTACTGAACTTCCACAATATTATCAAAAGGAAAAATCCACGAATGCTTACGTGTATAGCTCCATAAAATCACTAGCTCATACTAAAAAAACAACAGTACTTTTCCTCTCTGCCGTCTCCGTTCTCATCTGAAACCCGCGAGTTATTACCGTGTCATCTTAAAAATCCTCAGCAGACGGATGCAGCGCAGCACAGCAATGCCGATGGGAGGAATAACTTCGGACTCGACAAGGAGGAGCTCGAGGATTCCTCCGCACACCACAAAGCAGTCAAACCGGTTGAACAGCGCCATGAAGTAGATCTGCAGCCCAAAGGCATACATCTTCATCAGCATCTCCAACGTGAACAGCAGCAGCAGGACCTTGTTTGCTCGTTCTAGATGAAAAAGGGAAAATGTTTGTCATTTTTAGAAGAAATTGAATTGTGTAAAAAGCTCAGAAGTAATTTGTACTGATGATAACATTGCATTAGTCTCATGTTGCACTTTTACAGACACTCACATTTTCTTTATCATTTTGTTTCTGTGCATTATTCATTCATTCCTTAGTGGGAGAAGTGGCGAACACATCAAATTATTTATCATATATTGATTTGAAGATATACATTTTTTTATTTTCCTTGGGTATATCTTTATAAAAAACAAATAATTAACTAAAATAAAAAATAAAAAATCTCTGCTGCAAATAGAGCTGAAATAGAACCAGTCTCTGTAATTCTGTGGGTCCCATTTGTCTGATACTTAAAAGTGCTCTTACTGTTTAAAAAAGGTACTACACACAGCTGAACCTGTGCTGCCAGAGCCTTGACCTGCAGAAGAGACACACAAGTGTTTCCCAGGCTGCACTAGCTCTGATTCAGGGTTGGCTACAGGTGCTGCGCTTTGGTACGTTTTGGATTGGATTTAGGTGTAGGAACTGGCAACCCAAATGAGAGACTCGTGAGGCTTATTCTGCTTTCTGATTGGAACATTATCTTGAAAACAACAAATGAGCACATAAACAATGTCGACATCATGTCCAATGAATAAATTTACAATTTTTTTTTTTTTTTTTTTTTTTTTTTTGACTTGTCAAGTTTAAATCAAAAACTTACATATTTTTCCTTTAAACCTCAACTAACACAATAAAAGACATGTTTTAGCACATTTCTGATGGATTTCTAAAATATCTTCTGAATATCAATTTTGGGATACTCAAAAAAAACATTTAAGATTTGAGAAATTTTTGTCAATATCTGTAACCACCAGTCTCTTAAATTCTGCGCAAGGACACCATCAGGAGAATGCATGGTCTGAGCTGAGACTGAAGCAGAGAAGACTACAGTTTATGTGGGATCTTCTACCAAAAACATAAACATCTCAAACAAGTCAAATGTTCATAATTCAATAACAGACTCTAACCTTGCATCTCTGTGAGCCACTTTGGCTGTCCGTAATGCTCCGAGGCACTGGCCACTGTGTTGAGGAACACCAGCAGCAGCACCAGCCAGTAGAAGTTTGTGGTCTTCACTGCCACGCGACAGTTCTTCCTCATGGTGTGGTTCAGCTGACACAACTGGTCACTGCATAGGAAGTGTAGATACGGTTATATTGTGATGATTGAGATAATACATCAACAGATCATAAATAAACCGTTAAAATTAACTTTTGCCTAAAAATTTTATTGACAAATTAAAACCTTTTTCACTTTTGTTAAGTAGGAAGAATCATCTTACCAGAAGCTATTGGCCATCATCTTTGCCCTTTGGAGACAAACAAATAAGCAGTGTTAAATTAATGTTTTGTTCCAACATAATACAAATTAAAATATTTGAAAGTGCTTTTACATGAGTGAAGCACAGAAGCCGCTATCGTCATCGAGGTAAGCGATATCATCATCTGAGTCAGACTCTGCAAGAAAGAGAGACAAGAACAGGCTGTAAAAAGTACTCATTTAATAAAGTGCTCCAAATAGCTATGATGCATACCTCCGCCGTCCTCACTGTGTTTGTACCAGCCAAACTTCTTCATCATCTTTTTCTTAGCAATTGCAGCACCTTCGAGATAGAATAAGTAATGATGTAAAACTCAATAATGGGCTGACTCAAAATAGGTTAAACTGGGACAGTATAAGGCTAAACTAGCAGTAAATTAAAAGCATGAATGCAACTTTATCAACTTTTTCAAAGTTCTGATTGGGTAAAACTGTCTGAAGAACTAGATAAATAGATAGATAGTTAGATAGGTAAATAGATGCAGTTGTATGGCTTACGTTTATTCCCTTCTTCGTCCACATCCTCTGCTTCTATGAGCCAGTCCATGTAGCCAATCATGTCTTCCTCCATTTGTTTACTTTCTTGAGCTTTTTGCAACTCACCACGAGCCACAGCTTTTTCTCTTTCTTTGGAGAACTCTCTGGAAATGAGCCAATTTAAAATGAAGTAAATGGAACATTATCATTACCACAAATATGCTATGCCATAGAATAAAGAATTACGCACCCGCTCAACACTCCCAAAACAAGATTTATAATGAAAAATGAGCCAAAGATGACCAGGGAAACAAAGTATATCCATGGTATCTCGTGGCCAATGGCATCATTCATCTATATGGGAACATGCATTAGTTATGGGGAAAAACTAAATCTTGACTTTACAGCTCAGTAATAGCATGATAATTGAATTGTCATTGCATTTTCACTGGGATAATGAGGGATAAATGTATTGTACAGGGCCATTTTTATATTATTACATAAAAAATACTGGGGTTAGGGTTATCATATAATCAAGGTAAAGTAGAATGACAATTGTGCTTTTTCATCCTATTATCACAGCACAGTAATAGGATGAAAAAGCACATTGTGCTGTAGAGCAGAGTGTGACAGAAATACTAGCATTACCCAGTAGAGAACATCTGTCCAGCCCTCCATCGTGATACACTGAAAGACAGTCAGCATAGCAAAGAAGATATTGTCAAAGTTTGTGATGCCACCGTTGGGACCCTCCCATTTACCCCTGCATTCTGTCGCATTGCCAACGCAGAAGCGCCCACTCCCAGCAAATGCACATGGGGACGGATCATCTTCTATAAAAAGACCTGTCAAAACAAAAGGTATAAAATCAGAACCTTGCGTCACTTACAGTACATAATCACACACGTCACACGCGGCTGGGCATAAACCCGGATCTAAGGGTGCGTTCACACTCCAAATTCACCATATCCAAATTGTGACTAAACCAGAACTAAACCCATAACTAAACCTGAACTAGATCAGAACTAAACAAAGACTAGAACAGGATCAAACTCAGTCCACATCAGGAATAAAATTTGCTCAATTTAGGACTGAATAACAACTCACTGTGAAGAGTGAATGCAGCTTAAACCTGAACTAAAACAGAACAAAACCAGGACTAGAACAAGACCAAATCAAGTCTTCAGTATTAAACCATTCTCTCTCTTTTTTTTTTAGCTCCCTTAAATCCTCATTTGAAAGTTTACAATATAACTTTTCTTTTCAGTTTTATATTTAATTAGCTCTTTTTGTAGAGTTTTGCTTTGAAAAAAAAACAAAAAACAAAACTTAACAGCAAACACAAGAAACAAGAACAAGACCAGAAAGAACATTGCAGACAAAAATGACAATAAAGGGCATCCAGATCAAACTAAGGCCCACAAACTCCAAAATAAACATCCCAACTGGTGCAGATTTGGTCAAATTTTTCCAATTTCAAGTTAAGTCCAAATGTGGATCACATCCGTATGTAGGTTTAAACCATTCTCAAACCAGGATAAAACCAGTGTGAAAGCAGAATCCTTTTTAGTATAAGTCTAATGATTGCATGTTTAATGACTAAATATTATAGTACATTTAGCAAATCAAAAATCAATCATAGTAATTATATTCTACTGCTTCGTGGACCTTCTCCCACATCTACAGAGAACCGGACTTGTTCCTTGGATGCTGAGTTTGCATGATCTGTTATGAGGCTTTTTGGAATAAATCAATTTAATTATTATTATAGTTCATATTGTTTATCAAAGCTTGGATATTTTCCCAACTCGTCACATCTGTTTAGTTTAGTTTTTACGATGACAAATATACGCAGAGTTTAAATCCTTGTAAATACCATTGTTGTAGTAGTTAACATTAACGACAATACTTTCAGTAAATTTGTAGAATACGCACCCGAGGTTGAGGAGAAGCAGGTCTTATGCATTCTGCCAATGAACAGCTCCAGTCCAATGATGGCGTAAATGATGATGACGAACATGACCAGCATTCCAATGTGAAGAAGAGGGACCATGGCTTTCATGATGGAGTTCAACACAATCTGTAAACCTGGTGAGACATTTGAACGTTTTAATAAACCAGTTTGGCAAAAGTGCATCCAAAGACACACTGCCTGTCCAAAAAATATTTGAGAATGTTCCCCTTTTTTCTTTGGGACAGACAGTGTAGCTATAACACAGCCAGTAACCAACAACATTCTAGCTTTCAACCTTTCTAACCAGCATCAACTTAACTTACAATATCACTACTTTGTTAGACCGACCAAAACATTTTTAATCCACACAGAACCCTTCCTTCATAACTATTCCGTTCCTAAACTAAATACAATAAGAGACCACTGCAGATCAGGAACACCCCAACTATAAGTGCAGTTTCAAAGATGTGGGGATCCATTCTACCACAAATAGTTTTTCAATTTCAAGAATAATTGTTATCCATTTTGAGGACTAAATTATCCATCAAAATATTCCGCAAAAAGTTAATGAGTAGTGTTATTCTCTCTGACAGTGGTCATTAAACTGTCTATGCTTATATAATTTTCTGTTTTAATATTTTCAGAAAGCAAATGAGGCTCTGTCACATACTAGGCACTCCTGATACAAGGCGAAGAGGTCTCAACACTCTGAAAGCTCTGAGGGCTTTGACATCTAGGCCTCCCGGCTTCCCTGCAGCGTGATGTGCCTCTCCTGGTTTATGGTCTGTCATCCCCTCCGCAATCACGCTGAACAGACTGAAAAAAGACATGCAAAGTCAAATATTAAAATGATGTTACATGCACTGCTCATTTAATAGTGACGGTATGAAGCAGTTTATATACTGTACCCAACAATGACAATAACAAAATCCAGTAAGTTCCATCCGCTTCTGATGTAGGCGCTGGGGTGCATGACTAAGCCGTAAGCCAGAATTTTTGTAAAGGTCTCAATGGTGAAGATGACAAGGAAGACATACTCCACTTGTTCCTGAGCAGAAAGAAAAGTCACATGGTGAGTTTTGTGAGTGCATGGCATTTCCTCTGCTGTTACATTTGGAAAGAGAAGTTAAAACGTGCATGTTTGGCTTTCTGTGTGTGTAATCATGAGTGGCGCCTGGGCTCGGCTCTCTGACCTCTTAACCCACTGCCTAACGCAGGCTTAAGCCTTTCAGCAACTCTGCTTCCTTAAGTGTAATAACTCGTCTCACTTATACCTTGTTTTAATTCCAGCTCAAATCCCTGCTTTGGTCTGCATGTCTGACCATTGCCAATTGAGGTAAATACAAATACAGAAATTGGATAAAAAATAACAAGTCACTATCAAGACGGGTGTGGTCAACTATCAGCTTAGCTTCTCTGCAAAATCCAATAAAGGGATTGTTCAACCATCTATCCTAAATGGGGGTTTCCAGAAACCTTTTCAACTTAAACTTTCTCTCAGCAGTTGGGACTTTGCTTCATAGGACAATGTCAATATTGTGTCTTTAAATATATGAATTAAATTCTAAATGTAATATTTATTTTCGATTAGCACTGAATTTACTTTTAACTGAACAGTAAGTTTGAATGTTTGTGATCAGATTATATTTCACACAGTAAAAGTGAGAGATGAGTGTGACGCTGGAGGCAGATGGCGCCTAAGGGTCATCGAACCCTGAGGTCAAAGTTTTTCCTGTAAACACTAGATTGTCTGAACTGTACTTCAAATAAACTCCCTCTGAAACATGTCTGCGAGAACAGCCTACATAAATGGCTCCTCTTACCAGTTGGTGATTGGTGGCATTGGAGTCATCATCTGGGTATGGTTTGGTAATTCCCATAGCAACACAATTGGCAAAAATTGAAAGCAGAATGAAAATATCAAAGGGCTTAGAAATAACAGTTAAGGCCATTATAACTTAACATCACATTTCAACAAGAGAAATGCCTTAAATATATAAAGATTAGTGCATTAGTGCAGAGAAGGATATTTCCACTCCACGAGGGCCAGGGCAGCCATGCGGATGGGGTTGCTAAGGGTGAGGCAGCAGAGAGCACGGGGGGCACGGAGAGCAGACTTGTTTGCCTGCATGGCCTTCTTGGCCCCCCCTGCTCTTTTCCGGGCTGAGCCAGTGGACCCCAGGGTATCTGACTTTCCTCCATCCCCTGCAACAGGGTCTGCAAAGATAAGATTTCCATAATGTAGCTGCACAAATGTTTTGTCAAAGCAGAAATGTAGAGATGACCCAGATGACAAATCACTGCAATAAGCATCAAGGGGCCACTCCACATTGTCTCAGCAATGTCACATATATCTATCAACCGAATGTGTACATTGTGAGATCAGTTAAGTTCTATCCAATCGTTTCATGGGTCACACTGATGCTTTATTAGGCATATATATACCTTTTCAAGTCCCACCTTAGAACTCACCTTTTCAGTTTATTAAACCTACTTTTTAACGTTCTATAGTGGTTTTAACAATGTTTTATTCTGTTTATGCTTTGTAAAGTGTCCTTTGGTGTTAAGAAAGGTGCTTGTATATGAAATGTATGATCATTATTATTATTATTATTTGAGCAGTGCTTTACTTGAAGACAGGTATTCTGTGCTGAAGGTCTCAAACAATAAGACCAGATGTGACCTAGTTCTTTATCAGAACAGGGGCACTGAGCTCTATCCCCATGTACAGGCCCAGGAACACCTGTTAATCAAGCCTGCAGCAACTGTTAACAACTCAAAGTAGTGGACACAGTACACAATTAAAAAAAAAACTGCTCCAAAAGTTAACTTTGTGCGATAAAATTGTCTGTTAATTAAAATTCAACTTCTCTACAGAAAGTGCTTACCTTTCTTTGCCCCATCCATGTCCACAGTTTGGTGAAATTATTTTGAATTTGAATAATCCAATAATCAGCTTCTTGACGGAGCTGTAATATTTGCCCGGTCACATATTAAAAATGAGACATTTTAAGACACGAGCCGGCAGTTATTTCACATCCCCACGAGGAGCGCAGGTGGACAGACCACATGTCTTCGCTAAAAGCCCGCATGAAAAACAGAAATCCAGTTGAATGCAATTAATGTCTTTCAAAGTTATGTCCGTTAAAACGTGTTTCCTTATCTCTGCAGGCGCATAACGACAAAAAATATTAAAACAACCCGCTCCGGGCGCCGCGGTGGTCAGGCAGCGGGATTAAACGAGTTGAGCCGGTTAAAAGGATGACAGGGAGATCTCGCAGGGGGAAGGTGGTGACGCTCTGCATGCAGACTCTGTCTCAAAGCTTTAAACAGCACTTTTATTTGAAGCAGAGAAGTATATGAGCGCAAAGTTGTGCTCAATCCCACAGTAGTTCAAAGCAAAAGAAAGATTCAGGACCTTGGACAGAAGCCGAAGCCTGCAGGTGCAGACTAGAGCAGCAGGAGGCACTCAAGGGCTGAAAATCTCATGTCGTGAGTGGGCAATTCACTAAGAGCCACAACAAATCAGAGAAAATGGAACAATAAGACTTGATGTTTTTATTATTAACCATCAAACATCACACAACAAAAATATGAAACCAAGCTGAACAAGACAGATACACATTAATATCACAACTTTATATTGACTATGACTCAAATTGAGTACACTGCCAATGATAATGCCAATGTGGTAGTTGCCACCGCAAAAGAGGGGGACATTTTCAAAGTGCTTGGTTGCAAAATTAATATATTAATATATTACAAAACAAGACACTGAGCAAACCTAAACCTCAGCAATTAAAATGTTAAACTAACAGCAAACTCATTTATTAGCTTAGACATTTTTCAATTGTAAAAAGTATATATCAGCATAGAAACTTTGGGTATTCTCTATTCTAAATTCTCCAGTATAAATTAAAATATGTATATCTTGAACATATTCCCTCAGAAAAACAAATAAACATAAAACAAGTGCAAATCAACATACAACATACTTCAATATGTTAAATTACTTTAAAAACTTTCACTCAAAAATAACTTTGATCCTGAGTTCTAAAGACTTAATGCAGCGAGTTGGCACACTGTTGTGCAGTCAGTGGCCTGACTTCTTCTGAGTTACTCACTTTCTTGATAAATGTTGCACCTTATGGGCCTCTATCTTTTGGGGGAAACTGACTAGGATCCTCTGCAAATGGCATTGCTGTAGAAAAAATAAAATAACATTGTGGTTTGATTTGCAATGAAATTAAAATAATAATTCTTACAATTAATATTTGGGGCAAATGTTAAATGTTTAGTTACAGGTACTTGATGTATGTGAAAAAAAACATTTGCAGGAAAGATGTCCTATGGTCCTTTTATTGTCTACTTTTAGATACAGTATGCAAAACTGACATTTGATGTAATGCTGGGTGTTATGGTGATAAACACTGTATGATCTCATCCCTGTGACAATGTTATTTGGTGATATTGTGCTATTAGGATTCAGCTCCAGGCTCAAACACAGACACTTTTCCCCACTCACTCCTATTGGTCATATAAGAATCTGAGTGACTAGTAGATTTAAACAATCAGAGTCAAGAATGCACTTTTAAAGAAGCAATTCTAGTTATTCCTAAGGCTCTGGCTCTAAGTAAATTGTGATGCTATTTTTGGTTTTCATTTTTTTTTGGGCCCGTAAGCTTTTATTATTTGACAGGACAGTGCAGCATGAAATGGGAATGAGATTGGGAATGACATGCAGCACATTGACGAGAGCTGGACTTACGGTTCTGAAATTGCTGCGCTGTATATCTGGTTAAAAGTATCCCGCATCCCTCAATAAGAGCAAGTAAAATCCCTCCCATCATTGCAGAGCCCAACATAGTTAGAGGTCCACCTGAAGAAAAAGTTAAGCTTTTTAAAATACAAAATGTAGTACCGGAAATAAACTTTATGTCATTACTAGATTTCTTCACTTACTGCGTGCTGCCAGGATCGCCCCTGTTAGAGCACCACTTGTAATTGAGTTCCAGGGATCCTCTTTTCCTCTTAGGCGAACCAGACCACAGTCAATGGTTGAGAACAGACCACCCCAAACTGCAAAGCTGCCTGAATCACAAATCAAGGAGCATTAAGAGTTCTTCTTGAGACAAAAATACTGAGAAGTTGGATCACTTACCTCCAATTTGTGGCGCTCTGATACGGACTGCCTTTGCACTGCTCTTCAATCTATGACCAATACCCTGTCAAATTAAAACTAAATATTTAGAAGAAATTAATAGTACAAAGTAAAATGTTAATGAAAAAGTAATTATCACTTACTGCAGGAGCATTACGGAAACCCTTGATGGATTGAAACACTCCTCCTCCAATAGCTCCCATGGTGAAAGCCCCTCCGCAGTCGTCCACTAGCCTCCATGGACTGTGTGTGTGTGTCATGTGTAACGTATACACGATAAATATTTGGAGTCTTGTTCAATAAATAATAGCTGGAATAATATTTTTTGGGGCTCAATATATATTGTGTGTACCGTACATTTTCTTTGCTCTAACAGGAGCATTTTTCTTAATTGTTTTGTTGTTAATTAATATTTGAGCTGTAGAGGGTTGAATACTTAACATCTCATTATCTGATCTTAACTAACTACTAAGAGTGTCATTCTGCTGTTTTGTTTTTATCACCATATTGTTCGTTTAAAAATATTTAGTGGAATAACACTGCTTTAGGTTTACTATGTCCGTGACATAAAGTAGTCAATATTCATTCATTTATTGTAATATTTTCTAAAGTAATTTATCGCCCTTTAAAATTTGTTCTTGTGACAGGATTCTCTATAATAACAAGAGTTTAAAACGATTAAATCTGTCTATTGACAATGGTTACACCGATTTAAGGGAGTTATAATTTGAATTAAACAAACAAAAGCAGGCGTTAAATGAACATATTTAGGCAAACAACAAAAGTACATTTTGTAAAAGATACGTTCTAAAGTCAAAGAGAATTAATCATTATTCAAAAACCAGACCGGTATAAAAACTAATCTTACCAAGGTTCACGAGCATACTCCTCCATGTTTGTTTTTATCCGCGTCAGGAAGCCACGTCATCATTGTGCGCGAGTAACACACAGTTGCATCGTTTAGCGCATTGGCAGCTACAAAAAAGGTCAAAATCGGTTTAAAAGGTAAAGCAAAAATGATATTTGTCGAGATACTACATAGATAGTTTCGCCCTTTATTGTTCCGTGGAAAGTTGTCATTTTGATGTTAAGAGTTTGCTGTAATTGAGTATTTTTGTGTGGCATGCTAACAACGATGCTAACAACACCATTGAAATAACACAGCATCCAAAAGAGAAGCCGTTGCAAAGCCTAGAAACCTCTAAATTATGTGTTACAAAAATTTGCACCGAATTGTTTTGCACAACATTGGAAGTCAACCGTAAACCATCTTCTAAAATGCACTAATATTATAATTTCTTCAATCTGCCACAGTAGTTGCACCAGTGTTGTGTGTTGAGTGGCAGGATGCCTCTACCTCCAGCTCTACTGGCCCGCCTGGCCAAAAGGGGAATTGTTAAACCTACAGAGCAAGGTAGATTGTTTTATTTACTCGTGTTTTTCAAGAATATTATTTATTTATTACCAGTTGTGGAAAGCAACACATTTCAAAAGTGAAAGTACTGTACGTAAGTAAACATTTTAGATGTGTGTGCTGTTTTTTTGTTTTTGTTTTTACAGTGATTTTTTTTTAACTTTTACTTCACTAAATTTCAGAGCATGTATCTGTACTTTCTTCTCACTTTCTTTCTTCACTACATTTTGAAATGGACTGAAAAGTAGATTAGCATTTTCTTAAGGTTTTAGACCTGCTGAAATGGCTGAGGCTTTATTTTTTAGCATGTTTGTGGAGACAGCTTGACTGCATTTTTTTTTAGTTCCCTTTAAACAAACAAAAATAGGTTTTATAGAGAAAAATAACCTGGAAAGTTGATATAATGACCAAAAATCTACAGATTTCCTTGCTTTGATTGTTCTCAAATTAAATCATAATTACTTTTTTACATTTTTAAAGAAGTACAGTAGATTTTAAAATGAGATACTTTTACTTGAAGATTTCTGTGCTCCTGTATCTGTACTTTCACTTAGGTAACCAAATTGAGTACTTCATCCACCACTGTTTATTACTCTGTGCTCAACACTGTCTTTTACCCAGGGGCAGATGAAGAAATTATTGCGGAAGATTATGATGACAACAATGTTGATTATGAGGCCACTAGAGTAGAAAATTTACCGCCAAACTGGTACAAAGTGTTTGATCCTATCTGGTAAGTTTTTTTACAACATAAAACTAAAAGTGAAATTGGAGAGCATTAAAATTAAACGCATTTTTATTTGTCTTTGTTATGCCACAGCGGTCTGCCATATTACTGGAATGTTGAGACAGATTTGGTTGCCTGGCTATCTCCAAATGACCCCACTTCGGTCATAACTAAACCGGCGAAGAAGGCAAAGGGTAAGTGTGTGTAATGGTATCTTGTTAAACACAGGACTTGTGTGAAAGCAGTGCGATTTCAGCACAGTACCTATTGATAATTGTTTGCAATATTTCAGAGGTTGTAGAAGACAAAGCTGAGAAGATTGAGAGATCAGAGAAAGAGAGAGAACGGGACCGAGAACGAGACAGGGAAAGAGAAAGAGACAAAGAGCGGGACAGAGAGAGGGACCGGGACAGAGACCGGAGGAGGCACAGGCGTGAAGACGTTGCCCCTTACAGCAAAGGCAAAAGAGGTAAGGCAGTTCCTTTCACTATTCTGTCCATTCATACTGTATATGTTTGAATACATTAAAATATATGTATTCCAAGTGATTTTTATTAAACCTTGGTGGAAAAAGAATTTGTGTTTCCTAAGGCTGGAACAATATATCGTTTTGTAATATATTGTTGCTATGGTTTTGTTGTGAAAAGCGTATGGAAACTATGCTGTGCTCTACTGCTTTCAGTTATAGTGACATGAATTCTGTTGTCGTTGCTTTTAATGGCGGTTGGCAGCCAAAAGGTGCATTTACCGCCACCTTTGTACGTCTTCTGTAGTTGTACGTCTTCAAAGTATGTGTTTACGCTATACCGCAAAAAAAAAAGACAGGAAAAAAAGAGAGCTACAGGTGAATTCTGAAAGAACAAGAGGGGGCAGACCTGTACTTGATCTACCAAACACTAAAACATAAAATATTTGTAAAATAGACTCATGTTTAGTTTATTTATTTATTGAGACAGGGACAGTGCACAATATACATTAACTGTAACAATAGCTTATCATCTCAGCCCTAGTATTTCCAACATTGTAGGAACAAATTAATTATTTTGAACTGTAAAGGTGGACTGCATAAATGTTCTGGTGATGCGTCCGTCACCTGCTTGTCTTCATGTCGAGGTTATTGCTTGCGCTGAATTTTCCATTGGCAGGAAACATTTCATGTATTCTTGCTGTGAGTTGGGTCACCCTCCACAGATCTGACCTGCAACTTTGCCTGGTGGCGACACCTGCTTTTTGCCATGGAGATATGTTTAATGCCATACTCTGGACCATTCTAGGAAAAGCAATAACATCTCCATGGAGACAAGCAGTGGTGTACTGTCCACAAAAATATGCAGTACACCTTTAAGTCAACTGAATCTATTGTGAATTGGTCAGACAACAAAATATCCATGAATCGCTGCTTGAGAACTGTTTAAGTTAGTTGGTATCAGGATCAAAAAGTCTTTTAAACAATGTTACTATATCATTGAGGGTGTGCTAAAATATAATTATGCTGTGATACATTATCAATATTTTGGACTGCTGTATGTATCGATATATATTGGCATAAGTATTTTTTTCTATTGCACAAAATTATTTTGTGACAGCGCTACAATTTAGTCTCTTGTTTGGAGAAATGAAACATGTTTGTGCAGGTTTAACAAATTACTGTTTCCACTCTTAGGAAAAAAGGATGACGAGATGGACCCAATGGATCCTAGTGCTTATTCAGATGCTCCAAGGTCTAGTCAAACCCATTGAAATACACTCTAAACACTGGAGGATATTTTTCTTGAATTAAGATTTAATTTACTTTCTAGGGTTCATGGTCGACTGGACTACCAAAGCGTAACGAGGCAAAGACTGGCGCAGATACGACGGCAGCAGTCCATTGTTTTCAGCAGCGACCATTCCCAGCCCGGAGCTGTGCTAAGAGCCAACGCTGCCAACCAAATCCCAAAGAGTGATGTCAAATTTAAACTAGAAAATACCTTTTGTTATTTACATTTATTTTGTTCTTCAACGGTAACATACTACTGTATTTGTCAAAGCTATGAACAGATGTAAATATGTTTTAATAAAAAATGCATGTTTGTTAACATTTTAATAAACCAACAACAGCCGGTGAAATTCATTAGTTTCTCTTTATAGTAAAAGATATGTACAGATAACATGGTATTTATTACAAAATTCAATACATTATATTACAAAAAAAAACTAGTCTACACCAGTGGGATAAAGGTTGACAACACTTGACAAAATAGTAGCAACAAGGATGGATTCATTGGTCTGTGGCTCCGACATAGTGACATATTATGTCATAGTCAAACGTGAACACTTTCTCCTCGTAACGATCAAGTTGTACCATTGCTTTGCACTTGTTCTTGTCCCGTTGCAGAATACGGCCAACCTATGGAGATGGATTCAGAAGTTTCAATTTATTCCAAAACACTTAACAATTTTGTGCAGTTATTCATTAAATATCTTGGGCATACCTGTCCTTTATGTTCACCCAATACCACCATTATGGCGTCGTATTCACCCTTTGGAATAATGGTTTCCAGCCATCTGTTTTATATCTGCAAATTATGAAATCTTTAGTAACAAAATACACATTAGCATTGGGCATATGGCAAATGGTTTGTTGTCACTTGTAGCTGGTCGTGCCTTTTGGTTAAATATTTTATTTAATTTGAAAATGTCTAATTTAACAATTACCATCTAACAATCTTCCCTCTTCAGTTCGGCATATGCAGGTGCTTGGAGACAAAACGTCCTCAATACGCATCTAGAAGGAGTCAGTCAATATTTATTTTATTCAGTTCTTACTACATGCAAAATATGCCAATGCTTCTGAGGTGAAACGATTACCTTTGAATTGTAGTACTTTCCACCTTTAAATGTTTTATCTATAAAGCGAACTTTTAAGTCTCTCTGCAGCCAGGAAGGTGGAGCTGGGGGTCGTTTGGGCTCCTTAACTGATTGCTTTTCCCTGTAAGAAGACAATTATTGTAACTACAGATCTAGTACACACCTAAAATATGGCTTTTCTACAGAGATGAACTAACAAAGATAATTACTTGTCTCTGTCTTGACTTGAGTCCCGATGTTTCCTCTTCCGGTCTTCTTTTCCTGAAGATTTGTGTTTGACCTCATCCGCATTGTTTCGCTCTTGTTTTTGCCTCTCTTTGTCTTTCTCCTTCTCTCGCTCCTTCTCCTTGTGGGCTTTACTGAGGCGACCTAAACAGTGGAATAACAGGTTTGTGAAATGGGTTTATCATAAAAAATTATAGAACATATTTTTAAAACAAGTAAGCGTATCACAAAAATTCAACTTACTGAGATCTTTGCTGTATTTCTCATATTCTTTGCGCTCAACCAGTTTAACAGCATACTGGCTAATGGTTACAGTCTTGCCACCAATTGCCAGCTTTACCAAGACTCGAGCATTATCTGCATCAACACCTTCAATCTGTAACCATCAGCGTAAAAAAAAAATAAAAAAAATAATTTGATATATATGTGACATTTTGTAAGATATCCACATTTCAAAACAATTAAATATTGTCTGTATCATAATAGTAGGGGGTGTAATCAAAGTTAGCTTAAAGTGATATTTCTTCACTTTTACAATGAATTATTTCACATTAGTCCGCAACCAAGGCATTTATAAGCTCATTTAGGATGGATTGCAAATACAGTATATCAAATAATTGTAATAGAGATAATCCAAAATATTTGTCTATATTCCCCACCCCTACAGTAAGGTTTTTAGGGTGCTGTTGCCCACATGGCCGCCATTTTAAGCCAATGGGAGCGCTCATTGTTCTCATCAGTTTAGCCTTTACATCGGGTAGTTCACAGTCCACTGATCATGCGCAGTAGTGCTCTTCTCCTACACGAGCGCGTGCACTACGTGACCACTCTGACCAACCAGAGTGATAGCTGCTAAAGCAGAGCGAGCCAAAGCCAAAGAATAAAAAGGTGTTTTAAAGAAAACTGAAGGATTTTCATCAGAGAAAAAGGCAAAAATCACCACAAAATCCAGCCTTTGTTAAAGCTTTTGTCAGCCGAACACGAGCAGTTTGTTTTTACATTGCGCTCTATGGGAAAAACGCTTTCTGAACGATGGAGGATTTTTTTCACTGCAGTTCCAGTGGACTGGCCACTAGTCCAACTCACGGCAGGTTTAAGATACCAATACCCTATCCAGATATTTTAATAGATCCATGGTTGCCCATAGTTATCCAGGGAGCAAATACTGGAGGAACTGTACCTTTCCATAGAGCTCTTTGTGTGCTCCTGACTGCACCTGCACAAAGCCTCCAGCCCCCATCACTAGCTCCTCCTCTTTGTCCCGCTCCTCGCCGGGTTTTGGAGGTCGTTTACGTTTGCTGGGCTCCAGGTCTTTGATCGCCGATCGATCGGCTCCAAGGCCAAGGCCCTTTGGTCGGATCTCATGCTCAATTGGCTTTATATCTCTGAAGAGGAAAAAAAAAGTAAGAAAGCCTCAAACAAAATATTAAGAACCAATCTCTCAAATTATATATCTTAACTTCTGATGTGGCATTTAGAAATGCATTTGTAGCATAAAAATAACCCAAAATGATTTCATAAATTGACAATAAAAACGTATCACAATTAGCATCTACTCACTGTTTGAATGTGCGTCCAATCCCCTCGCCTTTTTTCCAGCCCATCCCCTTCAGCATTGCCAGTCCATAAGCTTCAACGGGCACACTGTCATAGTCTGCCTCTGTGGACTAAAAAATGATGTGTTAAACATTTTGAAATACACAAAATACTCCCAGATTAACACAGGTGAGATTCAGATGTACAAATGTAAGCATTCATGTAATGCTCAAGCCATCATATGCGATGCTGCTAATACACTAACCAGGACATTTTGAGAGGCTAAATAAGATTGTTATATAACCAGTTACAAAACACAGCACAAACGCACAGTCAGAAGACAGCTGTGACTCTTGTCTTACTCAGCTTTTCGGCTTTAGGCTCTCAGGATTAGGCCCTTGTCTTTCTCCACAGAAAAGCTCAGGGCTGCTCCTGCATCACTCAAATAAGATGAAGATTCCCCTGACTCTCCTGCCAGTTAGGCCAAGCGCTGATATGAGATGACAGTGATGAGGGATTCAAAACTGTCAGGAAAACAGATCAGATTGGTTTCCTTCAGGTTTCTGGGGACAGTGTTGATGCCTGTCTGACACCCAGGCTTTATAGTGCTCTACCAGACCATAGTGCACGTACATAGAGCTCCATATGCACCCAATTTACTGTAGCTGACAGTCAGTATTTCCACACATTCAGATTTTAATCTCTCACCATTTTGTAAAGTCAAGAATTTTGAACAGAACCCCTGAAGCGGATATTTCTGTTGCCAACTACTTAAAACACAACACAGGTGGGACACTCAAGAGATTGCATATCGTCTTCAAAAAAGTAAAACTTGACAGCTCACACATAAAATAATTATGAGAAACATGAGCAGTGATCAACTGAAGAGGAGGGAGCAAACTATGAAAACAATACCAAAGTGGTTACAAATCTCGTTGTACAGTCCAAAGGTTACATTTACTATTTACTATACTATCTCATGTGAATGTATCATTGAACATTTTCAGTGTGTATCAAAGACTTTTCTTCCAGCCTTTAATGCAGAGAAAGCTGTGCTGGTTTATGATCCATTACAAAGCTTTGATAAACACAATCTAACACATGTCTTTCATACTCACAGATTCAGGCCTCAAATCCACATTGACACGATCTCCATCTTCAAATCCCTCAGGTGCTTTGTTTTGCATCAGCAGGGGAATACTTAGGTTAACGTTTCTCTCAGAGTCAGTACCATTTTGCCACTGGTCTAGCTGCCTCCGGGAATCTATACGAGACATTAGGATGAGTAATAATATATCGAAGCACTAAGTCACTGCTGCCCCTCAATGCCTCAGTACAATTACTCACCTTCTATTAGCTCTTTTACAGCTTGAGACACCACGGAGTCATTTTCCTGGCTCGCTTCTTCCTCTTTCTTGACCTTTGCGTCACTTTGGCCCGCATTGGTCGGTCTGTGCCAGTGGTTCTTCTGGATCAAGGGAATGATCAGTTCTTTGGGTTTATCCTGTGGCTTCGTGCTGTCAACAACGGAAAAAGCTAGAGTTAGCGAAGCTGTGAATGAAAACAAACGGCAACAACATTCATTTTGGCATATTTGAGTGAATAAATCGTGAGCGCCATCAATCTCATTTAGATTTGAGGTTCACATTGTCACAAATAGAACGATTGTTAGCATTAGCATCGCAAATGCTACCTTTGTAATTCATTCCGATCTATTCCCGTCAGATAATCTCTATCCTCTCTCTTTGAAGAAAAATCGCCACTCAGTGGTTTAAACTTGCTGACTGATTTAGAAAAGCCAAACGACACAGTTTGAGGTTTCTTCTCTTCTTGATCGCCGGCGCCTGCGACACTCATGTCGTTGTGCGACGCCATTGTTGTTTGGAACTGTCCGAAAAAAGCGCAAAGGATCATGGTAGTAGTAGTTTTATTTTGGAAGAATATCATGGGTTTCAACTTCCTGTTTTATAACACATTTTGACGACTTTTCTCCCCCATTCCAAAGATATCATGTTTTGTTTGAATCACTCTGGCAACAGTCCTAATTGCTCATCATGTTATAGAGTTGTCATGTGTTTTAGTGTCTGTTGAGCACTGTTTCCACGGCCAGTTCTACACAGCACCACTGAGCACAACTTATAATGGAAATGCGACTAGGGCAGAGTGCGGCAGAGTGCAGAGCCGAGCCGTGTAGAGTAAAGCCAAGTTCCCCTAACCCTCTTTAAACTCCATTACCCACAATCCTTCCGAATTAAAGCCACATGCTGCGCAAAAGGGAAAAACCCCGTGTGTCGGTACATCTGTGTACATACATTTTACATGTTGTGTTAAGTAAAGAGTCATCCTCCATATACTTTTTCCGAGCCTTTTATCCAGATAACATGCTAGAACTGAGTTTACAACAATTGCATTTTTTATGTAACCTTATGCGTTGTACATTAGTGATATAAGCCAACATTACTGTTCGTGTGTATTTTCTAAATTGTGTCGCTAAAATTCTCATCAGTTGACCGGTTAAACACGATTGTCACGCCTTGGTACTTTCTGTTCGAGACAACAGATGCTGCTGATGCAGGTAGTTCACACAGGAGCTGTTAATAAGGGGTGGTTCTTCTTTTAACTATTTTCCCTCCCTCCCTCTGCATTCCCGAAGTTTAAGTCAAGTCTTTGCTGCAGGTGTAGTTGCAGATCGAACTCTATGGTTGTGTCTACATTGCAACCTGCACTGCGTCCTATCCAATTTGTAGATTTCTCTTCTGGTCATATGGGACTCGTGCACTCGAGATTCGCCAGGACTGCAGTTCAAAGTCACATCTACCCAGACCCTGCGATCTTACGAGCCCACAGCGTTACTGGAGGAAAAAGGAAGGATACATTGACCCGAAGTCTGCACCAGTAGCAGAGAACATGCGGCTTTGACCAGGACAAAGAACATGAAGCTGGTGAGTACTGGGACAAAACAAAGTCCAGGTTTACTGTTTTGGACACCAAGGCGCAGAAGTTTGCAGAACAGGCATGCATTCACCCTTTACATGTGCTTCACGCCTATCACAGTAGTTGCATCTTAATGTGCAAGCGTCCCGTCGCTGTCAGATTTGCCCGATGGAGACTGGTGTGTGTGTGCGCGCCTCTCTCTCCCCTCTGTGTCTCTGTCTCTGTCTCACCGCGGCTCAGAGCATCACTAGTGTCCAAACACGACTCTGCTGCGCGCATCGCCTCACTTTAGTCGGACACAGTGGACCCAGCCACTCGTTGGGGGTGCATCCACTGTGCATTCCCTTAAATAATCTGTATTTTCGGTTTTTTTTTCCTTCACGTGGTCCAAACTCAGCCGGGTCAATGTACATAGACGCGTTCAAACGGATCCTCTTTGAAAGGCTCAGCTGCTTGAAGAGAATGTGTGTGTGTCAGCGCCAGGGCAGGTCAGTATTTTTCCTAAATAAGAGAAATGTGAGAGCGTTGTTGTGTGTTTGCCAAGTGTGAGAGAGGCACAGGACAATGAGGGTTTGAGGAGATGGGGGCAGATCACGGAGGATAAGCTTTGAGCAGGTGAACTGGTCATGTAGTGAATGCAAACAGGAGTGTAGGAAAGTTTGTTGTGGCATTTAGAGGTGGGAGATATTGACAAAAATGAAGATCTCGATGGTTTTTTACTGTGAATGTGCCAAAATTTGCCTGTAAATGTCTTGGTTGAGGTTCATGTCTAACACAAAACGTAAATGGACCATCAAATTAACCAGAAAAGGACCTTTATACCCTTGTTTGGGTAATTTTTTGCCGTTTTAATTATAGACAATCTACTCAATGTTCTAATTTTCCAAAACAACTATCCTGGTATTATACATTTTTTCTATATATATATATATATATATATATATATATATATATATATATATATATATATATATACTCAATATATATATATATATATATATATATATATATATATATATATATATATATATATATATATATATCTCACCTCTACATAGGATTGTGTTAGGAAATCCTCTTACTCGTTTCACAGTTGTTTCTTATAGTCTCATAGCCTATATAAGGTAAATCATTGTAATTACTTGGTTGTGGCTGTGACACTTGCCTTTGCAAAGTTCTAAAATCCCCTCCTCTGTCATATTTAATTTACAGTGACTATTTATATCTCACATCTGTAAATCAGAAATCACTAACAGCACTCTTTGCACTCTTTGCACCAACATCATAGCAGTGTAAAAAGTAGACCGAGCCACAGGATGTAGTTTTAGGTGTATATGTGTGTGCGATGACGCGCATTGAGCTGTCCTTATCACTGTTTCTGTTTCATTTTTTTAGGGTGTGTCTAATTTTATTTACCGTTATTCTGGAATGAGAGTTTTTTTGACCATGACTTTTGAGTACAGGTTGTGCTTTGATAAAAACAAAGAAAATATGTTTTGGTAAATAGACCAGTAAATACACGTTAGGTGTAATAAAATCAACTTTTATGAGCTTTTAATCATGTTATAACTGAATTCCCTCATCAGCTTGCTCAATGTTGCATTTTGATTTATTCATCAATCATGTATGTTTGTGAAATCCTGTAATGTCCTGCATCTGAGGCTTGAGAGCTCAGAAATTTAATTTTTTACCTACCCCCTATCTCTGCCCAATTCTCTGTATTTATTTTAGACTCTGGGCCATACATGTAGGGTTCCTGTAGACATTTTTCAACAATAAAAAGTAATTTACAAAACAAAAAAACGCTGCTTGCTGCGGTGATGAAGAAGCGGGGCTTATCATTTTTGCAGTTTTGAACCCAGTTCTATTGTTAAGTATTTTTAGATGAATAGTGTAATTTACAATGAACAAAATGTAAAATGATAAAATAAAAAATAAAACAAAATATCAGGGGGGGAAAAAATTATATCTTCTTTAACTCCAGTCTTTACTTGTCACTCTTGACGAACTTTGAAAGGACAGCGAGTGAAAAAGCATGTCAGCACACAAACACGAATGCACTTTTGCTACTAATGAGAGCGGAGGATGCCGTGCTTCACCTTTGTAGAGTTGCTTGTCATCCGGGAACACTTGATTGTCTAATTATGTACCTCCTGTGTCCTTCAGCGTCATCCATATTCATGCAGATGTTTTGAGGTGTGGTGAAAAACAAAGTGCGTGTGCGTGCTCGCTCTCTCTCTCTCTGTGTGTGTAAAGAGTGAGAGAGTTTACCCTTGACGGGGCAGGGCTACGCATCCACAGTCTCCCATCTGTGGTCCAAACCTTTGCTCCTAGCCAGTTCATTTGAATTCTGCTTTTGTACGCCCATCTATTCTTAGTCCTGCCCCACAGTTCATATGAAATTTCAGCAACAATAACAAACACTCCCTTTACCTACCCACGATGTCTGGGCTCCTCCGACCTAGATCATGCGTTAGAAGGTTAGGACTCTGATTGAAGCAGTGATCAATAACTAATCAATGAGAGTGCGAGGAGTTACCATTTACACAGTGCCATATTTGAAATGTCAAGAAGGCCATGAATCCATGTATCCTTGAGTGCGATCTGAGTTGGACACAATTGGGATCGATATCAGGTGGTGAGGCCGGCAGCGAGGGAAGGCGAGGGTCACCTTCAGCCCTCCCTCCTGAATCAGCACTATCTCTCTCTCACACACACACGCGCACACACACACACACACACACAATACAGACTTGAGAAGGCCTGCTTGGGTTACTAAAGTGCGACCTCGCAAAATCGCTCATTATAGAGGACCTCCACATTGCTTTATAAATAATTCATTCTGTTATTATGATGTGAGATTTTTCATAAGGTTACTGACTGTTCAGAGGTGGGAGGTGGTGGTCAAGGGCCCCTAGATTTCAGAAAATAGCTGTAGAGTTTTCATGTTGGCTGCTTTGAACAATTGTGATAAGTTTATGTGTGCAGCTTCTGACTGTATATTGTTTTAGGAATATAGAGGTGGGAAATATATCAAAATGTATATAAAACCGTGACTTTCAAATAAGAGTACATGGGGCTATTTCCGCAGTTATACATAACATCCCTCTGTTGAATTGACTTGTCATCTGAATATGGCTCTCAGGAGCTCCAAAAAAAATCGTAGAATATTTTTTGTCAATATTGTGCATTTTACTCATTATCTACTTGAGCGAGAAAACCATATTTTATAATAGGTTTATTTGTAGAGCACAATTCATACACAAATTCATTCAAAATGCTTTACACACGGTTACCTATTGTCTTATATTTTGTAATAATATTCAAACAGGACAGATGGAAATGCCTGCACTTTCTGAAGATACACCACAATTACTTTCATAACACTCGCCACTGGGCTTGCAGTTTTTAATTCCTGTAATTTTCCATTTTGGTCTCCTTTATCTGTCATCATGGCGGAAGAGGCGATCTGCTGTGTTTAATTAAACTGCCCCATCTTCTTGATGAGGGCTCGTCCCTGGCTGCAGCGAGGGGTGAAACACGCGCCACGCCATATTGAGTCAGACGACCTGTTGGCACTTTGGTCCTTCTCACATCATTGGTACACATCACAACACGGCCCCCTACAGCGCCCCCTGCCATGACCTTGAGCTCACGACGTCACCTGATACAGCAAACATCAGTCAAGTAGAGTCTCTCCAATCAAATTAAAACACACACATTGATTTTTGGATTTATTGCTGGCATGCAAGGATTGAGCTTGACAAAATATTTGGGTTTTGCTTTACTCTAGCATTTAATCTTTCATTTCTAAATCTGTCACTGCGGTCCGATTTGTGCCCTAGATATCAAAGTGGTTGAGCATCAGGGGGCTTAAGTACACCTCATGATGTTTGCTCAGTTTGGTGTAAATGTTCACAGGCGGAGGTCAAAACCATGATACAACCAGTCAGAAAGGGTTTTTTTGCAGTTTGCTTTTTAATCATTTGTAGTACAGGTGAACATTCAAAACACATTGCTTCTACAGTGGCCCCAAATATTTTTCCTTCAGAATATCACCAGATGAAAAATCAGGTTTTAGAAGTTTTTGCATAGCTATAGTTTAGTTGAAAGAAAAGAGCACAAAAACATGGGGAAAAAAAGAGCCACAAACCACAAATGGAAGCACTGCATGAAATAAAAATAGATAAATGCAGTGTTGACTTTTCAGAACAATATATTTACATTTGCACACATTAATGATGGTGTGTAGTTAATTCAATTCACATTATTTTTGTAACGCCCAAAATCTCAACAGTAGGCACCTCGCAGGGCTGAACAAAATTGTTGATTTTACCGGCAGAAAGTTAGAAAATCAAACATGAAACAGTAATTGAGCAATAAAAGAGAAGCAGTTTAAGCAACGTTCACAGGAATTAAGCAAATGTTTAACTGTCCCAAAGCTTCCTCTGTCCTTAGACCCTCCTTCTATGACGAAAGACTACAAAAAACTGTGGGAAGGAGTAGAGACCTTGAGGAAAACCACAATGGAGATCCTGTAGACTGTAGAGGCAACAGGGAGGGACAGAGGCTGAATATTAATGTACAGTAGATTTTTGCCAACATTGCCCATTTCTTGAAAGACGATCTTGCAGTTTACTCCTGTACAGTTTTTAGTGTTCTTATTGTCAATTAGTTAGCACGAATTTAAGGTCAGTGGTTATTTAAGATGCTTTACTTGGCTGACCTCCAGTGCAGTGGCACCCATGGGAGGATACTGTAAGATTAGGAGCGGTGCTTTACTCTACGTTTGAGTGGAGGGCCAAGTGTAAAGATGTGTTTCACTTCACATCATCTGCACTTTGGCCGGCATCACACTCTGGTGGCAGCCAACGTAGGATTTTATGGCGTATTTTGCAAAATGGCTGCTGGGAATTTTTAAACTGCATAAAGACACAAGTGTTTGGCATCTTATCGCAATTAAATGGTAAGAGATTCAGTTAATTTGTAGTATTAGCATGTGTTCTGGTTGCAAAATAATGGTAGACACGATAATTGTAAGAATAGAAATAATATTAGTAGCAGTTCTAGTTCTTGTTTGTGCTAGTAAAATGATTTAGTAGAGTATATGTGGTGGTAAGGCAGTAGTAACACGTTGCCTTTAACAATTTTGGCAGCCCCTCTTTTCATTCATGCACTGCACTGCTATTTGTGGTGAAACTAATTTGTTAGTTCTGGAGTTCAAATTTTAGGTTGGAATTTAAGTGCATAATTTGTGAAAAAGTGGCTATTCAAACTTGTGCTGGTTTGATTCCAGGGTTAAGTCCGGTTTAGTCCTGGTTTGGACTTGGTTTGATTGTTTGGTTTGGTACTGTTCTAGTCCTGGTTTAGCCCACTGGTTTAGTTCCTGGTTTAGTTCTAATTTAGTCCCAGTTAGGTCTCAGTTTAAATGGTGTGTTTACAAGTGCAGACTGCGACTATTGCGTTACTTACAGCTCTTACTAATTCACAGAAGTCACTTTACTCATTACTTACTATTATGCTGCAATGTACATCGACATAGCCACTTATTGTACACAATAGCTTCACCTTGTCTTATTTAATTTTGTTACTTAAGTAAAAGTATAGACACAGGAGCAATCACAGATACAAATTATATAGTATTTAGTATTATAAAGAAATAGTAAGTATTTTGAACAGATTTTTGAGAAATATTAAAGAGTTATAAGTGAAGATCCTGATAAAGGATTGTCTTGATTTGATTAATTTCTAGACTGTATATTTTGGTTTGCTCAAAACCAAGACGTGAACTCAAAACCTTATAAACACACTGAAAAATAACTCCTCAAACCATACAAAAAGTACTTTCTAATTTTCAGTCATATTCAAAATGTAGTGGAGTAGAAAGTACAGATACTGCTCTCAAATGTTGTGAAGTAAAAAAAAAGTATCCACTGTAAAATGTAAAAAATTTCAGTCCCAAAACACATGATAATGGTGAGCCACTTGGCATTCTAAATTATTTGAACCATAACCTTATAGTAATGTCACGATACAACACTTAAAACTGCATTTCGATGCCCAAAGAATTACTTGATTTCTTGAAACAAAGATCAAATACCTTGAACTTTACTTGGATACAATACTTACTTTGTACTTTGTTGCTATCTTTTCTTTATAATATAGTAATAAGCACAATGATAGTCACAGCATACAGTCTAGTAGAAAAGTATAGTACGTTACTTATGGCATCGTAATCATTTTAATAGTACTAGAAATACTTCATCATTGCCACTAGTAAAAGTTACATATTTGTCTACTTCTACTTGAGTGATTTTAACTGAAAAGCAACACTCTTTGTGTATTTCTGTCTTCTACAAAGCTATTTTCAAACTTGACAATGACAATACCCTTCCACTAATGTCACTCCATGCAATTACATCACATTTGTTTTGTCACGCGCGTCTTGTACACGGAGTCAACTGTATCATGCGTAACCATCAGTCATGCTTGTTCGTGTCCGTCTGGTTATGCAGACGCATGGACTGTCCTCAAGTCGCGCAGTTGTTTGTCACCCGTGAGCGCGTCCGCAAAGAGTCTGACAGTGGACGTGTTGTAACAGATGTTGGATGCCTTATGCCTTATTTTTCTAATTGAATGTTTCTGTTATTTTGTTTCTCTCTGGTCTTGCCCGGTTTTGATTTTGTTTTATGTTGTTTTATGTTTTATACTAAAAACAAAAACAAAGGATGGCAGAAAAGACTTAATTTCACTTCTAAAATCATCACATTTCTTTTAATTGAACTAAAAAAAGATCCCTATCCGGTAATTTAGTTCGAAAATGGTCACTTTTCTATAAATAAATTTAAAAAACAAAAAACTAAAATTTCTTCTAAAAATGTCCCGATTATATATTTTTACGATTGTATTGCGACCTAAATAATCACAATTATCGATTAACCTAATAAACTTGACATTCCTAATGTCACTTAGTCAATATTCACAAAAAGTAAGTCGCTTCCAGGACTAGACAGTTTTTCGCCTGTCAACATGTTAAGTGAGTGTGCTGGAAATACTTCACAGGCTTGGGAAAATTGATGGAGCATTGTAGAGGAGATAATTGTACTCGCTAATTTTATTATGGTGTTCCTCATTTAGAGCGGAAACTGAATGGGAACAAAAGTGCAAGTGTGGCAGCATGGACCGAAAGCAGATAAATGTGAATGTCAGCGCACGGTATCGACAAGGCTGTTACTGTGACATTGCTGAGTCAAATGGGATTATTACGGTGTCATGGCAAAGTCTTTATTGCAGTCAAAGAGGTTTTATCTATTAACTAACACCTTCATATGACTAATGTTAAATTAGGGCACACAAAAGCACAGTTGTAGACTTTGAAACCAGACACAAAAAGCCTTTATATCAGCGCTGTAACTAACGATTATTTTTGTAGTCGATGAGTCAGCGATCATTTTTAAGATCACTCAACTAGTCAAACAATTGTTTTTATTTGTTTTTGAGAGTTTTAAAACTGAATTTTACCCCATTTGAGCTGAAATCTGCAGTTTATTCTCCAGATATCGATTAACAATTGTTTAAAACTAGTCAATGTCCAATAGTCTTGGTTATTCTGATTACTTTTTGTTGCTAGTTTCTTTTTTTTGTTTTTTGGGATTATCTATTTGATCTTTAAATCTCTGAAGCGCTCTCAGATGATGCTTGATATGATGTTGATCTTTTAAAATAAACTGACCAGATGTGAATGTTCCATAGTAATCTTTCTACCAACTCCAGGCCTCAATAAAGACTTTAAGAAGGGCATCTGACATACATTTTTAAAGTATCAGAAGATGATTTGCTGTGGTGGTTCTGAGGCAATCCTTTCTGAAAACCATTTTTATATAAATATGTCACGTATTGCCTCGACTAATCAGCAAAAGACTGAATTCGAAGATTAAATGAAGTTACCTCCATGTGTTTATTGTCAACAAGCAAAAAGCATAATTTTTCAGAATTTTCTTGCTCAGCTTCTTTTAAACTCTGGAGGCAAAGATTAGTCTATGGGAGGCAACTGTAGTCTCCTCTATTCATGGAAAACATTGGATGAACCCATTAAGCACAAGTCAAATGGCGACTATTTACGTTTTGACAACATAAACATTAATTTGTGCTATTTTCAAAGTAAAGTGACACAGTTTTACAAATGAGACCTATAGCCCACAGTGTGATTGATGATCCTTGCTGTTGTTTTCTTGTCGGCTTCCTATTACTGAACAATTCAATTAGTCATTTGTCCTAATGGATGTGTGCTTTGCTCGCACCCTTTATTTTCCTCAAGGTCTTCGAAGACGTCTCCGGCTCAAAGTCAAGTCCAATTCCCTCACGTCCTTGATTTGTGAGTTGACTTTGAATTATGGAGCTCCATGGCAGGGATCATCTCCGAGTGTGTTGTGTGTGTGTGTGGCAACTACGAATAAATAGCCGCACCCCCAGAGATGCAAACTGGAATAATTGCATTGTTTATTGGATTTGTTTGGATGTCATGGCAAAGAGCAGCCATGCAGGGTGGATTGACTTCAGCTGGACAACAATTGGGACTTAAGTAAGCATAGGCTGCTCTTTATTGGAATATATTGGTATAAACAAAACAATTGAAGTACATTTTATTCTATTGATGGATTAGTATCAAAAACCTTAAGAGAGGAAATGTTTTTTTCTGTTTTTAAAAGAAACAAAGACAACAAAAGACATCCAATGAAGTTGCGGCACACAAAAAGTTTCTCAAATTTGTCGATTTTCAATTAAGTCAAAATGTAATTTTTTCTATTTTTTGTAAGGTGTCTTTCTAGGTCGGTCCTGTCCTTAATCGTTGGTTCAGTTTGATTCATCCATTTCTTTGTGATGGCCTTCTTCCTTGCACCTAAAAGGGTGCTCGAAAGGTATCCATTATTGTGTACTTGGCAGGAGTTTTGAGGCTCAGATACATAGTTCTGAAGTCAAGTGGGATTTCGATGCTGAAGCCAGTCTGCAGTGCACTATTAATCTCAGACCAATATTTCTGAACAGTCGGACAGTCCCAAAACGCATGATAATGATGGGCCACTTACCAAACGTAACCTAATCGTGCTGTCACGATACAAACACTTCAAACAGAATTTCGATGCTAAAGAATATACTTGATTCTTGAAACCAATTTTGATGCCACAATTAATTTTTAAAATGCTCTTTTTAGGTCAAGGTTTTGGCAATTGACTTTTTCAACACAAAAAATATTCAACTTTTTTACACTAATTCTGATAAACCTTAAGATCATTCAAAACTGAAAAAAAAGTTTTTTTAGTATCAATACTTGCTTAAATGAGTATCTAGTCTCTATACTAGCTTTGGTATTGATTAGTATCGGATTTTTGATACTTTTGACAAACCCATAACCTGTAATATAGAATCCTACAGGTTTAAAACTGCACTACACAACTGAACCTGGATATAGCATGGCTCTATTTTAATAATAAGCTATAGACTACGGACATCACAGAGTGCCCCTTTGGTTTTCTTGCAAACTGATTTCAGTAGTATAGAATGTGGTCACCCTAAACTGTTAATTCTGCTTTCAAATTGGATAATTGGCCTAAATAATAGGGCTGCAAGACTAATCTCAATCGAATTGAAATTGCAATTTGAATCGACGCAACTGGCCAATCCCAAAGACTGCAATTTTTGAAGTGCCATAATTTCCTCCTCAAACAACAATATCCTATCTTATTCCGCATTGAAACCTGTACCTAACCCTGTAGTTTAGAGCTGTACAAACATGTTCTGAAATACCTGTGATTCTTTTATTAGCTTGTCAGTTCATTCAGTCTGTTTATCAATTCTCAAATTTAAAATGTGAACTTTGAACACAATCTTATTATGAAAACATAAATCACAAATCTAATCACAATTTAAATGTTTTTTAAATCACTGTAGATGTTTTTCCCAATTTGTGCAGCCCTACTAAATAAAAAAATGCATATGGAATAAAGATTACAACTGTAAAATCAATATCTGATTTGTTTTTGAAATATTTTATAAAAATCTGCCACATTCTTCCTTTAAATAAAACATGATCTAGAGTAAGTCTTATGTTTGTATGCAACAAGCTATAGGCATGTTAAATATTTGTATATTTTGTCTAACATTTATTCTTAATTACTACAATACAAATTTGTGCAGTGCCTGGAGGTGTCTGACAGTGGCATTATAATGACACTGACCAACCCTCAAATGAGCTCATGCAGATACACTTCTGCAGTGAGAAAGAGAGACTCTACAATCGTTAATCAAATTTTATGGACTAATTAGACTGCGTTGTGTTTTGTTTTTTGTTTTTTGTCTTCTTTTAATTAACACTGACAATAACACTGTATGAACTTACCATTGTAAAACAGGAACAAACTATACATTTGTCCATCCAAAATGTATGTGATAAGACCAGATTGTTTCATAATGTTTGTACTTTTATATATACAAAGCAGTTCTGTAGTTACTTAAAGGATGGAAAACAGTACCGCAATACATGTGTTTTCGTTTCTTTACTGGTATCGGATTGTATCAAGCATCGCCAGCAGGTTAAAGTGTCAATATTGGAAAGAGCTTGATCGGTGCATCCTTTCGAAATATATTGCTCATGTCATTTGTTGAACTATCAGTCAATTAATTGTAATTGTTGTGACCAAAAAAGAGCAATAATTCAAGGGTTTAAGTGAAGAAAACGCCCCTTTATTGTGGCTCATTACCTGTGAACAAACAGGAGAAGAATGGCTGCTTGAAGGCGTCTAAATGGGGAACAGCGACGCAGATGTTTGCACTGTACACGGACCACAATAGCCCGCAGCGGTCTGGCTTCATGCTCGCTGAAATAAACTCATTCTGTGCGGGATTAAAAACATGACCTCCATGAAAAGCCTTCAAGTTAAAGGATGTGTGTTTTGGCCATAGGGGGACTGTCCCGGTATGAGGTTACGCTGAAGGGCTATGCAGACTGCCGGTCCATAGGAAGTCCGTGAAACTAGAGACTCCATGCAGTGGTCAGCGCTTTGGCGGCCTAAAGGTCAAAATCCCTATAGTGTTGTCTTTTTGTGGAGCTGCACATCCTTCAGTATGTATGAGGTGTCCTGAGAGATGCTGCCAGTTTTATGTTCGATTCTTCATACTGCAGTGTTTCAGAGGAGAATGACATGAAAATATTCACAGCTAATCTCACTCCAAAATGCCGTTCTTTTCTATTATTGTACAAACAAAATCAGTGCAAAGATAAGTAATAAGACAACAAAAATTGATATTTGTTTATTTCATTTTTCAAATCACAATATAAGAACTAAAAAAACATTGAATTAAATGTTTTTCATGAAAACTATAGTCCAAAAAATAATAATACATAATAAATTACTTTTTATCTGACTATTTTTGTCACTTTATTTTGTCATTAGGGAAGTTCAGTTTCGTAAAGATGGTCACAAACTTTAGGAGTAGTTGCATGTTAGATAATGGGAATGAAAGAAAATTAAAGAGTTCACTGTTGTTTTGTCATGTGAGAATAATGCTGATGTTTATTCCCCCGACAATAATCACAACATTAACATTTTGCCTCATGACGTCCCTAAACTGTAACACACATAATTGTTGGACCATTATCCAATTTTTTCATGTCTTTAGTTTTGTACAACCTTTACTTAAATTAGAAAAAGACATTGCAAACTGCGATCCCAACAGCAGTACACATCCAAAACAAAAGTCACAATTTATGAAACAATCGGGTAAAACCAATAGCAGCTCATTGTAGTGGTTTATCTAAGCCTGGGGTTATACAATCAGTAAGCCCCCAGTGTTTTCAAGTTTAATCTATTGTTGTGGCTAATATTCAATCTAATCCTCTTTGTCCACTTGATCACAGGTAGCGTGTGTTCTGAATGCTTCCTCTAAGCTCTAAGCGGTCAGTGGGCTTTGCTCTCGGGCGACGTGAATGCCCGCAGCGGGACGAGTCCAGGTTCCACTGGTCCTGACAGCGCTTTCCTCATTAAACCCGCATCAGACACACAAGGTCAACACAACAGATACAACCAGGACAGTGATGCACATTATGTAGACTGCACAACCGCACACAGCACCCTGATAGCGCACAATAATACCAATCGGTAGTTTTATTTTTAGCTTTGCCGTCATTGCTTTGAACGACTCAAGATGTCAGAAATCCGTGTGAAGTGAGTGAGGCTGGAGACTAATACGCTCGTACTACAATAATCCCCCATGGTTATTGAGATGTCTGTATTTATATGTGATAAAAGGTGTTTACATTCACTTTATTTCCATGTATGTGAGTTTTGTTTGAGAAATCAGGTCAACATTGTAGCTACAGAAGGTTTAGCAGCAGCAGAGAAAATAAAGGATTCAGGCCAAAACAGTGATAGTCATAACTATTTACATTTGTATTGTAATTCTGTAAAAGAGTCATGGTCCTGCTTTTGTTGGTTTAGATGTGTTCTCTACCGGGAGCATCAGGTTTAGTCCATGTAGGGCCAAGTGTGGGTACAGGATTTGTACAATTTTATTCTTGTTCGATCCCATTTTTGGAAAAATCTTTACAGATTTTTGAAGACAGTTGGAATGAAAAGTTTCTCAAGGTTATTAATTCTAAAATAAAATAGTCAGAATAAATATTCCAATGAACTAAGGCTGTGCAATATATCGCAAAACTATCGATGTATATATAATGCAATAACTCAAAAGTGGAGGACATCTGATAAAATGAAAATGCTGAAAAGGGCTGTTTTTGTTCATGATTTACCCTTTTCAGTCTAAATTTACCTTGATTTACTATTGGTTTCGTCTCTGTTAAATTTAAATTTTGACAGAATTTGACTAATACATGAAACATTTTGATACTACTGAAATGATTGTGTCAGAAAGTATATTCACATATTGCGCCCGAGTCTAGTGCCAACCTCCGGCACCAGGATGCTTTCTTTGTCACCTTCCTTTCCGCCGAAATCCACCGCTGTAGAACATACGGGTCTTTTATTCTTTTATCAGCTTTCCTCTCTGCTTCCTATTACCACTAACCTTTGTACATTGAAAATCCCACCTGAGACTCTGCTCTTTCGGTCAAGCACTAATAGGGAGGAAGTGTTAAAGGAGGATGAATTTGAAGTCGCTGTCACTCAAGAAAAGGGGATTATACCTGTCACTCTCCGTCTGTTCAGAGGGACCATGTTTGTCGACCATCTTGTTTCGTGCATTGTTATGTTCATGTCCCCGCAAACTTACGCCTTCCAGAGCTGGTAACAAGGTTTGAGCTATTTGTAATTGCTAATGCCGCGTGTCGATAATGGAAATGCAGATCAGTGAAAGTCTCCATTGGGAGCTTACATGGGTTGGCTTTCAGGTAAAGAGGAAGTCGATGAGCAATCTGCCCAACTTTAGCCCCGTCCGGAAGAAATGAAAATGAGCTGTTAATATATTAATGCTTGTTAATGATCTTACATGTGTTTCAAGTTATTTTGTTACTTGTTTATTTGAGTTTAATAACTTTGAAAGGCAAACTAACAGTATTCTGATAAACTTTTACCATTTACTTCAATTGATGAATTGTAGGAAGTAGGATTAGTGCTTTATGGATTAAATTCGAGCGTGCATTATCAAACTACTGTGATGATCTACAATCATTACTTGCACAGCTAAACAAAGAAATTAAGAAATACTGTATGTTCAACCTTCGACTTGATATTAGTTATACATAAATATATAACTGTATTTTTTTTCAGTTTTTAAAAAATATGTATATGAACAGAACAAAAGACATCCAAAGAAGAAATGGCACATATTGAGTCTAAAGTTTGTCAAATTTGTCCATACTAACATTTCAAACTTGATATCCATACTTAGGAATAGGCTCAACCGATTTTGATACTACTAATGATAATAAAAAGTGTATCTATATTTTTTAGACAATAGATGATCATTTTTAACAATAAATACTATATCATTCTAATACTGTCCAGGAAAGTTCAAATCTCGTCCTATTTCTGTGATACAAAAAAAGAAAACTTGTTGAAATGAGTATTTCGTTTTGATACTACTTTTAATTATGTTTATTATCTGATTTTGCATACTTTTGAAAACTCTATTACCATATAAATTAGTCAGTGTATGGTTGTATATGGTTTGTCGGAGTAATCTGTAGTGTAACCCATTCGTCCAGGAGTGTTCTATTGTAGAAAAAGATTCAGTTGTAGTCATCTGGACTCTGTTTTTAGCTAAACAAAACGTTTTGACTCTCATCCAAGAGTCATTCTCAATCTGTGAAACAAGTCTGAGAACTCCGGTTTTTAACCTACTCTGTGTAAGCCCTGCCCACAGGGCGGGACTTCCTGATAAAGGGAGTTGTTGGTTTCACTTGAAACTACCTGAGATGGGCCAATTTACATCCTATTGTACACTGTTATATATGGTTGGTACTTTTGCTGGTACATTTGCTGGTTATAACACAAGTGCATAAGTAGACCCAGAGTTAGACTTGGCATTTTCTCATCTTGATATTGCAATTGTGGCTTGAAGCTTGAACATTGAGGACATAGTTTAAAAAGGAAGTTGTCAAAAGTTGAAAAATGAGGTGAGAAAAAGAACAAAAACTTGAACTGAACTTTTGTTTTGTTAATATTACAGTCCTGCCACTGGTTTAGCGATAGTTAAAGCACAACCAATGCATTTACTGGCACATTTTTGCACAATTCAGTTGGGTTATAAAAAATACGAGGATAATATATATATATGGTGCATTCACTTCCACATTCTCCACATCAGAATTGGGACTAAACCTGAAGCTAAACCTAGACTAGATCCGGACTAAACAAGGACTAGAACAGGACCAGACCAAGACTCATGGGCTCGATTTTGTACCAAATAACAAGGGTTGCTATGTTAGACATAGGGATCATTTTTGTTGATTTTTGGCCACCCTTTCTTCTTCTCCCACTTCCCCGTGTGGAGTGGAACAGGCACATCGATGACCTGTGGTTCCAGATGAGGAGAAACAGTCTCTACTCCAGATGACGGTTCTTCATCTGCCTCGAAGAACTGGTTCTCCTCCCGAGTGGTTCCAACTCCACTGTCTATCCATAAATTGAAGTGCGTCCACCTGTCCGTCCGAGGGAGTCGGATCTCTCCTTCTCTCCATCTCTGTGGAACTCCTCGAGGTTTCTACTTTTTCCCAAAGAGGTTTGGTAGCTTTCCTGGCCGAGAAGGAGATCTAAGAACTGAGGACCATGAGACATTTGTCTAAGGATAGGGGATGCTGGGTTTAATCTGTTTTCTACTGTCGCCCTTCGAGGCAACTGCTGTTGTGAGTTTGGGCGTTACAAAAATAAATTGAATTGGAATGAATTGAAACTCATGGTCACTTTATGGTTATGTTTCTAATGTAATAACATCTCCTCTTGGTCCATGTTGCATTTGTGATTCTGCTACTTTGACTGTATGTAGTTTGTGGTGCCAACGGCGCCAAGGTGACAGTGTGTCTGATAATGTCAAAGGAACAGTGTCGGCCGCTCTGGACATCTCTGCTGTCACATCACTGACAAATCAAAGGCGATTTCAGCGTGTCAGCGCCATGCCTGTCCACACTCTCTGTTGCTGCTGCAAGTGAAAGCATCTCAACCAGGGCGATATTGACAAAACTGAATAACTCAAATGGTTTTTTCATCGTCTCAATAACAATATTTAGACAATCTTTAAACAGTGAATCAGGAATGTGCTAAAATGTGCCTGTAGATTCAACTCTAGCACAAAACTTGAATGGATCATAAAATGAACCACCAAGTACAGATCAGTCACTTCATACCCTTATTTGGTTTCTGTCTCTTTTTGAGGTAATTTTTTATAGTTTTCATGATTGACAATATACTCAATATTCTAAGTTTGCATAAATCCAACACAACAATTATGACATTATTCTTTTATTGATGTCAATTCACAATATAATCGTAACAACAAAAATGATCTTAACTGTATCATTCAGAAAGTTTGATTTCATAAAACTCTTCACATACTAAAGAAATAGTTATAAATTAGTCCTGTGAATGAAGGATTTCACTGCCGTTTTGTGCCAATTATTGTGAATAGTTGGAAAATCATGACGTTACTTCTCACAATAAACAACATAAACATTTGATATGGTGAAATTCCCCAAACGAACATCATTTACACAGTCTGTCTCCCCTAACAAAGACAGAGCTACTTGCTTTGCTGATACATACATGCTACCGGAGCACAGACAATTGAATCATCTGTCCTGCCTTCGAAAAACAATAGAATAATTGTTCATTGTCTTGCAGGTGGATCTATAAAATTGATGTCTGGCTAAAAGCAACATGCATCACTGTAGCTCTACCAATGGTTTCTAACTACCACGCAGCTCCGGGTTCTTTGTTTTTTGCTTGTCAAAAGGTGTGCGCTTTCAGTGAACCGTGTCTTCATCTGACTCAAACTCGATTTTTTTTTCCCTTTCTTTTTTTTCATCTCCTTTCTCTGTGACTGTAAATGTGTGGGAATGTTCACTTCGGTTGGTTGCCTGTTTACATGAAAAACGCCGCGTCAGCCTTAAGCACTCAGGTTGTCGGCACCTTGTTGTGCATAAAACACAAGCAGCTCCCTGGTATAGTGCTGAAGTAGTCTAACCTTAGAGCTGGAATAATTCATGACTTTTACACATCTCGGTTGCCAAAGCAGTGAAACCCCCCTCGCCTCCCTCCCAACCAGACCCGATCCAACTGCCAAAGGTTAAAAAAAACTGACACATTTCTTGCATAAGTCACAGCACAATTTTTTTCTTGAGCTACCTTTCCTAATTGAACACTTCACTTGTCTCACACCTTCTGTTCTCTCCCTGTACTCTTCCCGTTTCTCCTTACAGTTCTTTTGCCATGTCTAAAACGGTGACAAAGAAGCAGCACTGGCGGTCCAAAGTGCAGGATAGCTTCGTCCCTCTGCTGGGCACGTCCGGGGAGCTGGGGATTTCCGTGGGCGGTGGAGCGGACTATGGAGAGTTCCCCTTTGTCACCTCGGCCCCAGGAGGGAGCCTGACAGTGGGAGATATAATTCTGGAGATTGGAGGGACACCTGTGCTTGGGATGACGCTGGGAGATGTTCGAGCGTGCTCAACTCCTGCCGCATCCCGTACGGATCAAGACGGTCCCGTCAGGTATGGACTCAATTCACTATAAACCCAGAGAACGTGAATGGATATGTTGAGGCTTGTAATGGCCTGTCTGTGTTTGCATGTTCTCCCTGTGTCTGGGGTTTCTCCCTACCTTTTTATCTAAAATGTATCCAAAGGCTAATCTTTCAGGTAAGTTGTCCTCCTGACCAAACCTAGCTCAAGATCTGGAGATGGATCTTCAAGTGATGAACCGAAGAAGTTTGGGCCAAATTCAGAGGACAAAGTTCTCTATGGGAACAAGGATGATCTTTAGCCTCAAATATAACATAGTGAGTTTGTGGATCTAATAATTAAAAGGTGAAATATTTCCTTCAAATGTGAACTACCCGTTACCAGAGGAACTGAACAAGCTACAATGAATAGTGTTTATTTGGTTGAGACAGTGCATGGTAATACATAAACTGTGTTGCACTTTCAGAATCAGAATCAGAATCAGAATCAGAAAGAGTTTATTGCCATTGTCAATGAACAAAATTCACAAACATAGGAACTTGTCTCGGCCTTAAGGTGCAACATAAAACACTGAGCAATAATAAAACAACATATATTCAATCAAAAAAGGGCATGCATTAAGAAAACAATTTAAAATTACTATACAATAAAAATAAAAATAGGCATTTCTATGTACACAAGTTTACAGTTATGTTTAAAGTTGTAGTGCAGAAAGTGACAGTGCAGTGAGTGGTTGAATACTGCAGTTAAAGTGACAGGTGTTTTGAAGTGTTCATGAGTCCAACAGCAGAGGGAAAGAAACTATTCTTGTGGCGGGAGGTTCTGGTCCGGATGGACCGTAGCCTCCTGCCTGAGGGGAGTGGTTCAAATAGACCATGTCCAGGGTGAGAAGGGTCAGCTGTGATCCGACCTGCTCGTCCCAGAGCCCTGGAGACGTACAGGTCCTGCAGAGATGGAAGTCTGCAGCCGATCACCTTCTCAGCAGAACGCACAATGCGCTGTAGTCTCTGTTTGTCCCTGGCTGTGGCTCCAGCGTACCACACGGTGATGGAGGAGGTGAGGATGGACTCAATGATGGCCGTGTAGAACTGCACCATCATCTGCACTGGCAGCTTGGCTTTCCTCAGCTGCCGCAGAAAGTACATCCTCTGCTGGGCCTTCTTGATGAGGGAGCTGATGGAGGGCTCCCACTTGAGGTCCTGGGTGATGGTGGTGCCCAGGAAGCAGAAGGAGTCCACGGTGGTGATGGGGGAGTCTGTCATGATGAGGGGGGGCTGGGGGGCTGTGGCTTTCCTGAAGTCCACGATCATCTCCACTGTCTTCTGGGCGTTGAATTGTTACCGCTGCACCAGGACACCAGCCGGTCCACCTCCCTCCTGTAGACAGACTCATCCCCGTCCGAGATGAGCCCGATGAGAACTTTAAGAACATAACAACAGTTACACACAGTTACACTACAGCCCCTGCTGCCCCACTGCGGACCCTGGTTTTTCAATCCAAGTTTACTAACCAGGCCTTACCATGCTTAGCTCCTGAGATCTAATGAGATTGGTCATTGTCAATGTGGTAGAGCCCTGTTTCAGGAAGACATTGTGAATGAAAAGCAGCATGATTAGGTCTGATGCTGGACATTTATGGATATGAGTTTGTTTCCACAGATACAATTGCTGACATTTCACACCATAAACAGACAACACAATAGACAGACAAATACTATTAACAAAAAGAATAAGTAGATGGCAGGTCAGTGAGTTTGTTTGCTCAGGATGAAGATGGCTTGTTCATTTGTAAGAAAAATTAAAACAATCATGCACAGTAACTTAATTGTTAATTAACTACTATTAATTAATTATAAAATCAACTGAATTGTTACATGCGGAACACACCTTTACTCTCTGAAGAGGTGTGAGGAAACTCTTGCATACTTCCTGTCGTTTAATTTATTCAGTGCACATTGCCTGGGAAAACACATTCAATTTTAATTCCCTGCCTCCCGCCTCAGACACTTTAACTTGTTGCACACCATTGCACTTGCCTCATCAGACAACACCCAAACAGTCTGTCGCCGCCGTCAGCCGAGATGGTGTCCATAAACCAAACCTCACTATGGCTGCAAGATTCATCACAAACGAATCCAAATCACAGATTGAGGGGTCACGGTTTGCAAATCTCAATGGCTGCAATTATTCAAGTAACATAATGACGTCTGCAAACAACAAAACGTCTGCTCTTATTGTGTAAAAACCTGCTTTGTAATAGACGACCATTCCTCCAGTACATGAGCAGTTTAATGAAATCAAACTTGATGATAAAGTAAAGTTAATATGACATAGACCAGATAAACCTGTTCAAAATAACTTATTTTTCTAACTTCTTTTTCACTTACTACCTCTTCTTGTTTCGTTTGTGATTTTGTTTCTCCCAAACTGTGCAGCGTCTTTGAGTGTCATGAAGAGCAATATACAAGTCTTGCGCATTATTATTATTATTATTAATGATTTAACATTTAGGTGTACTTTTATGGAGTAAGGCTTGAATTTAAATTTGTATTTTTGCTTCTAAAATGGCCATATTACTTACATTATTTTAATGTATATTGTCACATGAATAATCACACATATTTATACATGAAACTCAAATCTAATCGCAATTATTTTTTCAAAACAGTCCATCTCTTTATCTCACTGTACAACATTCCTGTCTGGTTTTGAACTGTGTGCTTGTTCTGTTGATGGGTTTTGGTCAATTAGTCCACACGTGTCAAGGCGAACTGTCAATATGTGGCTAGGAGGTCAAAACCAGCGATGACAAACGACACGTGGGGCTGACGATATAGTTGTCTGTCACACTCCCAGGGTCCTTGATGGTTAGAACACGGGGGCTGCGAAGAAAGGATGAATTCGTTGACTCCGAACAGAGCAATATGTCACGGGAGTGTCACCTAGCCGCAGCACCCAACGGCCTTGCCCGCGAGATTGATAGCTGATTTGGCCACAGGGGTGTAAATGGAGACCTTTGCTCCTGTTCCGCCCGCCGTTAGACGTATTATCATTCCTGAAGTCTGCCCGTGCCTGCACGGACAGGCCTGACTGCGTGGACCCTGGACAGTGATGGATGAGTGCACGCACCAGGTTGCTGCAGCACACATCCTCTACTACAGGTCTCCTCCTCGTGCCGATGCAAGCTGAATTCGCTCCACAGAGAGATGCAGAGAAGTGGGTAACATGGTGGTCAAGTCGTTAAAGGAGTGCCCTACCTTTTAGTGTTCTGGTGTTTTTGTCAAATTCACAAATGTTGAAGCTAAGGCTGTGGTCGACTAAAGACATTCTTGCTTGATTTGTCGAATAAAAGAGGGCGTGGTACTGGCAAAAGCTCACAAACCTATCTAGTATCTCTATGATTTGACCTTGTGCACCCAAACTGCCGTGACAAAACCACAAGATTACAGCAGATCACACAATTACAAATATTGATTTGGAAAACCACTAGTATTTGTCTGTATTTGTCTGTAAAAAGGCAGATTAAACTCTCATCTCAACTCACAACATAATTTCTCCTGTCTGCCATTGACTGATAAATCGACTAAACGACTACACGTCAACAGTCCTCGTTGAACCTAATTATATTTCTGACCAACATTTCAACATATTTTGAACCCACTTCAAAATCTGAAGATGAACATTAAATCCCCAGCCTCAATAAAACACCCATGGACCATACGATGAACCCAAAACTCGACTCATTTTTAAAATTAAGATGATAAGAATTTATATGGAAACTAGAAAGGAGAAAGCATTAGTGAGTTAGCTGGAGTTTTGGAGTGACTGGTCAGTTTAATCTGCCTTTTCACTTAAATCTATGCTGTTCACTACTTCTATATACATACCGGTAGATTTTTTTTTTGTGAGTTTCTAATACATTAGAGAGCTTTTGTCAGTGCCATGCAGCGTCCCCTTTCAGTCGACTTATTGATGCACAGGGCATGTCTTTAGTTGACTAGTTCTAATTTCTTACACATCTGGCTTGTGCATTTTAAAAGAACTTGAAATGTTGATGAAAATAGTGCATAAAATAGCATCTGGTTTGAATGAACAAAAGCTGTTGTTCCCCACAGACAGACCAATTCTTCTATTTATTCCATCTTATAGACAGTAGCCATATGGGGCCAGCGATACAGGGCATGTGCATAGCTCTCTGCCTCCCGTGATGAAGCTCTACCACTGTGACATCCTTCCGCGTCATATCGGCACATGGAAGAAGAGCAGACCGGGGGCAGGGGTGCACGTCGCGGGGGGCAGTCGGCAGGGGAAGCACCGGCTGAGTGGTCGTCTGTCAGGGTGACAAGCTGGAGCGGCTCTGGGTCCATCTATAACAGCGAGTGACCTGTCATCAGCCGCATAGCTCCTGAAATTATATTAAGAGATCACGGGGAGGAAACGGAGACCCAGCATCAGATCTGCCTCCTTCTGCTCACCGTATTAACTGTTGTGTCTGCTGCAGTTAACCTCATTCTCCCCTTTGCATGCATGAGATATTATATGCATGAAGGCAATTAGTAGTCGTCACATAGAATATTGAGATGTGGTGATTCCTGTCTGAATAATTCTAATTAGTAAATCAAAATGTCTAAGAAAGACTAAACAGTTTGTGATTGACTAAATTTCTCTTTTGCTACTGCCTGTTGATCAGGTCGTTGTAAGAATTTATTCTCAGTCGACCTCTATCGCTTTTCTATCTAGAAGTCTTCTAAAAAACAAAAGCTGCGGATGGAATTCAAAGCATCTTAAGCTTTTCTCCATCTTTATCTGGTAAAAATGTATTTTAAAAATCTCAATGTACAATATCCAAAAGAAGAAATTCATAGATTGATGAAACGTTAGAGAAAGATGTATTTTTTTAAGCCATACACAAAAAGCCAGTTGGTTTATTTCCTCTACAATCTGTAGGCTCGGCATTGCTGTTAATTATTTTGACTTGTCTTGGTTGTAGGTAGAAGATGATTGGGATTACGCATTTGTTGCTCTTATTTGTAAACATATGCCCCTAAATCCTTTAAATTAATTCCCCATGGAGCACAGCACAATAATCTTTAGATGGGTTCATCCTGAGGTAATATTGGGTTTAGGTTTTGTAAGAAGTAAGAAAAAAAAATGTTGCTAGGCATTGCTTCTCACGTTACGATGGCAGGAAACCTTTCTGTGTGTTTCTTTGTTTCTCAGTTTGCATGTGATAAACATCTCTTATCACGTGTGATGTAGAAGAATGTGTGTATCTCAGTGATTTCCTTTGAGAATATGGTGGCACTGCCTCATTATTCATGTGTTTCTCATGTCAGTGTTTTGTTTTCTCGTTTCCAGGCTCCTCGTTCTGTAAAGATCTCAGGTTGTTTCTGAGTAAGTGCTTCACGCCGGGCTCAGTTGACAGTCAGCTGCAGCAGGTGATCAGAGAGAACCTCTACCTCCGCGCTGTTCCATGTGAGTCCTCTGAAAATGTCATTTCTCATTTGTAAAACATATAGACTCCTCCAGAAATTACATGTTTAGAATATAGTAGTTGTGAAAACAGCCTGGTAATAATATAAAAGTTTTATCTCATTCATTTTAATGTGGCAACAAAATAACAACATAAATATTGATGTTTGTAGGCTGCGCAGATATATGATTGTTGTTTACATCTTGTACGTTTCACAAAGAGTGTTAAGAGCCAACGTAACATTCAGCTCCAATTTCTGAAGTTCACTTAGAATTTATGGTGCGTAATGAAATAAAACATCATTTCAAACATTCAGTTGTCAAAATGTTGTGGTCTACTATGGTTTGGGTGCATTGTCCATCATAACGTTAAATGCTAATTTCGGCTCTAATTGTTTAGCTGACCAGATTTTCATAATTTGGGATGGGGGTAATCATAAAATTGTAAAAAGCGCGAGTAATTAAGTATATTTTTATGCACTCAACCCATTCCCGTCTCATTCACACCTCTGTCACGGCTCACTTGTTAGTCAGTATATAATCTGAGAGGCTTCTATCAGTGGAACTGAGTGTATTTTTTGTTCTGATTATTCTAAAGCCAGATTTTCTCTATTTTGGCTAAATAAACACCAATATATCTCCCAATGTACTGTTGGGGGTCTCAAAGTGGTAAAAAACTGGGACCACTGGGCCATGTCTTGTGTAAAACTGGGTCAAATCAATGATTTTGGATACATCTGCTGGGACATGGGACACAGGGCTCAAAAGTGGAACTGTCCTCTGGGTACCTTTGAATTGCTACATCAATAAACTCTGATCTTATTCACGTGTATTGGTCGCCAACTCAGCCCTGGTTTTTTGTAGCTTGCGATATTAACATTAACTCTCCCAATGAAAATACGTTACAGCTAACACATGACCGGCACCAGCCTTTAGAATGCAGATGTTCTGTTTACAAATACTGGACGAGTCTGTAGAGATACATTAGACATATGCTGCATTATTCTTGTTTCAATACTTAAGGAGGAGATTACACGTGTTTTTATTGCTCAAAAAATACCTTGAGCGAGTAAGCATTATGGTGTCACCGGCTTGTAGATGGAGTCTGATATGTTTAATACCATACCAAGGAACAATACAGACAAAGCAAAGTTACATAATACGCATTTAAAATAATGTAATGGAACTAACAACATGCTCTAGTGTTCATGTGTGTTCTGAAATTAATTCTGCTTGTGTTAAACCAACTTACCTTACCTAAAAAGCATCTTTGAATTGTTTTGACAAGTATTCCAGATTTGTTCCTCATATTTCTTTGCATGTTAATTACCCCCAAAGGATTACAATAATCTTTGATCGGGTTCACCCTTACAGGCGATATTTTGTGTAGGTTTTGCTCTGATGGCTTAGTCTGGTGGTGTATATACATGTTAGACAGGTTTTTCCTCTTTCTGTTTGTGTGATAGAGCTTAACAATTTGTTTTGTAGTTTTAAAAACCCCAAGCCCTAAATCTAATTTGGACAGTGCAAATAGTTTCAGGACGTGAGCTATTAATTGTGTTAGTTTAGTTTCTACATCCTTCTTTTTCCACGAAGATATTTTGACTTTAAATGGCCTAAATAATTGTAGTCTGTGAAATTTGGTAATAACGACCATTCGAATCTGATAAGAATTAATCTAGCAGCTCTATCACTGAGCTGTCTATAAAAAACAGTATCTAATCAGTGTGTTTATCCTACAAATCACAATCATCACACATCATTCAGGCTACATCTGTCACAGTCTTAATCCTTATGTCGTCATTTACTCCACATTACTTTGGGGAAAGCGTCTGGTCACACCGAGTTTGGCCAAGGTTAGGGGATTTTTCTAGTTGTTCTTTTTCCCAGCATGCATTGCCCACACTGTTTTGGTTAAGTTTATTGGTTTATCGTAAGAAAGATCAGTTGCTGTTTGATTAGACCTACAAATCATGTTGTTGCAGTGTGGTCTAATCTTGTCTTGAGTCCAGCAACTAGGTCATGTGGGACAGTCTGCCACTACTACACTCTAGTGATAGGGCAAGACGTAGGTGAATTATAAAAGGCGGTGCTAAAGATAGGCCAGTCTCCATCAATGCTTTGCGTAAAGCTAGGAGATACAGTTTATGTACAAACAGATAGCAAAATAGTTGTTCGATTCAGTTCAATTCATATTTGTAAAGCTACAATGAAACAATCATTGGTCAATAATAGAGAAGCAGATTAACCACCGCAATTAAGCAGATGTATAACTGTACCAGACCATCTCCTGTGCTTAGACCCTCCTTCTCTGTGAGGAAAAACTACAAAAACCCCAGTGAAGGAGAAATTCTCCTCCCATGTACGGTTTTGGTGATACTCAAAATGAAAGTCTGGAATCTATTGTCTATATTTAAAAACATATTTAAAAGGCAGCAAAAAAGTAAAAAGTAAATTAAAGTACAAAGAGTATAAAGTGATATTTTTGCATTTTTTGCGCTACTTGAACATTAACATTTTAGCTCATTTCTGATAGATTCCCATGACATACTTGTCAAAGTATTGTCATTGGGATAGTAAAAAATAAATAAAAAGAGAGATATTCACTTTGTCTTACAGAATACATCACAACAACTTTTATATTACAATGCAGTCACTGAATTGAGATGAATGGCTGGTAGTTTGCAGTTGTTGGCATGCTAAATTTCTGGTAAATAATGGACATTGTTTCTAACATAATACTGTACAAATAGTTAGGTTTGACATTTGTGCATTTTCCCTTGGCAGGTTTCTTGAGAAAATGCCACATAATCAATATGACTCCTGCTTCCCATCATTACATTCTAGTATATGGAAATAGCCATGTTATCTGTGATTTATCGACATTATTATTATGTCCTGGTTTAGTCCTGGTTTGAGCCCAGTTTAGTCCTGATCTAGACTTGGTTTGGTCCTTCTCTAGTTCTGATATAATCTAAGGTTTGTTCTGAGTTTGTCTTAATACCTGAACATACTGTGCAAGCAACAATATCACACCGTACTTGCATATAGAATACAAACATGCCAACAATATTATTTATTAAAAAGATCATCTCATTACTCTATGACATTGTATTCCCTGCATTAGAAGCCCAGTGTTGACATAACCTTTCGTAACTGTCCGTCTCTCAGGACTGGAATGAGTGACAACAAAGTCAGGCTCAGCTGTCCTCTTGTAATCCTCTCAGCCGCTGGAGATGACAGTAAGATGCTGCTCCTCACACACACATGCTGTTCTTTGTCATCAAACCATGTCCCATCTGACCAAAGGGTCAGCGATTCTTACAAAAATAAATGAAGAACTTTTAGGCTTTTGGAACATGTCTTTTGCAATTATTGAAAAATACTGTGTAAATGTCTTAGTATTGGATAAAGGAGAATGGACTATACAATTTATCCAAAACGTGCAAAAGAAAATACTCACGCTGTTTGTTGTTTTCATTGGCAAGATAAAATCAAATACGTTGCATGGAAGATTGACAGTTTGAACATCAAGAGGGCTGGGCAATGACGATAAAAATCTTATCATTATCTGCACAATAGACCATTTTGTTGCTAAATTAGAGGTGGAAGGTATATTGAAACTCATTAATATCGCTATTATTTTTTTGCGGATGTACATTTGAATATTGAGTATATCGTCTGTGATAAAAACGATTTTAAAAAGCTGCAAAATAAGCTCATATTTCTGCCCTTTTCTAGGTTAATTTTACATTCTATTGATGTTCATGCAATATTTAAACCCAGACATTTACAGGTGCGTTTTAGAGTTCCAAGACTATCGTCGTCAAAATACAAACAAAAAAAATCTAATAATTTTTGCCAATTATGCCTACCTTTTTCTTTTTAATGCAGCTCCATGCTTAAACCACTAACCTCCTATTGATCTGCCTGTGTGAGTGACAGGTGGATTTAACCAATCACTGCACCGTAGAGTGAACTCTTGAAGGAAGCCAGTGTAAATTTACTAAGCGTAACTTAATCATGATAAAATCTAAATCATGATTTGGCTATTTAGCAGCTTTGTATATAAAAAATGTGTGTTTTTTTTTACTAAATTGGTAACGTTTAATTAGCGACCGTGTCAATGTTCAAATATCGCCAACGTACGGCTGTAACAAGTTAATCGATTAATTGCAACTAATCGATTACAGAAATAGTTGTCAGGTAATTGAATAATCTAATAATCGTTAACTGGTCAATACACAGACTCTAAAACATGCCATGAGCTGAGAGATGTGTGTTTTGAATGAAAACACCCTTCCCCTTAAAATATTCTCCACCAGGGTGTCCTCAAATGGATTAAGTTCAGCTTTATCTAGACTTAATTGAGTACGAAAATAATTGTTAGTTACTTCAATGCAATAAATTTTTTGGCATATCGCTTTTTGGTTTAAAATGAATTTGCAACAGTTAAAATGCGTGTCAGTGTTCAAAAACCTCTCTTCCGTGCAACAATTTTGATCGTGTTTTGTAGGTGATATTCCTCCCACCTCTGACCACATCCCATTTGGGCAAATGACCTCCAACATGCTGTTACTTGATATAACGGGTCCCATCAAGTTTACTTTACGCTGCGGTCTTTCAAATCAATCATCATTTAAGCGGCAGAGTCTTTCGGTGTAAACACGTTTCAGAAAATGCTTTATTTGTCATTTTGAAGCCTGGCTCTATTTAAGGAGAGTCTCACAACCTCCGGGTCCCTTTGAAGAGACGTGCGGCTGTGATGTCGCATTTGGCTCTGATGCAAAAAATATCATTACAAAGGCCCGTCAGAGGGCTGCTGCTGCGCATAAAAATGGAAATGAATGGCTGAATTAAGTGAATGCGGGCTCCTGTATCAATAATCTGGAGGGGGGGAATTAAATTAAAAGCAAATGGCTATCATTGCCAAAGAGGGAACAGGAGGAGGAGAAGTGGAAGAGGTGCAGTTTTATGTGGTCATCTCATCGTTTTCATCGTAAAAAAAAAAAAAAGTCTGGATTTGCCAATTTAAAATGAGCCTTCGCAGCATGCTTTCTAATGAATACAATTACTATTAAATGCAGTTAGTATTCCAGCTATAATCAGTAGTTATAATCGATAATGTAATGTTTATCTTGATTTTTTATCGCATATCTTTTTATTCTCCTGCTGTCCTTGTACTTTGTGTTGCAATACTGAAACTTCACCAATGTGGGACAAAGCAAATCAGAAGGGGTTTGCCCCTTCTGCCTCAAAAAACGTAGCCACTTGTCAAATCAACAGTGGCTTTTAAAACATAAATCACAAAATATTATTATCGCTAACAATTTATCCTGCACATGTTAACCTTAGTTCAGTTCAGTTTTTTTATTTGAGTTACATTATGCTGCAGTAGTAGTGGGTTTGTGCTCAAAAAGGAGAATAAAGACCATAATGCCTTTGCCTACCTTTCAGTTACAACCCAAACATTGTGATTATGATTCATCTTGTCATAATAAAGCAGCTCTTCTTTCTAAACTTTGTAACCGTCTGTGTCCTTCTAATCTATGTCATTCCTCTATAACAAATACTATTTATGATCAGGTTCAGGATTATTTTTATCCAACCATTTTTTTTGTTCTTTTTTGTCCCAGTGCATCACATGAATGTCTAATTAAAGTATAAGTAATTTGACCAAAACTCAAACGTGGTAAATATTTTTAAATCACCTCAAAGCACTTTCATTTGAGTGTGATTTATATCATATAAATCAATGCAAAAGTCTGTTTAGTAAGAATTTCTAAAGTATAAAAATCTGATTCTAGTATCAAACCTAGATATCCATTCTGAGTATCAATTCTTAAAGTATTACATAAACAGGACAAGATTTAACAGTTTTAAAATGATCTTGAGCTTTATTAGAACATAAAAGAAATACTATTATTTTGGATTTAAAAATACAGTTTATTATCTAAAAGAGAGAGCATTTCCATTGTGACATCCAAAATGATATCCTTCTCCTTAGTATTGAAAGGAAGTTTGACATTTTTAGTACGGTGACAACACTGCAAGCTTAGGACGTCACTGCAGCTCACAATGGCATTATTTCGTTTTTTGTGGTCATTTGAATCCCACTTCCCCTCCCCCCTCCTCAAAAAAGTGTCTGAACTGGCAAACTTCAAATTAGCTTTCTGAACTGTAGCTTTCTAATCTTGGTAACCATTTGTGCATGTGCCCTTCAATGATTCAATGTCACAGCTCCATAAAAGACTTGTCTAATTGTCTCCACAATGAGCCAGATAAGAAACGTCGTCATCGGGATATTTCAGTTCCTCTTCTTCCTCCCAAACTGTACAAGTCATTGTTGCAGCTATTTGTGTGCCGGGACTTTGACGGACAGCCTTCTCTTTCTCTCGCGCTCTGTCTCTCTGGGTGTTGATGGGACGTGTGCGTAATTACCTCTTCAATCCCTATCTCAGGCCTCTCCCGGGGGGATCAGTAAGCGTTGCCCACGGAGACCGACGGGGACGAGGAACATGTCAATAATCCGCTGCCCTCCCCTCTCCCAATCCCCCCCGCTGACATGCCGTATATATCTCCATAGAGGGCGCATAGATAATGAGAGCCTGCTTCATGCCACATCAGCTGGAGAAGCCTGGGGAGTCCTGGGGCGGGAGAAGAATTACGTACATGTCAGAAGTCATCAGCAGATCCGCCACGAGATCTTTATTTTAAAAATAGATAGCTGTAAATCCTTGTATGAGGCGCGAGGAGGAAGAGGAGACCCTTGGGTGATTGGTTATTTCCTGTTAAGCAGATGTGGACCCCGGCTGCTGAAGTGGAGGTGATCACAGATGGAGTGGCGCCTGATAGAAGCCAATCAAAAGAGCAGCAGACAGGCTCTAATGAGAGGAGAGGAAGACAGGCTTTTCAGGGAGGTCTTGAGACGGAACCAGCCGGCAAATGTGCTCCCACTGGACGCATTTCAGCCGCATTGATTTATCTGAGTCATATTTTTGATTAGCCTGTTTTATTTAGTGTTTGCTTTGAAACGAATAACAATTAAACCTCGAAACAGCTTAAATTCATGCGTCGCTTATCCCAACAAAACTATTTTAAGATAGAAGTGGCATGAAAAGTATCATCGACCTGGGGGCATGTATATTAGGGCTGCAGTTATTGATTATTTTGCTATTCAATTAATGTAGAAATAAATCTTTCCATTAATTTAGTTAAGTTATTTAGTTCATGAAAGGCCAAAAATATTAGATTAGAAAAAATGTTGACCCAAATAAAGCTTGAGTAATTCAGCTTGAGGACATCTTGATCGAGTATGAAACACTAACTTTACACACCTGTGTCATTTGTTGTGATTCTTGCTTGTTTGAGCCATAAAACGTCTTTTCACAGCACATCACATGTTATCGGAGTCTGCAACTAAATGAGCTGACAATTATCCCAATAATCGATTAATTGATCTACTTGTTTCAGTCCTAATGTATACACAAAATTAGATAAAAACTTTGTAAAATGACAAAATCCAGGGTTGTTTAAAGCAAAAATTTAAAAATGGGTGATAAATTTGACTAATGGAGGCTCTATGGGGGGACACATTATCCCAATCACCCCAATTACCATTTGGAGCATCAGTGGTGATTAACAGCCCATGTTTTGGCTCCGACCGTGTGTTTTAAAATGAAATGAGCCAAGATACACCACGAGATAAAACACAAACGCTTTGCCATGGTTCATTAAATACAAGGGATGCTCTCTCTTTAGTTGGCAGCCTTAAATATTGATTAACCAACAGCTTGAAATCACATTTTCCACAAACCAGTTAATTGTTTATTTTGATCTTTTTTAGTATAAAGTTGTGGTGCTAGTTCTTACCTGTGTCTGATTGAGACATTTTCTGTTTTCTGTTTTACAACAGACAGTTCATATGAAGATAAACTTTGAACTATTTCTAAAAAAATTTAAAGACATAGTATGTAACTTTTTTTTGTAACAAATATTTATTTACAAAAACAAAACCTGTGTCCTTGTGAGTTGGCTTTTATCTTCACAAACGTACTTGTCCTGGAGGAGCCTCTTCTTGCTTTTTTCCATGGAAATGTGGTTCCTTTAGTTATAATATTCCACAGTATGGCATAAATGTTCTGAAGTATGTGGAGAATGTTCTGAAGTATGTGTTTTAACTTTGTATTTCCATGGAAAACCATGAAAACCATTAAAAACCAACACTATGTGTCCTCTTATAGTCTAAGAACACATAGTGTTAGTTAAAATAAACTATGGTCTAAGGCTTACTGGGTTACTGTATCTGAATTACACATGAAAAGCAATATTACTGTTAGAATTTATGCCCCTAATAGTGACTAATTAGTTAATCAATCAACTATGAACTCCTCCATTGAGTATTATTTGAATGTTCTTAAGCACAAAGTGGGCTTTTGTATTTACAGTAGAGTCCTGTGTGTCATTGTGGCGGGCCAAGCTGCTCCCTGGACGTCCCGCGCATTAATCATGAGTTTTATAGGCTGTGTGGGTGTGCCCCCCTCTGTCGTCATGCGCAGCAGAAGGACACAGATTTGTCCTCAGTTTGGGCTCGCTTCCTTTTTTGTCTTGGGAGAAAGGAATTGCTCTTATCAAGGTCATCGCGCGTGGCCCGTAGTTCGTTCTGCAAATGAAGAGCAGCAGGCTTAATGGACAATAAGCTATCAAAAACATGACGTCTTTCACACCACGTATTCAGACATGTTCTTAATGTAATGTCGTCTGTAAAAATGCAGCAAATTACCTCAGACAATGCTTGTCAAACTCCGGTTCATGTTGATTACGATTGTCTCCAGTTGTATTCCAGTTGTATTCTGTTTAATGGTGCACTGCGTAACATTTCTGCCGGCTGTCTGTCTGGAGATGTTATTGCTTTGCCTGGAATGTTCGAAAGTATAACATTGAACTTACCAATCTTGCATTAGTTCTCTAACAGATGTTTTAAATGCTAAAAAGACACCTTGAAAAACAGCCGTGTCGCCTCTACTCAGATCTGACCTGTAACTTTGCCAGTGGAACATTTTCTGAAAACGAGCGGGTGGCGTTACATAATGCACTTCTAACTGTAAACTAGAAATTCAGGTAAAGTTAGATTAGAGATTTGAGATTTTACATGATTAAAAGATTAAAAAGCCACTTATCAATTGTGGTCTTAAATTGGCTGCAGAGGAGTTTTTGGTTAATTAGCCTACTTAGTTAACCCAATGAATAAAATTGACAACAAGTTCTAAAACAAATGGAAAAGACATGCAAAAAGGCAAGTTGAATAGATTTTTGGATGTTTTCTGATGCTATTACCAAAAATGTAAAGGTAAATTCAGTTAAAGTGGACGCTTTGCCTAAATTCACCGTAGGTTTCAGCTTTGTTTACACCTATGCAGTTCTAGTTTAAATTGTTTTTAATATTAGTCTTTTTGCTTGCATACAGTACTTTTGTTTGATACCTTACTTACAATTGTTGAGCCTGAATCGATTTTATCTGGGTAACTGGGACTTGTGTGTAATCACTGCACCTGGTCCAAGTGCATTTGTGATTCGTAAATGGAAATATAAAGATATTCCGACTATATGGAAAGCGATTTAGCCCAGGACTCATAGTGAGACTCAAGAAGATCTACTTATTCTCTAAAAATGTCTAATGTCCATGACTTGTTTTGTTTTTTCCATATGTTCTGCACTCAAACAAAGGACCAGTCTTTGTAGGTCATTTAGCGCTTTAGTTACCATTTTGCACCAATAAAAGAAATACATTTAGAACCAGGTGCTTACCAGTCTGTACGTAAAAGTCCACTATATTGTGAGGGTCAATATCACAACATTATATCCCTATAACACCGAGACTCTCCACAAAATCCTTTCCTCAACGTTTTTGCAGATCAAGGTCAATGTAAATCAATTACAATGACAGATCATTGATCATGTGACCGCTGCGGTGATGGAAAGACTTTAAGACGTCCCCCAGTAGCTCATAAATGTTTAATCATATTCATATTGATCACATTATGGAGAAGCAACGCTAAACTATAACATTATCACACTTTGAGGCTTAAATCTGAAATCTATCTTCAGCGTTTGAACAAGTGACACATTTCTTTTTATGTATGAATGCCTTTGCTGTGATTTGATTTGTGTTTAATCCTCTCAAATGTTTGCACTATTTATAGTTTGCTGACTTGTTTTGCTTAACTGCTGAGTCATGAGCTCATGAGAGGAAAAGGTCCTGATTAATGGACAAATCAACAGCGCGGGAGTGTAGCCGTGAATCTGCGTGCGTGTTTGATGTATGAGGTGACATTTTGCCGTCGTCTTCTCCATCACAGGCACGACCCGACAGCCCCGAGTGGGAGAGATATCCGGGATCGACTACAACTTTGTGTCGGTGGAGGAGTTTTTTTCCCTGGAGGAGTCTGGAGCCCTGCTGGAGAGTGGCAAGTTTAAGGGTGAGAGGGAAGAGAGACGGACGCCATTTTGTGTGGATGCTCTGCCTCAAATTAACAGATTAAGTGCATGAAAACATTTGAGATCTATAACAATCAAACCAATCAAATGTAAATAATAAGGATGACAAATGCAAGACAATAACACAATTGCAGTCACTAATGTTACTAATAAATAACACTCTGAGAAATTATATCAAAAATTTGCATTGGAAATAACTTGCAATAAGTAAATACATTAGGATTGAATAAAATAGTTACCGTAGATTAGATTAGTCTTTATTGTTCCCATAGGGAAATTTGTCCTCTGCATTTGCCCATCCTTGCAACCTATCAGGAGCAGCATCTCCAGATCTTCAACTAAAATGCAATTAACATAAATATATTAAAAAATTTTATCCCAGAAAAGCACATTTATAATGTTACTTCTTGTTTGTAATTGGTGACATCACATTACCCAGCAACCATGGGGCCAAAACTCATCTAATGTTGAAAAATAAAATGAATTGACAAACAAAAATACATGAGAGCTCCTTTATTTTGTGTAAATTATGCATAAACTTTGGATGGAATGAGTGTCCCCAGTGTGTCATTTTCTACAGATTGTTCAACTTTTCGCCACAAATAGTTACTTGATTGTTGTAAAACTATCATCTCCATTTACAACAGGTATAAATTCACCAAATAAAGTGAACTTTAGAAAAGATAGTACCAATTCACTGTGCACGTGCTCTGATATTTTGACCACTGACAATAACAAAATGATTGCTTTAAATACTAAGTTAAACACTAAGTTTCTTTTCCACGTCGGACAGGCTAGTTGAAAATGACACTTGAAACAGTGCATCTGGTCACACGGTGTTATTCACATGTTGTAGACCCTGAGGCTCCACCTTCCTAAAGGTCAGAGTCCTATCTCTGATTAAATAGCTTTGCCGCATAAGCATCCATAATTTATAAGACTATAGTGGCACCAGTGAGTATCGTCTTCACCTGCGACTGGTGATATTGACATGATGCCACAGCCGAGTGATGGGGAGGATCAGCAGGACTGTGGAGAAAACTATTTAAATGCCAACATAAACTGACCTGAACCCAGCTGTCTCACACAAAAGAAATGAACGTCCAAATGCAGTTCTTTTAAAGTTCATTATTTTATAGGTTGCGTCCATGGTCAGTGTTACTCTATTGGGGAAATACAATTGTCTAAGGGAATCCACAAATGTTGATCCTTCTGTTTTGGACCGAGTTCACAAACTTGTATAATAATCTTGTTGCATAATACTCTTTACTGAGACTAAATAATGCCACCATCTTTCGAGGCTAAAATGACATGGGAGCTATTGTGTTACAGACATTAACCAGGTCAAAATATCTACACTTTAAATACTTACCAGCAGTTTCTAGCTCAGTATTCTTTGCTCTCCTCCATCAATTTAAAACTATAGACTCTTTAGAATATTATTACATCATGTGAACGCAAACTGTTCAGTTGACATGCTGTGCTGTGATTTGGTAGGTTTTTTCTCTATTCTTCCAGTTGCAACCACCAGCAGCTGTGATTAGAATGAGTAATATGGGTGAAGTGCCTTGCCCAGAGACACAAATGACAGTATATGGTCTGACAAGATTGTATTCAAAAGCCAATTGTATTCAAATTGATTCCATCAAAATTGGTTAAAAAGCTGGACTGACAAATCTTTTCAATGCTACCATTAAGCCCAATGTAATTATAGACCTAAGATTATATGGTTGCATGTTGGTGCTGTGATGTTATATTTCCCAAAGGAGCCTATTGCAACACACATAACAACACACACACAATAAATCTACAAGGATTTGAAACGGTCTGAAATTGAACTTTTATGCAAAACAAATGTCTATATCCAACCGTCAAGAGACTGAGTGAATGACAGAGAACGCATTCTCCATAACCACGACCGTTTTTTTGTGCGTTTCAAATGTTTCTTCAACTTCACTGCCACTTTTACGTTTCAGGAAACTATTATGGCACACCGCGTCCCGTTCACATCAGCGCAGACAGCCCGCCCATTACGTACCAGGAACATCGGAATCTGCTCCGAAACTTCCGCACACGCAGCAAATCTCTCAGCAACCTGGAAAAGAGCGGCGACGACGACAACAACAGCGAAGAGGACTCGGGTCTGTCAGGCAAGTGCAACTGCACCTGTGCTACATTTTGGGGTTAAGTGGGTTTTTTATTGTTAATTTATTTTTGCGCAATTTCTCACAAAAATATTATTAAAACAGAATCAAACCTGGACTAAACTTAAGACAAGGACTTGAGAGAAGTTTTTTCTGTTTTTTTCCTTTACACTATATAAAGATTTCATTAAAACAGAACCGGTATTAAATGACCTAATTGAAATAATAAGACCTTTGGAAAACATCCATAAAAAAGAGTTCATCTTTGTTGTCACAAACTCCTTGAATTTGCCCATGTTTATAGGGGTGTGAACTGCAAGGTTTTATAAACAAAGGAGACAACATCCTATTTTCTTTGCAGAGGACATTATATGACTGAAATAATTATGTAAGTATTATGCATAATAGTACATTCTACTTGTCTACACTTCAGGGTTTGCAGTTTATCTGGGTTATGGGACAATTTCTCCTCCGTAGAGGAAATTATATTATATTATAATTCTGCAGCATTAGCAATTTTCTAATTACAACCCTTCAGATTGCTATTTCCATTTGATGTCAATCACTCGTCCAGGCCTACTTGTGTCACTTTAACATCCTCACTAAAAGAACATGGGTGTGCACTGGACAGATGAATGCTGCATTGTATTTACCCCCTATCGATACCTCGGCTCTCTGATACTCAAATAATCAATCATTAGCATAGTTAGTATGCTCCAAACTCTCAGAGGGGCTGTGGCCTCATCGATCGCTGGATCACCTTCAAAGGAAGGTCAGGCATCTCTAGATTCTGCAAACAAGGGCCAGAACGAATGCATGGATTAAACGTGTGCAAAGGCATGCATAAGTATAAGACCGGAAAGTAAATGCGTTATCTGGCAGAAACATAGATACCCAGTTCTGCAGTGAGATGAGGTGTTTGAAGGGAGGACACGCTGTACCAGAGAGGTCCGAAGCTATATCAAGATTCAGTCTCTGGCTTAAAGTCTTTTTGCTCTAAACTTTGACCCAATAATTGTAATGTTTTTCCCTCATCAGAAACATCCCTGTGTGTTGTTCGCACATGTTTGAGTCATATTCAGTTGCATCCTTCAAAGACGCTCAAGAGCTTCTCTCAACACTCAATAATGTGGAGCTCCTCTATGGTTGTAATCCAGACACCTTTTCTGATCATTTAAGTGCTCACAATACTAATCAGGTATTGTTTTTGACTTTTGGATTGGCCGTGCTTTTTGCTGACAACAGTGGTGTTTTAATCACACCTACATAATGTTAAAAGTAACAGATTATGAATTACCAATGCAGAGACGTTCCAAAGTATTTACATGTGTAATAATATAAGATGATAATTGCTGTAAAAAACAAATCCATACAGGTACAAACAAAGTGAAAATTTTAGATGTAAGACCATTTGTTAATGCTCATAGCCCTTATGATTGTATTCAATTTCAAATGCAAGTAATAGTGACATCTAAACATGTTCAGTAGCTTGTATCCTGTGTCTTACATACAGGTAGTACATTTAAAAACATCTAAAATTATTGTTCCACTTTACCTGCGTGTTCTAGTTTATTCTCAAACCAGATAAAAGCAATTACTGCAAACCAGAGACCCAAATAAATAAATCATTTGACTCGCATCTATTCTTTAAAGCTTGAGGTGACAGTGAAGAGAAAGTAGAGCAGAGCGGTTGAACAGAAGGTGTGTCTGAGATTGGATCGGGCCAGAAGAGCGCAGCAGTGACACGGCCGGTGGTACGGGAGGCCTGGAGTAAGGAAAAACAACGTGGCAGGGCGCCAGGAAGCTGCACGAGATAAAACAGGGATGGGGTAGTGTGGGAGGAGCAGGCACAGATCCAGACAGTTACAGTCCGAACACACACAGGTACGGGCCGGGGTGCACACTGCAAAAAAAAAGAATATCTAGAGCAGTTGAAATAGCTTGATTTCAGAATGTTATACTCATCTACTTATTGTTTTGATGGACCTAGATCAGTGGTTCTCAAATGGTGGTACGAGGGCTCCTTCAGGTGGTGAACACTCTGCAGTTCATCTTAAGCCACATTTTTGTCCTCTTTTGGGTTAGTCCTTGTTTCGAACGGGTATAGCAATTATGCAGTCCTATTTTAGACCTGGTTTGGACCTGTTGTAGACCTGGTTTGGACCTGGTTTGGATCTGGTGGTACTCGGAAGGCCGGTGGGGTACTTGGTGTGAAAAGTTTTGGGGATACTTCTGACTTGTTTCAATACATTACTCCTTAAGTTAAGCTAAATTATTTATTACAGTTATGTCATGATACTTAAATTTTAAACATAATTACTTACATACCGATTGTCAATAAAAATATTGATACAGTAATGAGCATTAAAACACTGCTTTTTATGCAATAGAATGTGATTTTCAACACAAAATAAGAAACATTTATACAATATTAACATGTGGTGTTTTACTAGCTCTGATAAGTAACAAATAATACATGATATTTATATACTGTTTTTTGCACAAATGACTATCTAGTAATAGTAGTTTTGATGCTAGTTTCAGTATTAGAATCTGAGTATTGATTTGCCAATGGAGCAAGAAAATAGAATTTACCCTATTGGCATATTTATGTTATTATTTCAGGCTAAATTATCTATGACCAGTGGAAAACGTCACTAAGCAAGTTAAATATTTTACGCCATTTCCAAAGGTTTCAGAGTATTACATCTTTTAAATGGGCAAAAGTCCTCAAAATATCACGAATGAGCAGGAAACTAAAAGTCACAAATGAGCAGTTAAATCTGAAACAACTGAAAACCAGATTAATATTCAAAAATCAAATAATTTTAACCAAGCATAGATATTAAATGTTTGCAGTGCAGGGGACAGTGAGGCTGGTCTGCTGCTGATGCCAAACTGATGGATGGGGTCAGTGATGTCACAGGACGCCCCGCTGTATTTTCAACTTTAGATTCACGCTGAAGGACAGTCGCAAGGACAGTGGCCCAAAAAAGAAGCTGTACTTTACATTGCAAAATGTAGAATCTAGTTAGTTGAAATTACTTGAATTAAGAATATTTATCTTGGTTTGAGTAGTTTTGACTCGACAAGTAAGATTAGGAGAAAAAAATCTTTTCCATTGGTAGATCATTTTACATCACAAATCTACTTTAATCAAGATGATGCAGGCAATATGGACTTTCCTGGATACTTTTTGCAGCCTAAAGTTAGTCAGATAAGTGTCACATGGTCGTTAAAGTTGCTGATCTCAGGCTTTTTATATAACCTCATCCTTCATCAAAGACTTGCCACAAGCAGCAAATCCGCACATTCTTATATTTCTGAATTTGCAAAAACAATATTTGTTCTAGAAAGAATAAATAAAGTTTACTTTGACAGAAGAGGAAGACTTTAAGTGGTTTTGGCCTTAGCAAGATGAAGGAAATCCTGTGTAGTGCCAATGATATTAAGTCCTTAAGTCCTAATCGGTGCTTGACAGTAAATATCACCATATTCGTCATGTCCAATAATGAATATGATTAGACACCCTGTTATATTTCAATGCTCTGTTGAAAACGTCAATATCGACGATTTTGGTCAGCATTTAAGCGTACCCAACAATGGAGAAAATGTTTAAAAAGATTAAAAGGTTGTGAAAGTACGCTTTTACTTTTTTTTAAAGAAAGGCTTGTAGGTTCAAAGTTTGGCTGTGATATTTTTGTGAAGTTATATTCTCAATACTGCCACTCTACTACATTCACACGATGATTCTAGTTCACTAAAATCGAATAAAAAAAGAATAAAATGCAGTTAGTGTTGACTGGACCAACGGTCCTTGTAGAAGTTTGTGTATATTTCCAAAAAGTGCTACATAGAAAGTGAAAAAATAAATAAATAAATGGGGAAATTATACTATTTATTTGCAAACAAATTTGTATTTTCTAAATACTAATATGAAATTCATAGTCGTGTCTCGTTAACTAACCCCGGTCTAACTAAATCCTAAATTTAGGGCAAAAATGGTCATAATTTAGTTTAAAAGGGTTTAAGAAGCGGGGCTTTTTAGGCTTATTGTGGTTTCAAGTGTTTCAAATGATTTATTATCTCATTATTTTCTATAGCAGTATATTGCATTTCAGAGTTATTGTGACAGAATCAGAATCAGAAAAGGTTGTCATTGAACACACTCCGCAAACATAGGAACAATTTGTTTCTGCGTTAAGGTGCAACATAAAACAATGAATAATAAAATAAGAATAAGAATTCTATAGAATCAAATAAGGCATGCATAAATTAAGAATTTACTAATAAAATAAGCTAAAAATATTGTCTCAACTTGGTGGCAGTATGTACACAAACATTACACAAACATTTACAGATGGTCAGAAATTGTGCAGAAAGTGAACAGTGCGTGAAAAGTATTGGTTGAGTATTGTTAAAGTGGCAGGTGTTAAGTGTGACAAGGCGCCTCATAAGTCCAATGGAAAAGAAACTGTTCTTGTGGCGGGTTGTGGTCTGGATGGACCGTAGCCTCCTGCCTGAGGGGAGTGGCTAAAATAGTCCGTGTCCAGGCATAGCTTTGTCTGTTTCTACAATAAAGTGTGTGTGTCCATTGCAGCAGGTGTCAGTAGCAGCGCTCCTTTCAGCCACAGATCGCCCAGTCGGCGGCGAGCGTCCAGTGCAGAGGACGGGCACATCACGTACAACTACAACGGCCTGAGGAGCAGCAGGAGGGGGGGCAGCTACAGGGGCATGGTGTTCGACCACTGGGACCAGGCCTTCAGCGACCCGGGGAAATCCAGCTACACCGAGTAAGTGTCGGCTACTCAGAAAGACGTCCTAAAACTAAACCGTCTGTGAATTACTTTTGTCACGATGCTAAAATTTGAAACTTGATCTTGATACAAAGAAAAAACTGCCCTCAAAACTAATTTTGTGTAATGAGGCAAAGAAAACAATGAACATTGCTAAGATACAGATATAAGTCACAGAGAACTCTTGCCTCTGTTTCCATCTCCATATTTATTATAATTGTATTCAACAAAGAATAATAATAGTTTATTTAAAGGTGCACTATGTAACATCTCTGGTAAAGGGCCCGCCACCTGCTCGGGGTGTAAAACGCACTGAAAGGTAGGGTATAGTTGTACTAATTGGAACTAAAACTAGTATCAAAACCACCCCTAAAAGGTACTATTATTTTGTGTGTAAAATTACATTATATTGTTTTAAAAAGGAGCGTTTTATTGCCATTGTTTGAAATTGTAGTATCATGATAACACTACTACCTGCTTGTGTCCATGGAGATGTTATTGCTGTTCCTGGAATGTTCCAAAGTATAGCATTAAACGTATCTATCTCCACTAGGCAAAGTTACAGTTCGAATCTGTGGAGAGGCGAGCCCACTCACTGTAAAGAAAAAACACCGGTAATGAAATAAATAGATGTGTTTGATGTCACATTATGGAACATTGCCCACAAAGCATGACATTTCTTATTGTGTGGTGGTCATCGAACTACTTCTGAAAATGTCAACACTGTTCATAGTATCGATCAATCATAATACGTACTCAAGAGAGTTTTTAGTTTCAACACTATATTTTAGACAATAGAATGTCATTTTCAACAGGTGTCATTCTTACACCTATACTAGTTCTAATATAGATTAATAAATCATTCTAAAACTATCCAGGAGTTTTCAGTTTTTTCTGTATCAATACTTCTCGTTTTTCTATACTACTTTTTTATCAATTAGTATTCGGGTATCGATGTTTTTGACAACCCTGCCGTGAACACAGATGAGCCGCACACGCCACTTGTCGAGACTATTTATAACAGCCAGCCCTGATCACTATTGTGTATTCTGTATCAGTGCAATATAATCTCCCATTGCCATTATGTCTGTGAAGAGGCTGACTTTTCTATCTCCGCGCCTCTTGTCTCTCAAAGCAGCATCCCAAAGAGAAGCAGCTGGCAGAGTCCTCGAGCTCCGAGCAGGGAGACGGTCTACAGAAACGAGTGTGAGTGAGCCCCCTTGTTCCTGTGCAACTTTGGCGTCTCTCCGCAGCTGTAATTACTGAAACACGAGTGACACATTTAACTGCTCCAACTGCCTAATGGAGCCTACATATTTATCAAGGAAGTAACGCGCCCAGCCAGCTTGTTGTTAGAGTCAAATGAAATGGAATGAGCTTTTAGATGAACAGCGACGTGATTACGGACTAAAGCTCGGAGCGGCTGGAAACGAGCCAAACTCACTGAGGTTGGCACGCCGATGATGTGTGCCGGGCCACGCGACAGTGGGCAGCATTTCGTAACTCGGGTCACATTATCAAAGAGGTTGGCGGGAGCGAGACGATGTGATACGTATATTTGTCAATTTGACGCAACGGATGGTACATTAAGAAAGCCATCAGTTGTACTGTACTAAAATGTAGTCGTCTCTGAAACATGCAGTGCACCTCTGTCACCAGTAGAAGTCACTGTCATCTATATTTTGGTTACCCGTAAGATGAAATGTAATCAGAAAACCATATAAACCAATCAAGCTGTTATGTATTTTTAGCGTGAAATGCATTGATTATCAGTGAAATTACAAATTAAAACATTTGGATTGAGTCATTGTTGAAACTGTTGTGTTAAAGATATTTGTCTTGCTTAACTGAGTTGGGTCAGTCAGCTGGATTAGATTTTGAAGATATTAATGGATTTCGTTTGTGTGCAATCTTTCAACCAATCACTGGCCGTTTATTTTTGCAAAGCACTAACTCCACCAGATCTGTCTGTTGCCCGCTGTGTCACTTTTCCTAAAAATGTTAATCGCATTTATTCCTCGAAAACATAATAATTGTAAATCAGTTGTTTTATTTATCATCTACCAAGGGTGCCAGTTACAATATCAAAAATTGGTGGTTATGTTTCTGATTTATTGTGAGGGAGAAAAATTGAGGCGATTTTACAATTATTTCAATCACAATTGTCGACACTATGACTGAATCCCTAATATTGTCGGTCTACAGGGTTCACGGAGCAGCCGTCGGAGCCTAGCTTGTTCGAGGTTTCGCAGCGGGTCCTGACACGCACATCGTGAAGGGGTCCACCAGGAGCGGGTTTGGCTGGTTCAAACGTTATTGCTGACGGAGGGTGGCAGGCCGGGTAAAGGAAGAAGAGGAAAAAGAAGGCAAAGAGAGCGCACACACACAGAGCGCCGAGGAGAGTTCTAGCCGGCAAGAGTTTCTGCAAGTCTACAGGCGTGACACCCAACGGCCCGTCCGCTCTCAAAAAACAGGTAAAAGTTTAAAGGAGTTGGGTAATAATTTGGTCTAGCGCAATAACAAGGAGCTACTCCACTCGAGCGATGTTTAAATGTATCTATAAGTGAGAAGATTCTGCCCACACACACTAAATGTTTATGAAAACCAATAAAGTAGAAAAAGGTAATGAAGTCGTGTAAAAATGCAGTCGCGACACAGAAAGTAGAACACAGAGTGATGTCCACAATGACACAAACAAGAATGGTTAACAAATGGGTAGAGCGTGGTCGGATGGATACAATAACTACAAAAGGTTCTGTAAAAATAAAGACGATGAGAAGCCGACGACACTGATAAGCGGCTTAACATGGAGGGGCGTTCATGTGGGCGTCAGTGATGGCGCACTGTGTCATGAAACGGGATTTCCATCAGGAGGGACCAAACCCGTTCCCAAGGACAAAATGCACTAATGCTAGAAACCTAAGCATTTCCACCAATCACTTTAAATGCATACACAAGAAGATCTTAGATACAATTCTCGTTTCACTAAAAAGGTTAGTTGTACCTAACATACATATATTTTTGAGGTTTTGCTAAAAAAAATCTTACCTCCCAGTTTTCCTGCGTTAACTTTTTGACAATTTTGGTGGAAGTCCTCATTTTATGAAAGTTACTTCTTCATTGGTTTGAACATTACGGGACTTCATTAACAGTTGTGATTATCATGTTTTCTTTCGATGGAAACTATAATGAACGTATAATATAGCTGCTACGCTTCCCTGGTACCATTATGGGATACTCTTGTTGATATTTGTGTTTCGAGCAATAAAATGGTAGTAGCGAACACAGCTCTATGTGTGACCCAAAATGTGCATCAACTTAGGTATATAGCAAAGAAAACCATCCACATGTCATTACATCGATAGTATACTTCTAACAGATGTAATATCTATTGTACAGAGTCACAAAAAGGCAATTATTATTGCAGGCAAACTCCAACAAACATGGGCTAGAATTAACATTCTAGGTCACTCTGGGCCATGGAATCCCTGTGAGGACATGTTCTGTGAGTCCTAAAACGCCGTTCGTCAGCCACTCGGACATAACCTGTTAGTTTGATGTGAAATGGAGACTGCTGCCACGCATAGACAAGAACGCAGCTTCTTTAGTTGAAGTTCACAAACCCTCATACTTCCGTCACCTCCACCAGTGTCTCCAACTCGTCCGTGTCCACCTCACCTGACTGATCGTTTATGTATTGCCTCCCTGCGCTTCCAACCCCGCGCTCGACCCAGTCTACCACCCGCTCACCTACTGTCCCTCAGCGGTGTCAGCTTTTCAATCCATTTAGATTACGCACTCTGATACACCATCTCCTCAATAGTACACGTAGGACTCACATCTTAATGTCTGTGTCCTAGTGCTTCCAGTCTGTATTGAATCCAGTTCAGTTTCGACTAGGCTCCAAAGTGCTCCGACTGAAGTCAGCTTCCTCAACTTCTCATATACAGAGACACTATGTATTCTAACCCTACAAGTGACCTTGCCAGAAAGATTTCTCTTATTGCCAGGCTGACTAGCATCACAATCGAGAGAGAAAATCTGCAGTGTTACCGTAATGTGAATATGAGTTGAAATATCACAGTGTACCGCAAGCCCTCGGCGTGAGAGTTGCAAGTTGCTTCTGTTACTTGCACGGGCCGTCATAATTTGAGAAATCTCACGTTCCGTAGTGACCTCATGATGGTGACTTTTTTGAGGTACGCTCAAATGCTGGGGGGGTAGCATAGTGCTCTGTTAGAGCGGAAATATGTCAGTTCATTCTGCCTTAAAGCCGGTTTATTGAGAGTGGATTTGAAATGCTAGTTAGGCTAGAGGTACTACATCGCCATGGTAATCTCCCTATAGTAACCACGGCAGCAATGTTACAAAAGAAGGCATACGAACTAATAGGGAGATGGACTTTTTAATCATCATTTTGTTATAAATACTTTAATAATGTGACTGTTTTTTTTGTCTTTGCACTTTATCTATTGCTCTTGTTCTACCCAAACTAATGAGATTTTTTTTTTTACTTGAACATACTTTTAATTTTATGATGATGATGGAATTCTTCATTTATAGTAATGGTTACAAAATGAACAGAATAATAATCAATAGGGTGAATATTAATTTTCATAATTCAGAGAAACTTCTCTCTCTTTCTCTTCTCTCTTTTTTTTGCTCCCTTTTTTTTTTTTTTACAGTACAGCGTAAAACACATACTTTGAAAACGTACAACTACAATAGGTGGCGGTAAATGCACCTTTTCATTTGGCTCCCAACCGCCATTAAAAGTAATACCACCACAATACAACCACAATACAAAACACAACAGCGCAACCACAGACATACCATTATATTTTTCATTTCAATTTTATTGCACGGTTTTACACACGCAAGATGGCCGCCGCAATTGCCACAGCAACAGAACCTATCCATCTAGCCTATTTTTATAAACAATGGTTGTGACATACTGTATGTAGAGGTAATTCATTAACTGTTACCTAGCAACCATACTCTACACCAGAGAGATTCATTTTTAGAAATAGGCCTGTTCTTCCTGTGATTTTTCATTTTTTCAACTTTTCCTCCCAAACTGCCAGTTGGATTGCTATAAAACTATAATAACTATTTACCACAGCTGCTATCTCACTAAATCTGGATCTGAAACCGATGCATAGTTTATAATTTGGCTGAAGAACAAGTCAGAATTGATAATAGATTTGACCTTTTATCTATGAAATGCAAATATTTCTAATCTTGTTTATTATATCTCTGTAATTACTGGGCCCATCAACATGAAACAAAAACTGGCACAGAGTTCAACGTCCTCATTGTCAACACAAATTAACTGATAAATAAACCAAAATAACCAATAGCTTAGACCTGTTCCCTAGTAAAAAAAAAAAAAAAAGATAAGGTCCATTATTCAGTTCTGATATGACTTTCAAAAACAGTGAATGTCCCAAAGAGTTTTTGACCTAATAATACTGCCAAAAAGAACAATATGATATTATATGGAACCTAGTCATTTTAGAAAATTATTATAAAGAATATATATGCAAAACTTTGGATGTACAATACACATAATATCATTTTGTTTTGCCATCTTTATAATTGTACTTGGATGAAATTTCCCTGCTCCTACTTCAACTTTACAATCACAATAAATTGTTAATCCTCAGAGCCACTGCTAATCCCTCTATCAAAGCGCATATGGGAAAGTACATATCCAGAACACACATGCACACTCACATTATATTACTGCGATAAGCCACGGCACCAGCTGATCCAGTTCATATCTGTTAATAGGCTGGTTTAGAAGGATTAGTGCTGTGGATTTGTAGACTCGAGCACAAAAACACACCCACACACACACACACACACACACACACACACACCACACAATTTCATTTGCAAACTCACTTATCAGCACACTCAGGAATAAGAATACACTTTAAAAAGTTAAAAAGTGACAGATTTGTTAATTAACAAACTCATTTATGATAAAAAAAGCTGATCAAATTAAAGATAAGCATAATTTGTCAATTTAATTTGTTGTTTTTATTGTGTCTATACAGCATCGGTGAATACAGCAATACTGGTCAATCCAAATTCCAAATTTCCTTTCAGTAGACAATAAAGTACGTCTCACTAGTCCAATATAAAGTAAAAGCTAAGCTTTAAAACCATAACATTTTAATAGATAGGGCATAATTGAGGATTTAGTCGCAATAATTTCTTTATTCACTTGATGTTCACTACACCAAAATAAACAGTATTTGTTTAGTTCATAAAATAATCTCACATACTCCAATCTTGTGTAGAAAAGCATTCAGTTGTAGTCATCTGGACACTGTTTTTTTTAGAAAAACAATGTCCAGATGACTACAACTGAATGCTTTTCTACAATGGAACACTCCTGGGCGAATGAGGGATTACATCGACATGATACCACAATCTCCCGAGAGGCTTAGACAATAATATGTGAGCTCTTGGGAGTTACTTGGGCTCTTTTTTGCAAAAAATAATGCTTATAAATGCAAAATTTGTTCAGCAAAGGGTTTGTGGAAACTCTCAGTTGTCTTAAAATTATTTGATAGATTAATTGATTGAATTGATCACTAATATACAGCAGCAGCATTTTAGATGATATTGCATTAATGAAAGTCATGCTACTTTATGTGTAGAGGTAGGCAATGTTTTGAAATGTTGCTATTATTGTGAACGTTGTTTACAAGAATTTGAAAATCAAGTACATCATTTATAGAAAAAGAATGCTGCAAAAAGAGCCGATTAAAATTTAAATGAAAAAAGTGATGTTGGAAACTTTCAAATAAGGGTATAAGGTGATATTTCAGCACTTTTGTGATTAGTTTTACAGACATTTCACATTTGTCTCAATAATTTTTATTTTTGTTATTTTTACTGAGACAATATTATGTCTTTAAACATGTTAGTTTAGATTTCATTATAAAACAAATGTGAAATTTCTGTAAAATGAATCACAAAAATGCAGAACTATGACCTTATACCTTTACTTGGAAGTTTACAACATACTTTTTCCACTTTTATGTGTAATCAGCTCTTTTTGTAGCATTTTTTACATACATTTAATTTAATACATTTAATCACATGTTTCAACAAATTATATATCAAGAGATTAATTTTTGTCAATATTTGTCTATATTTTATCAATATATTTTCGTTTCTCTCGTATGTTTCTGTCTATAGCGGACATCTTGGTGTACCTCAATGATGTGTGCGTGTTGGGCGTGTCCCATAAGGAGGTCGTGGAGTTGCTTAAGTCGGTGCCAGTGGGTCACACCGTCGACGTGGAGATCAGGAGAGGTTACCCCATGCTCTACAACCCCGACGGCTGCCCCAAACAACCCGCGCCCAGGATAATGGACAACGGAGACCCCATCGTACCCCCCACCACGGTCCAGCCTCAGTCCCTGAACCACCACCACCACCACCACCACCACCACCTACCTCGGCCCCCGACCCCCCAGAGCCAGCACTTTACCTTTAACGGAGTCCACAACGAGGCCAGTTACATGGAGCCCCTGGACGCCAACGGAAACGCGGCGTATTACAGGCACTCGTACAGGCGCTCCAGCATGAGCAACGCGGTACACTCTTCGCCCCCGCTGCCCCCCCGATCTGTGAGAAGTTTAGCCCGGCTGCAGTCGTTTGACCCCACCATGGCCAGTCAGAGTGACAGTGAGGTGGTCTCGGCTATCGGCTCGCACAGGTAATTCATACATGACAACAATCTGTGGTAGAGATTGACATTGAAGTTTTGTAAGTTGATATCTGTGTAATTACTCGCCCTGTCCACGGTGAAACAAAACATGACGCAAAGTTTAACATCTTCTCAAATAAGATCAGTGTAGCTTTGGCTCTTTTGTTTTTAAATCGAAACCCATGATTTGTTTTCCTATTTTAGAATTAAATGAGGATTAAAAGGTAGAAGCCATTATAATATCGTATATGCTATTTTAAAAGAAACATCCCCAAAGACAAGCAGACAAATGTTGAGCCGGATCATTTATATTAGTGACACCATCTTTAAGTTGTAATTATTCAACTACGGTTCAGAATCAGTGCATATTATTAACAATGTGCAGTTTGCTGTTTAAGTCTCAGATTGCAGATTTGTTGACCTTGTTTATGGTTAATATCTCTTCTAGCCACATGAAACAAAAACTGGCACATTTGATGTCTTCACTGTGGGGATACATAAACTAAAGTGAAAATATTTCTTTCACAATAGCTTAAGAAATTGGTGACATTATTCAACCCCAAAGACATGATTGTAGTCAGTTCAAACGACTTCAAGCCATAAGATTAATATGGCAAGTTTATGGGGACAATCTCTAACAAATAATGGTAAAGTTCAACATTTGTAGCTCATAAATCTAGGTATTTCTTCCAAAAATGCAAAATATGGAGGACAGTAAAGAATGCATTTTGATGCTAAACTCAATATCTTGAGTTTAGCACGAGGGCACTGGCAAAGCTGAAGTAATAACTATGATTCTCATTTACATACATTAGAGTCATTACATAATAGATGCCTAAGTAAAACCAATGCAATTATGTAGCAGTGAACTTATTTTTCAGTTTCAGATTATTAGTTTAAGTGATTTTGCATATTGAAACAGCTATCTTGCCTGCAAGCAAACATTACAATCATTACAGGCCATCGCTGTTCATTAACTTAACAGTGACAGTTTACTAAATCTCCTTTTCTTTCTCTTTCCCATTAGGGCTTCAATGATTCGTAACCACAACAATAACTCCCTCTCGACGCCGCCTCCCCCTTTGCGCTACGGCACGTACAAATCATCCGAGAGCGACTTATCCACTTGCACACTGTCCCGCCTGCCGATGCCCCAGTCGCCACGGAGACCCTCATCCTCCCCCGGCGGTCCTAGGACACCCCACCTGCTCCGACCCAGCCCTTCCCACTCCAGGCGACCCCCGACGCCTGACAGCCCGTACTACACCAACGTGAACGGGTACCACAGCATGCCCAGCCCCTCCGCCAGCCCCAGCAGCGTGTCCTCGGCCGGGGCAATGAGTTTAGGCAGCGATCAGGACAACAGGAGCCGAGGGGAGCTGGTGCCGGTGGTCTTGGGACAGTCGGCGGCAGAGAGGGGTCTGGGGTTTAGCATGATGGCAGGGGGACTGGGAGGACGGCTGGCGATAGTGAAAAGAATCCTGGACAGAGTGCAGTGCAACTCCTTACAGCCAGGGGATGCTATTGTCAAAATAAACGGTGCTGACGTGCAGAGTCTCAGTGTTGCGCAGGTATATGACATAATAAAGTATATATAACTATATATATAAATAAAACAATGCATGCTCTTCTTATAATAATATTTATCTTTGTGTGTCGTTAGATACAAACAATCCTTCAAGAACACACCAAACAGGGGGAAGTGATCCTGCTGGTTTATCGTGGAGGTATAAAACTTAAGTAAATATTATGTGGGCTGAGGTTATAGCAGTCCCAGTGGCAGACTATAATTTACTATGTTGTTTGTTTGAGTGGGATCTCACAAATTTATATTTATAATTTGGCTTCAAAACATACATCTTCACCAAAGCAAACAATTAACACCTTTTCATACAAGTGTTGCGGGAGTTGTTCCAACATTCTTATTATTTTAATTCTTACATTTTACAAATCCATGTTATGTTCCAAATATTGTAGTTTTACTTTTCTGTGGCCAATCTACAACCACAGTAATATGAAAATAGATTAATTGTAGATATGCTGAGTGTATGTTGTTCTTCACAGGTATCTACCACTCCCCCAGCTCCTCTCGCAGACTCCCCCCTTTGCTGCTGCGTCCCCCTCCTCTACCTGTGGGCTCTGAAAACTCCGTGTTTCCAGACTGTCTGCCTTTGCCTCGCAGGTGCAACAGCACCCCTCCCTCTCCTGTCCCATCTCGCTCCTCTCTGATCCAGAGCACCAGTTTCCTGGAGTGCATCCCTGTGACCCTGACCATGGAGCCCAAAGACTGGCTGAACACAGGCCTGGAGGACGATGTAGCGGATGTGACCCGGCCTGACCCAGCGCTGGAGACCAGACCAGGTGAAACCGCACGGCCTTTCCGAGGCTTTGACGTTGAGCTGAGGAGAAAACCTGGAGAAGGTTTTGGGTTTGTCATCGCCTCTCAGGACGTGGAGAATGGCAAAGGTAAGTTCTGCTCCTTAAAGGCCTTCTTTCTTGCTCTGCATTTGAAGCTTATGCTTTATGACCTAACAATTTGGTTACCTGCCCATTGAAATGACTTTATGGGGACGTCCTTGTGCCAAACTTCCCTTTAGGTAATTACATATTAAAGCGGTAACTATGGCCTCCGGCCACCAGTGAGTCATGAGTGCATCAGCAGCTTTCTTTTGAAAATATTTTTTTTTCCAGAGGCTTAGTTTTATTAAAATGTGATGTGGTCCAGTGAAGTTTTGGCCTGTAGAAAGGCCTCTTTAAAGGACATTTCCACGTCATCATTATACAGTGAGCTTAAAGCGCTTGAGAATCATGTTACAACTATATTAGTTTTTAAAAACTTGACAATCCCATAAATATAAATATTTGTAAGTTGACTTGCAATACACTGTAGATATTTAACCTTATATTTATTGTTGTACTGTTACCTATTGTAAATACTTGACACAAAAGTCATAGATTATTTATATAGCCCATATCCACATTTCTATAGTTTAAAGGTTCAATCTCATTTAATTGTTGAGTTTATCTTTATCCGCACACCTGGCCTTATAGTTTACAAAGTCTATAAACCTCAATTGTGCGCCCTGAATATATCTAATACACAGTGTATCAGTGATTCTGTGATTCAAAGGTTATTTCTCTCATTGTAGTGAAGTGTTAGATGTTATGGCTGTGAGATGTAATGGAGTGAGACATGTTTTACACTTTTCGGCCCCGTTTTGTTGTTCTTGCATATTCACAGAGCCCTCATGTTAACCCTCTCTGTCATATCTCTGTCTGCATTGACCTGACAGGAGTATAATGCTAGTTTATGTCCTCTGTGAGACTGTGGCACATCCTATTAAGCTTTAGGAGGCGTGTCTGTACTGAGCAGGTCAACCGCAGCACTCATGAGATCCATTACCTCATGTTGGCGTCTCCTGTTCCACTCTTATGCGGTTCAATTTTCTTTATGCTCTGCTTGAACACTTATTTATGTTTTCACTGTGACATTACGCAGCTGTCTCCACTGCAAAAAGACATACTGTCGCCATCACCTTCACCACGCCGTTGTCCTCATTGTCCACATTAACTGCATTGCCTCCACATCACACACGCAGCGGTTCGTTTGTCCTCACATGTTTTCAGTCTTCCCTCCTTCCTCTGCGCCTGTCTCGCCTTCCACTCCTGCAGCTCCTGCTCACTCTCTACGCCGCTCTCGCACACCACTCTGCAGTAAAAGCATCCAGTCTGCTTTTGCAAAAGATTAAACTCTGCCCCACTCGTAGCCTCCCTCCCTCCTCTTTAGCTCTATCTCTCCTGTCGTCCATCGCTTTCTGCCCCCCCCCCAAATGCTACAGTGAACATTTGCGGCGCGTAGGAGCAACAGAGGGACAAGCCGCTGGGGGATACTAACCTGTCATTCAGTGTTGCATGTAAACCCAACGCTAGCATCCCTCTGCCACCTGGATTGTATATTTTGTTTGTTTTTGCGAGCCCACAAAAAGCCATGCTGGAGCGACTACAGTCTGCTTTGAAAACTGTGAAGGAGTCCAAACGTAATTATTTGTTACTTACTTTATGCAAATGTATGTTTATGCACTGCTAATTTTATCTGAATTTCAATCACGTCTTTAAAGTTTTTCTGCAGAAGGCTCGTTTTGTGCATGCACGTGGCGTCAAACTTTGCTGCATAGATAAGATAATCAATCAGAACTTTACTATAATGGCATTGTTTACATGTCATGTTACGTTTTTGTGCAACATTGGGAAGTGATGGAATGAATGAACTTTATTGTCATTTCAATGCGAGCTCGCAGCCACAAATCAATGAAATGCAGTTTATCATCAGCTAAAAAGTGCATGACAATAACAATGAATACAATAGCTCAGTATGTAAGTAGAATAGTCTAGTATATACTGTAGATAGCTGCATATTATTCCATCTTGTGTCCCGTGAATAAATCATCTTTAAACTACTGTATGATTTCTCCTACTGTGCATTTCGAAACGACAATCCCAGCAGCATCAACAGTGCGCCCGCAGGTTGATGTGTGGCGTCTGCAGATGAATGTGCTTGGGGTTGCAGAGGAAGGGGGGGATTTTTTTACGATAACGGGGAGGGGTTTGTCTGCCTGTCTGTATCCGTGATTTGTGCTGCGCCGGTGGGACACACTGCAGTGAGATTACCCTGGAGAGACTACAGCCTTTAACAGCAACAGCGGTCCATTTGGAGGCATTTGTGTGTTTAAATAGGCTCGTGCGCGCTTGGTACATCTGCGTCCATCCCTGGGCCCTCTGCGTGTGTGCGAGTTTTAACACGTGTTTATGATGTGTATTAATGGGCACTGTTGATCTGGCGCTATGCTAAGAGGACTTTTTGAAAAGCTGCCCCGGCCTGGCTTGGATTTTTGGGTCATTCAGATTAGGATAAGGGAGGAGAGGAGTGAAGGGCTAAACCTATTTGTGCAAACATCTGATTGTGATTTTTCTGTCAGATTATGATTGCAACTAGTTTCTAAATCTACCATATGTTTCCTACAACCAGTAGCATCAACACTTGAGGGGGACGTAAGTATGAATTGCTAAAATAACAGTAGTAAAATTAATGTACAGGGTCAGCAGGTTTTAGCAACAATAATTAATGTTATTTGGTTATCCGATAAAGGTTATTATTCAGGTCACAAGTGTAAGCTCACATACAAGAGACACATCTATTAGAAAGTGAATTATGGATTTCACTGTTTGATCATGGTGTCAATAATTGTAAACATTTCTTCTCACATAAAACGTTAAGATTTTATATTGTCACATCCCTAAACGAAACCCAGTTGAGACACAATATTAAGATCGCCACAAATTACATTATATTTTTCTCCTAATCTGCAGCAGTTTTGTTTGATTGTTCAGTTCCGGTGGTGTGTTTTTGAGGCTGTGAATTTAAGGCAGTTTTAATAAGATCAGCACTGTGCTAGAGCTCATCCCTGATGACATATTTCTACCTCCTAATAACAATCCTCGTGTTGGCAAGCGCACTGAGAGCATGCTTCACCCCTCCTGGATGTAAAGCGGTTGCATGGCACGGCTGACTGAGGCTTTTCAAAATGTTTCTGCTGCGGTTATATAAGGACACTGGCAAGAGTCAAGACGAGCCAGCTGTCACCAAAGTACAGAGTGACCTAAAATGATCAATCCCTGTAAGAATAAATATAGAATTATAACATGATTAAGGTGATCTACATGTGAAAAGCATTGTTTTATATTGCTGCATCACTATTCAACCAGAGTTGGAGCTAAGAATTGAACTCAAGTACATTGCTTATGTTTATTTGTTTTTTGTTTTTTGAGTATGCAGATAATGATATTCAGACAAAATGATGTCAGTCAAACAGAAACGTGTTAAAACATGTCTTTAAATGTAGTAGGTGAGGTTCAAGTATGAGACAGATGTGAAATAGCTGTAAATTACACACAATATTAAAATTCTGCATATCTTCAAAAGAACAATGTCAATATGAACCATATTTTAATAATCATCCCACCTCCGTGTAGAGTACAACAACGACAACAACAACAACAACATTAAATCATATATTGTTTTGACTATAAAATAGTATAAACTTTCAATGTCTTGTAAGTAAAGTTAAAGTACATGGCCTGTCCAAAAAAAAAACGGTCACACATTATATTTCATAGGGCCGCCAACAGCACGCATTCACTGTGGCATAGTTTCAATGAGCTTCTGCAATATTAAAAGATTTATCTCCATCCAGTGTTATTGGTATTATTTTTCACCAATAGATCTTGTATTGATGATGTGAGAGAGGGACCACTGCACAAAGCCTTCTCCAGCTCGTCCCAAACACTCTCACTGGGGTTCAGATCTGTAGTAGATTAGTTTCTGCTTCTCCTTAGATGTTTTCTCAGCTCGATGCCAATGATTTGACCCTTCTCAAACATTCTGTCATCTTTTCAATGACCACGGGATTTGTCTTTTCACATGGTTGTTTCAGAAATGAGAAGCCACTCACTGCATCGGTCGGGTTTAAATACCGTGTTGCAGCTGAAAGATCATCACCCTCGGCAGAGGCGTGGACCTACTGTATTTGCTTAGTTGACTTTTTTTGGACGGGCAATGTATATCTTCTTTTTGATGTGCCAAGAACGCGCTCATAAACAAGAGGAGACTTTGTCCTTTAGCATCAGAACGGCTCGATTTTTCTGGCTTGTAATACTAGATGGACAGTGTTGGTTTAGCTTTGCTCTCTTCATATGTTTTAGTATTTAAGTATTTCTTGAATAATAAAGATACTTCATAATAACTGTGGGTCGGTGTTTTGTATAATATTTACAAAATATTCAAAAGTAAATTTTATTATGTTGTATGAAAAATAACCATTAAAACCAAATTTGATTTAAAAAAAAAAATCAATTATTTTCCTTTTATTTAACTAGTCCGAGCATACAAACACATCGAAACTCATGAACAGACATCTTTGAAATGTCTTTTTCTTGTCACATAAATTATGAATGAAAGAGATTGAAATAACCCATTTGTATGAAATTTTAAGCAGATAAAAGTGACTGACTTTGAACATTCATTTGTTTTCACGCATTCCCTCAAAGTCAGATTAAACCTGTATTCTGCCGAGAGATAAAGCGAACAAAGGCTTTCGAAACACAATTCTGCTGCTGAAAGGTAAAATGACATCGCCTCATTATCAGCAGACATTCCAAGATTATATTTTCCCAGACTGAGAGAACAGTTGGTTCCTCAAGCACAAAAAAAGTGAAGTGTGTGCTCGTTTCATTTCAGCTCCGAGGATTTTAAAATAATCCACCGTCATTTAAAATAGAATAAATCTGGACTGGAAGAAGTTTATTACAACATTTACAGTGGTCTAGCTAATTCCATTTAGCTAATGGAAATGTGAAATTATACCTGAATGTTTATTACTGTTCTTGCGTTAGGAAATATTGCACGGAGATGAGGACTGACGGCTCCTTGCCTCTGCCTACTGCTTTTGGACATCGTTTCTTGTGTTTTCTGTTTTTCAGCATTGATATTTAAGATCAAATATGAAATTAAACAAAAATTAAATGAAATAGAGGTACTGTCTCTTCATAATCCTTATATCGAAGTAGAAGTAATTAAGCATAAATCAAGTTTGCAACGATCAGCGGTAAAATCCATGTTAAATTCACATGTTTGGTGGTTTAAGACAAATGAGCAAATGAAGATTTAGGCTGATCGATGGAGAAGAGGAAGAGGTTGTTTCAAGGAGATTTGGGAAGACGAAAGATTTCTGTCTAATTTATGGTGTTCATACGCTGCCAAAAACAATCCAAATCTTAATTACAACTTGTTTTAAGGAATCTGGCATGCGCCACTGTGAAGTAAATCAATTGGAACCGTTAAAAGCAAAGTTTTGGTAAGGAGTTATGCTTTTGGATCCAAATGTTAAGTTCAAACACATTTGAACAAAGAGAGGCTTAAAATTAGACAGACAAATGACTGAATAGTTTATCAATAATGTGATGAAGGAAGAATATGGTCGCTTTGTTACTCAGTAGTTAAGATTATTCAGTTATTTGACGATTTAATCATAAGAACTAAAACAAATATGGCATTTAAATTCAATATATTCTTCAAGAAGTACAAATTTTGGATGTCAGTGTTATGGTGTCAATAATGGTAAAATTGTGCTATTTCTTCTTACAATAAATGGCTGATGCTTCTGCTGCTGCGATTTGTGTTGGAGGAGGGTTGTGTGCATGCAGTTGTAACTTTAGGTTGAAGGAGGGGAGAGAGAGTGTATTGATATGAATCGCATTAAAGGTGATAGTTTAACTTCAGAGGCTGTGATAAGTGACAGACATGTGACAGGAAGTTAGAACGAGGTAAGCAATTCAGACTTTAGTTGGAAAGGAAAATAAACAATAGCATTTTTTCGGATAAAGATAATTTGTTGTTTGCACAGGATATTATGTTTCTAGTTGCAATTTTTCAATTCTACTATAATTAGGGATGCAAGACATAAATCTCCAGAGACATTAAAAGACACAAGACAAACAAGACAAGAACCTGACAAGAAAAGATTTAGATATAAACAAACACATACATACTTCTAATGCAGTATTTTCAGGCAAAATATTTGTTTTATGGCAAATTATCATGATGAATAAGTGCAGTCTTCAGCTGTCTAAAGTAACCTAGCACATCAAGAATAAAAAGGAAAAGGAGTGTAACGTCGGTACATGTATCCAAAAGAAAAGAGTTTGTGCAAAGATCAAAAACAATGTAGCGCTCAAGAGGAACCAACTCTATCTATTTCAAAAGATATGTTAAATATTTCAAATGACAAAAATCCAAAGCCCGGGAATAGTGACATAAAATACGAACCTATGCGTTTCGGCCCTGCACAGCCTTCATCAGGGTCAAAAACTACAAATATGACTATCCTGAGGATGACAATCCTATGGCATTTTGATCCTGCCAGATCTTTTGGCACGAGATCTTGTCCCATCTCTAACGGTCTAATTTACTCTTCAGCCTCATTTGACGCTTCCTTGTTATGTTTTTCAGCCGTGTCTCTACTGCCCCATCGCTTTGTGACGGTGCGCCGGGGCAGTCCTGCGAGCAAAAGTGGGCAGATCCGTCCTGGAGACCGGTTAGAGGCTGTGGAGGGCCGCTCCGTGGTGCACCTGCCGCACAGAGAGCTCTCTCAGATCCTGCGCAGGGCTGGGAACACTCTGCGCCTCACTATAGTACCACGGCCCAGTACATGTACGTAACAACACAGGCTAAATTAAATGTAGTTGCATCCAGAGATAACAGAAAGGCACGACTGTTTTATCGCAGTTTAGAATATTGTTATTAACTTAATTATTGAAAATATGCCAAATCCACATTGTACTTGTACTTCCACATACATTATTTGAACACTAAAGTAAGAAATATGTGCACTTTCAATTCACTTGAACAATAGTAAATACAAATGTTGCTAAATAATATAAAAAATAGGGACCGATATATCAGTTTACTTAGTTTTTAGCGTATCTGCAATCAATCTTAAATCTCCAGCACAGGCAGATATTATGTTTTGGCCGACTTTCTGTCTAAAGAATACACTTTTGTTATTTTAAACACTTTCGTGCAAAGAGGGCACTTCACAAAACTGTTCTACACTGCTCTCTCATACGTTTGTGGTAAAACGGGGCTGTGGGCTGTGAGTTTGTAGTCAATTAAAATGACATAGTTTGCGAAAAATTATCAAAATCTCCACCACATACAGGCCAAAAATATCGGCAGAGTATATGGGCCATCGGTTTCTCTGGATGCTAAACGGTTTTGGCACTGGCCACAAAAAAACCAACAAAACCAATAGGTCGTTCTCTAACATTTACAGTGACTATTTGCTTTTGACAGCACTAAATTGTCACACTAATTGAATGTCCATAATGCTTTTAGACTCTTCCACCTACCCAGAGTCCAATGAGTTCGAGTCCAGTCACAGAAGCAGGAAAGGTCAGAGGTCACGACCCAAGGTAACACCATAAACTACATTATATTTAGACAGATTCTACAAAACTAGAGCTGCTGAACATGATTAGACAACTCTCTCTGCTTGACTGTCTGTTCGCAGCGGGACTCGAGGTACTACAGTGTGGACTTGGACCGGGGCCCCTCGGGTTTCGGCTTCAGTCTCAGAGGAGGCAGCGAGTACAAAATGGGCCTGTACGTGCTGGCTCTGATGGAGGGAGGACCCGCCTCGCGCAGCCAGAAGATGCAGGTCGGTCTTTTACGTAACATTACACAATAAACAACATCCTGCCCATAATAAACAAGTGGCAGTATCCAATCCACACTCTATGTATGGTGTTTATTGGACTCTTTTGGGGACTCTGCTTCTTTTTTCTTTTCTTATTTTCACCCCTCTGTTACAACAAAGGAGGGCAATGTAGAATCATGATGTCTATAATATTTTAGTTTTTATTTCACTTGATTAAAGGTCCTGTACCTGACTTTTTTTTAATTCTAGTTCAGAAAAACACCCTTTACTCCATGCAGTGCATTGTAAAGGTAGCTATTTGTGAAATATTTGACTGAAGGATACCACCAGTGCATTATAAAAAGCATTTGGTTACACTTTTATATTAACTACATCTTTAATAGCCTTAATGAAGCCTACAAATCTCGTCTACAAATCGAACATTAAAGACCATGATATACATTGTACCACAAGGTAAGTAGGAATAATTAAACATAGCTCACACAAGACAGAAACTATGAAGTATTTGTTCATTATGAAGTTTTTATTCATGCTTTATTAGGGCTAATTAAGGTGTAGTTTTTATAAAGTGGTAGCAGGAACATTGCTGGATGAGAACCATGTCTAAATAAACAACTGTCACATTTTTTTCTCGGCAATGGTTCAACATCACTTGGGAGCTAACAGTTGTGTTGTTGTTTTTTCAGGTGAGTGATCAATTGGTGGAGATCAACGGCGACAGCACAGTTGGGATGACGCACAGTCAGGCCGTGGAGCAGATCCGGAGAGGAGGACACCGCATCCACCTGGTCCTGAAGAGAGGGAACGGCTACGTGCCTGACTACGGTAACAAAACAAGACAAGAAACTTTCACTTTGCTTGTTTTCTCCTTGGTGACTTTTCTTTATACTAGTCACAAGTGGAAGATACTATCAAAAATGGATAACATCACATTAATGGAACCAAAATTAGAATATCAAGTATATTGTTTATAATTACAACTAAATCAGAGAATGATATTCCTACAATTTTGATTAAATTTGACTGCCCCTTTACGTTTAGTGTCACTCTTTCACCTCAGCTACGACATTTACTGGAACGTTTAACATTTCTGATGAGTTGCTAAAATATTCTCTGGATATAGTCATCAAGATTTCAATATTGTCCATCCCTACTTGTTACTTGTTACTGGGAATGATGCTAACGTTGGCCTTTGTGCTTTTCCTTCCACCTTCTGACTCAATTTAATTTCATGGTTCAATTCTTCTTATGGTTTCTTACCTCCTTTACTCTTTTCTTTTTCCGTGCCCTCTTTACCTTTCTTGTTTCCCTCTCAGTGGAGCTCTCCAGCTTGTCTCTTTGTATGACCAACTCCAAGCTAGGGGAGCCTTGCTTCTATGTCATTGGACGGACAGAGAATACGCGGTTGGTAATGGTTCCTGTTAGTTCTTCCATTTTCTCTCTCTACATTCCTCTGCCCTGCCTCCATTGCTTTCCTCATTTATATAAATTATAATAAGACCTCTTTATTCCAATGCACTTTACAGTCGAGAGACAAATCCCAAAATACTTACTAAAAAGGGTTAAAGAGCAAACTAAACGATTGTGCTTTTGTTTTGTTGTTTTAAGTCTCTTTGAATGTGATGATGCCGATGTCATAAATTGCACAATCCAATAAAAACGTGATCACAAAAAAAGTACCTCTAAAAACTAAAACGTACCATTTAAGCAGTTTACATTTTAAAGAAAAGCCGCAGAATATATTTGAAATTGTTGTAAAAGTCCACAGTCCAGTGTTTTTCAACCTTTTCAGCGTGGCAGCACTTTTATTGTTGAAATAACTTAAACGTTATCAAATTACTCCAATTACGCAAACAGTAAGTGCTTAAAATGTCTGTTTCACTGTGAATGGCTCTTTGGATCGCAATAAGGGTCATTCTGGTGAATTTTCAGGATCATAAGTTTACTCAGGGCACTCCATAACGGCAAATGATTACATTAAATGATCATGTGAATCATTTAACTCAAATTGAACATCCCTCAAGGCACACTAGTGTTCCTCGATACACTGGCTGAAAATCAATGCCTCTGTCATCCAGCAGACTTCCATAGCAACAAACGTAGTTGCATGAACAGCACTATTTACAGAACATTACAACAGACTGTAAACTTATGCTTTTTATCTTATCAACTTGTCTAAAGGGAACTTCAGGTTCAATTGAAAATACTTCATTTAGAACTTTTTGACCTCCCTTCGTATGTAGATATTGTTTTATATCTTATCAAATTACAGTAACAATCACAACAACCTTTACATTTCTTGCACTGTGTACTCCCACGCTACAGTTTTAATTTAATCAAGCTGTGATCTGTTAGTCAATGTTATGTAAGTGTTTGTGTATTGCATACAGAGGCAGTGCTTTACATTATGTGGTTCTCAAACATTTCACATAAAGGACCACCTTCTACTTTATCTGACTTTCCAAGTAACAGCACATCCAAACCAAGTCTATAACAGGGCTTAGTAAGATATAAAACAGGACTAAACCTCTGCTACAGTATTTATAAACAGGGACTAATGCAAAGGAGTGCAATAATGTTGGTTCAATTTACTCCAAAATAAAAACACTGATTATATATTAACAAATTTCACAAAATTAACACCAGAGCAAGACCAAGATTCAAACCCGGCTAAATCAGGAGTGGTCTAAAATTCAGTCTAAAATCAGAGTAAACGATCATAAAACTGGAAATAAACAGCTTTAAACCAGGACAAACACTAAATGTAGTGTATGATTAAAGTGTGAATAAAATTTAATCGAATTAGAAAAGACTAGAATTGCAGAGGAGCCAAGCACCTGTGATAGAGTTTGACAAAAGAAAGATCCTAAAACAGAGGAGGCTGTTACACAAGCCGTTATAAAACCCTCCATTTCACAGCTTTCATTACATAATATCCTTTTGTTCTTATGCTGTATCTGTGTTATGACTCTGCTGTTCTCCGCTTGTGTGCCCAGGCCGTGAGCGCAGAACCCTCTCCTTCTCGCCCCTGCGTCACCCCGAGGAGCAGGATCTGGCTGCAGTAGGCTCGAGCAGGAGGAGGGCACGTGGCTCCAAACCCCACAGGAGATCCAAGTCTTCACACGGACGGGACAAAAGTCAACGGGGGCGCAGCAGACGACGGGAGGGAGACTCAGGTTTACAAAGCCCTGTCTCCGTATCGACCGAGCGGGAGGGCGACAACAGAGACAGGAGGCGCAGGAGGAAGAAACGCGAATCGCAAAGTTTACCCCGACACGCCCTTAGGAGTCGCAATGGCAGTGATTCAGACAGAAGTAGGACAAGGGGAAGGAGGAGAGGCCGGAGCAAGACCAGGAAGAGGAGAAGCCGGAGTGAGGAGAGGGTTCGGGTTGTAGAGGGGCCGACAGAGGAAGACGGCGAGGAGATATTGAGAGATGAGCTCATTAATAGTTTAGAAAGAGAGGTGGCAGAAGAGATTGTTGATGACGAGGAGGTGGAAGAACAGGTTGTAGAAAGAAATGAGGTTGAGGAGGATGTTGTTTTGCCTGTTCCCAGTCCTACCCTAAAGTTACCCAGGCCGAAGCAGCAGGAGTCGTGGAGTGTAAATGACGGAGAAGACACTGACAATGACAGTTCAGATCAATTCAGAGATTTTACGGGAGAGTATAGACAGCTAATGGGAACGAACAGAGTGCAAAGAAAAGTACCGAGGCCAGAAAGTGCAGGCGATTCGATGTGGTCAAACTGTGACGATCAGGAGACTGGATTTCAGCAGGGTCAGGTGTACGAAGATGAGCGCAGAGAAGAGAGCGACAGAGAAGAGAGCGAAGAGTTTTTGAAAAGGCCTTTACCTGCCGCAGAGGAGGATCTAGTGTCACAGAATGTGCTCTTCCACTTCCTCACCTCCGCGGGCCGCCAGGGCGACGAGGAGTCATATTCAGGGGACAGCCAATCAGAAGCGGCCAGTGTTTCGGGTCTCTCGCAGGTCACTGGGAACAGGGCTATGTTGAGACCGGGACCCTGGCTCCGGCCCAGTGAGCAGCGGGTAGCACAGGTGAAAGACGCGAGCAGGCGGCAGAGCTTTCAACCAGGGGAGACTTGACGTTGTTCTAGTCATTTAAGTTGCTCTGCGTAACTTTTGTGCTGAAGGGTATGCCGCCTCCTTGTCTCCATGGAGGAATGTAGTGCTGTAGTCATTGAGTCGATTCATTATTTTATGAAGATTATATGGAACAAACAGAAAGGAGAAAGCATGGAGCGAGTGAACACTTTAATCTGCCTTTTTTCACTTCTGTTCACTGGGTCAATTTTTGCATAAAGTCTTAATAACTTTGAGAGCTTTTGTCAGTTTTTAGTCAATTCCTTGATTTACAGGGCTTCAGTCGACTATGTTCCACAGTATAGAATGAACCTAACTCTTTAGCATTTATTTAATTACCGGGTTTTAATTGCTCAGAAATGTCTAGAAAACCAGATCTGACTTGTAACTGGTAGTGGCCCTGCTTGTCTTCAAGGAGATATAGTTTCAAAGTTATTTAAGTTCAAACTGAGGAACATTCCCGACAAAGCAATAAAAAAAAGTTACGCAGTGCATCTTTCAAATTTTGTCTGGAAAAATGTGGATGTTCAGTCTGCCCGTCAAAACCTGGATTAAAGCTACACAAATAAAAAAACATTACGACTAACAAATAGAAATACATTTTTGCAAGCTCTACAGGTTCACTTTTGACGTGATACTTTTTTTTTTTTAAATGTTTGAAATCATTACAATCCATAAATGGGCAGCCAGAGAGTTTTGATTTATCAATGATCAATATTTCATGGTTTGATATTGTAAAGTTATGCTGGCGACTGCTGTTAAATACATTGAATTGGATTTAATTGATCTTTGAAGTAACAAAAATAAAGAACATTTTAGAAACACAAATAAACAAATACAAATTACTTGAGGCAGACACAGTTGACAAACAGACAGTTTGACAAACATCTCCCTCTGGGGTCTAGACACTGGTGTTGAGGAGGATTTTGGCACAAACTGTAGCTTTGAAACAGCTGGAAGAAGTAGTGAATAGAGAGTGCATTTATTGTACATGGATGGCTTCAGAGGTGTTTGTTTGAGAGGGAACGGGAGAGGACTCTGATTGGCTCACAGGGACAGACAAGGTATTTTTCTGGAGACACAGGAACGAGGTAGGAAACGCAGTCTTCCTGGTTGAACTTACGCTTCATTCGACAGAGAGGAGGAGGGGCTTTCTCTTGGTTTAAGCGCACGACAGCGGTGAGAAGTGATCACTGCTTTTTTATAGTCTCCTGTTTTTCTAAGTGATATCTGTGCCTTCTATAGCTGCCCATTAGCAGATCTTATCAATATTATAATCTTTACATGCAGTCCAGTTCAAAAACACATTTTATTTTACCCTCGCAGATGTTTCCAGGAGTTTTAGGACACCTTATTTTTAGCCCACCTCTTCTCATCGTGGCTCATCAATCACTGACGACCCCTCACAGAACCGACACTGCGCTGAATTATACCTCACCCAAAACCGAGCAATAACAATGCAATTTACGAGACTATCAGCCGTCCACTGGTTTGAGCGTGTCATGTTTGTCATTGTGTGTTGTACATGTGGACACTTGCCTTGACTTGTAATGTTGTTCTGTATCTGAATATCTGTATGAAGTCTAATGCAAACCCCTTATAAAGAAGCAGGTGTATATACAGAGAGAACTGAACTATTGTAAATATTTTGAAAGCCCTTAATTACAAATATATATATGCACTATCTATACAGAATAAATACATTCTCCTATATATTATTTAATATTGTGTCATAAATGGAAACATAAGTGGATCTATAGCTTTTGTGAAGGTTAAACTACTACTGTTTCTGGCCTGTTTATAAATTAAGAGATTTATATTACGCTGCTGGATGTGGATGAAGTGTTTTATGGTGTTAACGTCAGTAACATGCCAAAAATATGCATCGTTTTTGCATATCTGTAATAATTGCTCATAATGTGTTTCAGAACAATACAGATTCTTCTGTGCCCGTTGTGCCAGTGCATACTGTTGCCTTGGTAACACAAATAATCTTATCTTAACAACTGATTTCCTACTGTGAATACCCTTCCTCAAAGATCTGGTAGATGAAAGGTGGGTGGGCTTTTAAATAAAGAAAATATATATATAATTTCACTTATGCCAAAACTTGGCCTTTCTGGAAAACATGTACAATCTAGCTGCAAAACAATAGCTTATCAATTATGCTTTCCCATTGTTGAATTCTGTTAAGTGGTAGACACAGACTAGATAATACTGTGAGATGTTATTTTTCTATGATATTTTCTATCTTTTGAGATACTCAGGTTTTTCGATTTAGAGAGAAGCCATTAGCAAGACAAGCTACTGTTTCCATCGAGTGTGTTTAAAGCATTGTTTAGACTTTATCATCACAAGGTGACTGTTACACCTCATATTTTATCATGTTTTAGAGCCATAGTTTCTAAAGTTTCCATAGCCTATAAATGAAACTTGCTGCCCAGACTGGCACAGCATGGCAGCTCCACAGACCACAGCCGTGTAGTGCAATGCCTATATGTTATTTTATAATGTTTGCTAATGTTCTTTTTTAGACTTTCATTCCCTTGGGGAGATTATATTGAGGAACTGTAAACACATTCTAATAAAAGTGCAAATAAAGTGCTGAACCTATTTCCTCAGTGGTCGTTTATTGCTTTCTGAACCGCAGGCAGCCAATACCGAACGGCAGATGGCAGCAGATTTTTACTGAAGCTATATTTAGAGAACAGCTTAAGATTTGTCTAGCAATAAGGATGTCTTCAGACTAGTTTATACATGGCCATCAGGAAAACAACATTTCTGACATTTCTACTTGATTCACACTTAATGGACTTGACACTTCACCTCTTGGCATTGGTGCTCTGTGCATCACCTCAAAACACAAATTCATGACCTCCAGTCCAGATGAATGCACTTGAGCACTGCTTCTTTCTAAAAATAACTGCGCTCTCAGGCTTGTTCTCCTGTGCATCTGCCTGTCCACAATAAACACAGCTACACACACACACACACACACACACACACACACACACACACACAAAACCACTCTTTAAACTGTAAATTGTAAAATGATTTGAATTAGAGAATAGCTCAGTCATTCTGCAAATATGTTTATACAGCATTTGCGCTCAACAGGGCTTCAGAGTGGTGTAAAGTTAAACGTGCTATTATGCAACCAAACCATGAAAATGTGTGTCTTGTTTTCTGTGATCTGTTTTAAGACATAAAACATCCATAAATAATGTTTTGTTCTCCGCAGTGTCATAATGTACAGCAAAAAGGCCTACTACTTCCATGATGCCACCCACCATCAGTCGGATCGCCGTCACTATTGGGTTTTATTTTGAAAAGTGTTCCCGGATGCGCGTGATTCCTGTGCACTTTACAGATCTGCGCTCCGTAGAAAGAGGCGCACGGCACGCGCCTGTCAGCTCCTCACACGCTCGTAAAAACACCACTCTTTTAGTGCGCCACCGCTAAAGGAGCCGCGCTGCTGCACTTTTTGACGGAATACTGCACAGAAACATCTCAACTTTATGCATCGTTTGAGGAAAAACGGGGAAACATCGACAAACCTCTAAGTGCAGTTAAGATTCCGTAGATATTGAAGTTTTACTCGAGCTCAGATACCATTGATGGATGTGTTTCGTGACCGGGATCTCGACAGTCTTCTCGGATGAACACTGCAGAGACTCCCGCGCTTCGGGACACCTCTCCACTCGCTGCTGTAGGATGTAGTTTTCCCGGAGCTCAGGGAAGAATTTAACCCTCGATGATGAACTTAACAAGTGACTTTGGTTTATGCTTCGTGCGCTAAAGGCACAGAAAACCATGGGTTGAAAGCAACGATGATAGACTGCGGGGATGTTCAACGTGGGAGGGAGAAGAATTTCTGTGTTATGCAATGATTGACACGGACTGATTATTAGAGGTACTTCTGCTGGAGCCGCTCCTTCATCACCCCTTCCCCTTTCCCCCATGTGTTACAGAAAGTTATTTGTTCAAAGCAGCAGTAAACACCAGAAATGGCACAGGTCAGAGGGGATTATTCTGAAATGTTTAATGTGACAAGCTCCTTCCCTTTCAAGCTTCACCATCAAATGCCGTGTACTTAAATTATTCCAGTGTAAGAATCCTTCACTTCACTTGGTAAGTGTTACAGACTCAAAAATGACTTCAGGTGATCTGAGCCTCACTTCTGTCTTCTCTTTGAGATCAAGACTCTCTCCTTCACTTTGATGGCCACAAACACAAGACAATGCACTTTTTCTTCCTGTGATTTTGGATGATGTAGATTCATATGGTGTAAATGTTTTAGTCGCTGTGGCTTGTTCATAAAGACCTGAGGCATAAAATAAACTTTTTCCAGAGTGTGCTTTGGTCCCTCCCTCCCCCCACTCTTCAGGGCTGGTGGGGGGGGGTGGATCTTAGCCCCACGGGGTCCTCACCGTGGCGGCGCCCGGCCCCAGAGGGATAAGGGCTGCCATCATGGAGACCAGCCCTGAGAGCCCCAACCGCGCCGTGGAGTACCTGCTGGAGCTCAACAACATCATCGAGAGCCAGGCCAAGCTCCTGGAGACGCAGCGGCGCCGCATTGAAGAGCTGGAGGGCCAGCTGGACCGGGTCAGCCAGGAGAACCAGGACCTGAGGCAGGAGAGAGGCCCCCGGACCACAGTGCCTGACGCCCCAGAGCACAATCACAACAGTCAGCCGCTGCCCCTCTCCATCCACGGCTCTGCAAACACCTCCACTTCTCAGGCCTCAGCCGGAGCTCCAGGGACCAGGGAGCGCAGGACCCTGAGCAGGCTGACCAGGGGCCTGTCCTGTGGCTCCAATCCTGCTGACCGCGACCGTCTGGAGCGCACTGACAGCACCGACACCAACTCCAGCGCCACCATACGCAGGAAGTAAGTCTTTTACAGCTCACACTCAGTACATACTGGACCCAGCTCTATGATTGCAGGCAAAACACTACATGACCCCATGATGTGGTCAGATAGATACATAAGAGGGTTTGATTTGAGAAACTAGAGCTTCAATTATCTGGTGAAAATATATGGCTTCATATTGAATGACACGATGACAGGTGTGATGAGGCTGTGGCCTGCAGTCACCACAGTAATTCTGGCTGAAATGGTTCCAAAGCCCAGATGAGGAATATGAATGCGCTGTGAGAGAATGTGTTGGATTTTTCATGTGGTTTTGACAGCGTTCAGGTTGAAGTAATGCTCGGCTCATTATGAAGTGATCAGTGCGTAGGAGTGTAGTAGTGCAGCAGATCTAAGCTGGGGGTAGAGCCCTTTTTTTTGTGATTTCAACTTTTGAAGTCTTTTGATAAAGAAGTCCCTTTCACAGTTTCTTCCATTGCTTTTTTAATTTTAGTCTTTTGTCCAAGACCTATTCTTTCTCAAGGCTGACCTGAAATAAGAGGCTGTAAACACAGCTTTGGCACACAGCATGTGCGTTTGTCCCTGCCTTTACTTCAGAACACACACGCAAATTGAGGCACTCTCCAATAGAGCTGGCTTTTGTTCTGCTAGCATTAAGCTCTGTGAGTAGGCAGCAACTCAAGTGAATTCAGTACACAGGGAATATGACACATGAGAACACAAACCACCAGGCCTTGTGTAACAACGTCTTCCTCAAACAGTCCCTTCTGCAGTTATCAGAACCCTGCTCAGTGTGATGACTATTTACCTTTTACAGTTCCAAATCCCTCGTCAATGATTCTCTCGACTTGACCGAATCCCCTATCGATTAGAGCTGTCACTTCCTCAGCAGTCTGCCTCTGTGCCCCCTCTCCTCTCCCCCAAGGGTGCCTTAGTCATTAGTCTCAAGCACATATTAGTTATTTATGTGGGTGTTAAACACACACAAATGTAGATCTTGCTGATCCGCACTTGTTAATGGCCTGTAGCAGCCTGTAGGTCCAGGTTCAGACAAGCGCATCATATAAAGTGTCACATTTAATCAGGAGTCCCCTAACTGGCAGCCATACTGTTGTTGTCTCGCTGTGACCCTGATAAACCTCTAATTGTTTATTAGTTTGGGTCAGGGACTTTCACTTTGATAGAGGACAATATTTATTGAAATGTATAAAATTAGCTTAGACTTTGCAGACGGAGGGGTGATGTGGGAATGGGACATGAAAAGAAAAAACCCAGGGGGTGATAGTGACTGCGAACTTACTCAGCGTGCCACAGTCGAATTGAGAAAAGGTGGAACACACACACACTGCGCGCCCATCTGTCACAGGGTGGTGTGCATAGAGAGGGAAGCCTGAGCACACATGACTCTGCTGCTGTAGTTTGTGCCGCCTCATCTCTGTCCTTTCTGCTATTTACTGCAGGACTCTCTGTAAATTTCAAAAATAGCTGGAATTCAGCTGAAGTTTTTAAAAATGTTAGTTAGTTGATCTTGATTTTGGACTTAAAAATAAATATAAAATTTCCGGGAAAAGATCTGTCTGTTGATGCTGGAAGTAAGTCAGACCTGTTCCCAGTGCATGCTGGACTCTGGTAGGGCTACCCTTTGTTTTCCGGGGTTCCAGAACTCTGGAGTGTACCGTACAATTTCTGTGTTTATTTCTGTGCTGCATGTGAAACTAATTAGCTCATTGGTCATCTATCATTTAGAACAAAAAAAACAAAATAAAACTTCTCTAACCTCACATGAATAGAGTTTTGGGCTTTGCTCGTTGATTCTGCAGAAATCAGCAATATGTTTTAGTCCCTTGTGATATTTTGAGGCATTTTTCCCAGCAAGCAGCCATATTTGTTATGATACAGACAAATGATGCTCGTCCCTGATTTGCTAATCCACCTGTCAATCACGGCCATCTGAACTCGCGGAGAAGAAAATGGCGCCCAGACTTTGAATAAAAATACAGAGAGATAGTATTCTGGACTTTCCAGTCAAGCCCTTTGTCACCAGTTCTGTACATTATTTGAATGGACAGAATTGGCGCAGTCAGGGGTCAAAGGGAGTTCGGTTTGGGGACCGCAGGATCTCATCTCTGCTATATGCAGATGTCTTGATGGCTTCATTAAACCAGGACCTGCAACATGCAGTGTCAGTGTGAAGCAGCTGGGATAAAAGTCAGCACCTCTAAATCAGAGACCATTGTTCTCGACTAGAAAAAGGTGGCTTTCCCTCTCCAGGTTTGTGAGGAGTCCCTGGACGAGTTCAAGTATCTCGGGCTCTTGTTCTTGAGTGAGGGGAGCACTGATTGTGAGACTGGCTGCAGTGACGTGGTCGCTGTATCGGACTGTTGTGGTCAAGAAGGAGCTGAGTCAAAAGGCAAAGCTCTTGATTTACCGGTCAATAGGTTCTTACTCTCACCTACGAGCTTTGGATAATGACAGAAAGGACAAGATCACAGATACAAGTGGTCGAAATGCGTTTCCTCGCGGAGTATAGCTGCTGCTCCTCCACGTGGAGAGGAGCCAGCTGAAGTGGCTCAGGCTTCTGTTCGGGGGGCTGAGGAGGTCTTACGGGCATGGCCCACTGGGAGGACACACAGGGACTATGTCTTTCTGTGACCTGGGAACGCCTCAGGATTCACCCAGAAGAGCTTGAGGAAGTGAGATTGGAGAGGGAAGTCTCAGAAGCCCTGCTCAGACTGCTGCCGCCGGGACCCTGCCCTGGATAAAGCGTAAGACAATGAATAGATGGATATCTGTCAGTTGTTGAGTTGGAACTACACTTATGTAAATTCAAGAGCAATCAAAATATACTCCTCAGACAGGTAATTGTACTTGAAACAAGAAAATAGTCAGAACTACTATAATCAAGATAATAAATTGAAGTATTTATTACTCATTCTAAGGACTGACTTTGCGGTTTAGTTTTGGGTGCTATTAACATCAGTCCCCAATGCCTGATTCTAATCCTCCTAAACGTCAACGTAAGGGTGAACCATGTGAGCAGCAAGCCTGGGGCACAAATGTTTCCCATAATGCCGTGCGTGTCCACAGCACTCTCTGTTGAATGTGTTTTGGTGTTATTTCGAGAAAGGTCACGCTAGTGCACTTTACTAATATTAACATCTTCTGTCTGGGCAATTAAAGAAGACATATGACAGGAAATTATTATTACAACAACTACTTCCATGAGCTTTTAACCATGTTATATGTTCCCCCATCATTATCCTACTCATAGTTGTATTTCAATTGATTAATTCATGTCTGACTAATCGTGCTTTTACTGCATTTGAGGCTTAAATGCTCGGAAAATTTCAATTTTCACCTACCCCGTAGCTCCGCCCACTATTCTGCTTCTTTAAGCTTTTTACTGGCATTTTTAATTACCTCGACAACTCTGGGTATTACATGTAAAATAAAGTGTCAGCAACCTATTTGTCCCATAGTAAAAGCTTTTTTATAACCAAAAAGAAGACTAGTATTTCAATGCACTTTTAACCATTTTACTTGACCTTTTGACCAGACCAAATCGGCTCAATATTTTTCATGTACAAATGGCAGATGAAGAACCTAGTGATGAATAATATTATTTTAAAAAATACTTTATGGTTTGGTATGTCCAGGAGTAGCACATAATTAAAAGCTAATTATGTCACTTAAGCAACTTGTCTGCCATAATGTTGTCCTGTAATGCACATGTCCTGCATGTGAAATGTGTAACCCACACAGAAGGTGGGTCATGCTAAGTGCATGAAAGATTAATTATTGTGACCACAGTATAATTACCACCAGCCCTGCAGTGGTAATTGTTCCTTGCCTCTGGGAGCATGTGCATGTGTCAGAATTCACCTGTGATGTCCGTTATTAGACAGCTCCAGCAGCCCTGCATCCTGCCGGGATGATATGACACCCGTCACTGCTGGGGTGAGACCTTTCTGCTCATATATTTGTGTTCACAGCACACTGGACCAATACAACACCTATCATTATCAACTATATCTTTTTTTAAAATGTCACCGCTGTAGTTTTCCACACAATAATCTTTCTATATTATTAGCCAATAATATTATTATTATATTATTATTATTTGTTATTAGTATTTACCTTGAACCATCACAAGTTTGTGTCCTTTTTTTGTACTATTTAATTGAATCTGAAAACTGCATTTACCTGGGACAATGCACATTTAACCTAACCTTGAGCATTTGAAGAACAAAGTTACCTCTGTGTCACATGTGTCTCAAACTTTCACTAGTATCTCAGTGCATTTGAAAAAGCAACAATACACATAACATTGATGTAGTGCATGTTTCAACACGGTGCATTAGAACAGTGGAAACATAATGGCCTAAGTATCATGCACAAGTGTTTTCATCAGGGCGGATCTGGGTTGTTATTATATCAAAATAGGTCCTTCTTGACTTTAATTTCTGTGTCACAAGAGCTTGATGAATCCACTTTTGTCCTCTCTCCTCCATGTCCCATCATCCTTTGCTGCTCTCTTCCTCTTTGCCCAGAGTGCATCCTCTCAGGCTCTCAACAGTTTTTTACTTGTCTTTGGCAGATTGGGCTAATTGGTTTTGTGCATATGATGTCATAACATGATGTTCTATCTTTTGACATGAGGATATGGTTAATGAAAACTGTTTGATATTGTTTCTTATTTGTTTATCATTTTCTATATGTAACTTTTCTGGTGGAGGGTCTGCCTGTTGCTTGTCTTCTTTGTATTTCCGTCTATCTCTATGGAGACAAGCAGGCAAAGTTACAGGTTCGTTTTGTGACCCTGCTCACTGTAAGAAAGGTTTTTTTTTCTTTTTTTTAGATGAATAAATACAAGCTAGGCATGTAAAATGCTGTATTGTGGAGCATTCCCACCTTTAAGCGAGCAGAAGTAAAGCTTGGATTAAAGATTTTTAAAGATTTCTGGCCAGTAGATTTTATTGGAAAGGACAGTAAAATGTGAGAAATGGGGATTTAGAGAGTGGAGAGACATTCAACAAGTTGTTCAGAGCCAAGAATTAATCACATAATACTGAATGTAGCATATGTGCTGCAACTAAACTCAAACATGTTTGAAATAGCCTCAATAAGTGTGATGAAATTCAAACAAACAGGAATCATTTGGATTAGAGCCTCAGCCGTATATCCACATTGCCCCCTCATCAAATTCTCTAGTGTGACCCTTGTATATTGGGGCTCATTTGGTTGATTTTGCTCCACATGTATCCTAACCCCACCCGCCCTCACAGCCGCTCTCACATACCCACGGACACACTCATCCTCTCCCCCTCACGGCTTCTGTTTCCACTGCTGCAGATATGACTCAGAGAAGCAGCAGAAATTACTTTGTGCTATTCTCTTCCTCGCCACTCGTTCGCTCTTTGCGCTTAGAGCTGATATTGCTTTTCATTATAAACTTAGATTGGTTCTTTGTAACTCATAAATGCAACTTATATTTGAAATTAAATACGGTAGTATTGTTTTAGATCATGCAACTGAAACGCCATATTTGTTGCTCGTGTGCAAATAAAGTAGAACCACTGCACTTTGAGCCTATAGACCTCCACCAAGGCACTAAAATAATGTTGCAATGGGATACAACAAATAATCCCGAACCTGGTATAAAATAAAAAAATCATGTAATTTGGCTGTGTACGTTCCATTGAACTACATCACCCCCAATTGGTCTGGCATGAGTGAAAACACTCTAAACTCAAAACAAAACTTTTTCCCTCCTTTAAGATGTATCCTCGCAAATGTGTATTTCAAGGACTAATTGAAGCAAGAGTCATAATTCTCAAACATCGTGACATAGTAACATTACCCCAGAAAAGTAAACTGATTGTTCTATTGATAAAATACAGCAGGTGACCCCTTTATTCTCCTCCATGTCTTCATACCTGTATTTAGCTCAGTATAAATGCTAAAGTCTGTCTACTGTTGTAGTTGTTGAACAGTTTGTAGTTGTTTTAAACTGAATGGTTGTTATTGAACACGGTAAACTGTTAAATCAATCAAAAATGGTAGATGTAAAACACTGATTTGAAGGTACGCTGTGAGGGCATGTCACCCACTTGTCGCCATGGAGAACTTATTGCTTCACCTTGAATATTCCACAGTATGACATTAACAGTACAAGATCTATGTCTATGACGCTGATTACAGCAAGAATACATATATTTTGCTGTGGATTATTCCTGACAAAGCAATAACATTTCCATAGAAACAGGCAGGCAGGGGCAAATTGTACAGTGTATTTATTTTGGCATATGTCTGCCCTTACATAAAATATGCTACTTATAATTGAACTTTGCTTGCTTTGTGGGCGTTTACAGTTCTCCTTTTAGGAAAGACTATACTATGGTTAAAATGCAGAATACCTCCAAGTGCTAATTGCTTCGAGTAACTGGGTGTAAATTTAAATAATGGGCATGTTGGTGGGTGGAAAGTGAATTTCTTCTGAGCTCCACTCCTGTTCACGAGTGGCTGGGCGCATATTATTCATCACATGTCGCTGAGCACTCCCGACACACCACACAGAAATGACACATTTTGTATTATTAGTGGAGAGGAATCAATAATAGCGTCTCTAGAAGAGTGCGACATATGACGGCGTCTATGTGCAGATGGGCCTATTTACCACGATGGGATGCTGGGTTGTAGTTTCCTCTCGGTAAATCATGCAAAATCGTTCCTCAGTTGAGGTAATCAGTGTTAATCAGTAAACTTGTGCTATAAGCTGACACTCTTAATCAAGAAGGCTAAGGTGGCCCTCCATTAAGGCTGCAGCTAACGGTTATTTTAGTTATCAACTTGTCAGCGATTATTTTTCAAATTTGAAAACGATTATTTGTATTGTAAATTGAGGTGTTTAAAATGCATTTATAGGCAGAATATGGTGTAATTCTGAGTGAATACTTCTAGAAAGGTAATATTTACAGGAATTATTTGTATTATTGATAAAGAGTACAAAGTAGTAATTCATTTTGGTGTCATTTTGATTCAATAATGCCACAGTTTTTGTGAGAAAATGTCTTTTGTCAGTTGTAGTCATCTGGACTCTGTTTTAGAAAAAAACAGACTCCAGATGACTACAACTGAATCTTTTTCTACAATATTAAAATAGTCACAATTATTTGTTTAATTATTGCTAACCTATACTTTTTATTGCCTATGAGTTTATTGCACCAAAGCTGATTTTGAATGTGAAAACATTTGTATTCAAAGAGCACATTACACGCATTAACAATAATCTGTTTTTATCAATGAACTTTTAGAAGGGTCCACCACCTGCTTGTTATTGCTTCGCTTGTGATGCTCCACAGTAGGGCATTATTTATCTTCAATTTATTCCGTTTGAGGTATTTCTTTGACAAAAAATATCTTGTCACCAGTTTTGTCACAATGAACAGATTCGTAGAGCATTTCAAGCAAAGCAATAACTCCATGGAAACAAGCAGGTGGCGAACCTCCCCCAGAGCATCTTTAAAAAAGGATGACCAGTTCCACCACATGAAACCTGTGTCAAATGTTGGGCATCATGTCATAACACTGTTTTGGTCTCCAAGGGTGAATGAGATCAGTAGTGCTATAAAGTTTTACAGAGGAACAGTGAGTGAACCGTCCTTAGTGGGCGCAGGAGAGAAAGAGAAAGATCTACTGTTGTTGCTGTGGAAACTGAAGGGTTGAAGCACAAGCCAGATACTATATTTCCATTTCAGCCTCCTCATACCGCCGCTGTCCCCGAGGGTGTGCGGTCGGATCGGTCACTCGACAAACATCTCTGACTTCTTCAGTTTTTGCCTTACGTTTTGAATGGCAGCTGTGTAAAGATGGTGGTAAATAAGTGAATGTCATTATGCGAAGTCCATGTATCAAAAGGCTCACTCATGAGCCTCCCACTTTCGAACAGTTCTGCACACAGTAATCGACAAAGGCGCGTCTGCAGTAAGTTGTTTAAACAGCCACTATTACTCTGTTTATTGTCTTTGCCATTTAAATGCAGATAAGTGGCACTTCTGAGATGGGATGTTTGTCAAATACGTTGTGCGGAGCAGAATAGGGAGACTGGTTACCGTGGGAACGCTGTGAGTGAAGAACTCTGTGGGCGAGAGACAGAGCAGTGCGGAGAGATAGAGCGAGGGTGGGAGGAGTGGAGCCGGAGCGGGGTGAAAGACGGAGCCAGGGCTGGTGACGCTCGATGGGGTCGCACTGAAGACGGGAACAGAACGCTTTTGGAGAAAATCGAAATTCTCTGACAACCACCGCAATTGTTCCTTATACTATTTGTGAATTATTTGATCAAAATGCAGTTTTAGTTCACTGTGGAGTTGCAGGATTAATCGCAATCAAATCGAAATTGCAATTTGAATGGTCTCAAACCTTCTAACGCTGCGAGGTTTAGACGTCTACAAACATGTTCTGAAATGATTCTGATTCTTGTATTAGTTTAGCCGTTCATATTTCCGTCTTTTCTCAAATGTTAACGTGTGCACTGTGAATTTAATACTCAATTAGAATTAGCATTAGAAATGTTTCCATAATCATACAAGGTCTAGTTCACAGTGCACATTTTAAACATATCCAGATGCATTTGAGAAAAGACATATAAACTGCTAAACCAAGAATCGCACGCATTTCAGAACATGTTTGTATAAACTGCTGGGTAAGCAGGTTTTATATAAGACTCCATAAAGTTTAGTGATTTGCAGATGGCATTGCTATATAAAGAATTGCAGTCTTTTGCAGATTTCTTAATATGACCATCTAAATTGCTATTTAAATTTGATTCCAACAATTTCTGTTATTGTTTTTACTGCAAAACTTCTGTAAATAAATGATTGCTCTCAAATCTCAAGTTTCTCATGGGCCATTCCTCCAGTTTTCATCACACATGGGGCTCAAATGCACTGTAATTGTTTGTGCTGAGGAGATCAAACCCAGCTACGCCCCCCTCACATCTGCAGCGCGCTCAGGGTACAGCAGGTGCCCGGGTGCGTAGTCAGAGGAGTCGTAACTGTAACTGTGCCCCTCCTCGTGCGTTCGCCTGGCACTCAACACCAAACGCCCACACAGGCAGTCCGCACTGTTGCCAAGCAGCAGGAGATCCGAGCCGCACTGCTAACCAAAAGATTGCTCGCGTTAGAAATAGACAAGGAGGGCTACAACTAACACAACTTTAGGCTCCACTGATGTGTCCCACTCAGTCAAACACATTTGTCACAAGCTGTTTGGGTCACACGGTCAGAGTATAGGAGGAGAATTAAGCAATGCAAATATCAGTCTTTTTTTGTACGCTCCGGAGAATGCTATTCACTTTATACTTTTGCAGTCCATCAGAAATGTGCAAAAACGTGCCTTTAAATGTCTTGGCTTTGGTTCAATTATGCACACAAAGTGAATAGCTTGTAAAATGAACTCAAAAGTGCAGAAATATCACTTTTTATCAGCGCACCTCGAGGTCCGAGTTGCCAGAGTTAAGAGTTGCTACAAGCACTTCTGGATATGAAAGGAAAAGACTTGTCCAAAATAATGTAACTCATGGATATCTTGTGTCGTGGCCACCTGCACAGAGCCCCCTCACTCTCCCCTCTGGCCTATAGATAGACGCACCCACTCGCTTGCCTCCCCCATGTGTTGCCCGGGTTCAATAAACTCTGACTCGACATCCTGTTTCCATTTGAATCTTGCCTGCTCCTCCTCTCTCGTGATTGTTTTCACCCTTAACCTCCTCCGTATCCAACCTCACCCACTCTTATGTTGTTCTCTCCACCCACTCCTCTCCTCGCCTGCAGCCTCTGTCAGCGCACCGCTTTAAATACACGCCGCCACACACACTCCGCATGTGCCTTCATTTTCTTTCTGCTATGCAAGATTAATCGCAGTCAAATCGAAGTCGCAAAGTGAGCGGTCGCGGACGGGGATGTCGCAATATCGAATTCGAGTGATTTACGAGATTGTGATTATTGCGAGAAAAAAACGTCATGATTTAACGATCATTCTCGATTTCTGAGACTGTGAACAGTGAAATCTTTCATTTTCTTTCATTCTTGTCGTCTGACATGTTTCTCAAATATCTGAGCAGGTTTATGGAATGTAACTTCTGGAAGCCAGAATAAAGTAAAATGGGACAAAAAATAAGTTATTTACATTTAAGTCTATTTTTTTGGGCTCTAAATTTAACAAAAAATACTTAATTTTGCTTCTATTATTGTCACAATTATTATTATCATTTGGTTCTTACGATTATATTGTGACCTGAATAATCACATTTTTTGATTAACCGAATAATCTTGACATCCCTAGTCACAAATAGCAATGGTTGCAATTTTTTAAGCAACATAATTTCCTTTGAAAACATTTCATACGTTTCTGGGAACTAACGTCACTCAGGGCATTCAACTCTTTGCACTTAAAGCTCAAAATCACATTGATTGATATTTAGTTAAACACTATTAGCACACACATGGAACTTTTCAGACTCTTACAAGCCATGTTTCAGTTGTTAGAGGATTTTTTAGAGTTTTTTTCATGTTTGGCCTTCTGCTAATAATTACAAATGTTAATAATTGATTGGCATTTACCCATAACTTGATGCAACAAAGACAAATTTGCGTTTTGATTTTATTGACCTTTATTTAACCAGGAAAGTCCAACTGAGATTTAGCATCTCATTCATCATAGTTTTTGTAACGCAGCTGTGGTTTTGTATGATGTAATTGTTGTTGTATAAAGGTCAACTCCACGACTTTTCTGATATTTGAGCAGTTTATGCAAATTTCCTTTGGAGTTTACATTTGTTAACATGAGTTTATATGTTGTGAAATGTTGGTGATTCTTGTTTAGCACTTCATTATTCAGTCTTCTCTAAATGTTAATGTTCTGATTAAAATGTACAATGAACAGAAGCCTACAATAATTTAAAAAAAATAATTCCAAGACTAATTGCAATGCTTGACAGAAAAAAGAGCTATTGGATTTTTCTGCAGCCCTTCTGCAAATAGCTAATTGCATTCCTCTTGTATTCCTCTTATAGAAGAAGAGAGCAATCCTTGTCAGAAAAATAGCGATTAGAAGTATTTCCATAATTGTTCAGCTTGTACTTTCAGCCTTGACCTTCTTTGGCCTGTTGTATCTTACAGTACATGCTAATGACAGTACTATCAATGCAGTAGTATAGTGTGGGTATGTGCGCATTGGAGACTGGAGCTTGCAGTGTGTTTATGTGCTCTGGGGATTTTGGCATAAACTACTCCTGACACAGGAATCAGTGCAGAGACAAGGCTGTCAGCGCGGGCCACGCTAGACACTGGTTAACAAGACTAAAATACAAATGTTGGCAGTGCTAGACCACACTGTGAACAAGCTTAGACTTGCATAACATCCCCTCTGTAAATCTGAAGATTCAGGATTAGTTTCTGCTTAATATTTTGCTAAATCATCTTTCAAGAGCCTTTAACCAACGCTTAATTGTTTCTGCCTCTCACACACCATTGCTCTAAAAAAAAAAAACCTGCTCTGAATTTACTCTGATTTCCCCTTAATCTGTGATATAGGTAGGATTCAACAGTGTTGCAGGTATTTTATGAGGATTTATTAGCCTGTAGGCTTTATTTTACTGGACAGTGCAGCATGAAATGGGAATGAGACTGGGGAATGACATGCAACACATTGTCACATATGTGCTATCCACTCAGCTAGGAGCGGCACAGCCCAGTGTTTTTCTTTTTTGAGAGGCAGTGAGTTCTTTGTTGAAAAGATGCTGTGGCACACCAGCCACTAAAACATGATCATAGTCATTATCAAATGACTTTAATCAGTTAATGTCTGTGTCAGTGTTTGGCTTTTAAGATCTACTGGTTTCAAAGCACTTCAAAATAGCAAATGATTACTTTAAAAACCTGTGTGAATTAGGTAACTCAAATTATACAGTATGTTTTATTTTTTCAAAAAAGCTGCTGCTTGTTATCGTGATCTGTATCCATCCATGAACGAGGCCGTCAACACATGGAAGTATAATCAGATATGGAAGATGAATCAAAAGTCACATTTCAACTGGCCCTGGTCCCCCAAACGCTTTGGAACGATTGTTTTCATGGCAGAATGTGTCTCCAGTTTAAGAGCCTGGTCTTCTATGTCAGCAGCTGACGTCACCTGTACAAATGCTTTCTTAATCAATTAAATCTGATTTATTATTTTAGAATCAGAATCAGATTCAGAGAATCAGAATCAGAAAGGGGTTTATTGCCATTGTCAATGAACAAACTTCACAAACATAGGAACTTGTCTCGGCGTTAAGGTGCAACACAAAACACTGAGCAATAATAAAACAACATATATTCAATCAAACAAAAGGGCATGCATTAAGAAACAATTTAAAATTACTATAGTATAAAATAAAAATAAAAATAGGCATTACTATGTACACAAGTTTACAGTTAAGTTTAAAGTTGTAGTGCAGAAAGTGACAGTGCAGTGAGTGATGAATAGTTTTGGTTAAAGTGGCAGGTGTGGCAGAACGCTGCTGCTCGGGTCCTGACTAGAACCAGGAAGTACTATCACATTAGTCCTGTGCTCAGGTCTCTGCACTGGCTCCCTGTGGGTCAGAGAATAGATTTCAAAGCAGCTCTGCTTGTGTACAAGTCTCTCCATGGCCTAGCACCAAAGTACATATCGTACATGTTAGTGCCATATGAACCATCTCGGACTCTGAGGACCTCAGGGACCGGCCTCCTGCTGGTGCCCAGAGTCAGGACTAAACATGGGGAATTTGCGTTTCAGTTTTATGCAGCTAAAATCTGGAACAGTCTTCCTGACGATGTGGGACAGGCCGCTACTCTGACGATGTCTAAGCTAAAAGCAGTTTTGTTTTGCTGTGCATATGATTGAAATGATTCTATTTGCACTCTTCTCTTTTATGTCTTGTGAGTTCTGTCCTGTCTCTGTGATTTTAATGCATTTTGGTCGGTCCCAGCAATTCACAATAAGATGTTTACTTCAAAAGAATTAGAACAGTCACCATAGGAAGGTGCACAAAAAATATGCCCTCTGGTGTTAAATAGTGGAATTTATTTAAAGTTCACATTTGCACCTTTAACATAACATTTGAATTAGGAAAGCAGTTTGAGTATCTTTTTCTGTAAGTCAACAACAAATATATGTTCCTTTGTTTTAATCCCTCGTGAGATTAAATGCATTTGACCCATCCGTCAAACAATGTTTCTGGCAACCTGCTTGTCTCCATGGAGATGTTATTGTTTTACCTGGAATCTTCCACAGTATGGCATTAAACTTATATCCGTACTCAAAAGCAAGAATGTATGTTTCTTTAGCAATTAAAAAAAACACCTGTAGTTGAATAAATGCAAGATAGATCATTATTATTTATTGTTCCTTTAAAATAGTTAGGTGTGAGATTATTTGCACTTTGACTCAACGGATGCTTGAACAAAGTAATGGCCATTATAACCCTCCGACTGAAATTTATATCGAGGCTTATAAATCTGAATTTTCAAGGAGAATAATATCTAAATTCTGTTGGAAAAATGTGACATGTTTTTCATAACCCCATTTCAAAGTGCTTATTATTCACAAGGAAATGCAGACTGTGGGAGAAAATGTGGCAGCCAGGAGGCAAACCACTACTATGTGTTTTAGGACTGTCCTGATGCTCGGAGGTATTGGACTGAGATCAATAAAGTTTTACAGACAGTTTATGACATCACCATCCCACTTGATTTCAGAACTATGTACTTGGGCCTCAGGACTCCTGCCATGGACACAATAAACAGTTGCCTCTGAAGAAGCCTCCTGACGGCAGCAAAAAAGGCCCTCACAAAAAAAATGGAAGACAACATCAAACTGGACTAACATCAAACTGGACAAAAAAAAGGACACATTGATTTGTGTCTATTGTTCTCTCTTGTCTTTTTTTAATTGTACTCTTTGCTTTTCGTTTTCTACAAGCTGAAATTTTAAAAAAGGCACAATACTATATCTAACTGAAAAATCTCGTAGTATCTTGTCATTGGGAAGGCGTGTGGAATTAATTGTGTTTTAATGACGCATTAAACAAAATCAGTGCTGAAGAAAAAATAAGTTATCTTCATCCATTTCTTTTTCATATGATCAGCATTTTTCGACCTCACGGCTTCTCGAGCTTGTTTGCACTGTCGGCTCTGTGTGTAAAGCTGTGCCGAAATGTATCTAATTACAAGCGTGCCGTACCACGTCAGTGCAATTGTTATAAATAGGCCTGAATAGGGAGCCCTGTTTCACACCCGGCTATGGTAAAGCAGCTGCTGACAGCTCATTCTCTTTTAATTGGGACTTTTTATCATGTGCCCTCAGCAAACGTGCGCTCTTCCAATGATTATATCTTCACTGTGATTTTAACTCTCCAGTCATCCAGGAAAGGCCTTATCGACAGATATTATAGTTAAACCAAATTGCTCCACTTGCAACATGTTTTCTTGATGGATCAGAAAGATTCATTTGGTCGTCTTTTAACTATAAACCTTTGTTGCAACACTGGAATTTCCTCATTGTGGGATAAATAAAGGTGATCTTATCTTACCTTATAAATATGTTGATTCTTCTTGCAGACCAGGGCTTGTTTGTTGTCATACAATCAAGCAATCAAGATTTATTTGTATAGCGCTTTTACAATATCCAGAAGGTTCACAAGGTTCATAGGGCAAGAAAAACAGTCGAAAAACATATAATGTATTTAAAAAATACTATAATTGGATGTCAAGAGCCTTTCTAAATAAATAAGTCTTAAAAACGAATTTAAAGAAAGCATAACTTAACAAGTTTTGACTTGCAAAGCAAGACTCAGTCTGCTATCTCAGACCACATTATGGATTGGGACAGAGGAAGATGAACACCACGGCTGGATTAACAGGCTCTAGAAATCTGGAAACGTGCCCATATTAGACTAAATAAAGGCGAGGGGGCGAAACAGGCAGTCGAAACATGTCAAGGTATGACAACAAACACTGATCAGATACAAGATCTATTTGTAATTCTTTCCAGTTGTTTATATCTTATATCTCTCTCCCTCTAGCTCTATTCTTTCTGTTTACACAAATACCTTGTGTTTGCTGTTCACTGCCCTAGACATTGCCTTCGTTTCAGGATTAGTGAAAGATTATCACAACAAAGTTGATTTAAGGTGTCAGTAAAATAAAATAAAAAGCATGACTTGCATTCAGAACTTGATATTTGTTTTAGTTCTGTTGTGCCTGTTGTGGGTTGGAGATTGCTGTCTTATTGATGATTTAATGCAAACAGTGTTTTTGTTATGCTTTTAGATGCAATGTTTTCAGCATATGAGGTAGACATGAGGGAATGAATGTCCTCTGCATTTGACCCATCCTTCAGTGCTGATGGTGAACCCCATGGGCATTGCTCAGCTGTGATAACCTACTGTGCATGCTTAAAGGTGCACTATGTAACTTTTCTGGTCAAGGGTCCGCAACCTGGTTGTCTCCATGGAGATTTTATTGCATTGTTTTGAATATTCTAGTATATGGCATTAACTTGCCTATCTCCATGGAGACAATATACCAGAAAATATCAATTCAGTAAATGCAAGTAGAGTTGGGAGCTATATCAAAAACTGGATAATAGCACAATAATGTTTCTGGAGATATGCAAGATTAGAAAAACGATTCCGAGGGTTGGACGAGACAGTAAGATTAGGTCCCAGAGAACGAGACGAGATTTTGATCATCCTTTTTAGATCATTATATAAATTGCTTAATCCATTTCACAATTTTTGCCTCTCCTCTTTTTATTTGTTTTATTTAATATTTTTGGAGCACTGCTTTTTGTAACTCCTGCACTTAACCCTTTTCTGGTCCAAGCCAAGTGTAAATACAATACGTGGGAATTTAAAGTCTGTCAACATAATTTTCCTCGTGTGCACAATCTTGAGGCAATTTTATCTTGTAAGAGCCTGTGACACGAGACGTTGTCCCCGTCTTAAATGCAAGATAGACAAGTTTAATGACATACTGTGCAACATTCCAGGCAAAGTAATAACATTTCCATGAGCACACAAGCAGGTGACAAACCCCCCACTAGAAAAAACTCGTGTCGTGTTTTCCGTCCCTTCATTATTCAGTTGGATCATGTTGGCCGGACACTAAAAGCAAGTGGGGAGGTCTGTGTTGCCGCCTCTCACAAATCTTTCACACTCGTTCTTATGTTATTTCCGTTCGGTGTGAGCGTTTCCTTGGTAAAAGTGACAGATACTTCATGTCCTTGACGCAGCTGGCCATTCACATGCTAATCTGCACCGCTCACTGCTCAGCTCGCTCGCACACGGCTCATGGTACAGCTCAAATCCAGCATAGGCATTAGGCTGAGTGCATCATATTCAGAACACTGTGATCCCATGTTATGCGTTATGTCTTACAGTATTATCTCTCAAAGTGCTCAGCATTTTCAAGCACCTTTTACAACGTTTTACTACACTGTGGTATTCGTTTTTTGCTGCACATTATCATTGCTGCTTAATTCGTATAATCTAGTGGGCGGCACTGTGGTTCAGGGGTTAAGACCGGGTTCGGGTTTGATTTCCTGACTCCATGATGCCTCTCTGTGATGAGTTTACATGCTATGTGAGTTTTAATTTGAAGACTTTTCAAATTCCTTCAAAGGAATACATGCAGCTCACCCCCAGCGTGATACCATGGCAAAGTATCAATAAAAAGGCGTATGGTTATGTCCTTGAGCAGCACACTTCTTTCACATTGCCTTTTATAAATATGTCATTGTGAATGGGACTGGGTAGTGGTGGTTTGGTGATTGGCAGCGTTGGTTTCTGTACTGTCTTTTGCATGTAACTGAGAATAGGAAAGTGCAATAAAGAAAAATATGGATATGTCTTGTTTATTATCTTATTATAAATCAACCATTAACAAAATTAACAGTAAAAAGCATGGAAATCTATGTTTTTTGTGGTCTGTTTTTTTGCTTTTTGCCTCTAAAATGACAGAAATACTAATAAATTATATTATATTTAGCATATTTTCTTTAAAAAAAAAATCTGTTTAAATAAATATATTAAAAAGATATAAAGACACTGAATAAAGAAAACAATAAATCAAAACAATAACACATAACAGAACTACTGCACATACTGCCCAACATACAGTAACTGTACCATTTTGTCCAAAGTTTGGCCATCTTCTAATAAGTCAGAATGTCATTTTTTCAATTTTTCTATTGTCTATTACTTAGTTGGGCCAGTTTCTGATTGATAGCTCGGTTTGTGTCATAAACATTTTTGTGATGGCCTTCTTCCCTGCAGCTTAAAGTATGCTCCAGAAGTAGCTCCAAAGGTATGCGTTTATTGTGTCCATGGCAGGGGGTTTTGAGACCCAGATACATTGTTCTGAAGTTCAGTGGGATGTCAATGGCAAATTTTAGCATAATTTGAAAACAAAAATGTGTCATCTTGTTGGGGATAACAAGAGGAATGAACTAAGGAGATAAATCTTTATTAGTATGTAAGAGTTGAACAAAAATAAGATCATATTTATTGATCAGACATTCGATTTAGTTTAATCAAAAACAAATTAAAATGTATTTCAATATTAATTTATTTTAAAAAGCCTAAGCATATGATTGATGCTAAATGATGATGACAACAATATCTCAATAAGATTTAGCACATTGCACAGCGCAGTGTAAGATGATCTGTTATTAACATCACTTGTCGGTGGTCATGATGTTTTGGCTAATCAGTGTGTGTCTGTGCTGCTCTCATTGCTGCTGTCTGAGCTGCCATTCTGAAATAACTCTTCATGTTTGTCCTTCCTCTCCTTTATTGTTTTCCACCTGTGTTTCACCTGTCTGTCTCTGTCCTGGATTTCCATGTCTTTATGTGTTGTCTTCTGTGTGCTTTGCTTGCTTCTTGTCAGTATCCGGCCGCAGTCACTTTCGGGGCAGCCCCTCTCGGCCCCCTCCACACCCTCTTCATCCTCGGGCCGTGCCTCTGTGTTGCCCTCCAGTCAGACTGTGCACAGCTTTGCCAGTCTCCATCAGTACTGCTGCCCCTCTGACCAAACCCACCTACAGGAGGACAGGTAAGGGCAGCGTAAATGTAGAGTATTTGAGTAGGCCCCCAGAAACACACCCAAAACTGTCCCCTGCCAGAACCCACCACACTTTTGCCTCAATAACCAGTCAAAACTGAATAAATACTTGCATGATATTGGCTAATCCTCACACTAGGTACTTTTTTTGGCTACGTTCACACTACAGGTCTTGGTGTGCAGTTTATTATAATATATATATTTTTTTGAGGCAGTTCACATTGCAACTAAAATTTAAACCTAACTTTATTTGTGCTCCACTGTTGATGTCTAGCATGAATGTTGATGTTTGATTGTGTTTAATTCCTGTATTTTCCAGTGAAAAATCGCGGCACCTGTAGCATTTCAGTGCAAAAGATCAGATTCAAATCAGATTTATTACAATATATGAAAGTGAAGAGAATTTTTTTTAAGAAAAAATATGATCCAGGTAAAATAAAATAAAAAATCAGTTTCAGCCTGCAGTGTGAACGTTGCCTAAGATCCTGGTTCAGATCTGGAGACGCTGCACACATTTCCTTAAAAAGTAATTTTTTCCCAATCATTTCCCATTCCCAATAAAATATATCACGCTTTACTTGTACCAAAACAACCAGCTGAAAGTACTCCTGCCAAAATAGTACAATTTAAAAGTACACCTGAAAAATACTGCTCACAGTTTTAGCAGTATTTTTATTTATTTTATACAAAACAAAATGATACAAAGTACAATAATTTTAAATGTACGAATAAAATCTACTCCAGTAATTGTTATTGGTTACTTTACTTCTGCTTATATGACACTGACAAGCTGAAAAAGTCTAAATGATTTAGATAATAGTGACAATAGTAAGTTAAATGTGATGCTGTTATTTATTAGTTTGCTAGACAAACCTTGATTAATTATGTTAAGCATCCACATTTAAAACTAGACTTGCGCTATCTCACAAAACAAGTACACCCACATGTAGAAAACTCGCAGTTACTGTCATAAACGATGTCTCCTGGCCCAAAAAGGCAGGTTTTGAGGTTGCTAACTTTTTGTAAGCGTGATGCTTATTAATACAAAAAATGAAATAAGTTTCTCAGAATGCGCATCTTTAATATATGTCATTATTTCTTCTGTGGCATTTCCTGGCTGCCGCTTGCTGAGTGCTTGTTCATCCGTCTTTTAACACTTGTAGATGTGACAAATAGATGGAGTTAGGCACCTCACTCACACAGCGAGACGGAGCAGTCGTTCTCAATAAGCTGAGGGACTGAGAGGCACTGAGTCACAGGAACCTACTGATTCTCACCCCTCCTCATCTGTACCCCTCATCAGAGCATGACGCCCCAACATTGCCCCCTAATGGCATTGCCCTGATATGACATTAATGTGTACACTACTTCTTTACAGTAGAGGTGGGCGTTTTATTGTCAATGTCTACAGGATAATATCGGAATTTATGTTTTGAAGGTATGATAAATGTGAATATTGAGTTTATTGTTTTAAGAAAATGGTTAAGTAAATAAAAATAACATAAACTTGCAGAATAATCTTCCAACCAAGAGTAAAAAGGTGATATTTTTGCACTGATGTGTAGCATTGTCAAAGAAATCAATAGTATTTAATATAAGGGATGTCACGATATCAAATGTTAGTGTTAGTAAATGGGAGAAGAATCAGTTGTTTGCACTATGACCAAACAACTGTAAAATCAGTCATTTGCTTTCTTTCACAAGTCTGGTTTTATTAAATCGAACTTTCTTAATGACAAAGTAATGATATTGTCACATAAAAAATTACTTAATACGTAGTTTGACTTTTTATATTGAACTGAAATTACTCGTTGTTGCTGCCTACGATTCTCATGATTTTGTTGTTGATACAATTTATATTTTGACCTGAATAATCACAATGATCAAATAACTGAATAATATTGACATCTCTACCTGATACTATTCAATACTGCAACTGGATACTCTTTTGAACAAGTATCGACATTGAAAAAACTCACATAAATAGGACAAAGTTGCACCTTTCTGGAATAGTTTTAGAATGGTCTTGATCTTTATCAGATCTAGAGACCACATTGTGAAATTAATTAATTTAATTCATGATTTTTTTATTTTTGAATTCATTTATGACAAATATAAAGATTTCTTAAATTTCTTCTTTTACATTAAATTGTGTGAATGAAAAGGAGCAGAAAAAGGTTATTACTTTTATTATCTGGCCCCACAAAAAAACTAAAATAATTACAGTTCCATCTTTTCAGTCGTAAACACAGCTATTAAATGCAACTTATTTAAATAACATAAGAAGTCATATTAAATTTAGGCAAGGCAAGTTTATTCGTAGAGCACAATTCGTACACAAGGCAATTCAAAGTGCTTCACATAACAGGAAAAAATGCATTAAAATCACAAAGACATGACAAATCACAAAACCTTAATTTAAAGACATTTAAAGGTGCCATTTTCAGGCTATCCGTCAAATTTAAATAACAGAATTTACTTTGCTTTCTCATGTTTTTGTAGCATAGAATATTTTACATTTCATTGAAACACTTGAATACAATTTGAGGTTTTGATTTTACCAATTTAAAGTGTTTCTTATTTCTAGTTTGAAATGACAATATATTGCATGAAAAGGAGAGTTTTTGATCATCTCGGAGGTGATAAAATCAGTATCGAGTATCAAGCCTTTTGAAATTGAGTGTGTTCAGTTGAGTTTTTTTCTGCTCTACTCGAACTCCAAACAAGACTTTTCCATCGCAAAACTATGATCTGATTGTTCTCAGGAGAATAAATCCACTTTTGTCAATATCGTCCACCCCTGCTCTACAGTTAATCTTTATTGTGTGTGCTTTTCATATGTTGTATTACACTGGCCTCTCTCTTCTCTCTGTCTTGTCCCGTGTTGCTTCCAGAGATGAGGCTGAGGAGGAGGAGGGCGTCCATCAGTTCTGTTGTTGCCCTGCGTCTGGCTGCAGTAGCCCCTCCTCGCGCTGAGCCGGGGGCGTCACTGACCCCCTGTTGACTTGAACATTTACCTGTGAAACAAAACTGTCCTTATGCTGCAACATCTTAAGTCTTCCTGTTTTTCAAACTCTGTCCACAAAAGAAAATGTCCATTCTTTTGTCACTTACGCCTTCACTCAGCTTTAGTGTTACGATAAATGTGACATGATTTTACAATTGTGAAACAGTGAAATCCTCAGTTTACTTTCCCTCACGTTGTCTAATACATGCATTACCATTCCTCTATGTGACCAGCTTTGATATATAAAACGATTTTAATGATAAAGTTAATATACAGCCTTATAAAAAACCATTAGATTGACTTGACTTTACCTTTTTTGCAGTTCTCGTGATTATATTGTGACCTTAGTAAACATGATTATCCATTAACCGAATAATCTTGACATCCCTATTTACTCCTCACTTACTTTATGACTTAATTTATGCACTCATTTCTTGCATTCTGAGTTCTTTACTATTTTAAAATCACGCTGTTATAAAGCACCATTGTTGGTAACTGTTTAGCTTTTTATAGACTTGAGTCATGTCAATTCCAATGTCAGTATTTGTTATCTATGCAAATGTCTCGTCAGACCGGGACAATATGGCCAATACGACGTATGTACTTTGTATGTTCTGTCTGTATTTATCTTTATGATAAAAGCACAGTACGTTCCTCCTTCCTTACAGTTTTTACATTCCTGAATCACAACAGAACCCGATGAGCTCAGAGCTAAACATTGTAAGTTTAAGTTTTGTCACCAATTGTGTTTGTGTGGTACAAAAATGCATCATGATGTGTCAAAGTAGCTTCAGTTTTCCTAAAAGATATTAGTTTTGAAAAGATAATCAAAGTCAACAAAAGAAGAAAGAACTGTCCTGGACACAGCTCCTTTTTGTTCTATGCCATGAGTCACCCACATAAATAAAAACCACAAGACGATGTTCATCTAATCAGCGCTCCACTCTTTATTCAGTTCTTGTTTAGTGTTATACTTCGACAATAAAGAAAGGAAAAATATTTTTACTCCAATAATTGTACTGATAATGTGCTAAAACCACAACGGTACGCTGTTGTTGGATAAACCATCTTGACGTTTATGTAGTTAGTGAGTAATAGGGAAATATTCTATGCAAAAGCGCCAGTGGCATCAGGGACAAAGAGGTTCCTTTTTGAATTAGTTTCTAACAGGTTTCTTCTAAATCCTGAAAATACAGGCCTTTACATGTTTGCTTTCACTTGCATTCATGCAGTGTTTACGTCACTTTTGAGTCATAAGCACTTCCCTTTTTCAATTCCAATAAATGAACGAAGCTCAATCATCTGCTTTCAATCTACGGACTTGTTTGTTGTGGTTATGTAATAGAGTGCGTGTCATAGAGATGTTTCTGGGGGCAGGAGAGCAGGAGCGAGGCCGGGTGAGGGAAGTGCGGAGCTGTCAAAAGACTGTCAAGAATGTGGCCTGTACAACTTTGCACAGAGAGTGGATTCACCTCGTGTGGGACTAGCACCATGGTAAGAACTCATTTTGGGAGGTTTTTGGGATATGTTGACGACGATAGTGGCTTTTTGATAAACCTGGGATTATGATGTTGTTGAAACTTGAGGAGGATGGGTATTTTCACTGCACTTTTGCTGTAAAAGGAAACCAAAACTATTCAAACCCTTCAGAAAATAGAAACCTTATTGTTTATTCTTTGTGTATGTAAATAAAGTAGTGAGCAATTGTTAAATAGTAAGTAATAGTTATAGATAAAGTAATATTGGTGGTTGTAGAAGTGGCAGCAACAGTATTACTAATATATACGCAGAAGTCTTATTAATAATAACATTTTAATAGTAGTTGCAATTGTAGTAATGGTTGTACTTTTATTAATAATTGCTGCATTGTCACAGTAATCGTCCTGGTAGTAATGTGCCTTACAAAGTTTGTGTATGAATTATATAATACTAGATGTATAATTTGCTGAAATCTAATAACTAAACTGGGTAGTGTGTGTGTTTTATATTGTGTCATACCATATGTCTTAAAATGTAACAATGTTTCCACTAATTAAAGTAATTTATAGCTAATCAGATAATAAAAATATGCTGCCAGTGTAGCCTCATGTACATGCCTTTCACTCAACAGCTCTCATACCGATCTCATAGTATATAGATCCACCTTATCACCTCTGAGGACACGGCAGTGCAGTATCGAAAGTAGAAACAGAATTACTTAATAAACCAGAAAATTGTTTCCTCTTATTTGCATACTTTTGTGAGAATTGAAAGCTGTTTTCTTGTAAATGTTGTGCGTTTAAATGTCAAGTAGGGCCATGGCAAGCAAAACTGCAATCCAAACTGCTGCACCTTCCCCATTATGCGCCAGCTGACAAAAGATGACAAATAGATTCAAAGTGTAATAGTGTTATAGCTTTATTGGAAGCGGAAAGTGCACCGTTGTTTGTCTACTGTATATATAAGTGCTATCTTCATCCTGATTTCTCTGCCTCAGTGGCACGGATCAGATTAGGTGGAGCTTGCAGAAACACCGGCACACTTTTATCTCAACAAAATCTTTTAATTCGTGTCATGACAAACTGCCGGGTCAGAGGCAGTAGTCAGCGATGTCTCACCTCTTTGGACAGTGAAATGGCCACCGTGTTGGCGTTGAAAAATTCTCAACCATGAATGATGTTATTGTCTGTTTTGGAAGAGTGCAACAATGAGAGAAAGCTTTGTTCGTGCACTGAATCTAATCTTTTTCCTGACGCATAATTGCTGATCCCAATCATTGTGCAAATTAATCATTTTTTGCAGTAATTAGCGGGGCTGCCTAAGGATATTTGACTTAATTTGATGCTTAGGGATATTTGTATTTGTCTGATAATCTCCTGTGACATTTAAATTAATAGAGGTGAGTTTGAAGTGAGTTGATGTTATGCCACGTGCTTTTCTCCATGGAGATGTAATGCTTCATTTGGCATATTCCACAGTATGGCATTACACTTATCTATCTTGCATTTGTTTCATTTTGGATGCTTAACTAATTCAAAAATACCTTGGAAAAACTACATTCGAATAGTTTGTGTTTTCTCCACAGAGCTGACCTTTAACTTGGTCTAGTGGTATCACCATGGCGACAGATACATTTAATACCATTGTGCGGAACATTCTAAGCAAAGCAAGAGCAGTTACGGTACATTTCTCAATACAAGTTACGCAGTGCACCTTTAAAGAAGACTTTGGCAAATAAGCTTTTTGGACTTTAGCATGTTTAAAGTGCAAGACATGTTCTGACGTTTTTCTAATTATTACTTTATTAGTCCCTGCGGTAAATATGTATCATAGTTTTACACCAGGCAAGTTGTAATTTGTGGAAAAATATGGAAAATGAACAATTTTACTGGAAGTAGAGCTGAATCCCTCTGTGATGTCATCAATAAGCGACGTAACATAAAAATGCAGACAATTTACACGCAACTGACACAATTTTCTGACATTTTAAACATTAATTTAACAAAATAAAGGTGTTATCAGGGATTATTGTTGGTCATTGTAACAGGTTGTGGAATGTCCAAACAGGAAGTAACATTACAAACACCACCAAAATTGTCAAACTGAAACCTAAATCTAATCATGTTCATTATGTTTTAGTGAAATGCGCATTCTAACCTGTCATAGGCACTTTAAGTAGTTCTGTTTGTTGACATATTTTTTGTCTCCTTTTGAAGACGTACAAAAACGCTTGATTTCACCTCCATAAGGACCAGAAACCAGAAAGTGCTCCTGCCTATCCGTTCATCGCACTAATCATTTCTGCGCTTGTATTGCCTTGATTATGAAAAATCTAACTGCTATGTTGTTGACTGTGCTGGCATTTTAAAATTCAAAATGCTTCACTGCTCTCTGCTGCCAGCAAACGGTGTCAGACTCCTACTCCAAATGTATTAGGTGTCTGAAAGTGAAAGACAAAAGGTTGCAGAATGTAGAGGGACCTCATATGAAATCATCAATAATATGATTAACGTTGTTTTGAATATAGACGCATCGTTTGAATATCGGGTGCTATAGTTTATTATATTTTTAATGGTATATTTCACCATTGTGTCTTCATTGGAGACTGACCACTGCAAGGATCTTAAAAGTGACACGTTTAAAAAAAATAATTTGACCATATTTTTCTGTTTTTCTATATATTTTTTGTTTATAATACAAACAATTCAGTTGTAGTCATCTGGACTAAAACAGAGTCCAGATGACTACAACTGAATCTTTTTCTACAATGGAACACTCCTGGACGAATGAGGGATTACACCGACAATACAAACAATGTTATAAAACAATATTTCGGCACTTTTGTGGGTAAAAGAGGCCTTTCACTTTTTAATAACACTCAACTAATAGATTTACAGCTAGAAGTTGACAGTTTATAAATTTTTGTATACTATTGTGAATGTTTTTTTATATTGAGTCTACCAACCAGAGCTGATTTTTAAAAAAAATGAAAAGAATTTATGTTGTAAACTTTCCAAAAAGGCTATACGGTAATATTTCAGTACTTTTGTGATTCACTTTACCGACATTTCACATTTGCCTGATAACTAAACCTCTAATACATTTAAAGAAATGTTTTAACACATTTCTGTTGGATTGACTATTGGATTGAATATCGTTTTCAGGACACTCCAAAAAAATATAATTTTTTTTTCGCCCTCCTCTTCTTACAGCATATCAGGATACTCCAAAAATATATTCAGATATTCATTTTGTCAATCTAGCCCACCTTTAGTGAAAAATCTCCGATGGGAATGTTTCAAAGAAACAAGAAAAACCACGCATGACTTATCCCTTTTAATAACTGTTGTCAGTCAATGGTCATGAGGAAATGAGTCGAGAGACAGTTTGTGAGGTCGATGTAATTACGCTGCGGGTTGGGCCTCGGAGCCCCGCTGCTGTTTCAGACCACCACTGCTCCTGCTCACTCCACCACATCAATATTATATGAGCACAAACCAGGGGGCGCCTTTCAACACTTTACAGCGCCCATTCATACCTCCATCTTGTCAATATCTCCTCCATTCTGCTCACACTTAGCTGTTTATTGCAATCTTACCATCTGTTAGAGCGCTAATTAAATGTTTTGAGGCAGTGGGCTGGTCTTTATGAGGCAGCCCCTGGAGAGCGCTCTCCCTGGCACTGATGAAGCAATATTCAGTCAGAGGAAGTCTATCTTACATAAGTAATGGATGCCAGCTGTGAAATAGCCACATGTTTTATACTGTTTTAACTGGAATATCGTTGTTCTGCTGCTCAACAATCGCCTCAGGCTAAAGTGAAAACTGGAGGAAACAGGCATGTAATGTCATCGGTTGATTTCTGTGTGTTTAAAATGTGCAGAATGTTTAGTTGCTTGTAATCTATACTATAAAGCTATAACATTTTTACTTCATGAGGGCTGTGCAATTAATTAAAGTTTAATGGTCTCAATTCATCAATGGTTCTAGAGCCAATTCTTTGTCAATAAATGCGTTTTTTTTCCAAGGAAGAATTTTTTGGGTTAAATTACACTGATTCAAAGTTTGTCTTGTTTATGTTCAGGAAAGTGTTAGAAAAACCAAATCGAATAGAATAGAGTTGAATTATCTTCTGGAAGATATTTGTCTCGGACTAAGTGCAAAATTTGTCACATTTACATTAAGGACAACAACAAAAACTCAACAATAGTAAAGACAAAGCACAAATTCATTAATTCATGTAAAAACATGCTAAATGAAAGTAACGAGAAAGCGTGTGTAATGGTAAATTGCATTATGCTTGAAAGATGTTAAAGTGCATTTTCTTTGTTTAAGTCATTTAGAGTTCAGTTAGATTGATGAGATAAGATACTTTGATTTGGATTTACTGTATATAAAAAATATATTTAACTTTTTTTCTTTTCTTACATCTGGCTCTCAGGAAAGATTTTTATGGTTAGTTTCTATGGTATGACCACCTTTCCAAAATAAAACCATATCCAACAAAAAAAGTGCATAATGTTTTCTACTGGTCTGGCTTTCAATATGACATATGACAAGAAAACATTATTATACAATTTCAGATTATATATTAATTGTAAAATAAACTAGACATATTGTGAATCTGTGCTATTTAACACAAAAACAATCCAATTTACTTGTCCAGAGTCTGAACTCTGCTCCAAACAAACGGGTTTACTGACAGGATTGGCTGTACTAGTCGATCATTAACGATTTGAAACGACCTGGATCTTGATTTGATTAAAAGTCCAATAATGGCTCAGTTTTCTCTCACTTTTCAGAATAAACAAGAGAAATAGCACGGAGTTATGGCCCTGCCCTCACATGCATCACCCAGTATCTACAGTTCACCATTGTGCCTTCACTGGATATTGACCATTGCAAGAAACCAAACAGAGCTCCACAATCCTTTCTACTTCTCTTTTCATAACAAATGAAAATGTTCGCTCACCACCTAGTATACTCCACCCACTGACTAACTAAGGTGCCCGATATTTAACTTCACCTCAGAATGAACATTAATTAATGCCTGGTTTGTGTGTGTGTGTACTTGCCAGAACCTTATTTTGATGTGTATCCATAAAACTGGCTATAATGTTGCGTGGCATGATTTACATTGGTTTTCTGGGGCGGGAAGTTACTATCATGTTGCGTCTGTTGTTTATCTGGTGGCACTGCATTGACTTTAGCTGCTCTCCACCCCTTAAAAGAGCAGTTCATTACTCTCACTTTCTAATTTATACCATACAAAACATCACAAACGATGAACCCACATTTTTTGGTCAGATATGATAAAGCATTGATTTGACTTTTTGGAGCCTTTGTCACTATAAATGGAGGTGGGAAAATGCTAATGAAATGAATCGTGATCAAACCCTGTGGTGTTGTTATCCGCCAAACCTGAAAGATGATTATTTGTTCTTACTCTCCCTATTGGTCTGTATTTGTCATGCTTTGAGTAATTGACAGCTATATTTAACAGTAAAAGTAAAACAAAAAAAAGCATGTCTTCAATTGCCTCTTAAAGACCTCTTAAAGGGTAAAAGAATTGTGGTAAAAATCTAAATGCTTGCTTTGTTAAGTTTTTGTCATTTTGTCCACCTTTGTTTACAATATTTGCAGGTTCTTTTTAAATGTTTTCATAGCAAGAAAAGTAATGCACAAATAACCATTCACAACCTGTGGAGCATATTCAACACCCACCACAACTATGATGATCACAGTCAATATATCGTCATAGCAACTACTCATCCTAACAACCGCCTCACGCCCACGAGCAACCAACAGCAACCGTCACCAAGCAACCCCCTCCCTCTGCTCAGCTCCTCTATTTAAGGAGGCGAGGAGGAGGAATGATAAATGATGCTGCAAAGTAAAAACTAAAAAAACTCTCTGTGCTGCGCGATGTCCCAGGGGTTTGATCTCTGCACACATGCAAGGTTCGAGTTCCAGGGTGTCTTCTTGGCCCCCATTTGACTCACTGTCTTGTCAAAGCTTTTATGGGCCAAAAAGTGATGTTTATGTCACATCATCTTGTTATTTGTGGTTTACATAGTTAATAGTTAGAGCTATTGAAATGCTGAGGTGAAAGCATTTGTACTTGCGTGTATGCTTTTTAGAACATAAATCAAATTCTGCCCCCCCAAAAAATATGTGTATGTATATATTATATAATTAAGTTAAAGGGGCAGTACATTTATTTATTTATTTATTTATTATTTACCTTACAGGGGCTTTTGTTGCCAAAAGAATACCTTGAAAAAATGTTTGTTACTGTGAGTATAGTTGCCTTTCTACATAGCTGATCTGTAATGTAATGTCACCTGCTTGTTTCCATGGAAATAGATAGGTTTAATGCCATTTGTGGCACATTCCAGGCAACACAAGAGCAGGCCCTCCTCCAGAAATGTTAGAGTGCACCTTTAAGAATAGAACCTAGTTGATGTAACCCCACATTTGCTCAGGAGTGGTCCATCAATAAGAATAGAAGTGTCAAATGTGATTTGGTCTAAATGGGAGACCTATGAAAACACAAAACCACATTATATTTTGGATAGGGGATGTAAAATGAGTTTTAATGTAGACGTTTGTGCCTCTCTGTTAAAACGGTCCATGTGACTCTTGTGCAGAATAATGGACCTGTCCAAAGTGGAGAGAAAAATCTGGCACAGGAAATCCTGTCAACAAACTGCATTATGCAAGCACTTTTCTGCTCCACGCAAACAAAATAGCCAGTCTCAGCAATGACCTATTGTAAAGTTTAGATACCTTGAGATTCTTTCAGGCATTGCACAGAAGTGTATGTAATTTAAGAGGCTTATCTTTGGAAAGTTGACGTGTTCAACACAATGCTATTTCCACATGCCGGTTTATGGAGGTCAGCTGGGCACTGCTGAGTGAAGGGGTGCGGCTTGTACAGGGAGGAAATGTAGGCTGGAGTTTGTTACTTTAGCTGCCCTCACAACCACACACACTTTGAAGGGGATTGTTTTGGGATTGTATCTAAAACTGGACAGATTTTGGAATTTGTATGCCAAATATTGTTATCATTTATTCTTTTTTTCCTTCTTATCCGATTCCAAAGTAAAAGCGTAAGTGACGGTGAATGTGACAGAATGTGATAATTGCTGTGTTTTGTGACGCTCTTGAGGCTACAGGTGCTATTTACACTTACAGTTTCCATAACAACCAGGTCATTCCTGTCAGAGCGGAGTTGCTGGTTTTTATATTGCTCCAGTAGCTGTGTGTAACAAGCTGAAAAAAGTAATACTATTTTAACAAGTTGCTGTCTGATGCATGTTGGACAACCTTGTTTATTAACTCTTACGGGGTCAGTAAAGACAAAGATAGTGATCACAGGTGTTTATATCTTTTGGATGGGGAGTTCCTCATAAATTATTGCGCTACAGTTTAAATAGCATACAGCTTATTTGATGAAAACAGTATGGCCTCCACAAAGAAATGGCTAATTCCGCACCGCTCAAAGCTGTACATGTAAGTTTCTAAGAATCTATCCTTCAGTTTTCAGCTACAATAAACTGCTCTGACAACGTGTTTCTCTCTGCAGTGTGGAAGGAGACTCTCAGTGTCCAGACTCCAGTGCCCACAAAGACGGCTTGTTCGGCCAGTCTCCATACTTGCGCAGCTCTGAGCGCTTCCCCGACAGCACTACTCCAGGGTCCAGGGGCCCCACATGTGTGTCCGCCTCCAACTCTGCCAACTTGGCCTGGGCGCTGCGGACACGCCACCAACCAGCCAGTTTGGCCTTGCGCAAGCAGGAGGAGGAGGAGAACAAGAGATGCAAGGCTCTCTCAGACAGTTATGAGCTTTCAACAGATCTGCAAGATAAAAAGGTACACAGTGGCATTTGTATTTCTCACATTCCAGTTTTATGAACATGGGACTCTTTGTTACAGGTGGAAATGTTGGAGAGAAAGTATGGAGGCTCATTTGTAAGTCGCAGAGCTGCGCGCACAATTCAGACGGCCTTTAGACAGTATCGCATGAACAAGAATTTCGAGCGCCTTCGAAGCTCAGCCTCAGAGAGTCGCATGACCCGCCGCATCATCCTGTCCAATATGAGACTGCAGTACTCCTTTGACGAGCGCCAGCCACAGCAACAGGCTCAAACACAGACCAACTTCACCCATAGTGTGGCTATCGGCCCCCCTCACTCCCCAGACGCTGACCGGCCCGGAGACTACACGCATCTGGAGGACTCCTTCTCCAAGCAGGTACAAGAACTATGCTATAAGCTTCTTTTCCACCGGTTATCAGCAACACTTTTGATCACACACAGGCAATGCATTCATAAATAGAAGTGGGTTTAACTCCTGAATCTTGTCTTTTGTCCAGGTAAAGTCACTAGCTGATTCCATTGATGACGCTCTCACCTGCCGCACAGGTCGCAATGACTCACAGGAGGGCAGCCGGGAGGGCAGGGGACTGAGTGAGGACTTTGGGGAGTGTGTCTGGAGCAGCAGCAGTAACCCATCCTCTCAGAGAGGGCTCGGAGACAGAGCCAGGGGTCCAGGGGGAGGACTGAGCATGCATGGAGACAGCACTGCCACCTCATACAGTGATGTCACACTGTACATGGACGACGGGATGCCCTCCTCCCCTCTGTCCCTGGACCGAGCGCCCAGTAGCACAGACACAGAGTACTGGGGTCCTGGGACAGGCGTGGGGGGACGAGAGGACAGCAGGGATACAGAAGGGGGAGGGAGCAGTAACAGTCGCCGCAGCACGCCCTGTACAGAGTGTCGTGACTACAGGCTGAGAGGAGCACATCTGCCTCTGCTCACCATCGAGCCGCCCAGTGACAGCTCCGTGGACATGAGTGACCGCTCCGACCGCGGCTCTCTGAGCAGACAGCTGGTCTATGAACAGGAGTCTGTGGTCGGCTCAGGCTCCCCTCAGGGAACTCTCAAGCACTCCCCGGGCACAGGAACTCGCCCCTCATCTACAGCTGCTGCCCAGGGCCAGACACGGCCCACAGGCCGGCCTATCCCCACTCACATCCCTCACCAGGTAGTGGCCCATCACCACCATCACCACCACCCCATCCACCACCACCAGTACCCCGACACTCCCTCCTCCTCTTCCTCTCCTCAGCAGCCCCCCACCACACCGTTGTCCTCCTCATCCTCCACAGTGCTGCCCCCTGGTGGTTTGGAGCAGCCCTGTTGCTCAGATGGGGACAATGACTCGCTAAACTCCACCACAAACTCCAATGAGACGGTCAACTGCAGCTCTGGCTCCTCATCCCAGGACAGCCTCCGAGAGCCCCTCCCACCCCTGGGCAAACAGACCTATCAGAGAGAGAGCCGCCACAGCTGGGACTCTCCGCCTTTTAACAGTGACGTTGTTCAGAGACGACAGTATCGCATCGGTCTCAACCTGTTCAACAAGTAAGATGTTAAACATAAGCAACTAGCACTGGCTGTAACACAATATTTTCACTCATTCTAATTCTACAGGAAGCCAGAGAAAGGGATCCAGTACCTCATAGAAAGGGGGTTTGTATCTGACACTCCAGTTGGTATTGCTCACTTTATCCTGGAACGGAAAGGCTTAAGTCGACAAATGATTGGAGAGTTTCTAGGAAATCGACAAAAACAGTTCAACAAAGATGTTTTAGAGTGAGTATGCATTACAAAAGTAATTTTGAGATGCAACCAACACACAACCCCTGTATTTTGTACTTAAAGCAGCCTTGTCCACTTACAGCAGCCTTGTCCACCTTGACCTTTACTCCCATATACTATAAATTATTTGTACATGACTTATTGTCCATATGCTCCCTGAGTGTTGCTGGGTCTCAGGGGAATGTTGTAAGGTGACTGTGCCCTCTGCGTTACAGCTGTGTGGTGGATGAGATGGATTTCTCTGGAATGGACCTCGACGATGCTTTGCGGAAGTTCCAGGCTCAGATCAAAGTTCAAGGAGAAGCTCAGAAAGTGGAACGGCTCGTAGAAGCATTTAGGTACGTATTTGGGGATATTTTAATTGTTGTTTTTCTAAAATTGGGTAATTTCACTCTATCAAATGGGGGCGAAAGCAGTGTTGCTGTACCTATTATGTGGTTACAAATGTTGAATGTGATAATTGCTTATTCAAGAATGTCTAATACACTAATATATTTATCCAACCACAAAAAATAATTCTGTATTATAGGAATTCACTTGCCACATCTCAATTCAACACCAAGTCTAATCGCTGGGTTTCAGATTACATTACAATATCCTATAAGTGTCTGCACGTAATACTGTATACATCTAAACTAATGTGTTCAATTGAGATGGCTCAGGCAACATTAATATTGTGCAGTTTTTGTGGTATAGTTTGGTCATTTATCAAATCCCTAAATTAAACTATGATTATTTTATCTTTGGGGATTTTCCTTTTCGATATTTCTTATGAAAATACACTTTGCTATTGTCTTGCAGTCAGAGGTACTGTGTGTGCAATCCAACCCTCGTCCGGCAGTTTCAAAACCCTGACACCATCTTCATCTTGGCCTTTGCCATAATCCTCCTCAACACAGACATGTACAGTCCAAATGTAAAAGCGGAGAGGAAGATGAAGCTAGACGATTTCATCAAGAATCTCAGAGGTGATTGATCATTTCTGCCAATATTTGTCTTCATATTTTGCCATTGTCCGTATAAAGTTCATCTGTTTCAATGCTTTTTTCCTAAGGTGTAGACAATGGTCAGGATATCCCGAGAGACTTGCTTGTTGGAATCTATCAGCGTATACAGAAATGGGAACTCCGGACGAATGACGACCATGTGTCCCAAGTGCAAGCTGTGGAAAGAGTCATAGTGGGAAAAAAGCCAGTGCGCAGTGTAGCTCCCTCAGTACTTTGCAAATGCCATTGGTAGACAGTAACAACATTAAGTCTTTAAATCTATATTTTTACCTTGGTGGCAAAAAGGATAACAGGCTCACTTAGATAATTAGTGCGGAGAGTAATGCATTTGTAAAGGCGGCAGCTTTTGGTGCTGAAATAGGGTTCTAATCCACCCCAGGCTAAATTTGGACAAAGCAGTGAAATAAAAATTCCCATTGAACCTTGTCAAAAGCTTTCTGGGCATTAAGTAATATCACATCTACAGGGTATGTGTTTTGTTCATCCACGAATTATAGCCTGATTATGTACATTTGATACCATTTGGCTAATCTATCAACTTTTCAGTCTTTATTACACCTTTCTCACTTCAAATTAAATTGAAGGCAAGTCTAATTTGTCTTTTCCCTCCATCCAATCGAACCTTTTGAAAACCCTTTTAATGTCAGAGGAAGATGACATTAATTTACTGTCCTTTTTTATTACTGTAGTAACTTGCTGATTGTCCAATTGCGTGTTTAGTTGCTTGTGAGCCTTCCAGTTTATTCTTCCTCTTTATTAGAAAAAAACATGTTTTAATCCCAAAAAGTATATATATTTTGCTTTCTTGCTGTAAATTCATAAAGGTTAAATTTGCGCTGATATATTTTGCAAAATGTAGCACCATTAAATGATCTGGCCAATCAAACGTTGAACCTTATCATTGTTAGGGATTGGCTTCACAAATATTCTAAATCAATCATGTGGCTAAAAGTCCTTTCAACTGACAACAATGACACCTTTTGTTATTGAATAATTCTTTCATTTTGGTAACTCTACCTTGAATAATTCTACCATTTTGGCTCAATAGAAAAATAGTAATTTCACCTAACAAGCAATAGACAAGGCCAGTCTTTGTTTTTTATTGATAGGCTCAGTAATTACAGTCATATTCACCATCAATCAGGACAAACTATCTAAATTTTGACAGCTAAACAGCAAACTCTACAACAGAATTGGACTACTCTCCCGCTCAATTTAAAAAGTATGGGCATTAAAATATTGTGATGTCACGTGAACCCAACCTATTAACAGACGCTGCAGTACTAGTGAGCCACAGCAGTAAGGCACATGTTGCTGATTACTTCCATATAAATAATAACAATTTATCAAATCCGTAATGCGTAACTATTATAAGTTCTTTCCACCACTGGCAATTAGTGTTGTGGGACTGTTAATATTAGTGTCATGTTTACTTCCACAGGATTCAGTGTCTTTCTTGTGTGAATAGGTGCTGTCTCTTCCACATCGTCGACTCGTGTGCTGCTGCCAACTCTACGAAGTGCCCGACCCAAACCGGCCTCAGAGGACAGGAGTGCACCAGCGAGAGGTCTTTCTGTTCAACGACCTGCTGGTGGTGAGTCAGTGTTACGCTACAAGATGTTTACAATCTGTCTGATTTTCGATTAGAATGTGTTTTTGTCACTCTCACAGATGGGGGACACTAGCCAGTATTCTTGTTTTGATTATAGTATTTTCATATGAATCATCCAAAATGTTAAACCAGGTTATTTTATTGTATTTTTTATGATGTTCGGGTCCATTAGCTTGCTTTATGCATCCAATCACACCACAAAGTTTGCATAATAACAATTGGTCAAACACATATGACTATACCATACGATATTGTCACAGCAATACCTGTTACCTGTTTACTTTATTTCTTTCCAAAGGTGACCAAAATATTCCAAAAGAAGAAAACCTCAGTGACCTATAGTTTCAGACAATCTTTCCCTTTGGTTGAGATGCAAGTGCACATGTTCCAGAACTCATGTAAGACTTGTATAGGTAGGATTAATGTTAGACACATTTTAATTATCTTTTTTCCCTACATCAGACTACCCTCATGGTATACGTCTGACCTCCGCTGTCCTGGGTGGAGAAAGAAAGGTGCTCATCGTCTTTATGGCACCCAGTCAGCAAGATCGCACTCGCTTTGTGAGCGACCTCAGGGAGAGCATTGCTGAAGTCCAGGAGATGGAGAAATACAGAGTGGAATGTAAGCATGGACAGTTGGTATGCTCTGGGCGGCATCTAGTGGTTGAAGTGCAGATTGCAGTTGTCTTGTGTTCGAGCCTGTTACACCCTGCACAAAAATGCAGTCTTTAGAAAGAAATTTGGGAACAAGTTTTTTTAATTTTTCTTTGTAATTTGAGGAAGATAAAATTTGTTTTGCTTTAGTTTTGCATTGTATAAAGCATGTAGTAAAGAAATACAAATTAAATACATAAAAACTGCAATTGTTGTAGTGTTTGCAGGGTATATCGTAGTGTATATAGAGCTTATTTAGAGAAAATGGGATGGATTTGGTATACGTCTTAGTTTAATCTCTGATGCATCCTGTGTTTAACAGCTGAGCTGGAGAAACAGAAGGGTGTAATGCGCCCAAGCCTGCTGACTGGAAGCGTGGTGGGTGGTGTTGGCCATAAAGGTGAAGTTGTCAATGGCTCTTTAGGAAGAACCAGTTTTGATGACAACTGCTCAATGGGTGAGGGCCTCAAACGCACCGCACTCAGCTCATCTCTCAGGGACCTCTCCGACACAGGTGAGACAGTGATACATCACTATCATTATACACACTTCCAGGACTGTATGTTTCCTCTTTACCGCTTGATTTAATGGTGATTATTTGGTACTATCATCTGTAAATACACTGCCTGTCCAAAAAAAGTCACCACTTGGAATCTGTTCAGCAAATACAGTAGGTCCAAGCCTCCTGCAGGAGAACTACAGCATGAGTGAGGATTTTTCAGCTGCAACACGGTATTTAAACACGACTGATGCAGTGAGTGGCTTCTCATTTCTGAAACAACATGTGGAAAGACAAATCCCATGGTCATGGAAAAGATGTCAGCGTGTTTGAGAAGGATCAAATCATTGGTATCGAGCAGAGAAAACATCTAAGGAGAAGCAGAAAATCATCTACTACAGATCTGAACCCCAGTGAGAGTGTTTGTGACGAGCTGGAGAAGGCTTTGTGCAGTGGTCACTCTCCACATCATCCATACAAGATCTGTGTGAAAAATAATGCAACACTGGATGAAAATAAATCTTTTAGTATTGCAAAATCTTATTGAAATTATGCCACGTTGAATGTGTGCTGCAATCAAAGCTAAAGACGGTACAACGTTATATGAGAGCATGTGACTTTTTTTTTCTGTGGCGACTTTTTTTTTGGACAGGCATTGTACATCTGACACCTTCATAAAAGGTTCTCATTCTTTGCCTCATGCAATCTTTCGCTTTTGCTAATTTTCCTCTTCCTACTGGGGAGCAGGGAAGCGTGGTCGCAGGAACAGTGTTGGTTCTCTGGACAGTACCATGGAAGTAAGTCTTCAAGATGTTGCTCTGTTTCTCTGCTAGAGCTGTCCCTCCCTTTAAAATCTAATTTCCAACCATGCTTTAATGTGTAATGTTATGTTTGCCTGTGCTTGATGTTATTGTTTTGGCATGTCCTTGTCCTGTCCTGTGTGTGTACAGAGATATAACAAAGTATTGCTGAGTACATGATGCTCCTGTATGTTCCCAGGGTTCTGTCATTAGCAGCCCGCAGCCGCACCAGCGTTATGCAGTGCCTGGGGTTGTCACTGGATGTTATGGATCAGAAGACTTCCGGCCTCACCGCCCCATCCTGAGCCCCGGAACGGGGGTGGGGGGTGGGCCGGGGCAGCAACATACCACTGCTGGGACAGGAGTTGGGGGAGTCTCCAGCAGTGTAGAGAGAGCAGGAGTGGGGAGTGGCCCTGGGGGGAGCAGCAGCAACAACAGCGGCTCTTTCCTGGGCTCACTATTCGGCAGCAAGCGCGCCAAACCACCTGGGCCCCTTATTCCACCGGGGCCACAGTACCCCGCACCTGTCCCCCCACCGACTACAGGGGGGCCCCCTCCTCACTCCCCATCATCGCTGTGCCAACTAGAGGGGGGGCCTACCAAGATTCAATCGCTGCACGCACAGTACTGTCACGCGAACACCGTGCAGCCACCTCCACCTTACTATCATCACCATCGTTACCACGTCCAACCTATCCTTCCACCTTTACAAGGAATTTCCCCTCTTACCTTACAGAGAGGCCCGCTACACTGTCGGCCTCCTCTCGGCCCACCGCCACTTACCCCGCACCCGCAGCTGGCCCATCTCTCCCAGCTATCCCAGCATGGGCTTCAGAGTCGCTTCGGAAATATGGTGGTGGGCTGTCCCCCGCCCCTTTCTCCTCACTCCCAGCATTCCCCGAACCCCCTGGCCCTGTACCATGTGCAACCCACACACTCAGTCAGAGGGGGAGGCGGCCCTGGTACCAAACCTCCACTAACCCTGTCCCATTCCCACCCGCACCCCCACGCACACTCCCAAACCCACCCCGGACACGTGCACACACCACACCCGGGCACACACTCCAACCACCAAACACACTTCATATTCGGCACTCTGCCCCACAATCTACCCTCCGCTACCGTGAATGCGCATCACGCAGCGTCCGCCGGCCAGTATCTGCCCCAGTACCCTCCTCTTTCTTCTATCCCCCCTCCCCCACCGCACTCCCCTTTACCCACCCCTTCGTCCCCCCTTACCCCTCTTACCCCTCTCTCCCCTCTCCCCCCCCAGCACCCCGGGCCGCCTCAGCAGGCGCCGCAGGTGACGGGGGCTGGGGCGACAGGTACAGGGGGCAGCTCCAAATCCAAGCCTATCAACCGGATAAGTACCGTAGTGTGAACCGCACTTGGTCTCGGAGCCTACGTTCGGACGATCGAGCGGAGCACAGAGCCAGAGGCCGGACCAAAGCGTCACGGACAGAGAGCAACAGCAGCAGCATGACTGACAAGAGGAAACGTAGCCTGCTTCGGCTCTGCTACTTCCACCTGCGGTTCCCTCACATGTAGGTGGAGCAATGAAGAGGAACATTTTAAATGCGCCAACACACAATCAGAATAGTCTATAGCCATAAGATGAAAAACTATATACATATATATCTTCAGTTTGAATTGTTCAAAGGGTAATTAAACATGTATAAGACTATTTACATGTGCAGTATTTTTGTGATAATGTGACAACAGATCAATGAAGACTATATTGTACCTTCAGCTGCTTACACAGGGAACACAAAAAGAAGTTCGCCAAAATGTCTCTGACTTTGCAATAATTTACTTGGCTTTATGATGTCCCTGTCAAATCTTGCAGGTCCTGCTTTTCTGGTATTTTTTTCTTAAAAAAAAAAAAATAAGACCTCAAATGTATTGCTTTGTCTAAAACTTTTAAATGAGTGCACGGTTACCTAATTGTCTTTTGCTTAAGGCTATATGTTACAAAATGCCACCTGGCTTTTAAACACATTCCTTGTTGGTTTTGAGACTCATTGATACAATCAATAATTTAATTTGAATGTTTCTGAAGCTTTTTGCTGTTTTATTGATATTATAATATACCTGCTATGAGTATGATGAATATTGTTCTATAATTGTTTTGATCAGTGAATATATCGGCAGATGTATGTAAGTGGTTATAGAAAGTATATGCACCTATAAATCTCCACATTTTGCCATAGCCCCTCGAGGGCGATCTAACATGTGAAGTGTACCCCTGTTCTTTTCACAAATTGAATTTTTAATTTATCTAAATAGTATTTAACATAATGAATGTGATTTTGTTAAATTACTTCCATCAACCAATATTAAAATTGTTTTGAGGTTTGCGTTCTTATGACAAACCTGACCATACACCTTTTTCATAATTTGAGTTAAGTTTTTCTCTCCTTTGTGCCACCTGTGACCTTTGGTGTCAATTAAGATACCTTCATTTTATGTCAATCTATGTTTTAAAGAAGCACGATTTGACCAGAGGTTTTGTGATTTTGCACATGTGATGTCTTAACTTAATGGCCTTTTTCTAAATCTCCCTTTCTTGCCATTAGAGATATCTTTATATTTTCAGATGCCTTTGCATCTAGGGGAGAGCGTCTTGTTTGAAATGTCAAGAATGTAAAATAGCCTTCTGCATTTTGTGCGTCCCCTTTTGCTACTACATTTGAGGCACTGAAACCTTTGCCTTTGCTAACACAGATGAGCAAAGATCATGTGTATTCTTTGGATGGATGGATACATTGTCTATAAAATAAGCTTGAAATGGCAAGAAGACCTAGAAGACATGGTTTGGGGAGACTCGCGAATGTGAGATAAAGAATTTATTAACGTATGTGCTATTATTTTATCTTTTGACTCTTTTGCATGAATATGTCTGCACTTATTGAATAGATTATATTGTATAAACCTGAATGTACATAATATAATATATAAGCTTCTCATTACAATGGGATATACTGCCATTATGTTTTCAGGTACGTGCATGTGACTGCCGCTCACTATGTATATAAAAGAGAGAGAAATGAAGGCCAGACGAAATCAACTTATTTTCATTGATTATTTAGACTGAAGGTGTGAGAATGTGTTAATATCTCATAACAGTGCAACAATTAAAGCCTAAAACTTAATGGTGCATTCATAAAAATAATTTTAAACAAATGTTCAAATTGTATTCATGTATGTATAGGCCTTCTTTGTGTTTTGAAAGAATAGAGAATTGAGATGTGAATATTTATTGCTACTGATAAATTAAAGTGTCCTTTGAGTGACTTGGTCTGTTGTGTATTTTTTATCGTCAATGCAGTGGCTCTACAGCGCCCTCTAGAGCATTTCATTTGCAACTTTTTGTGCATGTTTTTATAACAAGGCTATATTTAGGCCTACTCCAGTAAACACTTGATGGAATTTTCATATAGCTTTATCGTAATATAATAAAACATTAGGAATTGCAGTACAGGCATAAATGCTTGATTTAAATATTTCCGGATTCAATTAATTATAATTAGGCTAATTAATTCGCTGGGCATCGTATATTAATGAACATGAACATCTGTAACCGTTGCAACTAGAGGCGCAGAAAATGGCTGGCACTGTCGAAAAGAATAAAGTCTAAAGCCTAAAGAATAAAGCCTTAAGAATGAAGTCTAAAGAGTGAAGTCTAAAGAATAACGTCTAAAGAATAAAGTCTAAAGAATAAAGCCTAAAGAATAAAGTCTAAAGACTAAAGACTAAAGTCTAAAGCCTAAAAGTCTAAAGTCTAAAGGATAAAGAATAAAGTCCAAAGAATGAAGTCTAAATCATAAAGAATAAAGAATAAAGTCTAAAGAATGGCTGTAATGTAGCACTATGGATACCAACCGCCATAAAACACCACCAACGCTCTCTTTCGCTCTCCTCTCTTCTTCTATCTCCTCTCCTTTTCTCTTTGCTGTCTCTTTCTATATTTTAGAATAAAATCTGACGGATGAAGTCTGAAGGATGAAGTCTAAAGAATAAAGTCTAAAGAATGGCGGTAATGTAACACTATGGATACCAATCGCCATAAAACACCACCAAAGAAGAAGAAGAAGAAGTTGCTCCGTAAATATGACAAGGTGCGATATAAAGTGGACAATGATGGACATTGTCTTATGAAAAAAATATATCTCTTCTACTCTTCCCTTTGACAAAGAGCACAGCCAGGGCGTGGTTTGGCTGTGTGTTTGTTTTTTACTTGTATGCATGGTAGTATTGAGTGTAGACCCTGGGAATATAAGGGCATATTATAGATCTATAGTATGTACATAGTTCCACTGCTGGACTAAATCCTAAACTCATCCATTTACAGGCAGCGCGTTGACCTACTTTTTAAATATAAATTACTCACATTTGCAATCAAGCACTTTTGTCACATCTGAAACGGTTCTGAGTATTCATAATATACTAAAACCACTGCTGTTCCAACAGGCTACAGTCTAGTACGCATAATTTGCTGATAAATGACTTGTAAACGCTTTGGTCGTGAGAGGAGCTGGGGGAGGGAAAAAAAAAAACTAAGATGGCGTCTCTTAAGAAAGATAGGATGGCCTGAAAGGGGTGTCGGTCTCGGTCGAAAATGGTTGAAAACGACACATTAGATAAACTTTGAAGCTTTTGTCTACTTTAAAACCATCGCCACCACCCATGTTCCGCTCGTCGCGTCTTTGGTAGAAGGAGATACATGGGGAAATCTGTTTGAAAAGCGGCTGAACTCGTTACGAGCAACGGCAGCTAGCTGTTAGCAGTTAGCTTTAACCAACGGGTCCGACACAGCTGTCCGACGTTAGCTAAACCAGCAGACATCAACACAACAGAGACCAACAACAGAGACCACCAGCCCTTTACAACCCCAGGACATCGAAGTGTCTGTGGGTCAGTCTCCAAAATACATAATCGTTTTGTGTCTGCAACAGCCAGCTTTTATTTCTTGTACAATGCTAGCTAATGTGCATACTGATACATTATGTAGTTTGGGCTAGCTTGACTGGAGTGCTGCTGCTGTGAGTCTAATTTCTGGTCAGCTAACTAGCTTTGGAGATAAAGGTGATAGGACTGGCGTAGAAAACTGGAGGCCTCAGCGGTGTGTCTTAGCCTCAATGCCATTCATGTTAAATATTCACCTGAAAGGCATGATTTTGTGATTATATGGGCACCTACAATTGCCTATGTTGTTGACACTTACTGTATTATTACTTAATGTTTTTTGTGGATTAATCTTGTCTCAAGTTACAGCTAACACTTATAATCAGCTAAAAGGCTGAAGTAGTGAATAATTTTATACCAGACGTGAGAAGTAATGTGTTTTATTTGAGTATATTTTCAACATAGTTGTGTATATAATCGAAAATGACACAAAATCCACCTCCACGCAGAGATGCTTTTCTGGCCTTTGGGTCCATGGCCTCCTCGCCATTGTTTGTTTGAAGGCTGATTATGAACAGGTATAAAGGCTGTGTGTGTTTATAATTATGCATGTGCAGTAGATTATACATTTAAAAAGGTAATGTGTCTATTTTTGTTACACTTAATTTGTTGAACAGATGTTAATGGGGCCCTACTAAAATATTTATTGGATTGATAAGATTATGGTTTGACTTCTTTCTGGGCCCCTACCCCAGTGATGTTTTTAATGTTTTGCCTACATTAGGATTAGTTATGATGATAACAATACCGTAAGCCTATTTGAGGTAACATCTGAAGTATCCATTTTGTTCTTGCTCAGCATCTTGGGTGTTGTTGTGGAGTCGTTTGCCTGCATGTGTCTATAGACCCTTTAACATGCTCTGTCATCAGACTGGTCAAAATCCCAGAATGGGGGGCGACTAAAACGAAGTGGGCCTTGATACATTTTCAGTGATTAACTGACATCAGTGCTTATTGCTAATGATTTAAAGTCTTTATAACATAAAATAGGCAACCATTTTGAATTTCCTGGGTAGAAATGTAAGTTTGTCTGCTTCACTAATACAAAACAAAGGCTGGGACAATAACATTTTCTTTGCTCAAAATTGTTTTGAGCTTCACAAAAAGTGTGTAATCTGTAAATAAATTGACAAATTTGTGGGCTCCAGGAAAAAAATGCCTTCGTCAGAAATTATAAATGTCTTATTACATAAACAAATAATGTGAAAGACAAAAGTAAATGGCTTTAAACTAGGCTTTGATAACACTTGCATGCATCTGAGTGTTTTTTATTTGACAAATCAGAAAGGGTTTATTGCCATTGTCAATGAACAGGATTAAAAAAACTGGGAACTTGCTTTGGCATTAAGGTGCAACATACAACAATGAATAATAAAGGGAATGCAAAACCACCTAGATTATACCATGTGAGGTTAATCCCAGTTTCTTCATTGAAATAATACATTTCACTTCACTTTTGCCTCCATTCCACAATTTAGAATCTATTTGTTTACAACTTTTGAAGGGCTAGACATAACTGCTGTTGGTTCTTTTTTCAAGGTGATGGAAATGGAGGAGTTTGTCCCTCCGCCAGAATGTCCAGTGTTCGAGCCCTCATGGGAGGAGTTCCAGGATCCTCTTGGCTACATTGCCAAGATACGTCCCATTGCAGAGAAGTCTGGAATCTGCAAAATTCGACCTCCCCCGGTAAATATATAATTATTAAACATTATTACAAGGACCCTCTGCTGGTACTGGATCATAATAATCATTTTGTACTTTGTGAATTTAAGTGTGTGAGGAGGAAGTCCTTGATGCTGTATAGAGCTGTAGGCCTTTAGTTGTGAGGAGGAAGTCCTTGATGCTGTATAGAGCTGTAGGCCTTTAGTTGTTTAGTTGATTGATCTGTCAACAGTATCTTAGTCCAGTGGTTCACAAAGTGGGGGTCGTGAGATGATTTCAAGATGTAATGTTAAAATTATGACACTGTATTTCATCTTTTTTTGATTGAAAACTGCCTATTTTAGTGAAATAGGGTCATAAACTACAAAAATAAATACAATGAATCCTAATTTCAAATTGTTTGAAACTTGCAAGTATAACAGACGTTTATTTAATTTTGCTGTGGGGGTCGGGTCCCGAGGCGGTTTCATGATTATTTTGCGAGTCCCGGCCTGAAAAGTTTGTGAACCTCTGTCTTAGTCAACCAAATGTTGTTGTTTAATTAGTCAACTGATTGTTTTATTGTGATTTGTAAAAGAGTTATATGAACAAAAGCAGAAAGGACAATACATGGTGTAAGTTTAGCTGGAGTTTAAGTGGAATGTGGGTGTGTATCCTCTGATTATATATGAAGAAAGAAGTGCTATGTTTAATAGCACTTCTTTCGTATACACACATTTGTTTTTTGTGTGAACTTGTTGTAATCTTGCAGTTTAGGTCAGATGCATGTGAAACATAAATTTGAGAGGTTTTGGCAGTACCACACAATAGCCTCTGTTAGTTGACTAATCGAGCCCTAGGGTTGTATGTAAATGCACTGTATTATTGACTATTATCTGAAACTTCCTACGGTTTAATATTAATATAGAATTTTTTTACTATTCAAAAACAGGACTGGCAACCACCTTTTTCAGTGGAACTGGATACTTTTCGCTTTACACCTCGTATCCAGAGGCTAAACGAGTTGGAGGTGTTGAATTTAATATTATACTCCACTATACTTTCATAGAAGTTATTCTTTTGTATATTTATCTATTCTTTTCCGTTCTCTCAGGCACAAACGAGAGTAAAGCTGAATTATTTGGACCGCATTGCGCGATATTGGGAGATTCAAGGATCCTCTCTGAAAATCCCACATATTGAAAGGCGCATTGTTGACCTGTTTAGTTTGTCGAAGGTCTGTTTCAATCTTTCTCTTTTGCTTTTTATATGTCCTTCCATATTGGCGTTTACATATTTGGTCATTTCAGATTGTAACAGATGAAGGAGGATTTGAGATGGTCTGTAAAGAACGGCGCTGGGCTCGTGTGGCTCAGAGACTTGGTTATCCCACAGGCAAAAACGTGGGTTCTCTTCTGCGCTCACATTATGAAAGGATTGTCTATCCTTTTGAAATGTTCCAGTCCGGCTCCAACTTGATGGTATGATTTATAACATGACATAATATGTTAAATTAGTGAAACTTGTTGACATCTTTTTTATCCTCACTTAAAGAGATTTTTGTCATGGTTTGGTAGATCTAGGAAACACGGTATTTAAAAAATAAATTATAATCCCTTCATTCACGGTTGTCGTCTTTTTCTTTTGTTCTTTGTAGCATTGCAAACCAAGGCACTATGACGGGGAGGAAGTGGATAAAGAATACAAGCCCCACTCCATCCCTTTCCGACAGTCTGTCCCACCGTCCAAAATGAACAGCTACGGCCGCCGAGCCAACCGCTGCCAACCCGATGTGAGTATGGCATTGTCATTCACAACTGTATTTCTCTGTTATCGAGTTTGATAAATTAATTTAGACCAGAGAGGCACATTTTCAAATTCAGGCGTTAGTTGCTTTAACAATTATCTTATGTTTTATTTAAACCAGCTGCTTAGTCAAATTTGTTCATATGTCTATCATGATTCAAACCGGTTATAGCTTTGTATTTTAACAGTTAAATAAAGCAAGTCCATAGCGATGCATTAGCACACAAAAAAGTAAAGAAGTTGTGGTCGATATTACAAATTTACAAAATATCACACCATATTATTAGAATACTTCTGAATGAATACTATGTTTTCATCTTAAAATCTCCATTGGTTTAACTTTAGACCAACTGAAAATCCAATTGGAGAAAATAAATAGAGCCATTGCTTCACATGCTTGCCCTTTCATTCTGCAGATTTGTTACAGCTCCTGAGCAGCTCTTTTTTTGAATAATGGCTATAATTAAGGCTGCTAACATGTATTTCAGTATTGAAACTTCTCCGCTCAAAGCCACTATCAATAATGAGTTTTAGCTTATTTTTGGATCTTTTTGAATGGATGATTATTTTAATTTATCATTTTGTCATTTTGTATTTTGCACATGACTCACTCCTCCGTAAATCAAAACTGCACTCAATTGCGCACTGCCGCTTGCTTCCTCTCTGCGAATTTTGTTCACACTGCTGCCCTTTGTTGTTACATTTTACTGCTCCTTTGCTTGCTTTTTTTTTAATCAAAATCCTCACAAAATATACATGATATACTTTTAGCCCCAGTCAATAACCTTCACTATTGCCTGAGCCAGCAGTGGGAAAAGTGATTCATTTTATATTCTGTGATGTCACACATTCAGATGGTAGGCAGGAGGATCCAGTGTCTTACAAAAGAGCAATTCACTAATATACCTTTTTATAAATATATCACTTAATAGTTTGCGTTCACTGTCTTTATTTTTATTGCATCATGATTCGGCTACTATGGTAGAGTTACTGTTAAAGAATGATTCAAACTGAAACTTCATGAATGAATGTTAAATCAAATATTATTATTTGTTAAAGGTTGGGTCCACAAACTTTGCAACATATGGCTCAAAGTCCTTTCAACTGACCACAATCAACCGCATTTTGTAATGTCACCACCTTTTCAAGCTATTATCAGGAAATAATTTCACCTTAGTTCGTTTGGGCTTACAGAAGACTTTGAATTTTGTGCAGTTTTAGTTTCTTGTGGATAAGCCTGGTAATCGAGAAGATATCTTATAACAACTATCTTATTATTGTAACAACAACAGCTGGTTCAAGGACATGTTCTGGGGTAGGTGTTTTATAAGCTTTTGTTCCTGCCTACACCGTTTTTTTTAATGTACAACATTGTCTTCCAATATTTTTTTCAAATAAAGAAAATGAAGGACCATCAACCATAATTGAGATCAAAACATCTGCTTTTTTACAGTCAAAAGCCAAATTTTATCAAAGGATTCTGTCTTGCCCTTCAGCTCAATGTTAAACTAGGCAGTTAAGAATGCTGTGAAGTCACGTGCATGCAGCTGTTCCACAGGTATGCACATAGACGGTAGTCTAAAGCCTAAAGTATACTCTATAATTATTGTGATGTTTTTTGATGAGCATCTCTACTTAAGCGGCCGCTGCCTCTGTCATCTGTCCCTCTTGTCTTAGTTTATTGTTGCTGTTATTGTCTCCCGTTGCAGGGTCCAGAGGATGTGGCCCCTCATCCTCTCAGCACAGGCTCTGAGCACCACTCTGCGGTACTGCCTCTCCAACGAGCGGGCCTCCCCTCTGCTCCCTCCCGCTCTTTAACCCGCTCACAACTGTCTGATTGTTTCAATGTGTTTGTTATTAACACCATCTTCATTAACATACTGTCGTGGCTTTTCTTCAAATCTATTGTGGATATTAGAACAATTAAGATGGCATCTGTTTTTGGTTGTAGGGGTGGGCAACCCTGACAAAAATAAATCTTTGTTTTTTTTGTAGGCTTATTTCAATAACGATAGTCCAACAATATTTCAATCAAACAGACATGTGTTAAAACAATGTATTTTTAAATGTATTCGTTGAGGTTTTAATTATCAGACAAATGTGAAATGTATGAAAAATGTATCCCAAAAGTGCAGAAATTTCACTATGCCTTTAGTTGAAAGTTTGCAACATAACTTTTGTTTTTAATCTTTAAGAGTATTTATTGGGGTTTCTCCTCATGACGACGATCGAATCATCTCAAGTCTTTTGCAGTTTCTTATGATAAATTACATACTAAATATAACGCTATTTCACCCACCTGTATTTGTGGGGCACATGTCAGTGTAATTTACAACATGTGTAAAACATAATGGGCAGTACATTGTACGCCCCATTATGTTTTACACATGTTGTACAAACCTTTTTCCAGCTTTTAAGAAAGCTGATCTCCCTTAGATTGAAAACCAAAAACAAACTATTACTCTTATTGTTCAAACAGAAATTAAAAATTACTTCAAATTTAAGTGCAATTCACTAATGCTCACTGTGATTGTACTTGTCTGGGCTGTGTATTTACTTTGCTTCCATTGCCTAGCTGGTGGACCGCCTGCAGCTGCCCTCCGTAGTGCTGCATGTGCCCCTTATTGCACTTAAATTTAAATGACACACATTAATATGGCGGACATAATATGAAGGTTACTTTGACTTAACTATTGTACAATGGGAGTATTTTCTACAGTTGTATACATCACTGCTGATGTATCGTTTGTGTTTGAGGCTTCTGGTGATTTTTGGTGGTGGGCCGCCGCCTTTCAGAGATTCACTATTCAGTTACTAGTCAAATGGTTCACTGTTCTTTTCACCTAGTACAACCCCTTGTGGTGCATTGCTGTCTTGTTCAAAAACTTACTTTTGCATTTGGCCGCGCAGTCCTTGCTTTGCTTTGTGCTCAATGCAAAGTAGATGATTTATAGAAAAGTTTGAAAAGTATTTGTCTTTTCTTCACAGCCTGAGCCGACTGAGGAAGACATAGAGAAAAACCCAGAGCTTAAAAAACTACAGATCTATGGTGCAGGACCTAAGATGATGGGACTTGGACTTGTAGCGAGAGACAAAGGCATCAAGAAGAAAGGTCACACAAACGAAAAATAACGTAATGTACTCAAATGGGTTTCAGAATTGATTTGTGATTTTGTTTTTCCCCACTTTAGAAGAGCTGCCTCAAACTCTTACCGTTAAGGAAAGTGCGTCTCCTACCGTCGTCGCCGGGGTCAAGACTGATCTTGACGTCTCTCAAGAAAAGAAACCTGAAGAGACCGCCCCCAGCCCACCCCCGGCCCCGCCTCCCGCCAGCGTCACTGTCAAACCCGACGTAAAGAAAGAGGAGGCGGACGACGAGAAGGGACTGGAGAACGACGACCGCGCCAAGATGACCATGAGGCTTCGGCAAAACATCAACAACACAACTTCAGCAAGGTTACAAAGAGAGGTGCAGACTTCGTTCTTTTCAGTGATGTGAAATCAATTCCCAACTTTAGTGAATGTCTTTCCCCACACTTTAAAAAAATAAAATAATTATTTAACAAGACTGCATTGAGTTACATAATGCCTCAGGGAAAAGATGCTTGTACCAGATTTTAGCGATGAAAGCTCATTTCCATCTGCAGTCGTTTTTAAATCCAATACACTGCCTTCTGTTTATGAAATCCCACATTAAAATAATTATTTGGGGAAAAGGCAAAATGTATCTAGACTCGCAATTCTGTATTTTAGTCATTAAGTTTTTCAAAAATAGGTTTACCTTCATGTTTTATTAGACTTCATATAATTCCTTTTTAGGGATGATAGAAATGATGAGATCTACTGTATTGATATAATTGCAATACTTGATTTCAGTTGCCTCAATGTATTGATGAAAATTAAAACGTTAAAGAAATAAAACCAGGACTAAATCTAGGCTAATTAAGACTCCGAAAAATGAGCCTTTTTTCATAAAAAACAAAACAAAACCATCTCTATCAGATGGGGAGAGCCTTGGTATTACTGCGATATATTTACGTAGTTTGTTGTAAAATAGGTTACGGTATTATTAGTGTGTTAGTGTGTGTGTGTGGCCAATATTGCGATGTCAGTACTTTTGTAGAATGCAGTCATCATCTCTATCGTGTTGGGGTAAGGCATGAACGTTCCAAGCCTTAATTAAGTTGTTGTGGTTCGATAAACGTCTGCTGAATGCAACCATTTGAATCATTTACGGCAAGTCAATTGCGATCTACCAGTCGATCTTGGACGCAGTGGCAGTCGATACCAAAGCAAAGTTTTTTGGCTGGCGCTAAGTGACGCAGAGCGAGTGTGTCACATGGTGTGCATATGGAGGTCCCCAAAAGCGCGAGTGAACCATGAGTTACAATCAGCGCGAGACGGCTACTGTGATTTTGTCCTCTTTCTCAGTGAGTTTCGGCAGGAGCACACCGCGAGCAGACAATAAGTCTTGTATTCGAGGAGCTGGAGGGGGAGTCAGGCCGAGGAGCAGGAGGGGCGAGTCAGGCCGAGGAGCAGGAGGGGCGAGTCAGAGCCGAGGAGCAGGAGGGGCGAGTCAGAGCCGAGGAGCAGGAGGGGCGAGTCAGAGCGAGGAGCAGGAGGGGCGAGTCAGAGCCGAGGAGCAGGAGGGGCGAGTCAGGCCGAGGAGCAGGAGGGGCGAGTCAGGCCGAGGAGCAGGAGGGGCGACCCAAAGGAAAGCTGACTTTCTCGATGTCTCAAGCTCCGCCTCCCAGCGTTACCATGGTGCTTGTCTTATTATGATAACTAATATTATACTTAAAAAGAGCTTCAAGTGAGGTGATTGGAAGCTCAACCTTCTAATATTTAGTCTAGTTATTATTTTATTGTCAAAATAGTCATCTGTATGAATGGGTCAAGTTAATTAACAGATTTTCTCTTCTCTGCTTTATATTGCATGTCTATACATGTTTCTATAGCTGTTTGTTAAAAAAAAGTAATATCAATCTACAGGTAGATCTTCAGGCTTTGCCGTATCTAAAAGTAGCTTGCATGCTGAAAAAGTAGTTTATCTTAATCAACATATTGAAACAGTTATTCATTCATCAATTTTCTAGCGCTTGTTCCCGTTAGGGTTTGCGGGTGACTTCGAGCCTTAAGCGGGGCACACCCTGGACAGTGGCCAACTCATCGCAGGGTTAACACAGAGACATAGACACACAGACAAAACATTCGCTCACAAAATTCACTAGGGCCAATTTACAGTTGCCAATTTACCTAACACATGCATGTCTTTGGACGGTGGGAGGAAGCCCACGGTAACACGGGGGGGACATGCAGACTCCACCCAGAGAGATCATGTGATGTGCTGTTCGCCCAGGAATTTAACCCATGATTTCCTTCTTGGGAGGCGAGAGCCATAAACTAGTTAAAGCTCTTGAATCTACAACTATTCAAAAATGATTTTGTCAACTAGATGTTTGCATTGTCATAACCCGGGGTTTTTTTGTAGGTGGAGTCCTTTGTGTGTCGTATGTGCGGTCGTGCAGATGAAGATGAGAAACTTCTGCTGTGTGATGGATGTGAAGACAACTACCACACCTTCTGTCTCCTGCCTCCGCTCACTGACCCTCCGAAGGGCAGATGGCGGTGCCCCAAATGTGTGGCAGAGGTTAGAAAATGGCGTCATCTGTTCGTTTTTTTTGTGGGTTTTTTTTCTTATCTTTCAGCCCTAGTCCAAAAAGGAAATTAAAATACTATTAAGAAGCTAAAGTGGAATAATAATACAATGAATAATAGATGTCATATAGGTCTTACATCTGACGTGTTTATTTTAAAAAAATTTCCCAATATTTTTTTCAAAATTTTGAAACGAAACAAAAAAAACAGAACAGGACCAGAGAGAACATATATCTAGTAGAAGAAAAGAAGACATGAAAAAACATCCTAATTACATAAATTAATGTCGATCGGTACAACAATGTGGCTGCATTAGCATATCAGAGAAAGTGTCCAGTTGTTTAATATTAACCCATGTAATTTCCTCTGCAGCCAGTAGATGTCGCCAAAACTCAGTTAGTCCCATGGGAAACGGCAGAGATCCAAATAATGCATACATTAATAATAAATAAATACATCAAATAATCATAAGAATAAATAAAGGCTAATTTATGACTTTAGGAAAAATAATAAATAATATTTTTCACCATTAATTTATATGTACGTATTTTTTTCTAGGAGTGTAAGAAGCCCACAGAAGCATTTGGGTTTGAACAGGCCACACGAGAATACACTCTACAAAGTTTTGGAGAAATGGCAGACTCTTTCAAAGCAGATTACTTCAACATGCCGGTCCATGTAAGTGTAAGTGTAGGTGAGTTCGGGTGGACAGGAGCTTGAGCCTGATGCCGAGCCTGGTGTTTGCAGATGGTTCCCACAGAGCTGGTGGAGAGAGAGTTCTGGAGGTTGGTGAGCAGCATCGAGGAGGACGTGACGGTGGAGTACGGCGCAGACATTCACTCCAAAGAGTTCGGCAGCGGCTTCCCGATGAACAACGGCAAAAAGACCCTCACAGAAGAAGAGGAGGTGCGAACTTTAATGTTTATTTGTTATTTGTTCTAGAATCTACAGTGAGGTGGACCAGGGGCAGGGGCAGATGTGGACCCGGGGCAGTGGCAGATGTGGACCTGGGGCAGGGGCAGATGTGGACCCGGGGCAGATGTGGACCCGGGGCAGGGGGCAGATGTGGACCCGGGGCCGGTGGCAGGGGCAGATGTGGAACCCGGGGCAGGGGCAGATGTGGACCCGGGGCAGGGGCAGATGTGGACGGGGCAGGGGCAGATGTGGACCCGGGCAGGGGCAGATGTGGACCGGGCAGGGGCAGATGTGGACCGGGGCAGGGGCAGATGTGGACCCGGGGCAGGGGCAGATGTGGACCCGGGGCAGGGGCAGATGTGGACCCGGGGCAAGGGCGCAGATGTGGACCCGGGGCAGGGGCAGATGTGGACCCGGGGCAGGGGCAGATGTGGACCCGGGGCAGGGGCAGATGTGGACGCGGGGCAGGGGCAGATGTGGACCCGGGGCAGGGGCAGATGTGGACCGAGGGGCAGATGTGGACCAGGGGCAGATGTGGAACCGGGGCAGATGTGGACCAGGGGCAGATGTGGACCAGGGGCAGATGTGGACCAGGGCAGATGTGGACCAGGGGCAGATGTGGACCAGGGGCAGGGGCAAGATGTGGACCAGGGGCAGATGTGGACCAGGGGCAGGGGCAGATGTGGACCAGGGGCAGATTGTGGACCAGGGGCAGATGTGGACGGCAGGGGCAGGGGCAGATGTGGACGCAGGGGCAGATGTGGAACCAGGGCAGATGTGGACCAGGGGCAGATGTGGACCAGGGGCAGATGTGGACCAGGGGCAAGATGTGGACGCAGAGGGCAGATGTGGACCAGGGGCAGATGTGGACCGGGCAGGGGCAGATGTGGACCAGGGGCAGATGTTGGACCAGGGGCAGATTGGACCAGGGGATGTGGACCAGGGGCAGATGTGGACGCAGGGGCAGATGTGGACCAGGGGCAGATGTGGACGCAGGGGCAGATGTGGGACCAGGGGCAGATGTGGACCAGGGGCAGATGTGGACCAGGGGCAGGGGCAGATGTGGACCAGGGGCAGATTTAAGTTTTGTTTACATTGTAGTTTATTTAGAAATATCTAAAATGAAACAGGTTACGTATTTGCGTTGGTTTCCACGATCTATTTACGCCAAAAATCTGTAGAATATCTATTTTAACTTTGTTTAACACTATGTTGGCCTGTAGAATGTTCTGATGTCATCTGAAATTGCATTTGGTGTGGAAATGAGATGGTTAAAGACACTTACCTGAAAGCACAGTTGGCGATTTATAATAGTGTATACTTTGAACAATAATGAATAAAACTGATCCATAAACACCCAGCCCAGCGTTTACAACTACTTTATACATGGTTTAGGTTTATTTCACACAATATTTAGCCTTAATTTAGACCTGATGAAATCCAGATTAGATCTGGTTGTTCTCAGAAAGCCAGACATTATCTTGGTGGGTAATTGGTGTGATACGTTTGAGAACCACTGCACTGACTCTTCCCCTCTAGAGTATGATGACAGAACATCTGAAACCCTGCATGTGGTGGACGTGATGTTTGTGTTTTTCTGACAGAACTACGCGCGCTCCGGCTGGAACTTGAACGTGATGCCTTTGCTGGAGCAGTCGCTACTGTGCCATATCAATGGCGACATTTCTGGGATGAAAGTGCCCTGGCTTTACGTAGGAATGGTCTTCTCGGCTTTCTGCTGGCACATTGAGGACCACTGGAGTTACTCCATCAACTACCTGCACTGGTACACATCCTGCTTTTAGAATTTTAGAGAACCTATATTTGTCCCTCGGTAAAAAAAGAACAGCAGCAACAGTATTGCAACAATAACACAATGTAGGATCATTATCTTCTTGCTCCTGCTGCTTTTTCACTATGGCCCCATGAGAAGTGTAATTCGCCAGGGCTTAATCCTTTTTGTTCAAGCCAGGGAACAAATTTCAATATTATTTCTTCTATTCAGTTCAACTCAATTTGTTTTTTAAACTGTTAAAATCACAACAGCAGTTGCCTCGGTGAGCATCCCAGAATTGTTGATTTTATTCAGTTCAATTCAATTTATTTTTGTAACGCCCAAAATCACAGCAGCAATTGCCTCGAGGGGCCAACAGGATGTGTGCTCACTTGCAAGTTTATCTTGAGGTCTTATAATGCCCAATAATGCAAAAGTATACCCAATTGAAATTGATTTGAATGATTTTTATGTGAATGAAATTGATTATTTAAACATGTAAACTGTATGCACAAGTCATCTTACTAAAAATGACATTGCAATAGTAGTCACAAGTCAAAGTAAAATATTATAAGCTACTCCAAATATGTTTTAACGCAAAACTGCAAATTTGCATGTCTGAAAAGGAGAGCGAAGAAGTATTTGTACAACCCCACCCCTTTTCTAATCTATACTTATTATTTATGTTCCTGTTTAAAATGAAGTCCACATCAAGTACAAATTGATATTTCTTTAGATAAGTATTGAGAAAATTCTATGTATTCTTTTTGTTTCTCACTCTGCCATTCTCTTGATGCAGGGGTGAACCTAAAACGTGGTATGGAGTCCCGTCAGTGGCAGCAGAGCGACTGGAGGAGGTGATGAAGAAACTGACTCCAGAGCTGTTTGAATATCAGCCCGACCTGTTACATCAGCTGGTCACCATCATGAACCCCAACATCCTCATGGGACACGGTGTTCCGGTGAGTGACTACAGCGCTCATTTGGGACGCAACAATATCACGTTCTTACAGTACCAAATGATCATATACAGGTTATTATTGAAATATTCTGGAGAAGCGAACAGAATTGTAGCTAAAAGCTTTTAATAAGAATGATCATTTTCATATTTCAAATAATTGCCACATTAAAGGGTTTAATAACAGTGATATATTCATGTTGTCTGCGCTGTAATGGAGCAAAGGATCATGGTCTATGTAGTTCTGCTTTTTTATTTCTTTTTAGCTGCTGCTGCAATAAATCAATGCATTTAACCAACATAGCTTTTAATTTGAAATATTGTGACAGCCCACAATATTATTGTGGGACTTCTGATAAAACGATATCACAGTATTTGGTTATATTTTCATCCCTAGACACACTGTAAGAGTTTTGTTTATTGACGCTGTGGTTTTGCAGGTGGTGCGCACTAATCAGTGTGCAGGAGAGTTTGTCATCACATTTCCCAGAGCGTACCACAGCGGCTTTAATCAGGGTTACAACTTTGCAGAGGCGGTCAACTTTTGCACGGCAGACTGGGTAAGAGGGTGCACTTTTTGCGATCCGATTCAAGTTTTTCGCCAACAGTTCACACTCGTCTTTGTTTCCCCAGCTGCCGGCGGGTCGCTCCTGTATCGAGCATTACAGGCATCTCAGGAGGTATTGCGTGTTTTCCCACGAGGAGCTCACCTGTAAAATGGCAACGTGTCCGGAAAAACTAGACCTCAACATGGCCGCAGCTACACACAGAGAGATGTTTATCCTCGTTCAAGAAGAGCGGAAGCTGAGGAAGGCACTGATGGAGAGGGTAGGAGCACATTTTGTAGACTTCATCCAGGATTGATTTGGTCGACTAAAACATGTTCACACTTTTGCTGACTAAAACGAAATAAAAACTTTTCGTCTACTTATTTAAAAATGTCATTAACCTCAGTAGGGCTGCAGCTATCGATTATTTTAGTAATCGAGTAATCTATCGATTCTTTCCTTCGATTAATCGAGTAATCGGTTAATTTTTTTGTACATTCAGTAAACCATTTAAACGCATATTAATTTATTTTTTAGATAGTTCATAGTAATAAACAAATACAAAATAAGGAATTTCTGTTTAAAATAACACATTTTATTCTTAATTTCATATAAATGTGTCCCCAAAATGACAACATTTCACTTCAGTCCAAACTGTTCTGTTTGTATAGAAAGAATATATATAAAGGACTTAATTAACTTGTAATAGACTGTAAACGGTTACAGTAGCTCTGTCACATCACTTACATATAAACATTTGTAACGTTATGTTCGGTGGGACCGGTGGTCCTGGTGTTTTGAGCTCTGCATTTTGCGTTTCGCTGTTTTGTCACTTTTGACCTCCGCGCTGTTTCCATGTGCATTGGCTGTTTAAAAGTACGACTGGGTGACTGGGAAGCAGAGTTGTTGAGTGGGGGAGCGCGGGGGTCCGCGGTGGCGTGTCGGGGCTGGGGTGGGCGGAGCTAGACGCGGTGTTGAGAGTTGCAGCTCGGGATTATTAGAATAGATCCATGGCTCTTTTACTCATCAAAACTCTTCTGAGTCGCACTCGTGAGTTTCAAACGCGCCGCTCTCTTCCGTGTTGCGCCTTCGTCAATGCGGAACAAGCTCCGTGTGAAACAAAAGCGCCACAAGTCGTTCCGCGCGCCGCAGATTCACGTGTTTTTGATAAAATACGGAAATTAAACGAATCATCGAAGCAATAAAATAATAATCGAAGCTTTTTTGTAATCGAATTATTCGATTTACTCGAGTAATCGTTGCAGCCCTAAACCTCAGTGTTTTGTTTGAATGAGAAAGAATAAAGTAATTTGTTTTTCCCACATTGCCCCGCCTTATTTCAGCGCTGACGTACATTTGTCCTCTGTAGGGCATCACTGAGGCAGAGCGGGAGGCGTTCGAGCTTCTACCTGACGATGAACGACAGTGTGATACATGTAAGACCACGTGCTTCCTGTCTGCCCTCGCCTGCTCAAACTGCCCTGAGCGGCTGGTGTGTCTGTACCACACTCAGGACCTGTGCAACTGCCCCACTGATAAACTCTACCTCAGGTTTGTGCACCTTTTTGGGAGTCATCTTCTGTTTAGATTGAGGCTCGAGCTCAAAGTTCTTGTATCTTCTATTCACAGATACAGATACACGCTGGATGAGTTGTTGGCCATGTTGCACCGATTAAAGGTTCGCTCTGAGTCCTTTGATTCATGGGCCAGCAGAGTTAAAGAGGCACTGGAACAGGAAGAACGAAACAAGATTGGTAAGAAATGAAACTCCATGGATTATATGACATGTGAATGGACGATGCGTCACTTTGTTGTCATTACAGACACTGAAGCTCTGGAGAAACTGAAAATGGAGGCCAGTGAGAAAAAGTTTCCTGACAATGAACTACTTCGAAAACTCAATAATATTCTCAACGACATTGAGCACTGTCAAAAGAAAAGTGCAGACCTGCTGAGTTTCTCAAAAACAGGGTAAGTTCTTCACCCACGTGAGACGCATATGGACAGTGGCTGGTTTCAGTTCCTAACATTGTTCTTTTGCTTTGCAGTGAAAACAAAATGTCAGCGGCAGAGTTGACGTTGTTGGTGGAAACGATGCAGAATCTGCCCGGTGTAGTGAACCAGTTGGAAGAAGTCAAGGTATTGCTTTGTAGATGCAACTTAGTTTTTAAAAGTTTTAATTTACTTTCAGTGTCCAAATAGTTGGTCTGAACATTGAACATCTGCTGATCTCTATCTAAAGTGTATTTTCACTTTTAGGTGATTGTACAAACAGTGGAGTCCTTCCAGCAGTTGGCTCAAACCTTTATCAACAGTAAGGACTGGAGGAAAGAGTCTCCTCCGGCGGAGAAGCTCCAGGCGCTGCTGGAGCAGGGGGAGACGCTGCCTGTGACTGTCCCAGAGAGTGAGCTGCTGCGGGGACTGAAAGAGCAGGGCCGCTGGCTGGCAGACGTGCGCTGCACTCTGGGCACAGAGAGCGGCGAGCGGCAGGAGGTGACTCTACCTGTGCTCCGGAGCCTGATGGAGGCTGGCTGTAATGTACCTCAGAGCGTCTCCGTGGAGACTGCAATGGCAGAGCTGCAGGAGCTGCTCACCATCGCCGAGCGCTGGGAGGAGAAGGCTCAGATCTGTCTGGAGCAAAGGTAAGATCCTTTAAACTGCAGAAACTGACTCCTGGTTTTGAGTGTTGCACTAGTTTTCTTACATGGTCTAAACTTGCAACATATTTTGATTCTACAGACAGAAACACCCTCTCCCTACCCTGGAGGCGATAGTCAATGAAGCTCAACTTATTCCAGTGAAGCTGCCCAACATCATGGCTCTTCAGGGCTGTTTAACACGAGCTCGAGCTTGGGTCACAGATTTGGAGGAAATTCAGGTACATGTTATGAGATACTTCTTTGAATCTAGAAAACGTATGTCTTTTCTGCAGATAATGAGAATTGTTCTTATAGAACGGGGAGCATTATCCGTGTCTAGATGATCTCGAGGGTCTTGTGGCGATTGGACGGGATTTGCCAGTGTTTATGAATGAGCTTAGGCAACTTGAACTACAAGTGACCAGCGCTCACTCGTGGAAGGACAAAGCCAGCAAGACCTTCCTTAAGAAAAGCACTCAGCATAGTCTGCTCGAGGTGAGGGATCAAGAGTAACAAGCAGGAGTGTAATGTGACAAGCGTGTATTTTAACCTCAATGTTTTCGCTGCAGGTTCTATGTCCGTGTGCTAAGAGGCGGGAGAAGCGGGACCACGTGGAGCCCATGGAGGACCCTCTGGACGATACAGATAACAACACTTTAGGCCTTTCTGCGCAAGACCTGAGAGATCCTGCAGCTATTGTATGCTGGATGAATATTATCATTTTAAAACATCTTTACCTTTTATTGAAATCAGATTTGTTTTTCTTTTATCAGGTATTGGCTTTCAAAGAAGGGGAGCATCAAGAGAAGGAGGCTCTTCTGAGGTTACAGAAATTAAACTTGTGTAAATCTGGTGTGTCATGTTACAAGGAGGAAAAGGAGAACGGTGGCTGGGACAGTGCCATAGAAACAGACTTATCCAACCACTCAGAGAACTCTGTGAAGGAGAATGGCAGCAGTGGCCCTCAGACTGTGTGTGTTTGTGGGGGCAGAGCTCGTGCACCTCAGCTGCGCTGCCATCTTTGTAAGGACTGGTTTCACGGAGGCTGTGTCTCCTTCCCCTCGCTGCTCCCCTCCTCAGAACAGTTTAACGCCCTCTGCTGGTGGGACTGGGACACGCGTTTCCTCTGCCCACAGTGCCAGAGGTCGAGGCGGCCGCGTCTCGAGACCATCCTGGCATTACTCGTGGCTCTACAGAGGCTGCCAGTGCGGCTTCCTGAAGGCGAGGCGCTGCAGTGTCTGACGGAGCGGGCCATCACCTGGCAGGGCCGAGCCAAGGAGGCGCTAGAGAGTACGGAGATACAGCAGGCTCTGGAGCGGCTGCAGGAACTCAAAGGCACTCTGCAGAGTGACTCCAACAAGGAGACCGAGGTGAAAAAGGAGCCAGAAGGTAGCACAGTGATTGTTCTGTCTGACTCGGAAGAACCTGACGACGACGGAGTCATAGATCTAACCAATGAGTCGCCAAAGAAAAAAGAAATGAACGGTGTAAAGGTAAAACCCCATGCATAATTGTAGCTCTTTGTGGTATTTAAGAAATAAATGTCCCCTTGTGAGTGCAAGTTTAAGTTACTATTGTTTTGTTTTATTTTCATAGTCTGAAAATGGTCTCAGCCAGAAGTCCAGTGAAGGTGAAGAATTGATGACTTCTACAACTATATATGTGTAATATGTGCTGAAATCAAGCTCTAAATGGTGTTTATCTTTTTCAGGTGTGGGGTCTCTGCTGCCCCTCCTTCCCTCTCTGAAAGGCCCTGTTGTAGAGCTCTCTCCAGCCACTAGGGGGCAGTTGGAGGAGCTGCTGCTGGAAGGAGACCTGCTAGAGGTGACTTTGGACCAGACCCACATCCTCTACAGGGTCCTACAGTCGGCCTTGGAGCCCCCCACAGACACATTGCACACTTTAATTCAGGTTAGACACGTCATAAAATACAGTATGTATGAAATAGCGATATTAACGGTTATTCAAGTTCTTTTATTGGTTTTTTGTAGATTGAGCTTCAGGAGCAGCGGCGAAGCAACCGTGGTCGAACCAAGGACAAAAGGAAACGCAAGGGTCCCAGAGGCTCAAACAGGGACGGGACAGACGCCTCAGAGTCAAAGAAAACCTGCTCCTCTCTTCCCCCGGCAGTCTACATGCATCCGGAGGTAATGACGAGCTTTAAGCCATTTATAGACCAAGTATTTTAAGGATATTTTACGAGCTTGTAGTTTGAGATGGGGCAGGCATAATGACTACTTGTATGTCATTTGGGTGTGGCTGGATAAATATAACAGAAAAACTGACATTACATTCATTCATGATATTATGAGCTTACCACCACCATGTGTGGTGAAAAGGGATAGTGTCTAAAAGAAGGCACAATACAAGCAATATTTGATCACCAACACAGGAAAACTCGCAGTCGTCACCCATGTAAGAGTATGTTTATTATATTCAAACCTTACACTTGATACACTGCTAAAAAAAAACAATATTGAAACTACCGGTACTGATGCAATAACCCTAAAGCAGGGTAAAGCCATTTACAGAACAATAATGAAACTTACCGTATGTTTGTGTTTATTGCTTCTATTTTCCAGATTTTGTGATGCACTGGAGCTCTATATTTATTGGGGCAACACATTAAAGGCTAGAAGACGGTGTCAAGTTTAAGGAAAGACACGGTACAGCCTCATGTACCCTGTTCATAAAACCTTGTTCATTTTTCCAACACTAATGGGGCAAAACGTCTCCTAAAGTACACTCCATATCAGTGCCCCACACATTCATATTTCACACTGTATTACTCTGCCCGCTCCACTGTCCCTCTCCTCCGCTGTGGACATATTAGGACTCTTGGACAGATGCCGGACCTTCTGTAATTGTGTGTTGAGTTGTTTCTGAGGTCAGTATGCCGTTTTCACAACTGTATTAAATGCTAGTTCCAGCCTGGCTCACTTCGACTGTTGCAGTATCTTCTTGTATCGGCCTACGCAGGAGTCGGGTAAATCGCTCTCGTGTGGGCAGGACACTTCAGCCAAGGTTCAGCAGTTGTTTTTTTTAGCTGATCTTTTGAAAATAAACCATCCTCACACTTGAGTTGTATTCAATCTTGATTTAAAGTTGTTTTACGGAGACATGTATTTTGTTTAAAGTGGGATATAAACTATATGGGAAGTGTTAAATGCAGGCATTCTTGTTTTTGGTGCTACTTTCTCAGAAGTATCTGTACCTCTTGGCTATCCCATCCCCGCCTTCCCTCTTCCTGAATATTTTTATTTTTTTTAAGCTTTACAGTCTTGTTTTATTTTATTTGACCTTTATTTTCTGCTCTCTGGAAGACCATAGCAACTTCACTGTATTTGTCCTTTCTGAGTTCAAATTATTATATTAATATTATGGATATTAATGACACACAGCTGTCGTGACTTTGTGTAAAAAGTTTTTCATTTTAATGTTTCTTTCACACTTGTTAGAAATAAAGGTTTAGAATTGTTTAGGAATGTTGTGTCATTATTGCATCAAATCAACTCTCACACACTTATATTTAATATCCATTTTTATTTAGATTATGTATTCGCAATAGAAAAGTTTGTTAAATAGCAGACACTGGACACCACAACATTCAACAAAGACACTACATTAGTCTATGCTACAGTTTGAAGCATTTATAGAAAGTTACGTCCACATTAACAACCATGTAAAAAGCGTTTGGCTCCACATCAAACATGCAGAAAACTCAGAATTGCCTAAGCTGTATTATGTTCAGTCTTTGCGAAAAGGTTACTTTTGTCACTTGCATGGACTAAAAAGACCACCGTGAGAATCCCCCATCTCGTCTGATCTCTTAAGTTGGTCAGAACTGGAGACCTGCGAAAACCGGGTGCCACAGTGGGGCGGGGGCAGCAATGGCACCAGTGCAAACTGTGTCCTTTGGCAAGACACTTCACTAGCGCTGGGCAATTAATAGTTTTAATTATAAATGATCAGCTTGGGTCTTTTAAACAATAGGCCCAGACTTTGGAGGAAGAAATGATGTGCACGATGTTACCGTGGGCTGTCTCTGGGTTCTCCAGGTTCCTCCCACCATCCAAACACACGTGTTTGGTCAACTATAAATTGGCCCTAGTGAACGAACGTGACGACCTGGCCCCTGTCCAGGGTGTACCCCGCCTATGAATGTTAAATGGCAATAATTAAGTCTGTAATTTTTTGTTCAGGTAATACATATTTAAAGCAATTCTTATCTGTTTTTAATCAGCTAAAATAATATAGTTATCAACTATATTGCCCAGCCCTTCAGTTCTCCTGCCTCGCCTCTGTGTGACTGGTGATGGATGGTGGCCGGCAGCCACACTCCCGTCAGTCTGACTATCACAGCAGAGTGAATGAGTAATGAACGAATATTGAAAAGCGCTGCATACAATGATTTAATAGTTCTTTCATAGCCATAATATTTGTGCTTTACTTAGTTTTTTTCTGATATGTTTGGCCCGTCTAGTTTTAGAGTTTGTGAGCTGTGCTCTAATTTACAAAAAAAAAAAACATTCTGTGTCAGATGGCACATTCTCAGTGACACTGAACTGAGGTTGTAGCACTTATGGCACAGGAATTGTTTCACAGTTGCTTTATTGGCTTTGAAGTACAGTATTGTGCTCAATGTTTGTGTGGTGTTTAAGGTTTTCCAGCAGGTGGCGCTGCTTCCTTGAGTGCTTCCCCTTCAATTGCAAATAAAGGTGCTTTAAAGCATCATTCTACTAATCTTCTATTATTATGTATAGCAGATTTTTAGATATTTTAAATATATCTGAATAATATAACAAATCAAGGCTTTTTCCATGTGCAGGTTTAGATCCAAAAACAACTCAACTTAAACCAACAACAAAAAACTCATCAATGTAGTAACCTTACGGAATGTGCTTGAATTGTGTTAAAGAAAACAAAAACGTGACCAACGAGCAAATGGATTTATAAGCTTTAAACCCGCCATCTTAGTGCTTTGCGTGAAGCATTTTAAGATGTGCAATGGTAACTCAGTGCAGTGCATCTAAAACATCAAGCTTCAGTTAGAGTCTGCCAATAAACAAAAAAGAGCATTATCTACGAGTGCTATTTTAAATGCATACTTCTGTGCCTTTAAGCCGGTGGAATAGTTTACAGTTCAAGTTCATCTGATTGTAAGTAGAGCACCACTTCAGTGCTGTGATGGCTTCATTTGGACTGTTTCATCTCAAACTGTTTTTGTTCGTTTGCTGGTGTTATGTTTGAGATTACACTGTGGTGACGGACAGCAGAGGGTTGTAGACCTTTGTCCCGTCTGCAGACCGAGTCCCGTGAGCCAACAGCTCCTGAATGGTGATCCAGTTGTCCAGGATCCTGCGGCTGCGTTTCTTCATACTCCTGCGATGGCACAGCTCTAGAATAGAGGAGGGCAGCTGTGGAGATGGCGCCCCCTCCTGTCCAGTGCTTTGCTCTCTCTCACGCTCTCGCTCACAGTCCAGGCGGCTCTGCATCATGAACTCCCTGCGCCTGCGCTGCTCTCGCGCCTTCAGCAGGTGTCGTTTGCGCTCCTCTTTGCTCCAGTAGCGTCCCATCTTCATCTCACTCACAGCGTCATCGTCTGTCGTCATGCCGCTGCGCTCCTCGCTGATCTTCATGGCCCGAGCCTTTAGCAGTCGGTCCCTCACAGGTCGCTTGGCCACATACCGTGTTCCGTCACTGCGGATCTTCACCTTCCACTCCATGCGGGGCGACAGGGGTAAGGGCAGAGTGCCTGCTGTGTGTGGGACGTCCTTACAGGTGCTTCCCAGGCTCATGGGGCTGGCCTCCCCGCTACCCACACTCTCTTCTCTGGACAGTCCAAGCTGAGGGGAGCTGGGTGGAGACCTCAGCTGCATACAGCTCAAGAAGCGCTGAGGGGGCAGGGCCTCAGTCTGTCGGCGGGACAGGTAAGGGCTGTTCTCTGCACTGCGCCCTCCTGTCCTCTCAAAGGACCCATTGGTTTTTATTGAGCGCTTCACTGCTCCATCAGATCCTCGTCTGGCGCCATCTCTGGACAAAGAGCGGACTTTAAATGCTGGGCTGGAGGGCTTGGCCTCTGCTCCTCTTCTGTGAAACTGAGGAGAATACAGGTTATTCTCTCGGTCCGCTCTTTGCCAGGTGAGAGGTGGCAGCTGGTCTCCAGGTGACACAGGGGCCTCTCCGCCCCCCTGCAGGCTTTGGGTGGAGTTCGCAGGATACTGCTCACTGACAAGAGGGGTGCTGCGGCAACTCTCTCCTCCAGTATTGTAGGCACTTGTACTGTCCTTGTCAGAGCGGTCCCTCTCTGGGATCTCGTTTATGTCAGACAAAGTAGCACTAGTGTCCAGACGCCCAGAACCCAATCCGGAACCCAGTCCAGCCCCCAGTCCAGGGGACTTGTCCTCCATGGGCCAGGCCTTCATGCAGCGCTCCCTCAGCTGCTGCATCTTCTGTGCCCTCAGGATGTTGCGGCACTTGAACTCTAGGTGTCGTAACTCCTCCTCGAGCAGAGCCAGTTCATGCTGCGAGAGGCTTTCGTTCCTGTTGACGTCCAGAGGCACGCCGCCCTCCTCTGTGTCGCCCTCCCCGTTACAGTTCTTCTCATAGTAACACTTGATCTCCAGCAGCTCCTTGTACCTCTCACACTCCTCCTCCGTCAGCCCAGGCATCATCATTGTCCTCATCATTGGGTCTGCTCCGTAGCCTCGGTCCATCTGCTCGGCCCACCCAGCGCTCACAGCCTCCAGGCCCAGCAGAGAGTCTGTGCTGAACTGCAAGTCCTGCGAGTGCAGCAGAGGAGGCGTGTCTGCTCGATGGGTGAAGAACCTGCGCATACTTCCAGGTGTGTTCGTGGCGTTGGTGTTTGGGGCGCTGGTGTGATCGTCTCCCAACAGGTCGTGCTCAGAGGACTCTTCATATCGGGTGCTTTCGTCTGTGCGTCCCACGCCACTGTCCAGCTCCTGACTGTTGCTCAGCACAGTCTGAATCAGAACAGGAGCGTCTCTGTTTCGAGAGTGTTCCCCCAATATCGCAGCTCCTGCAGAGCCCCCTTCTCCAGTGCACTGTTTGGTGTTGCTGTTTCTCACATTTTGGTCTCCAGATAAATGAGCTGCATTGTCCAGAGGTTCCAAGTCCAGCTCTTCTTGGTCCAACTGGTTTCCATTCTGTGGACATGACAAGAGAAAAGACAAAAATATGTAGTTACAAAGCAGTACCACAATAATACATATCACTAATATCACAGTCGGAACTATGGACTATGGATAGCTTTATATCCAAAACTCTCTTGTAGTATTGGCTCTATAAGTCAAATATAATACTATACTACCCAGATAAACTCACTTGTTCAACAACACATACTATAGATAATACAATAAATTGCCTCAACCAATTATTTGTTTAATACAGAATACAGTTTGCCCTCTAATGTAAAGCTTGGCAAATCCATCTCTGTAAAAGCTCTTTGCATGACCAATACAGGAAGAAAAGTCCTATTCAAATTAGGCTTGTCTAAAAAAGGTCATAATTTCAGAATGGTCTTGATCTAGCCTAAATCATTTTACAGATTTATTTTGGGACGGAATGACTTTTTAATGTTTAAAAAAGGAGCATTTTATTTTGAAATTTTGACGTTGAGTATTGAGCCATTGTCTTAGAATCAAAATCAAGTTTGAAATTTTAATATTGTGATCATTCAAATTCAAACGACAAAAAATAAATAAATAGAACAATCAGATAGCTCAATAATCTGATCTGATTTTGTGTGTGTGTTTAAATACAAAAGTGAAATCTGATGATCAAAAACACAAAAATAACAATTTGAATTCTATTGAATTTCAGAAATAAATCACTCACACCAGCTGTAACTGTTTACATTATTTCAATAATCGGATTACTTCTTGAGTTAATTTGCAATCATTAGATTAACCACAGTCCATGGACAATTTATGCTTGAGCAGTTCTAAAATAACAGAAGAACATGATTAAGCTTGCAAAGTATTCCAAAGTTGACAGAAGAAAGAAAATAACAATATTAAATCATTGATCTTATTTGTCACTAACACCAGTTGTGCTTAGAAGAACCCTTTTAGCGCTCATGAACCCTTGTCTAATTACCCTGTTCTACTGGAAAACTGCTCCGACTGTGTAACTACATATTGATTATTACTTTCTTCACTCATTGACGTCCTTTTTAGTTCGCTCTCTCCCTCGACAGCGCCCGTCTTTAATCGCTGCATGTGTGTTTTTGACTCATGCAGCACCCCCCCCCTCTTCTTCTCTCTCTCTCAGTTCAGTCTTTCGTGAAGCCCCCGCCGTAGTAATATATTATGTCAGGCCTTGCGATGTTTGATTTGTTCGAGCCTCTGCGATCTTTCCAGACGGGAGGTGTTAGTGTTAATACGACATGTTGTTGAATGTTTACACGCGCGGTTGTGGGGTTTCAGTTACATAAACATCAAAACTGCAAAAGAGCCAAGCGGTCCAATAGGCTTTGAGTGTTGTCTTTAAGTCAATTTTCAGTCGATTTTTCTACGTCCCTTCAACGGTCTGATGCGCTTGTGTGTTAGACTGTTAATGAGATGGTTTTTAAATGTGCCCTCTAGCTGCGTCTGCACTGGTGGTCTGAATACAGATGTTCTCACTCCGCTCCCCACAGCTACAAACTTTGAATGAAAACCCACTTGAACAGGCCCCCATATGTCGACTTAGGAGTGGACCATAAATCAGTTTTAAATCCAATCGTGACGTGACCTTGGAGAGACACACTTCCCTCTGCTTCTACCGCTCACGTCTTGGTTCCTGAAGTACATTTCTAATTCATTTCCCCCATAAACATTCAGAAAAGCAATCATATCAAAAAGTTTCAAAGCTTGCTCGGTGTTAATCAGCTTTGTGGTAAAGACTACAAGACCCTGAAACTTAAAGGGGCAGTACACTTTTTTTTTTTAAGATAATAAATTAAAATATGGTTAGCCCGAGTACAGATGTATTGTAAAAGCAGCTCTAGAGGGTGAAAATGAGACCGATGTGTGCTGGTAGCATGCTAATGTTTGTTTAACTGTGGTCTTTAATATTGAAATGTGTAAAAAAGCGCTTTATAAACTCATCACGGTGAATAATTAGGATGTTTGGAATGCATTAGATAAGTGAGAGAAACATGTGGGCCGCTGCAAAGAGTTTAAAATGAACTAGTTACAGTAAATGTACTTTTTAATTGAAAAAAAGCTGGTTAGCCTTTGTTTGTGACTTCAAACGCTTGATATTTGGGTATATGGGAAAGATGAATGAAAAATGTACTTCCAGATCCACTGTGGGCTTCAAAGTGGTCAGCCTCCTCTACGTTCTGAGTGCGTGACAGTCACATTTAACCAACTGAACTGTGAACTTCCGAAAAGTGGCAGATGGCTTTAGCTACAACCGAAAGACAAAGTAGTGAGAATCCTTGAAGCGCGATTGTCAACTCTTAAATACATAATTAACCAAATAAAGGTTGAGATATGATAACTGAAGGCATCTAGACAGAGAATATTTACAAATACAGTGTATTACTGATAAAAATCTGTATTTGTTCATTGTTTTTATACATTTTGGTTTAATAATGCCACTGTCTTTGTTATAAAACCCTTGAAAAAGAGGTTTCGATCTCAATGGGTTTCTTACCTGGTTAAATAAAGGTAAATTACTAAATTAAAACGTACGTGTCTAATAGTCTTTATAGTCCAACGAGTTAACGATGAGTTAACGATTAACGATTACAATTATCAACATACGACAGCTGTAGTTGACAAGTCACATCGATTAATCGTTGTAGCCCTAGTCAAGATGCACATGTCATATATAATTTAGAGTTTATGATTCCAACAAGAAACTGGAAAACATTTTAAGTGAGCACAAAATGAACTAAGGTATAATAATCATATATTGTATCATTCAATCACTGAGGCTTGATTTGTCATAAAATGAATATAGTGCGATTGTGGATCTAAATCCCTACTAAAAATAATAACAATCAACAGTTGTGGATTATAATAGTGCTGGATCCTCAGAGCACCTTAATACTGTCCCATGTCATCCATCGCAAATGTTGGCATCCTTAAATTCTAAGCCATGAAAGCACCTATTTGACAGTGGGCTGTTATTGAAAGGGCGCGCTGCTGTGCTCCAGTGCCCCCCCTATCTGTCGTAGGAGGAGTGACCTTGAGCTGAACAGAGCTGGGCCTATGTTAGCACAGCCAGAGGAAGCTCTATTTGTCTTCTCCTGCCTGCGCTCGTATCTGTGCTCTCATCATGTTTGAGCGATCCCTCCCCTTTAAACAACCAGTGACTTTGCAGCAAACGGCAGATAAAATGGTAAAACACACTCCCTTTGTGGGTTATGGAGTTGGTAAATACTGATTTCCAGGTGTTGCGGACATAATCACTCTTATTTTCGACTTGTTTATTTGGGTTAGTTACACTATCAATGTCAGAGTACAAAAATAATTTCCCTATGACACAAGCAACAGATTATGATACATTCTGAGCAGATTTGCTATTTTTACTCCGGGATAGTCTAAGAAAATGACCTGTCAGTGAATGTTTGCCCCCTTTTTTTTTTTTTACCCAATAGTAAACATGCACTACTCTGAAAATAAAAATAAAAACATTTAATTTATTGGCCACCATTCTAGATAATAAGATTGCCTACGAGTATGAGCATTTAAACATGATGGCGTTCCCCTCTCATTTTGATTCAAAAATGTCATGATGCCATTTTTCAACAATAAAATCTGCAACTCGCTACTGTTACCAACACTATTAAGCTGTCTTACATCAACATTGCAGTTTACAATGAACAAAATGTAAAATAATGATCTATATATGCTATAGTTTAATTCAAAATGCCCAGAAAATCAAGCATAATTTGTCTTCTTTAAGGTTTAGATAGAAACATGATGTACACAGTTAAAAAACAACGCCCCCCCCCAACAGGCTCCATGTCCCACTTTCTCACCTCTATCTCGGGGCGAGCGAGGAGCAGGGAGATATTGGTGCTGTCTTCTCTGGTGAGAATAGCCACGGCCTCCTCGTGGTTCTGAATGTCCACTCCATTTATCTGAAAGAGAAGGGAAACTGAGCTATTGCCCGATAACAGAGGACCTTGGAACCCTTTGCACCGAGGGCAGCTTCGATTAAATTACTTCAGTCACGAAAAGGTTGCCGTTTTAAAATGCAATTCCGTGGTTATTAATGTCCAAACCCTTGTCGAAATGTCTCACTTTCTAATAGACGTAGAAACATTTTTAATATAAAGGAATAAGTAGGATTAGCAGGGATTTTGAACTGTGTTGAAGTAAAGGTTACACAGTCTTGGTGCATTACTCACCTGGACACAACGGAAATTACATGTTAAAAGATGGTATTTTAGTATTAAACAGAGCTTCTCAAGATCTATTAGCCCACTTCTGTAAAAAAAACAACTTTAACCAAGTTTTTGAAAAGTTTTTCTTTGATAAATGTTTTACTACAACATAATTTAACAATTTTACATTCAAAACCTGGATTTTTTTTGGATTAAAATAGTAGTTTTCTACCTTTGCTACTGAAATAATCGCCTATATGAATAAAGTTTTTCATATAGTTTTCTACCTTTGCTACTCAAATAATCTCTAGGGCTATCGTCACCTAAAGACTAAAGTAATTGTGTCTTTTGAAATGTACAAGAAGAATGACCATGCAATATTATAAATCCTTTTTTCTCTTTAACACAGAATAATGCCAAGTACCTGTAGTATTCGGTCTCCTTTGCGAATGCGTCCGTCTATTGCAGCGATACTGTTGGGGTTCACCTTGAGGAAAAACATGTTATTTTAAAGATGCACAGAGTAATCTCAGACTCAGCTTTGTTAAGATGCTGTTTTCACCTCTCCCACATAAATGCCCAGGTCCTCCTCTTCGTCCGTTCGGTAACACACGGTCAGGCCCAGCTTGTCCTGCTGTCGAGATTTGTACAACTCCACTTCCTGAAGAAAATGCACATAGAGGAAGCAGGGTGAGTTTTGAAAACAGAACAAGAACAGGATTTGTGTGTTTGTGTGAGTCGCCCACCTCGTACTCCAGGTCGTCCTGTCGGTCCACTTCATGCTGAGTGATGTCGAGGTAGTCTGCAGGGTCATAGTACTCTGGCTCAAATCTAAACAACAAAAGGTACAGTTTTAAGACCTCTGTTTTTCTTGATCGCTTTTGTATTCAAATGCACAACAATTAAGTAACTCTCACCGCCTTCCAAATAGCACTCATCACATGCCTGTTATTATTGTAAATGTACATAATGTGCAAAACGCATAGATTAATGGATAAAACTAATAATAAATAAATAAAAGGCATTAAACAGCACACCATATATTATTATTATTATTATTATTATTATTATTATTATTATTATTATTATTATTATTATTATTCCACCACCTTCAAGGCACTCAAAGCGCTTTACTAGGCAATGTGGGGGAAGTGTCTTGCCTATGGACATAACGACATTTCCTCTAGCGCCCCATAGCACTCCCATCCAAGCACTAACCAGGCCCTGTCCTGGTTAGTGAGCTGAGAGCTTCCGAGAGCTGACGAGATCAGGCATGGGCAAACGGGTGTGGCAGAAGGGCTTTCACACTTAGAGTCCACTTCATATCATCCGTACCAAAGCAGAAGTGAACTCTGCTGCGGTACGATTAAACACGTTAAGTGTATGCTGTTTTGTGTACTAACAGTACAACAGAGCTCACTTAAAGCAAACCAGTCCCAGCAAGTGTGAACGCGCCCTAAGACTTCTCATTGTTGTTGTTATTATTGTATATTGTTATTGCGATGGCTGACAGTAGTAGTACTTTAGTATTTTCACTTTGTAAAAGTAGTTGTTAGGGGTGAAAAAGGATGAGACCCCTCTTTAAATAGCATTTTTATTATTTAGATTAGGCTCAGTGATTAACAATACAAAATATGATTGAAAAAAATGCATTTGATTATTAGAGCTCCTTTTCCCAGTAACAGTATCAATATCAATGTAAACATGTTGTGCATCAGGAGAGCATGTTGTAGTCGGCTCCACTCACAGGTCATTGAGCAGATAAGGGTCCAGCAGGGGTGGGAGGGGTGGAGACGGAGGAGGGTTGGGAGGGGGCGGGGCTCCACAGGGGTGCTGGCTGCCCCGGCCCAGAGTCATCATGTGCTGGAAGCTGATGTCTGTTTGGGTGCAGCTGTCCACACAGTCGGCCATGCCCATGGTCACTGGGCCCAGGACCCTGGGGGCAGGTGCCAGACCGGCCCGTCTGCGTGGGCCCCTCCTCAGGATGTGGGCCAGAGCAGGGTCCCTCAGCTCCAGGGTAGGGTCTCTGGACAGACGGGACAGCTCCTTACCTCGCACCTGCCAATTAGAATGATACGGATTACAATGGGATAGAGGGAAAGGAAAGACAAAGTAAATACAATGGAGAATAGATTCAGACAAACCTTATTGATCCACAGTAGCTCACACATTGTATATATTAACCAGATAAAAAAGTGGTATAGTATTAAAATTACAAAAATAGCTAAATGTTTTGTGATTGTAAAGATAAGTATTTGTACAAGTACATTAGAATCAAAATAAATACAGTGTATATTTAAACATACCAAGGGATCTATCAAAAACTGTGTGAAAGCGATAAGCTCTAATTATGTTAAGAAATATCAAATCTACTGAGGTACAGCTTTGGCCAATCCATTGAGAAGGGTTTAAAGCCACAGTTTGGTCTCACAGTGGGGCGTGTCAGACGTAAGAGTACACCGAGAAGAAAAGGCTACGGCCACAGAGACCTTAAACCGAGCGACAGCGAGAGCAAACATTCAGTAGATTTCACAGAGCTGAAGACAGAAGTACATAACAGCCGGACAGAGAGTCACAGAGCAGAAAGAGTTAAACCGAGACCGGCACTTAAATCGGCCACTCGCCTCAGGGCCCAGTGCGTCTGAAGGGACCGGTCTGTGGAGAGAAAAACGGTGTCGCTATGAGGAGGTACGACGCACGCCTACTCCAATAGAAGCCTACTACTACAATAGAAGCTACTACTACTACTACTACTACTACTACTACTACTACTACTACTACTACTACTACTACTACTACTACTACTACTACTACTACTACTACTACTACTACTACTACTACTACTACTACTACTACTACTACTACTACTACTACTACTACTACTACTACTACTACTACTACTACTACTACTACTACTACTACTACTACTACTATTCTGTAGCCACCGTACTCAAGAGTCAACAGTGAAAGAGGAGATGCATCATGTTTATTATTTATTGATATTTGACATACATTCCTAAAAAAATATTTTAAAAAAAATTCTCTGTTAAATATTTCAGTGAACTAACTGTTTTTATTGTCGTTGTTTTTTGTTTTCGAAATTTAGGACGAATTTATTCATACGAAACTGTAAATTATTGATGAAGCTGATAAAAACAAGCTCTAAATATGTGGCGAGACAAGAGTTTCATTCTCACAAAATGTACCACAAAAACGGTTTAAAATACGAAGCAAATTCACCTGCATAAAAATTCTTTGGATAACTCTTTGGCATTGAGAAGATAATAATCCTTTGAATAAATGTGTTTTGTCCATTCACCCCCGTGGTATTCTAAGGGAGCATAAAAACAATTTAGTATTGTAAAATTAAAAGAAAATCCATCTTGAATTGTTCTGAATTGCTCTGGCATCTGCGCTCACGTGTCCTTCTCACAGATGCAGACGGCGGCGCATCAGCTCATGGAGTCACTGACCTCAGCGCCACATTTTTACTGCTCTTTCATTCCCCTGCTCTGGCTCCTCTCCCCCTTCTCCAGTAATTGCATGTCAAATCAATGTTCCTCTGTTCAGTCAAGCACAAAAACCCACCGGCCACACTTCACTTTCTGTGTGTCTTTCTGAGTATGTCCCTTCTCCTCTTACTATTACATGTTACAACACTTCGTTGATTGCAAGCAAATCAAAATTGCAATTTGAAATCTCAATACGCTAGTTTGCCATGGCCACAAGTATTTCATTAGCATATTATCCTCTCCACACAACAAAATATCTCGTAATAATAACACTAGTTTATCTTGTGAGCACCTGTAAGCTTGTCTCCACACTGCGAGTACCTCCTAACCCTGTGACAATAAATAAATGTACTTTTATTTTCATGTTTTGATGATACTAACATCTAAAATCTCCAAAACATTAAACATTAAGGAAGTAAAATGCACTAAGGACATTTCATATTCAAATACTATTCAATTTCACCTATTTTTAAAGTTATTCCAAGTGTCTCTGGTAAGATCACAATCACAGGATCCCTCACGATTTGCTACGATACATGTGATAGTCAAAATATTGTACATGATATTCTGTGATATAGCTCTCATATATCATATTTACAACACTATCTTCTTGTTCACTACTGCATCCACATTCTGTTTATGAAATACACTTAAAAAAAACATACTCAAAACATACACATTTTTAACTTTCTCTAAATGAGAAATAACTGTGTGGTGCTGCTACAACTTATTTTTGTGAAATGTAACAACAATTTTAATATCTCGATATAGCAGCCAATGGTATTAAGTGTTACAATATATAAATGTTTTGGTTTACAAACCTGCTCTGAAATGCATGTGATTCTTGTTTTAGTTTAGAAGTTTATATTTCAGTCTTCTCTCGAATGTCACAATAATAATAATATAATATAATATATGTATTCAAAAAGTGATGCATGTTTTATTGTAATCAAATCAAGTCTGCAATTATTTGGGTAATAAAATATCCTGTGCTACTGGATTTGTTCATAATTCATGATCACATGTTTTCTGACGCCCTCCTCTTTTTCTTCACCACACTGTCCTCCTCTCTTTGCGCACACCTCCATTCATTCCCCCTCCTCCGTTCCTAATGTATTTGTTCATATGCCGCGCTGGCTCAGCACTTCTGTCTGCGCAGTCTCGTCTCTGGAGATGGCAGATCGCGCCGCTCTATTTCAACCACATCTATCTGTGTTCCTGTGTCCTTCCTCGCGCTAATGCTGCTCCATAAATCTCCCCGCCTCCTTTAATGAGGTCTTCACTCTGAAACAAATAAAGGAGCTGCAGGAAGAGAAGGCGAATGTTTGTAGTGCTGCGGTTCAGACGACGCCACGATATTCTGCAGACCTCCAGTGTTTAATTAAGATGGACAAAATGACTATTGTTTATTGAGGCGGTTTCGTGGTGCAGTTGTTTGCAAACATTGGTTAACACCCAGCTCTAATCATGGGCAAGACTCTTCACCCAACGTGCTTGTGTAAATATAGATGTACTGTAAATGTAGTATTTGAATGAGCTGCCCTGCTTTGGTTAGCCTACACCAAGGCTATAATCGGGTTTTGCAATGAATTGAATTTTAATTGACTAAAGGTTGAATAGTTACAAATCATCTATTTACAAATTTTCTATTCAACAACACTGATTAAAAGTCTGTCGTGTTTAAATCAAATACAAATTCTGATCAATAAATACAGGTGAAAGATGACATGACAGCTGTATGAAGTAGATTAAACCCTTTAGTGCATGAAATTGTAAAAGCAACTTTGAGCTCAACAGACTTGAGGTCGATCTGGTGAGCGTCAGTCCTGGACTCATCTACTCTGCCCGTGACAGTGGAGCTCTCCTTCCTCCTCAAGGTTTCTCTTTTTCCCACAGGGTTTTATTGAGTTTCTCCTTGACGAGAAAGAGGTCTCGGACAGGAGATGCACTGGGTCATGTATCTGGTTATTTAGAATCAGAATCAGAATCAGAAAGAGTTTATTGCCATTGTCAATGAACAAAATTCAAAAACGTAGGAACTTGTCTCGGCCTTAAGGTGCAACATAAATGAAAGTTGGTCAATCTGCTTGTCTTTATTGACCAATGACTGTTGCATAGTTTGATTTTCTAAGTTTCTGCTGCTTAAATCAACAACTTTGTGAAACCCTCCGAGGCGACAGCTGTTGGAAAGAGAGGAAAGAAAAATAGAGCCAAATAAGACTAAAAGTATTGTTATCAAGCAGAGGTATGCCGCTTAAGCGCTCTCTGGTGGACTGGGATGGGTAATTTCAGGAGAAATAGACACCAGGTTTATCTGCCAATGTTGAACCTGATCACTTACATTTATTAGTCACAATATCCTTGCTTCCTTAGATTAATGCCATTACACATGTTTATTTTCAGTTTGAATATTATTTCATTACACATGGAGGTTCACCTACAATATGTCACAATATCAAAGTTTAGTGTTATTATTGTAGGAAAAAACATAATGATTTAACGGTTATTTGCAATTACAGGGAACATGACAAAACAGCAGTAAAATCTTTCTTTTTTTTTCATTCCTATTTTCTAACTCGGATTTGTCACCAGCTTTATGAAATCCAACTTTATGAATGACACAATAAAGTTAGTATAGCCAGTACTTTACATTTAGGACAAAACTAAACTTTTTCTTATGATTATGTGGCCTAAATAATCATGATTATCATTTAACTGAATAATCTTGTCATCCCTATCTACAAATCACAACGTTGTCTTGCCCACTGGCACAATGGCCATTTGTACAACATTGAGTGGGAATCAAACAATGTTCCAATACAGTTCTAAAAGTCAGATATGCAGGCATAAACCCCATTTGCAATTCAAATCTGGGACCAAAACAACAACAAAAATCAAACGTGCTCCTCGCCTCAGTCTCGAATGGTTCATGTCATTACACATGTACACGTACAGTCCAACGAATTGCAGTTTTTATCTATTAAGCCACAGCACAAAACCTTTGTATGGACAATAGTAATTTGCCCGCCCCCATCTCCATTACAGAATGTTGTTGTGCCGTCTGAATGGCTGTGCTGCAGTGTGCGATGAAGCCTAATAGCAAACAGCCCCGGTGCCGAGTGACAGGTATGAATACTAAGAGAGAGCGAGAGGAGTCTCATTCATTATCAATGAGAGCAGCACAGATTGCGTTCAAGATGACTTTATGGAGCCCCGGTGCACGTTGGCGTTGGACAGTTTATCATGGTGGATTTGATGGACTGCCCATTACACACTTAGCATTAGCGCTTCCCTATTATCTAAGGGTCAAAGGTCATTGCATGTACAGTGCAGAATGCAGAGCCATGTGGACCATCAATAAATTATATTGTGGGGGAAATGTATTTCTCAGGTTTAATTCAAGTTGAAATTTAGATATTTCACATATTCAATAAAGGTACATGAAGTAAAATTGTACCACTTTATAATAACTACACTTAATTAGCCTTAATAATGAACAAATCATTAAGAATGCATTTTAATTAAGGGGTTGGTTAGCAATTAGGGTTGGGGTATTTTATTTTTATATTTGTTGAATTAGATAATTATTATAAAGTGTTACCAGTAAAATATTTTCAAAAGAAAATCTGGACAGGGTTTTTAAACCCTGTCGATTATTTTGACAAACAACAAGATGATTTAATGATTATTCAGAATTAATGAGACTTTCTTTTGTTCCCATGGTCTATAACAGTGGTCCCCAAACTACGGCCCGGGGGCCGAATACGGCCCGCCTCCACATTTGACCCGGCCCCGTGAACAATACAAGAGACGCATTATTCATGCTCATATGAGTCATAGATTCTGCTCTGACAACTGAAGCTGAACTGAACTTTACCCAAGACTGTGCACGGCACAACACAAACTTTCTTTCTGTGAAGAACCCAGAGAGGGTTATTTGATCTCGGAAAGGGTTATTCATATTTGGTTGTATGTGGCTTCTGAAAAACAATACATGTTTACATTTAGGCCCCCCTGCGATCGTCACACTTTTTTCTGGTTCAAACTGACCCTGGCCCCCCATCAGAGAAGGGAAAAGTTATGTGGCCCTTACAGGAAAAAGTTTGGGGACCCCTGGTCTATAATGTAACTATTACTCAAGTTTGTGACCAGCTTTACAAAATCTAACTGTCTGAAAGACAAAATAAAGTTATTGTGACAAAAGCTGCCAGATAAAAACATTTTACGTTTAGATGAACTTTTTTGGACTATAGATTTCATTTAGTTTTGCGTCTAAACTTGTCACGATTATTATTTTTTAGTTCTTACAATTATATTGTGAATAATAAATGTGAATAATCACGATTATTGATCAACTGAATTATCTTGAAGACAAAATGTATAACAATTAAAACAACCAAAAAATACATAAATATATTAGTGGTTTGAAAATCAATAAACATATCAGGTTGGTGTCCTTTAGTAACCTGGCTCACACCAGAAATGTCTCTGTCTCTACACATGAATCCATCTGGAAAGTCTCTCGCCGAAAGTCCTTGGGAAAAGGTGGGACGTTAAGTGGAATAAGTCAAGCTTATTGTGCCCACTTACTGAAATGTGTGCCTAACCAATCACAGCAATGACTCATAATGACAAAGTGTGATGGATGCAACAAGTGTCACTACTGCTCCATGTACGGCTCACGTTGGATTGTACGGGATGTAAAGTGAAGTTAACATGTTGGTCAACACTCATTTGCGGGTGAAAGGCGTCTTAAATAATACAGCGCTGGTTTTTAAACTAAATTGATTACATACAACCCGCCTCAACCCACCCTGCAGCCATGTGATTGGCCCGTTAAACCACTGCCAAATCAATCAGCGGGAGTCTAACAAGATGGATTCTTAAGAGTTTGTGACCTCACAAAAATGATGGCAATTCATCTTGCTGGAAAGGTTAGTCCTTTAGTGCATTATTCATTTAAACATGATTTTTTTACCTCCTGTTGTGGATGCCACTGGGAAGACTTTTAACCATTCACCACCTTTTTATTATTCACCTACATGGAAATAGTGCTTGCCCACAGGCACAAAGGCTATTTGTACAACAATGAGTTAGAGAATGTTGTAAAACAATTTTCTAATATACTGGCATGAATCTGAATCAGAAGCCAGATCTGCAGGGATAAACAATATTTACAATTCAAATCTGAGCCCAAAAGAAAAAAATCAAATCAAACGTGTGCTCCTCGCCTCAGCGGGAGGCGGGATAGTCTAGTGCAGGGATTGGAGATAAAAGACATGTCAGAGAACATAGAGAGGTAGATGTTGAAAGAGTGAAGACAGTGCAAGCAGAGTGGACGCCCGGAAGACAGTGCAAGCAAGAGTGGACGCCCCGGCAAGTGGGAAAAAAAAAACACGCTTTTGAGGAATTTATATGTAAATAATTTGACTTCATGGCTTGTGGGAGGTTAGGCCCTGCCTGCAAACCAGCCCACAGTGTAAGGACCCCTGGGAAATAACTAAGTGGTTGACGTATAATTAGTTCTTATCTGAAAGCGCTTTCAAGAGCAAATTAATCAACACAGGCTGAACGTCTGGAAGAGCTTGAGATGCAACAATGCCAAATTTCTGTTGTGAGATGAAACATTTTTATAAAACACTATTTTATTTTTAGTTTAGTTAGGTTTTTTGTTTTGTATTTTACAATCGGAATTTATGTTTATTTATGACCTTTACAGCCCCCCAAAGATTAATGCCCCTTTATCCAATCTCGACTAAACATTTTCAATTGGCAGCCACAAAGTGTTCAAAATGAGGATACAGAATCAGAATTTGTTTTTACTTTTGCCAACTAAATTCACAAACGAGGACTGTGCTTCAGATAGCGTGCGTGGACAGTAAAATAAGACATTCCACATTAGGGTTTAAAACTCACTTCAGGACGCTAACAACATTTAACAGAGACACTTGTAAAGGGAGTGTGGGAGAGTCTAAACGCCATGTTAAGTGAGCGCCCCATGGAACCCCTTAGCCCCCGTGGCCCCTGTCTGGTCCCACCCCTGCCTATAACGGATGCATAGCCAGGTTTGACAGGACAATATTACAAAATGTCTTAAGGTCCTGTACGGTTGGTAAATAAACTTCCACTGCGTTAGACATCCAAACTCCTGCCTGTCTTTACACTCTCGAGTTACAACGACATACAATTCTACAACACTATTTTCACTTCTTCTGGAGACTCAAGAGTTCATTCAGAGAGAAGTGTAACAGAGCAGTCACATTTTATTTTGATTTATTTTTAAAGATAAAATGATTCATGCAGCAACAAAAAAGTGCTCATATGCGAGTAGAGGAATAGCGGTGGGAAAATAAAATAAGAAAAACAAACCATTATACAAGAAAAACAAACCATTATACATAAAAAGTGTTTCATTTTGTTTATTTGATAGGAAGCCAGAAAGACACACATTGATATCGCTATTTATTTCAGTTTTGAAAGCTTTATATTGCTATCTTATTTCTTCATCTGTTCGGCAATGCATGTTTGTAACAAAAATGTATTAAACAAAATTCTTATTATCATTACATTACTATCAAAATGTCGCGTAATTCGACATCAATGACCATAATTACTTGTACAACATCCCAAACTCTCTGCCAGGACTCCAGCTGATCTCCTCCGTGACCGGAACATATTGGATTCCACTAGTTCTGCAATCGAGGCAAACGCAGTTGTCTTCTCCCCAAAATCAATTACACTGACCTACTTCTCTGGTGGACCCCGAGTTGTTAGATATTTGAATAAACAAGTGGTGGGAACAAAAATAAGATGAAGTGATATTTATTTCAAAAGCCTGTGTGTTTGAAATTGCTGAGGGAGCTAACGAGGCTCATAGGGAGACGAGAGAGGGTAAACATTTTTATATTAATTAGTTAGAACAAAAGGCTCATTATGCAATTGGATCATAGACGCAGCGTGTGAGTGAAAGACACAAGAAAAAGTGTTTTTTCTTTTTCTATGTCACTCATTATGACTGATATCTGGGGCTTCCTGACTCCAAATCGTAATTAAAATTTCAGCCACCGTGTGTGAAGCCTCGGGGTGTAAAAAAAAAAAAAAATCAATATTTAGCCACAGATCAAAACCAAAACTAGAGTTAGGGTTGGGAAACCAGATACTCATGAATAAAAATCTATTCTGAAAAAGATAATTGGAGATTCTTGGAGAATTTCCTTGTGTAAGAACAGGTACAAACACTCTTATTTACCAACAGTGACTTGTAAATTGTTTATGTAATATGTTTTTATGTCATGTCCTTTTGTAGGTAAAGGCTACTGACCAATGCTCCTATCCACATTTCTCCATTCAGAGACAATAAAGAAAACCTAAACCTGAAAAAACAAACAGACATATAGGATAAGACAAAGTTGAACATTACCTGAATAGTTTTTAGTTCTTGATCTGTACCAGAGCCTGTATCACAGATGTCTTTTTATTGTTATTGTATCAAAATCTGTTTCAAGCGTTGAGCCTTTTCCTTAGTATCATTTTTAAGATCGTGACAACATCAAGCCGAAATGTGGACTTTTTACAAACTAAATGTGCCAATAATTTCTCAATTGGAGGTCCAATGGTAACGGACATAAAATCACCATTAACAAAATTAAAAAAGCAAATAAATAAAGTCTGTTTGATCCCAGCCCAACCAGGGGAAATTGTTGCTGTGGCATTAGGCGGAACTCAAATTCATCAATCTTTCATCCAACTCCAAAAGAAAGCAACATAGATCCTGAAACGTGACACACTGTAAACAAGATTTGCCCTGCAGGATAACTGGTGCAAAAACTCATACAGCCACACAGGCCATTCATTTTACGCACAAGCTATACTTGCAACGCTTTCCGTTCTTTTTTATGATCAGGTTTATGATCAATTCAATATTGATTATTAGATGCAGACAGCACACAGCGGTCTGATTTTGTCAAAAAGTTCTGCTTTTACAATGCACTCAATGAGGGGTAAAATAGCCCACCTTTAACTGGGTGATTAGTTTTATTGCCATTGTCAGTGAACAGCATTCACAAACTAGGAGCTTGCTTCGGCGATGGGTGCAACATAAAACAATGAATCATAATAGTAAAATATAAACTATGTTAAAATAAGGCAGGCATAAAAATACGAAGTTGAATAAAATATAATCAAATTAAAATAGACTGCAGTGCAAGTAGATAATGTGATGCTGACATTGAGTTATTAAAGTGACAAGTGTAATCAAGTGTTCATGAGTCTAACGGGTAGCATTGCGAGACAGGGTCAATGGCATAGTGAAGGTTTGCATTGCCTTGAGTGCTTCTTCATTTTTAATTACGCACAATAGACGATTCAGTACATTTTACACACTCTTGGACATACAATAGTTAATTTATATTCAGTGCAGATTTCCTGAGGCACTGACAAACTGTCATGTTCTAATATATATATAAAACATGTAGATATCAAACACTATTTAAATGAAGGCTTGTGTTCACATCTCTTCTATATGAAGGCCGTTTGTGAGTCTAAAACGTCTAATTGTCTCACATATGGCTGCTCATTGGCGCGTATTGATTCTGGGGATTTCTCTGCTCACAACTGTCAGCATGTTTCTTTGATTCACTGCGAACGAACAGTTGGAAAAAAGGACGACGAGGAAAAAAAGAAAAAGAAAAGAAAAATACGGCACAGCTTGTTTAATGACTCGGGTTTCCACGGCAACCGCTTCCTAGTGATGGGGAAGAATGAAAGAAAGAGAAAGAGAGCGAGAAAGAGGAGTGGTGTCTGGGCTTAGGGGCATAGGTTTAGCGAGCAGGACAAAAAAGGCAAAAACGTGATGCTTTAAAGACTTCATTGTTCATTGCTCTGCAGCTAAATCTTCCATTTATCAACTCAAACACAATATGGCGCAGTAGAGAGTTCATGGGGGGCAAACCTGATCAGAAACAAGCCAATGGGCACAGCACCCACCAGTGAGCAGCCTTCATGTATAATTCATATGCTACTACTATCCTTTGGCAAAACGAACCCCACTATTTTTGATAGAACTGCCTACTTTACGCCGTTTAATGCTTTGTTTATTGTCACACCGCTTAACTGCATCAAATTTGGAAAAGTAATTATACATGTTAGTTAAAGGCAAAGTGGTAAAAAACAACTGGAGGAGGTTTTGTGTCTTGGGAGAGCCGTGAAACGCAATTATAATGGTGTTTTTATACGAATTTTCTGATGATTGGACACGCGTTACCTCTGTCGATTCTTTGGCATGCGTTTTGAAATTAATCAGCCATCTGCATAGCACGCATTAAAACACATATTAAAGTTTATGGGACAAACAAAGCACAGATTGCATTTAAATGAAGATGTATTTCCTTGGTTTGGATACAGTTGTAGGGGATTTCTTTTGTAATTTATACCGGTTCATGCTTCATTAATAGGCCCACGTTTCACTCAATATCCACTCATTAGTGAAGCGCGGCCGACCAATCAGAATCAGCCGCTGTCGAGGAATTCATCTTATTCGCTCTGTTGCCGTGCTCGCATCCACAAATGTCTTAACAAGCTCAGAGCTGGGGACAGATTGTCGAACATGAAAAAGGAAACTTAACTCCCATAATTTAAAAGTGAAACAGCAATAAAGAGAATAATAATAATTCAAACACACTTAAATTGAATTAAGAATAATAAACTTAATTTGGGACGTGACTAGTTAAGATTTATTAAATGGTTAGGCATAGAACTTGTTTCAAAGAGGTTGTCGGTTCACATATCCCAGGGCAAATACAAATATACAGCAGTCCCAGTCAGTGGTACAGTAGGAAGGGCATCCAGTGTAAATATTATCCATTATTCACAATGTAAACCCTTGATGAAAATGGAAGCAGCAGTGTAAAACATTCCTCAAAGCCTCATTCGTTTTTCACATATTTGGTTTCATACAGTTTTTTTCATTAAACCTTTATCAAACCAGGAAAGTCCAATTGAAATAACGAATCACAACATCAACACATTTATACTCAAATACTGAACAAGATGTGGATCACTGGATGCCGTGTGTTACTTGTTTTATATATTGTTTTCTCTCTCTATTTGAAATAAATAAATGAAACAGTTACAAAGCATAGATTCAGATCCAGATTTAAATGGACCTATTGGAATCAGGGAAGCAGAATTATCAGAGAACATTTCAGCTCCATTGGTGATAAGTTATTTTACATACCATCTTTTTTTGCTGGAAATCTAATTGGAACAAACCAAAGCCACAGAATAAACCACAAGACAATCAGGTGCCGTGCAAATGTGCAATTAGTCCCATTAATGAGTTATCAACCACCATTAAACAAATGTCATCATGTGCAGTTGTTGATTGATTAAACAGTCACAGTTGTTGTCATTATAATATATTACCCATAGCACTGTATCTAGTGGCCTTGTGTAAAAGAATGAGTTAAATTAACGACAGCACAAGAACCAGAGGTCTTAAATGTTATTCTGCCCCGCCCACTTATGACTGCCACAAAACTGTTCTGTTCGTGTTGGCATTTCCAGTCAAGCAGAAATGATATCAATTTCAATGGAGATAATAGAGAAGTCTTGCTGCTAAAACATCATCATATAAAGTGGGTTGATTTGTGTAAAATGTTCAATGTTCATGTGCATCAATCAGTCAACACTGCATTATTCCTCTGGGCGGCTTGAAGACAGTAGTCTGAGAATAACTTATTTTGCTGTTGAGATCGGCAGCAAAAAACGCACGCCCCGAAGGAAGCGTTCAATTAATGGCGGCGAGAGAGAGGCTTAGCAATATGGCTGTATATATGTTTTACTTATTTATCTATTTACTGTATGTCTTTGTTTACGGGGACACACAGTCACTTTTGGCAGATTATTGTAACTGTGACGAGACTGGACAATGGGGATGAAATGTCTTGTCGTTGGCCGTCGCATCTCAAGCTAGATTTGATCCTGAAACCTTGTCGTCTGGGGGCCAACGACAATCGCACCCCTATTGTTGATTAAATAAATAGTTGCCTTCTTTACAAAAGCAGCAGATTTTAATTTGATGTGAAATCGTTCATAGTACATTTTTGGAGATTTGAGTTTGATCCAGAAACAGATTTTTTTCAACAAATCAAAAGTAAAACACAGAGCTGTGGGCAGGCATGAAGTTACCTGGAAAGTCCAGAATGATATCGCTCTGTATTTTTCTACAGGTCAATATCAGTTTGGTCAAACACATAGTAGATGTGAGTGAAGTTTGATTTTGTTCTAAATGACAGCTGACGTCCTCTATTTCACATGCGTCATGGAAATAAACAAATCTGATCGCGCGGTTCTGTTTGAGTTTTACTCGCGGCACGACAGAGGCAGTGGTGCTCAGACTCTTCATAAAGAACTGAAGAAGTGTGTATTCTAGATCCATCGTGACTTTAATACTGGATTACTCAAATGCATAAATCAATCAAAATATAAATTGCTGGGAGAACCGTTATAACATCTCATAAAAGTCAATTTACCATAATATAACTGCAGCTGACATACTACACATCTTTTCCTTCTCAACTGCTTGATGTTTGTATCGCACATGTCACTGAGAGGTAACATATTCCACCTGTCTCTCCTCAGCTGCCTTGTTCCCGCTCGGGCTGACACAACAGACCCTTTAACATGACACAACCCCTGCCCACCGCTGACCCGACTCGTGCACATTACATTATCGGATTCCTACATTCACAAACCTTCACCTCATGTGTCATTACCACTGACCTGTGAAACAAAGGGTCACTGCTTCTTGGTTTTATGATCACTTAAGGACAATTTTTCCCTCCTCTCTCGTTCCTTGTCTTTGCCCTTGAGGGGGATTTCTAGAGTTGCTCGAGCTTTCCATTCCAGTCGCCGCGTAAAGTGCCGGGAATCAATTAGTTCTGTAGGCACTGACTGAAAAAGGAAAAGGAGATAACAACCCAGAGGCAGGGCGCTGTATAATAAGTTTTACAGGCAAGCCAAAGCTAATTCACTTGACGCATTTGATTTATTGTGTTTTTGGCTCATAGAATAGAAACACTGCAGCGTAGGAAGTTTCTGTTCAATGAAGCAATAATGAAGCTGTTGAAATACCTATGCCTCATACATTAATTACTACACTTTGTATTAAAATAGACAGTATATTTTTGCCCTACTTTACTACTTTTTAAAGCTACAAAATGCTATTTTGTGGTTTGTGTTTTAATGAAGATTAAACTGCTTATTTTTCATTAGAATAGATGGAAAATACCAAGTTTTTGGACCATTGGATCAGTGCAATGTATTTTCAATAGCAATTTAACACTCTTCACCACATAGATAGTTCTACTTCATTCTAGTTCTTACATTATTTCCCAAATTATGCTAGAAACTTAAATGTCAGGTGTAATATCCCGATATTCAAATTTTGACACAATGTTGATACTTACGAAAAAGACTTGACACGCGATACCACTCTCAATACCACATGTTTAGTGAAAACAGCCTTTTTAAGACAATAGAATTTAATATAGAACACAAAATAAGATGATTTAATGTTAATACAACTTGTATTAGTGCTCAAAGATCCAGACCATTCTAATTTCAGGAATTTCTCTGATTCTTTTCAGTAGCAATAACATGTATCCTGTTTTAATACTAGTTTTAGTACTGATTATCTGGGTATAAAATGTCTATGATACCCCTAGTTTGGTGGCATTAAAAAAAGTTGAAATCCCTCCTTTCTAAAGAGGCAAAGGTTCAATCTTGACAGTCTGTTGTGGGACAGACTTTAGCATCAGCCTCCAGGCATTTCATTACCACAGCTGCCACCTGTTTCTGTTTTATGTGCATCAATTTGTTCTGCCTCTACAAAGTCAAATTAAAAAACAATTAAACTGTTTTGTTTTGTAGTTATAAATAGATCAGCTGGCTACAGAGATAGTCATTGTCCAAACGATGAGCTGAATTATAGCCAATGACATTGAAAATGAATGGCTGTCTCAAATATTGCCATCCAATCAACACAGATGGAAGTAGTTATAATAATATAATATTTCAGGTATAGTTCTCAAATCAAATCAAATACAGTCAATAAATCAAGATTAATATTCTAAATGTGATTTCAATGAATCTAGACATTGCACATCTACAGTGCAAACATCATAATAATTACCATCACAAAAAAACATTATTCCAAATGTAACTGTCTCAACATGGCACCTCTTTAGCCTCCTCCGTCTCTGGTTTTCTCCACGTCTCATTACCTACAATCCACCCTCAGCCTGCGTCCTGTAGTTTCCCTTCTGCTGCCTCTGTCTTTGGCACCAGCTGCGTCCTCCCCATCGCCACACATCCTCAAGTGTTGCTTCTAGACCCCGTAATTGGGTGGCACAATTGGAGGAACGGTGGCGGAGTTGTTAACATCAGCCTGTTCAATTCCAAATATGGGCTGTTCCTGTACAGAGACCTCAGTATTTGGGAAAGTATCACATCAAACCAAACACAGCAGGTTCATGCTCCAACTAGGTAACCTCACAAAAGACGGATTGATATTACAGCGCTAACTCTATTAGCACTGAAATATCGATCCGGAATGACACAGTTGAAATCGTTCCGGAAGAGAAAAGACAGTTTAGGAAGGAGTTTTAGCCAATTCACATGCTTTCATAATAAAAAACATAGTTTTACCCTTGTTAGCTTGTTAAAATGTAATTATTGATAACATGTTGATTATGGTCAGGAGTCGTACAAGATGAATTATCATGAGTTTGAAAACTGTTGTCACCTAATGCTTCTGTTCCAAAGAAGCATTGCTTAAAAGATGGAATAAAAAATACTGCTGAGAAATGTCCCTTTTCCAAGGACTTTGTTTAAGTCTCCAAATACAAATCATAATTTTTTTGTGAAATTATTGACGCATCAGCGTAATTCAACATCCACATTGTACGGAGCTAAATACATAGCAACAATGGAGTTCCATTTTAGTCCTTTTGCCTTCCTTGTTTTGGTCTTTGTTTTAGGTAAATGGTAACTAACATAATCCGTTTTTTGTTTTTTTTTAAATCTAATTTGACCTAAATTGTATATTGCTCTCAACAACAATACAGCAGTCAACATAATGATCAAATCTGGCATTTTTTCCCCTCTCATTTTGCAGACGCACCACTTTGATGAGATTCTGGCTGTTGCTTTAGCCTCGACAGTAGCAGTTTATCCCTCGACTTACTCGCAGAGCTAATGGCAGGTGCTGAGGCAGTAACCGTGGCAACTCCCTGGTCCCACTTTAGCCCTATGGCTTTAAAACAATCCCATCAATCGCCCTGTCTGTGTGGTTTTAAGATAGTCTTTTCATGCATTCTGTGAAATCCACACTGTTGTAATGGGTGTGAAGTCATTATCACCATTATCACTGTTATGATCAAGCTTTGAGAGCGCTGTAATTACATTCATGTACAGCTGCAGAAAGAAGAGGTATTGTACAAGCACAAAGGGAGCAGATAGCACAGACATATGTTATTTGTCTTCTGTTGTTGCAGGTACAACATCACAATTATTTCATTCACGCGCTTCAATCACATACAACCTTCCCGTTATCCAGATGCAAATGAACTTTTTTATATAAACAAGTTGTTTGCTGCAAAACAACATAATGACATTTAAAAACAATAGAAGGAACACGTTATCAATCTAGTCTTTGAACAATAAAACCGTAAAATAGCAATAAATAAATCAAATGAATTAAAATAAATAAAATACTCAGAGAACCCATTTGTAGGACATTTGTCACTTCAGAATAGGGCTATGCAATTAATTAAATTCCTATTGAAATCAAGTTTATGTGTTTTTAATGGGAAAATAATCCATGTCAGTGAAAACGATGTGTCATCACTTGAAATCCATGGATTAAAAACTTGTGATTGTCAGTCAGGATTATTAGACACTGATTCTGGGTTTTCTTATGAATACCTCCATCCAAAAGTATCCTCTGCCTCTGCATCCTCCTTCTCAAACCACTAACTTCATGTTCTCATTTGTAAAACCATAAATCGCCTACAACTATGCATTTTCTAAACCATTTCTCGCTTTATTGATCAAGACACATTTAGTCCATCCTTGTACCAAAGGGAACCTCAACATTGTCATCTCTGCCACTTGGTGCTAAATCCAGTACAAACAAAATGTATGAAAAACATTTACGTTAAAACTAGATTTTCAAAAAAAATATCCCAGCCTTATAACACATATTTGGATCATATTTTGTTCAACATCTGTTCAGTTGGATCCGGCACAACACAACTGATTATTTTGAGACTTCACGAGCCAAAATCCTAACTAGGTTTACCATCTGCTATGTTTTTAATGTACGTAAAGGTACATTAAGAACGCAAAGGTGCAAACCTTCTTTATCCTCCAATGCTTTTGCTATTTACGAAGTGTATTGTCATTCAAGTTAAGCTATATTTTTATTTACTTTAGGTTTATGTTCTTGTAACCAATGCTGAAAGTAGTTATGCTGGTATCTTGTGGTAGATAGATGTAATTATTCGAGGTGAGATTCATGTCACATCTCGTAAAACTTGATTATGTGGAAACCGACTGCTTGGCTTTGGTGCACTGTGAAACACTGAACTACTGGCAAACATGACAGTAACGACTGAAAATGGATTTTTCAATGAATTAAGATAAACAAAAAGGTATCGTAAGCAACATAATATTCATTTGGTATATATTTTATTCATGATTTGACTAAACCCTTCTAGGCTGCATGAAAATGAACAGTGTTGACATGCAAGCCTTTAGCGTCTGCAACTCCATTCCTCAGTGTTGAAAACCACTTCTACTGTTTGAACGGAAGCTTCACCCATTTGTTTTGTTTATGTTCGTAATTCTGCTTCCAATTGTGATTTCTCCTGACTGCTGACACTTTAACCTAAACCCAGAGGAGAGGTGGGTGATATCGACAGAAATGAATGTCTGAATACTTTTTGGGTGTATCCTTATAATTATGTTGCATGAATATTGTAATATGTAATATGTTTACATGTCTTTAAACATAGTAGTTGAGGTTTAATTATCAGACAAATGTGAAATGTCTGCTAAATGAATCGCAAAAATATCACCTTATACCCTTGGTTTAAAGTTTACAACTTAAATATTTTTCATTTTTATTTTTGATGAGTTATTTTTGTAACACTTTTACTATGAACTATAAACTCAATATAAATTTTGCATATTTAAAAAAATAAATTGCCCACCCCTAATCCAGAGAATAAATTAATAATGTAAAAACTATTTTACAGTAATTTGCACTGTATTAAATAGTAAACAATCAATGTCACATGTGTTTACATCCATTTCCTCAATCTGGCCTCTCTGAGTTTTGTCTTCAAAAACATGTGAATTTACCTTCTAATGTACTTTTTAAAATGTCCTAATTCAAAAACTTCAATGTTGACCTTAAACAAGTATATTTTGTCACTTTAACCTGTATTTGTTGTTGCAAAGTGGGTCAAAAATGGGCTTTTAGGGTAATCTTTGTTGAAGTATATAAGGAAAAAGATTACAAAAAAATTTATTTCAGGTCAACATGGGTTTATGAAGTGTTTTCAATTTTTATATACTGCATAAAAAATATATCAAATGAAGTTCTGTGCTTGGTGCTCTCATATGGAACATTATTCGGTAAACTGCTCCTCCGGTTTTTTTGGTACGACACACATGTTGTCACCCCCATGATGTTGGACCAAATGGACTCTCCTCTTTCCTTTCCCCAATGCTCTCACTCTGCTCTTCCTGGGGCTCTTTGTTTTTGGCAGTGGACCCATGTTGCACCCCATGTTGTGGCTGAACGTGTTCTTTCCCAACTCTTTCCTCAATTCCTGGGTCACCCCTGTGGACAGTGCATGCAGCACCCTCGAACGGAATTAAGCTGAACGGCTGAATCCTTGCCACTTCTCACAATCGCATCGCCAACTCTTTTCTGTTTTCAATAAATCCAGAGTAAACTTCTACAAGTCCCACGCAAACATGTTTTTATTTGTGCTTTCCTTGTGGTTGTGCTTGTGGCATTCAAATCGCTCTGACAATCTGTGCTTTCCAGTAAAAAAAAAAAAAAAAAAAGTCGTAGGTTGACGTTTGTTTGTTACTTGTGTTTCTATAACTACCTCCCTCCTACACTTCAAACTTCATAAGCTATTTTGCAGAAAGACAATTCACAATTTTCCAATATAAGAAAACTACTCTCTGCTTTACTATGTGCTTTTCTCAGTGAAACCAATACTATCATAATACTTTATCAATTTTGCTTTCTCGTCATCTGAAACTCTTGTCACACTAATTCCATGTAAAGATAGTTTTGGTGGCACACAAGGTTATAAAAGTTTAAGCTCTTGCTGTCCGCCCAAGATAAGCAGCTTGCCCAAAAATACATAAAAAAGACCTTACACCTTGAATCAAAACAGGGAGTACGACATCCTTCTATCTCCTCGCCTCGCCACACTCGCTACAACCTGCCACTTTTCCTGCCGCTGTCAGCAAACATGACATAAACACAGACAGGCCTTTCCAAAAGAGCCAGTAATGCAATATTTTGAATGAAAGCTGCCAGACACTCTATGGCAGAGCGGGGAGGTTGTAGCAGACAGACGCGACGATAACAAATCCATGAGGTGTCAGCAACGATGACAAGTGGTGTGTTCCCAAAGTGCATACACCGCTGCGGGCAAGATTGTAATTGAATTAGTAAGCGCTTAAGATTTGGCACAATGTTAAAAAATCAATACCGGCATGTCAGAGATCAACTGGATTTTGTGCTTTAGGACATTCACTTGTCAGCGCGTCACACGTCTCCAATATTTTGGCACTTCATCTGGCTTGCTCCATCCCCTCAAGGGTACCCCAGCTCAAAAGGCAATCTTTCAGGCATGTCTACAGTGCCCTCTCCTACGCCTGCCCTCTCATCCAGGCTAAACCTTTATCTATACAAGCCTCCAGCGACACCCAGCTAAAAGGTCCTTCTCCCATTCTCCTCTCTACAACGTCTTAAAGCTGGTTAATCCCCATTCAAACACCTGTAATCCTAAAAGCGGACCAAAACAAGGACGCTATCTATGGGTGTTCCCACTCGCACACACCATTTAAACTGGGACAAAACCTGAAACTAAACGTGGACCAGACCAAGGCTCGTCCAGGGCTAGAGCAGGACCAAACCTAGAGTCAACATCAGGATTAAACTGGGCTCAAACCAGGACCAATCGAACCCTAACAGTGCATCATCCAGACAGACTGAAGACTTGAACAGTTCTTGCATGTCCCTAACTTTACTTCTAATCAGTGTCCGTTGAATCAAAAATGTACATAAAAAAATTAATCAAAGATAGTCCTTCTTCAGTCAAATAAATGAGTTTCTTTTTGCATGGTAATCCTTATAATGGGAGAGTTGGGAGCATGTAGTTCCTCTTTTCTATCCAGGTGCTCACAGCTGTAGAGTCTTGTGCAGTGCGGTGTCCTAGGTCAGTCGTAAATCACCGCGGGCTGCTCCGGGAGACGAGCGGAGCCGCTGTCGCCTGATTGGAGGACAGTTTCTTGGTTTCTCCAGCATCATCCCCCCTCTCTCTCGCTCTCTCTCTCTCTCTCTCTTTAGGCGCGTCGCTCACATGTGCTAGCCCTTCACTGCAGCCTGGAGCACAAACACAAAAGGGAAGAGGGGGGGTGGATAAAACGTTACTATCACTACTACAGAAATCCCTGGACTATCCACACCCAGCTCTCTGCAATAAACCCCCAGTCATTGCACCCACATGTCGTTTGCTCTACCTCTTCCCTCTCTATCCTCCTCCCTCTCCTCTCTCTCTTTCCCCTGCCCGTTTTGGAGTCTGCAGGCAGTAGAAAGCACTGCGTCCTATCACAGAAGGACACTCCCAGAGCAACAAAATCTATTAATATTAAGGTAGCCAAATCATAGCAAGCAGCATGATAGTAACACCTTATAAAGCAGTGATTTTGTGCCGGCTAAAGCAGGTATTGTGGCTGCATTGAGATGAGATGGACACGACATGCGGTAACAGGTGAGGAAGATGCCAATATAACTGAGTGGTCGCTATGGAGAAGGTATGGCAAGCGTTTGTGTGGTAATCAAAAGGATCCGCCTGGTAAAAATGCACATCATTTGCGGAAAAAAATCTACCTGCGATGTTTCTGAAAAATGTTGCGCTTCCATTTGAGGTTTATGTTTCAAAACAGAATTCTTCAGCTCACATTTTAAACATACTGAGAAGTCTCTGAGCGAACACTAAAATATGAACCTGGTGACTGAAACAAAAATGTGCTGCCAAACTAATACAAGAATCACACTTCAGAACATCATTTGTAGAGGTCCAAACTTCAAGATCAGCAGTTTTTCTTCCCATGAAAAGACAAAAAGTATTTGCAGAGGACATTTTTATAACCAAAGTAATTCCAGCCGATGCAATTTTATAATTGTGTAAATTAAAATTGTGATTTCAATTAGATTGCAATTAACCGTGCTGCCCAACTGCTAGACCTTTACTTCTGTGTATGTATCCAAGTAGCCTTAGAGGGATTTGTGAGCAAAATTGGTTTCTTCTCATCTCTTCCTCAATGTTCTCCCAGCAGACAACAATTGAATTTCCAATTTGAAAGCGGTCTTACTGGCACGTTTACCGCAGCAGTGCCAATGCCAAAGTAGCTCAGGGCAAGAAGAGACAGTCCACTGGGGCCAAACAGGATTACATTGGCTGATATGAACCCCCTAAATGGCAGAGCATGACACAGTGTGACCTTTCTGCAGCAATACAGAATTTCCTCCCAGTTTTTTGTATCTATCTGAAAGCAATTTATCAGCTGCCAAAAAAGAGAGAAGTTTAGGCTCATTCATTCTGCACACGCGCCACTGTTGAGGCTCGGTGTAAGCCAGTTTGAAACAGGATTTCATGGTGTCAACAGGCTCACAAATGTAAGCCCCAATGTTGAATACACAATCCATCCAGGACAGCCATTGTGAATACACATCAAAGGTAGGGAGAGGAACCAAAAAACTACTGCTACTTTAAAATAGTATTACGGTAGAAGCACCTTAGCAGATTTTGGACATTGCTGTGAGTCTTAAGTGCAAACCGCTGAGCCATGCCGCCGGTTTCAAGTAAGCACTCCTCAAATGAGAATTTTGGATACTAGTTTTAGCATTTATTAATGTATTGGCTGAATTATTGTTTTTGTGAATTATGCCTGTGTTTAGTGATGTAATCAGACAGACAATTACACAGGATAATAATTATTCTATATATCTATCCAGTACAGTTTGTTGAATAATTTAAACAAAAAATATTAATTCTGGCATTTATAGAAATAAACAATACAAATACAAAGAAAATGAGCAACCTTGAGTCTCCATATTGTCATCCTAAAGCCTCTATAACAAACTTCTCGTTAAGGCTACCCAAATGTTTTAGTGAAGTACAAAATCCTGTTACTCAAAAACAAGTAGCCTAAATGTAACAAACTACTTCTCAACTCTGATACATCATGTCGTCTGGCTCGGTTCTGTCTAAAATTGTGTAAAAGGTTGGATAGTTTTCAAAGATCATCTAGCACATGTGCTTTCAGCTGATCGTTACCTTTTAGGGCCAGTGTTAAGAGCGCGTCTGTTCTGTGGAAAGGGCAAATCTGATGGAGGAGCAGCCAGTTGTAATCCTCCAGTGACCTCTAACATTTCAGCTTTACTGTGCAGAAGTGTAGACACGTTTTCTTTTCAAACTTTTGTTTGCAGACAGAGGATGGCCAATGTGAGTATGTGTGGTCTAAATTGTGGGAGGAAATTCCATCTAATCAATTCAATGCGATACAATGAACATTTTGTACAACCAATAACATATATACATTTTAAAGGCGGACTATGTAACTTTTCTACCGGCTTGCCATTGCTCTCAACGGTGATAATAAGGTGACGTCACCAGGCCAAGTTACAGGTCAGATCTGTGGAAAGGCGAGCCCGTTCACAGTAGGAATGCATGTTTTTCAGGGTATTTTTTTTAGCAATAACTTGTAACGGAATAAATGCAAGACACGTTCAATGCCATAATGTGGAACATTAGGTTAAGAATAAACATCTCCATGAAAACCAGAAAAGCTACATAGTTCACCTTTAAATATGACCATTTTGGGGCTATATTAGGCCTGTCACAATAATTACTATGTTAACTTATTGTTCAATAAATGAAAGAAGGAACAATATTTTTTGGGGTTAATTATTTATCTTGGGTACTTTCTGTTTTCTTTTCCTTCTTACTTATGTTATTTTTCTCTACAATAGTAAGATTTGAGCTGTATAGAGGGAAATGAAAACTTTTTATGACTCATTATAGATATAAACTACTACTACACTACTTCATTTTGCTATTTATCTATTTATTGTGGTTCATTTAACCCCTTTTTAATTATATTGTACATTTTGAATATCTTTAGGGACAGGGATGGTCCAGTTGTTTTGTCAGTGGCAAGTAGTTTCTAACAAAAACCAGAAAAGTTTCCGTTAGATACTGTCTATTTTTCAGCAATATATTTCTTCAGCAATATATCACACTTTAAAACTTACCATGACAGGCCTAGGTTACGTTAACATGCACCTCAAGGAATTTCTTGTTTTTTAGGACATATTTCAAATATTAAGAATCAATACAAACTCCAATTTGTTGTCAACCAGTTGAAATAATAGCACTAGAACACAGTTTATTGGATCATTGAGTTTCTGCAGTTCAATTCAGTTTCAGTTGTTTTTAATGAGCACTGGAAATAGTGTCTGAGTCCCCGTGGACCCAGTTGGATACTAAATTAAATTGCTACAGCTGGTAGAGACAGATAGAATAAAACAACCGCTTGTTTTTGCACAACGATACACACAGGCTTTGTAGTCAAGACTGGAACGAAGAAAAAAAACGTATTCCTCTAGGAACTTCTCCATATGCAAGCTCTCGTCTCACCAAAAATGATAATGGAAATATTATTTATACATGAGAAAAATGTACGTCTGATTTGTTTTTGTTTCTTCAATGAGGGTAAAATGAAAGGGGATAAGAAAAGGGCAGGACTGAGGCGGGAACAAGAGGGAGATCAAAATCCGAAAAATGAATGTGTTTGGAAAAAAATAGAGGTAGATTTCCCACTATTTTTTCAAAGAGAGTTGATGCGACGAGGCCTCCTTATCCTGGCAGAATTTGAATATATTCTCATAATTTATTTACCGCTATGAGGTGAACACTGCCACTGTTCACAGCAGGCTTAACTAGGCGTGTGCATAGTTTAGCATAAGTGTATATAATGTGTGTAACTTTGTGCTTTTTATTGCCTTAAACATAACATTTGGTGACATTTTGCTCCTGTTTTTGCTCTTGCTTGGTATTGTTAGTAATTATTTTGTAAGAAGAGAACATTCTAATTAGTCAGATTTATGAGATTTTTATTTTTAATAGGTCAAGTAAGGAATAATTATTGCAGCTATTAGTGTGATTATCATTGTTTTGGATATTGTAGTTGCCGGCTATTCTATTTTAACAACTACCAAACCAACAAAACCAGCCAGACATTATTTATTAAAACGTTGTCTTAAAATGCAGCGCTCACCACCCAACTCTCAAGATTTCCAGGCAGGTGATAGAGCCTCCTCCTTCAGAAAATAAACCGAATATTCTGGCACACACTTTACTAAAGGTTTGGTACATTTAGGTACAAGATAGGGGCAAGCTTGTATTCTTTCTTTACATCAAGAAGAGCTCTGTCTGTGTTCACATGTTCTCCCCATGTCCAGTTTCCTATACAACCTAAAATATGCACAATAGGCTGATCCTAAAGCTAGGTACTCCTGAACCTACAGCAGGGCCCTCCTTCCTCAACACCTCAGAGCCTCAGGTTTATTTCCCTACAATATTGCAATCCTAATACTGCACGCTTTTAAAGGGGACATATTCTGCTAAATCAACTTCAATGAGCTCTTAGCCTACGGTGTTTCCTCATCATTTGTTTACTCAAAGCTGTGTTTTTTGTTTTCCTGCATGTTAGAGTAAACCTGTATTTGAGGCTCGAGTGAGCAGAAAATGTCTATTTTCACCTTCCCCTTATCCCCACCCACAGCCCTTTACTAAGTTGTGATGATTTTACGAATAAAGACTCTGAGTGATACATGTAGGGCTCTAAAGTGTCTTGTCCACTTTTGTGAATGAAAATCCGCTGCTTGTTTTTATAAGTTTTTATAGTTTTTATAAGTCAACTCATTATTTTGGGGTTATTTTATAGGATTTATTTTTGCAACTGCGGATGAAATGGGTGAGATATCTTGAGTTTCCTGGTGCAGCGGTAACAACCTGGAGTTCAATGCCCAGAAGACAGTGGATATGATCATGAACTGCAGGAAAGTCACAGCCCCCCAGCCCCCCCTCACCATGACAGACTCCCCCATCACCACCGTAGACTCTTTCCACTTCCCCTGCACCACCATCACCCAGGACCTCAAGTGGGAGCCCACCATCAGCTCCCTCAGCGTGTGGTACGCTGGAGCCACAGCCAGGGACAAACAGAGACTACAGCGCATTGTGCGTTCTGCTGAGAAGGTGATCGGCTGCAGACTTCCATCTCTGCAGGACCTGTACGTCTCCAGGGCTCTGGGACGAGCAGGTCGGATCACAGCTGACCCTTCTCACCCTTCTCTCTGGATATGGACTATTTGAGCCACTATTTGATCCACTCCCTTCAGGCAGGAGGTTACGGCCCATCCGGACCAGAACCTCCCGCCACAAGAATAGTTTCTTTCCCTCTGCCGTTGGACTCATGAACACTTCTAAACACCTGCCACTTTAACTGCAATACAATCAAATACTCACTTTCTGCACTACAACTGTGAATTTAAATAACATTTTATTTTATACTATTGTCATTTTAAATCTAATGCATGCCCTTTTGATTTCATATATGTTGTTTTCATTATTGATCAGTGTTTTATGTTGCACCATAATTTTGTTCATTGACAATGGCACTAAACCTTTTCTGATTCTGATTCTGATTCTTAATGAAAGTTTAACCTGCTGTTTTACAGAAAAAATACGGTACATTGTTGACTGTAAAAAAAAAAAAAAAAATGCAATTGTGTGAAATGTTGTCACTGCACTTTTGGTCAAATACACAGACTTATCATAGACATACTTAATTATTTTCTTTATCTTTTGCCATCACAACACACAACTAATCGATGCACACATTTAGTCGACCAAGAATTTCTTCTGTCACACTACAGCCAAGGGCTTATCGGTTCTACAGTTTTGAACAGGAAATCAATGTGTCTGTTTCTATTACTAAGCCTTTATAGATCAATATTACGGTTTACAATGAACTATTAAAATGAACTACTTATGATATAGTTTAATACTATGTACCTGAAATAAAATTTAGTAACTAAACATTGACTTACAACTTAGCAAAGTGCTATTAATTGTATCACCCTCTGGTGGCATTGGGCCCTATGCCTTGGACCAGTGCTCAGGAACCTATAGATCTGGAGATCAGGAATCTCCAGATCTATAGGTTCCTGAGTGCTGCTCTGAGCTCATCTATTCACTGCTCCTGACAGGTTTCCCCAGCGGTTTTGAATGATGGGGTCAAATGCAGAAGCTTCCCGACGGGGACAATAAAGTTAACCTTGACATGCTGTATTATTTGTTTGTTGTTCAGGGTAAAAAAAAAAACAGTTTAAAATTCCTTAAAGGACCACTATGTTGTCTCCATGGAGATGTTTTTGCTTTGCCAAGAATGTTCCACAGTATAGCATTAAAATCTCCATGGAGACAAGCAGATGGTGGACCCCTTATCAGAAAAAGTTACTTGCTGAACCTTTAATGTGTACATTTTAACACATTATACCATAGCTTTTTTAAACATTCCATTTACTGCAGCCGCAACTTTATTTATAACCCTTTAAACACAACAAAACGGACCAAGTGCTCCAAAAATAGCATTTAAAAATCACTTATATCATTTGTGCCTTAAAGCCATAATTTATTTTTATTTTCTATCTTTCTTTCTTTCTAATCCTCCATAACATGAATCCATTTGCTTTGCTCTCATAAATTGTGACTCATTACACCTGGGGGTTAACATGTTATTCTCACGCTTGATGTTAAGGTCATCTCAGTGATTTTTTCCCCCCCTCACCTGTTGGGACATCCCGAGTCCATTTGTGAATGCTTATGATCTGCTCCTCTTATCTCGCCGACAGCTGCGGAGTCCCAGGGCACCTGCCTCATTGCCATTCTGCGTGAGTCGCCATGTTTGTGCAAGCCATTCCACACCAGGAAACACCCGAGCCGGCTGACGGAGGTGGCACAGATACACGCGCCGATATCTGCAAGAAAAGAGAATGAAAAGAGGGAAGACTGTTTGTGAAGGGACTCAAAGATACAATGCAATAGGACAAAAATATATGGATTAATTTGACATTTGTTTTATTTGTTCAGGGAGTTGCAGACGGTTACAGTAAAGTGAATTAGGGCTGCAAAATATGCCTCAAAAAGGATCGGTATTGCAATATTGGCTGATGCTATAATCGATATAACTAAAAACTAAATAAATCGCATAAACACCAAGGTCCTCCACCTAAACATTTTTAAAGAGGCAGCTTTTTATTAATGATCTTCCTTTTTCAGTCTAAATTAAGTGTTTATTTTGACAGAGTTTGACTAAATACATTGAGGCATGAAATGAATTGATGTCGCTCTGTGGCCAAGTGGATGGCACATATGCTAGACTCCATGTACAGTGTTGTGAGTTTGATTCCGGCTCCAACAATTTGCTGAACATAAAAAATTACTGAAAATGTTGTATTAAAAACTATATTAAAATAAAGCCATATTGCATATAGCAACTCTTTCCAATATTGTGCAGCTCAAATGTCAATGTGTCGTTGGTCTTGGTAAGACAATCTCTGGATAAACTCATGCAAGGTGCGACAGGATGGGCATCTGGCATCAAATATGTAGGAATCCTGTGCGACTAGTTTATTGAGGCGACCCCCTGACAAAAAAGGGAGGACTGTGATCCAGAATTATTTTTCTTTTTTTTGGTGTTATGTTTTTATTCAAATATTTCTGCCAGTGGAGTCAGAAATGGCACAGGAAACAATTAAACAAAATTATTATCCCTTCTGGCAGAAAAATGAATACAAAATGAAAAAAAAAAAATACTCCAAAAATTAATTAATTTGAAATAATAGCTTATATACATTTCTACAGTGTATCTAGTTCTAATGTGAGTGACAACAGAAGGTAAATTATTGGAGCGTTTGATTTATATGCCTCAACATATGATATCTTACAGTATGAGGAGAAATATGGTGAAGCAAATGATTTGATGATGATTTCCCGAGTGGATTTCTTTATTTACGTTTCAGATGTGACAGATGATTGACGCAACAGTGCAATGTAATGCCTTCTCCTCTCTTGGGCTTTCACTGAGTTGAAATGAAAATTATAGCGTTTTATTGCTCATGATTGTTAGTGCTGACGGTAGTGAGAAAGACATCAAGGCTGGTCTGTAGAGGGCCCTGACCAATGAAAGCTAATGGTCTGTTGGCATGTGTGTTGATTAGTTTGTTGTTGGCCAGTTGCCTGTTAGCCTATTTTAGAGTTAATAATGTAACAATGGGCAACGATGATATAAATGCAATTTACCTCAAAATGGGAAAAATGTGATGTGCTGGATTAGGAATGCACTGATATCAATACCAGTATCAATATTGGCGCCGATACAGGACATTTTAATGGATCAGGTATCGATTTCCTATCTTCTGAAACTGATCCAATACTCCAATTAGCCATTTTGTAAATGCAAACATATTTCTATCAACTTCAATCCTGTAATGTTTGACATGTGATACCTCATTTTAAAGCTCAGAGTCTACAGCATTGAGTTTATTTCACAATGTTTTGCTGTTATAAACTTACTTTAATCTTAATCTTTTAGGAAGTTTTGATAACATGTTTTAAGGGAAGGCCCGTGTTTACTCAGGGACAAGGGCAGGGGGACATTTATCATACAGAGATGTAGTGCGGTCCACCAGGGGTTTGTATGTAAGGCACAGATTCCCAAGAATTTTGTGCTACACCTTTGAGATGCGCCCTCTTTAAACATTTAATTAAATGTAATTTGTGTCTACTTCAAGACATTATAATGGAAATCAAGTAATTGAAGTAGCCCACAGAAGGAGATTTAGTGTTTATTTTATAAAACCATAACTGTTTGCTTTGATACAAACTGTGTTGCATTTATCTGTTAAATTGTTTATCTTCCATTGTGTCCTTGAATCTGAGTCAAAGTCTCGAAAACAGTACTTAAAAACTCAACACATTCTAGGAAATGAGGTATCAATACTTTTATCAAGCCTGTCTTTAAAATTCAGTGGGTGAAATAAAGCCGTATTTAAAATGAATACGTCTCAAAAAGCTGGCTATCAAGGGGGCCCTACGAGGTCCTCTTGTACAAATGAAAGGCTGTTCATGCTGAGTGTAGATCAGGAAGAAGAAGGGAGGGGCCGGTCTCCTGAGGATTGTTCAATGTTCGCAATCCACGCTCGTTACATCTCAATCTCTAATTCTCACCTTGTGGTAAAGACGAGGGATTGAGGTGCATGGATAAGAGACAGGGCTTATGTGGAGAAACAAAGGGATTTGAGAGGAGAAAGCAGAGGAGATGTGGAGTGGGCGTCGATTTGAGCCATGCTAAGGGGAAGATGATTACCTGAATGGCAGAGTGGGGCAGAGAGGGGCTTGGCGGAGCAGTCTAATTAATGGGTGTGCTAATGCTCAGTCTAAAACGTGCAGTCTTGTTAGAATACACCAAACCAGTAATGTGCTTCAGGTGTGACGGCTGGGAATACTGCTGTCTGAATTAGTTACACAATAGGAGCAGGAGGGCGGATTCAAGAAGTCTAGCTAATATCGACTTTGCATCCAAATATGTCAATACGTTTGGACAATTGGCAATTAATACACAGGATATTCAGACGGAAGTCAATGACCTACACAGGGGATAGCCATGCATAGATGAAAGCCTAAAAAACATACAAAAGATGAAAGATATTTTGAATGGAAACTATAATAAAAGTAAAAATATATTGGCAAAATATTGTGGGTTGTGCTAGATCTGATTAGAAAGTATATCATTTACAACAAGAAATGCTGCAAAATAAGATGATTAAAAATTAAAATGGAAAAAAAGAAACCTTACCCTAACCCCTCCAAAAAAGGGTATACATTTCTGTCATTTCACTTGTGTCAAATAACTGAACGTCAACTAATACATTTAAAGATACAGCATGTTTTACACATTTAGATTGAACATTGTTATGAGGACAATCCAAAAAATACCCAGATATTATTTGTATTACTTTAATATTACACTGAACAGTTGCTTTGTGTCACCAGATAACTTCATCACACAATCACATCAATCCATCTCATTAGTGTTTACCAATTTATAATGAATTTATCGAAATGCTTCATTAAAACACTCAACAAGAGCTAAATAAATTTTATGACCATGTCATTAATCATACAACCACCTCTGGGGCTTTTCCAGATTTACAACTGAGCTATATCTCTGCTGACTTCTAGGATCAATAAACACTATATCATTCAGTGCGGCATGTTTTTAATAATCAATACAAACCTGTTTCACCGGTCAGCCCCAGTGACCCATGCTTTCCCACATATGCACACCTTGATGCATTGCCATGAGATCAGCTTTGAGAACCACTAATTCCCCTCCATCTCTGCCTCCCCTTGATCTCACCTAATGTGATCCCAGATGACTATCCCACCAACGCAGCCTTACAAACAACCAGCTCTGATATTATTGTACTTCTTGACATCACTCTCAGCCATGGCATCTAGTGTCATCATGCCATGTAAACAATTAAAAAAAACCTTTGTTGTTTGCTGCAGTGACTTTAAAATGCAAATAATATGCATATGTCTATGTACAGTAAACAATGGGGACTCATAAATGCATCGGTTCAAAATGGAAAAGATGGAAATAGATACAAACGACTCCGACTCCTGAATATACTGCCCAGTTTAATCCTGATGTAGAATTTGTTTAGTCCTGGTCTAGTTCAGGTCTAGTTCTGGGTAGTTTCAGTGTAGATTTCAACTATCGCTTTTGATTTGGTGTGTGTGTGCAATTGAAGCATTTGACTCACATAGGGTACAGACAAACTTTTAAATCTTATACTCAACAAGATTTTGAAGTTTTAACTAAAGAAAATTAGGCGAAATTAAACAATTTTGAATGCCAATTCTCAGTAAGATCTTTTGCATCTAATTTGTCAACAAAATGAAGCAAGAAATTTAATCCTAGCTCTATCCATTTTTCAGATTTATATGTTCCACATATGTGCCATTTTGGACATTTTACACAAAACATGGCTTATTTTTTTATAAAAACCCTACATGATTAAAAAAAGAAATAATAATAATACATTTTTCGCATATTTCGGTACATAAGCTACAGAAGAAGTTTCAAATTGATATTTCTAAATTTAAGATTTTTTCCTATTCATCTGCAGTGTCTCCCCTTAAATCACTTCAGTAGCAGACAATACATACTTCCATCTTAACAATGGCCACATGCCGCCCAGATGTTTTGGAAGACTCTTCCCACACACTCCTACATATTTGCCCCCAGGCCCAACCAAATCAATATATCATTAGCTAGTCTCTGCACTCACCCAGAAAAACACTCCGTCCTCCATCTCAATTCTACCAACATTTCTCTCATCTTTTATGGTTTTTTTATCACCACTCCTCACCTCTGTCACCTAATTCAAAACTAGCAGAAGAGAATCAAGTGAATGCATTTTAAGCCATGGCAGGTATAGACGGAGTGGATTGAAATATGAAAAGGGGGTTCTTGACTTGGGGGAAGGGTGGCTGCACTGTAGACTGGCTGCTTGCTTGGCTTGCTGTGAGGGTGACGTGTAATTGCCTCGTGTAGTGGTTTGGACCCCTTTTACCAGACTGGTGGCAGGGAAGACATCCTTAATGCTTGAGCTGTTCCACATATAGTACACCGCTGGCTGTTGTGTCTTTATGCTGGTTGCAACAGGCCTGAATGTCACACAAACTGGAGCAAGTGATATGAGATAAGTGATAGAGATGGCTTTAAGTTGAATTAAGCAAAAAAAGGGATGATATTGCGACAATTAGATTTGCAATTTTAAATTCAAGATTCAGATCATGAAACATATTCTAAACATATTCAGACGCATTCATATTTAAGAGAAGACTAATACAAGGATCAAATGCACTTTATAACAACGTCTGTAGAGGTCTAGAGTTAGCAGGTTTTATACATAATAAGACTCCAAAGAGACAGGATTTGTGGTGCTTACAGAGAGTACATAAATAACTAGATTTACGACCATTAAAATGTATACATTTTGCAGCCCATACCTATTACAAAAGGGCAACATTTATTATTTTAGCCATATTTGCTAATTGTTTTTCATCTTTACCTAAAAATAGAAATGCCTCACCCCTTTTGGTACTTTAGAGCAATGCTGTTCCATCATTTTCACTCTAGTTTATATGAAATAGGGCAAAGGAAAGGGTAATTAAAATATGGATATCGAGCGCAGAGTATTCATATATGCATAGAAATGAAGGAAATTGAATGTACAATACAACTTGATTGCATTTTCTTAAAGCAGGAAATAGACAACTTTGATAACAAAACAGACAGTGGCTTCCCGCTTCATCTCTCACACAAACAGGGAGCAAAGCGGCACCATAGAGCTTTGACACAGGAATATAGATACTGTCAGTTCAAAAAGATCTGATATGTGTGAGCGTATCATAGGACTACCGCAGAGAGAAGGGGACTGGAAAATAGGGGTGGATGCAGATGGAGGAGTCACCTTGAGGAGAGAAAGGAGGGAGGGTTGGGACAGAGCGGCACTGCCTAGTTATTTCTTTTCAGGTCATATGTGCATACAGAGTGGAATTTATAAAGTAGCAAACCAATTGTTCTGTGAAAACTATAGACACAGACCATGCAGACTCTTTCATCAAAATCAAAACTAAATATTTGTGCATTTTGCGCAATAAAAAATATAACTGTCCAAACTGCCTAAAACAGCCATTCACAAGAATTACATTTCTGGCAGTGCAAAGCCTCTTCAGGTGGTACTCTGAGCCTTCTTTTGTTTGTTCCTGTACTTAGAATCAGAATCAGAATCAGAAAAGGTTTATTGCTATTGAAATTCACAGGCTTTGGTGATTCGGTGCAACAATGAACAATAATAAAAGCAAGATATATCAAATAAGGCATGCATTAAAGAAAAACAATTTAAATTTACTATAAGATAAAAATAGACTTAGTATGTACACAAAATGTACAGTTAAATTTACAGATGTAGTGCAGAAAGTGAACAGTGCAGTGAGTGGTTGATTAAATTATAGTTAAAGTGACCTGTGTTAAGAAGTGTTCATGAGGGAAATAATCTGTTCTTGTGGCTGGAGGTTCTGGTCTGGATGGAACGTAGCCTCCGGCCTGAGGGGAGTGGCTCAAATAGTTCGTGTCCAGAGTGAGAAGTGTCAGCTGTGATCTGACCTGCTCGTCCCAGAGCCCTGGAGACGTACAGGTCCTGCAGAGATGGAAGTCTGCAGCCGATCACCTTCTCAGCAGAGCGCACAATGCGCTGTAGTCTCTGTTTGTCCCTGGCTGTGGCTCCAGCGTACCACACGGTGATGGAGGAGGTGCGGATGGACTCATTGATAGCAGTGTAAGACTGCACCATAATCTGCACTGGCAGCTTGGCTTTCCTCAGCTGCCCCAGGAAGTACATCCTCTGCTGGGCCTTCTTGATGAGGGAGCTGATGGAGGGCTCCCACTTGAGGTCCTGGGTGATGGTGGTGCCGAGGAAGCGGAAGGATTCCACGGTGGTGATGGTAGAGTCTGTCAAGGTGAGGGGGGGCTGGGGGGCTGTGACTTTCCTGAAGTCCACGATCATCTCCACTGTCTTCTGGGCGCTGAACTCCAGGTTGTTACCGCTGTACCAGGACACCAGCCGGTCCACCTCCCTCCTGTAGCCAAACCCATCCCCGTCCGAGATGAGCCCGATGTGGGTGGTGTCATCCGCAAACTTGATCAGTTTTACGGACTGGTGGCAGGAGGTTCAGCAGTTTGTGTACAGGAAGAAGAGCAAGGGAGAAAGTACACAGGCTTGTGATCCTGTGCTGATAGTCCGAGTGCCTGAGACATTCTTCCCCAACCGGGAGTAGAAGGTGATAAGTTCCTCGGCCAGTTTTCGGTCGTCTGCAGCGTGGGGGGCTCTGGGCATGTAGTTGGTGAGAAGCTGGCGCCCACTCTACATGGAGGCGGGGTTACTGTCAGAGAACTGCAGCTTCAGACTCATATTGTACTGTGATCTAGCTCTCAACACCTCCCTGCTAAATCCATACTTCGCGACTTTGTTGCTCTCTCTGTCACCAGCCCTGTGCGCTGCCTCCTTATAATTCAACTATGACATAAGTAGATCATAATTTTCTTAATCGTAAACCACAATATTGACCTAAAACAGCTTAATCATAGAAATGAGATAACTGCCTTCTCGCTGAAAACTGCAAAACTTATTGGCCTCACCTCTGCAGATGTTTCTTATTTCTATTGTTTAAAAAATGTCTACACAACAGCTTATATTTATATATAAATATATGTATGACACAGAGTCTGAATTTCTCAAATAAACACAACTACAGGGATGTAGTACGTGGGTGAAAAACTGAACATTTTCTGAGAACTCAAAAGTAGAACAATACAAAATTACTCAAACAAGAATGATACAACTTCAAAAATACTTTACAAAATACAACTTCTAACAAGCTATTGATGATGGAAGATTATTAAAACATGGTTAAAAACACATAAAAGTCGATTTGACATGACATTACCTAATTTTTTCCAGTCTGGGCCTGTTGTTGTCGGCAACTATGTATAATATCAAATAATATGTCTTACTTGTTAGAAAAACCTATATATTAAAGATTTCAATAATAGACATTAGCTGGGGGGCTAGTGAGCAGTGCTCGATATCAAATATGGTCCAAGAGAGAGACAACACAGGTTAATGGAGAAAAATAAGCCACATAAAGTGGTTGATGTGTGAGAAACGTGCAGAATGTATCGAACTAAATTATGATTTGGAATTATTAAAGAGAATAGTCTAAAAATAATGTCAAACACCTGTGTTCAACCCCCAAAAATATAGATGAGAATTTCAGTACTCTAGCAGCTTTTAAAACATTATACAACAGTGACATCTATTGGTAAAAAATCCAAACAGCGAAACAAAAAGGACAGGGCTGAGTCAAAGGTTGAACATGAAATTCAATGAGATTCTTGAGTGTGTCAAGGACACTTATAGCAATTAGCAACTCCTGAGAGATTAAACGGTGATTGATGTAATAAAAACATTGTCGATTGTCAAGTCGATGGGACAAAATATGTGGGTGTAGGTCAGAAGGGACAACACTGCACCAGAAGGACCTTGAAATAGTGTAGCTTACCTTATAGACCTAATCGAAGAGAAGCCAATCAAGTAAGGACAATCAAATCCACATGTAGGCCCAGTCTATGGTCCCCTTCTGTGTAGGACAGGACATCACAGGTCAGGGCGCTGTTCTAAGAATGAAAAGGATTTCTGTTAAACTCATCTTCATATAATGCAAGAATAAATCAATATGGTCTGTTTTAGTTTATGGTAATTTAGTAGGCTAACATACAATGAAAATCACAAATGCATCATAATGCATTTAGAATAGAATCATTTTTTGCTGTTCGTTAGTTTGTACCCCATAATACTAATCTTAAAGGCTATTTCAAAAACTTCGTTCAGTGGGTTGTTGTTGTTGTTGTTGTTGTTATTGTCGCTTTATTAGGATCACCATCAGCCATTGCCTGTGGTCCACATCTTAAAAAAACAATTAGCTTAAAAAAAAACATAAAAATAACAATACGTTTATATAACGGAAGACGTTTTTGTTCAGTCGCTGTGTTACAGGCCTGTGAACCTGTGTGAAACCATGCAAGTCACAACTAAGAACAAGCTTATCAAAGAAAACTTTTGGTATCTTTCTTTCTTTCTTACTTACTCACTTACTCACTCACTCACTCACTCACTCACTTTTACACACATATATGAATTAAAAATAATAATTAGACATGTAGACAACAGTAACTGTAAATTAACCTGATTTAAGACAGTCTGATGTGCGCACATAGGTGCGCAGGGCTTGTACGTGGAGGATGGAAGCACCCAATCACAGGCATGCTGTGCTACGTGCTACGGAAGTCAACATTAGCTTGTTAGCAAAACTTGCCTATTTGCTAAATCCCCACACGAGTGTCTATTGAAATGGCTGATTGTTGTATTATTGGTTGTGACAACAAAGCAAAAAAACGCGGGGAGGTTAAATTTTACTTATTACCCACCGCTAGAAGCACACGGCCGTCCAACGTGAAGCGTCGTCGGCTTTGGCTGGAGGCGATCGAGAAGGCGAACGGGACGACGAAGGGTCTGAGCCACGATGAAGCTAAGATCTGCTGCGCACATTTCGTCTCAGGTAAACAACAGGGAAAAGCAAAGTTCAAGTCATGCATTTTCTGGTTCAATAAATGAAAGCTTTTGCTCACGTTAACTCATAACTTGCTATCAACTCCAGTCTGCAGTGAACAATAATGTAATAAATAAGAAAAATTAAAGGTGCCCTATGTAACTTTTCTAGTGGGATTCCGTCACTTGCTTGTCTATAGTTGACCTATTTTACCTAGAATCTTCCACACTATGTCATTAAACACATGTATATCTTGCATTTATTCAATGGCAGGTGTTTTTAATGCTGGGAAGAATTCCTCAAAAGAAGCCGTGTCTGGATTATGGACTTTTTTGTATTGTTGTTGATATTAATTTGACCAAGTATTTGAAAAAGAAAATACCTAAACATTCATTCTTACAAGGAGCTGGGTCACAGCCACAGATCTGATCGGTCTTGGTGGCTTATCTTTCTTGGAAGTAGACGAGTTTAATGTCATTATGTGGAATGTTGTAGGCAAAGTACCTCTAAACTCCACCACACTGCACCTTTTTACAAATTAAACAATATATCTCACTCAATCTACACACAACAGGAGATGACTCACTTTTACCATTACCTTTACCAAATAAGACTAACTAGGCTTCAAGATTTACATCTGATTTCATTAGTACACCATTACCTTGAACCTGTTTTTCATTCCACAGGGCAAATGTCCCTTGATATTTCTGACCAGGATTTTGTCCCCTCTGTGTTTCCAAAAGAACACACAGCAAAGTCGAGGCAAGTCATATCTGTCAACTCTATAACAGCTTCAACCAGGTTTATAACAGTGTATCAACAAATAAGACGTTTATATTTTTATAGTTCTTAGTCATTTGACACTTTTGTTGTTTGTTAAATACTGCTAAATAATGTGACAATGTTGTGCTTAATGCAGTGTCTGTATGCTTTTGCTTTTTAGAAGGCAAACATTGAGACCACGCTCAGGGGTTCTTGGTGAAACCCCCAAAGTGTTACCGAAGAAAAAAGTAGAAAGGAAACCAGCCAATGCTCCTGAGGAAGTCTCCAAGTCCAACGATATTTTTTTGCCTGAAAACAATTATTGTGAACCTTTGGAGGTATGGAACTTAGACATTATTGTTAGCCATTTCGTCATTATTATCGGCGGGGGAGCCATTACCTGCTTGTCTCCATAGCTATTGCTTAGCCTGAAATGTTCCACAGTCTGGCATTACAGTTGTCTTGTATATTGTATCTATTTAATTACAGAGGTTTTATTGCAGAAGTATACCTTGAAAAACATGCATTCTTACTGTGAATTGTTATGGGTTAGTTAAGGTTATGGTACACTTTATTGTCCCTGCAGGGAAATTTGTCCTCTGCATTTGACCCATCCTTCAATGCTGCTGGGGCATCTTCTTTGGAGCAGTGGGCACCACAGGATAGCTGGAGGATTTTTACCTAATACTGGGTCGCCTCTCCACAGTTCTGACTGGTAGCTTGGCCTCATGCTTGTCTCCATGGAGATAGATCAGTTGTATGTTAAGTGTGGTTTATTTTAGCCAAAGCACTAACATTTACATGGAAAAAAGCAGGTGGTAGACCCTCCACCAGAGAAGTTTCACAGTGCACTTTGTGCTCTATAACTGTTTAACTGTTTATTTATCTTTTTTAGGATGAAGACATATTGGAAGAAGAGATAACCCAGCCATCCAGTAGTCAAGTAACGACAACAAATAATACAATTTTTTTTTTTAAAAACGGGTTTCAAATCTATTGTTGATCGCTTGTAGGCGTTCAAGATAAGAACGACCTGCACAGATCCGATTGTTGTCGATTGACATTGGAGTTCCCGGTTTACTCTAGGGGTCTGCACTACTTCAATTCAAATATTACTCAAGTAGGACTAAAAGTATGTGTTTCAAAAAGTTACTCTAAGAAGTACAATTTCTTGAAAAAGTTAGTAAATGTAGTTGGGTAAATGTAGCTGAGTACTGCCCACCTCGGCCTGTACTAATACTGAATAATGATAATATAGACAACATAACAGTTGTCTTGTTAAGTATAGATTTATTTGTCACTCGTTTTGGGATCTTCCAGTGAGGGGTGGTGGTTATTAACCACTCCTTTGAACGCAGCAGGTCAGGGCGGCTAAACTGTTGAGACTAGAATTGCTGCTTATTCAGCATCGTATCTCCATGGAGACAAGCAGGTGGTAGACCCTCCACCAGAGAAGTTTCTTTAAATTGCATATTATTTTACTCTATAACTGTTATAGTATTCAATATATGGTTTTCAGCATAGGAATAATTTTTTTCTCTGCTTATCTTTTTTAGGATGAAGACGTATTGGAGGAAGAAGAGATTACTCAGCCACCCAGTAGCCAAATAATAATAGAACAACGACAAATAATAGAATATCAAAAACTCAAAAAACCCAAGTTGCAAATCAAATCTATTGTCGAACGCTTTGGTCAATTTCGATGTGAGGTGTGTAATGGCAAATTCCCCACTGCCTCAGGGCTGGTTAAACACAAACAACTTCATGACCAAGAATGGTCTGATGAAGATGAAATTCTGCCCCCAGTGTCTGACAATGTGGAAAATAGTGTATTTATAGACAAACCTGTCTATGTTAAGGACCCTTCTATTCAATGTAATATGTGCAGTCGATCTTTTCCTACCATCCACAGCTTGAAGCGACATAAGCTTTTGCACGTTCACGACAATAGGAAGTGCACACAGTGTGGTACAATGTTTTGTAAGAGGCATAACCATGTCGTAGCCCAGCCGCAGATTTCCACAGAAACTACTATTGAAGAAGCTGAAACACCAGCCAATGATGTGGATGAAACTGCAGAATTTCCGATGCTACATTTAAGTGACAGTGATGATGAGATTGATGAGGTTGATGAAGGTTTAGCAGTGTTGCTAAACTCAAATAGCTTGACACTGGACGCCATAGCAGCAGCACAAGAAAAAGCTGAGCCATCAACAGACAAACTACGCAAAGAAGCACCAGCCATTACCTATAACCCACGGAAACCAGACCTTCTTATAGCATTCAAGTCCTTTTTAACCAAACATAGGCCTGACAACATTACAAAAAAGACTCAAAGACACTGTATTGGCAGTATCCCAACTTTGGGGGCGATCCAAGCTACTGCTACTTGTGCTAACACTGATGCTGCTACTCCTATTAAAACTACTGCTCCTTCAGCTCCGATTACTGCGCCCACCACTATGACTGCTCCTGCCACTCCCTTTACTGCTCCTGCTACTCCTGCATCTCCTATTACTGCTCCTATTACTGGTCCTTCCGCTCTTATTACTGCTCCTGGCACTCCTGCCACTCATATTACTGCTCCTATTACTGGTCCTTCCGCTCTTATTACTGCTCCTGCCACTCCTGCCACTCATATTGCTGCTCCTATTACAACTACTACAGCTGCTGTTCCTATTACTGCTCCTCATATTATGGCTTCCACTACAGGCATGACCGCCAAGTCAGTCCCAGAAACATCCAGCAAAATCGATGCTTTTACAACTTCTACAAATGCCTTAACACCCAAACTGGTAACGCCTGTTATATATGTGGCTCAGTCACAAAAGCAGACTCCTGGAGAACCCTTTCAGAAAATGGACCAATCAAAAGTCTGTTTGTCTTTTTCCAAGCCACTACCAACTAACGTCATAAAGGAGTTCATGACTTATATCAGCAAACATGAGAGCATGAAATCGCAAGCACCACGACTTGTAACTTTTACTGCAAAACAGGACCAAGTAATGCTCAAGCAGGAGCTCAAAACCCCACCTAAAATTCTGCCTAAGTCAAATCTCCAAACCCCAACTCAACTTCTGCCTAAGTTAAATTTCCAAACCACGCCTCAAATTCTGAAACTACCCAATCAGATCTTTCAATCTCCGAAAAGAACTTCAATTGCCAAGAAAGTCAGGCCCTCACCAACAGTGCAAGCATGTCACATCCGCCCATATGTTCATGGGTCCCGGCCCCCTTCACCAGAGCCCATCCTCGCTAAAGTTAAGAGAGGCCCCTGGGATTCACCAAATCCAAATTACCCCAAAGATTTCATCCAGCCACACCTGCCCCAGACTCCTAAACTGCCACCCGAACTGCAGATGTTCTCGCCACAGTTCCTCACATCTGCAATGCTCGATGTGGAAAGAAACTTAGAATATATTTTAAGTGACACTTTTGTAGATTCAAAAACCTGATAAAAAAAATTACAGCCGCATAAAACAATTTAATGTATATTCATGTTTTTTGTTGCTATTAAAGATGTAAGTTTATATCTTTTACGGTTACTCTGGTCAAACATATTTCAAGAGTATTTTCTTGTTCGTTCGATGTTAAACTAGATGGGATTGCATGTAAGAGTTGCTGCTATTTTAATGTTTACAAATAAAATTGCTCTTATATTGTGAATCTTTTCTCTTTATATTTAAGACAAAATACAGGCCTATTATGTCTTGACTGTTATTTAATCATATATTTTATAGCCTCAGTGGATGAAGTAAAATAAAGTAATCCCCGCTAATGAATGAAAAATGAACTGATTAAGATTGTCTGATTAGTATGTTAAAAAGGTGGTACAAGTCTGAGCACAGTCAACTGCATCATTGCGCTGACTTTCTTCATCCAGTTTCCATGGTCCAGCTGCACGGTGTACACATCCTATTGGTCTCGTGCACCTGAAAACCCACGCCACAATTGGACAGATCAAGTGTCACTCATAGCCATCGACACAGTCCATTGGCTTTTGTTACAGCGCAGAGCAATCTGATTGGTCACCACATTTACGCATGGTGCTTTGGGTGACTGTGGTGCTGATGCTGTGATTATGGGAGGCATCAAGAAAAGCATCCTCTGGATCGAGTAAAGCCCGACGGTGCCACACAAAACAAGCAAGAAACAAGGAACAGGAGAGCGCCGTGAGGAGCCCCGACCCGCGGCTTTGACGGTAAGTCTGTGTCCTCTGAAAGAACCGCGCTCGAGACGTTCAATCAACTGCCTGGGACGTGGGGGGCTGGGAGAGCTTTGACTACAAATCCGGCTGACTGCGCTTTGGCTAACATTATGAGTTTCCTGTTTATTTTGAAAGTGCTGTGCAATGATTCTGTATGATTTACTTTGGTTTCGGCTCAATTCGCTCAATAGGGCTACATTTAGGATGTACAGTAGAACAAATGGACCATCGCTTATTAAGGGTATTTATCATGCAATTGGCAAGACTGAAACAGCAGCAGCATTTGTATTGCAATAATAGTCATATTGACCTATTTGCCCGCTTTAAAATAAGCACGCACATTAGTATGTGGGACTTCTGTAGGCTCTATATTGCTGCTGAGCTCAAGTTGTATCTCTCGTGGGAATAAACAGAAGGGCATTTGTGGATTTGCATCACCTGCTGTTTTCATCCTCTGTACTTGCAGAAATAAGCATCTTTTGCCATATTTGCTCGAACATGGATTTCTTACTCTCGTTTAAGGGATGGGGGTTTTTAGTCGACAGAAGTTCTTTGAGGAGCTTGCTCAGGGCTGCCTGCTGCCCACAGCTCAGCAGGGCCTGGAGCAGGTATGGCAGCTGCTGCTGATGTGCTTGCTGTGTCGCCTTCTCTGGATGTTGGGTCAGTGGAGTCAAGACCTTATTTATTTATTTATTTCTCACTGTCTTTTAACTTGTTTCCTTCTACTGTCATGGCCAGGTCTCCCCCCCTTCGTCAAACACCTCAGCACAATGGCAGCAGGCTTTTACACACTGTACCTGTTCTTTGAGCGTCATATGATCTGGGTGGTGTTGCTTAGCCTTCTCTGCTACCTCTTCCTATTTTTGTGCCGACATTCGACTATGAGAGGCACATTTCTTTCCATCACTGTGCTTATCTACCTCCTTCTGGGGTAAGAAACACAGATGGAAGTTGGCTGTCGATGTCATTGTTAAGCATCTTTAACATCGTGTTTCTATTGTTTTCTTTCCTTAGGGAGCTGCACATGATGGATGCAACCAATTGGCACAAAATGAGAGGTATGGCAGGAATCAATTTAGCATATTGAATGTTGGGCAAACCACATTTATTGCACACATCGTATAACCGTCATGCTCGTCTGTAGGTTCACAGATGGTGGTTGCCATGAAAGCAATTTCTCTTGCCTTTGATTTGGACAGAGGGGTTGTTGCCAGTGTCCCATCACCCATAGAATTCATGGGTTACATTTACTTTGTAGGCACTATTGTCTTTGGTCCCTGGATCAGCTTTAATAGCTACCAAGAAACTTTAGAAGGCCGTAAACTGGTAAGTGTAATTTACTTTTGACACGACTATAAAATTTTCCACACATTATTAGATTATGCTCATATGCCTCCTTTCTTTTAGAGTTTATCGTGGCTTTTGAAAGTATCTTGTAGCTGGGTGAAAAGCCAAATTTGCCTTTGTGTTTCCAACTGTGTGGCCCCATACCTCTTCCCCTATTTTATCCCTGTTTACGGAGACAAGCTTCTGCGAAGGTGAGAGACATGATTTAGGACATTTCTTGAAACCGCCAATTCATATATAAACATCTCCAATGTTTTAATTACAGCAAAAAGAGGAGAAAGATTAGGTAAATATAACACACACACTTGTTTCTTGCACATCAATAGTTCATTATATTTTATTAACCTATTTTCCTTCTGACCCGCTTCTCAGAGGGACAGTGACAAAGTAAGTCATTGTTGTAAATATGTTGTTTGACCTGATTAATGGATGATGGGATTTTTTATTTCTGACTCTGCTTTAGGTGGCTCCTCGCTTATGAGAACACACTGTCCTTCCACTTCAGCAACTATTTTGTGGGCTACTTGAGTGAAACTACTTCCACTCTCGCTGGGGCAGGTTTTACAGAAGAAAAAGAGAATTTGAAATGGTCAGCAAATACAATCATTACACACACACACAAACAAAACATTATTGTATTTCGAAATAAAATGTGCTTTAATATTTGTCTATACAAAGGGATCTGGCAGTGTCGAAACCTTTAAACGTTGAGTTTCCTCGATCAACAGTGGAAGTTGTTACCTCATGGAATACGCCAATGTCCAGCTTTCTACACACCTGTAAGTAACTACACTAATACTTAATGTGATGAGTTGTTATGATGACGTTACATTGATATAACATTGAGATCTTACACTTGTTACAGTTATAATGCTCAATAAAAAACAACATCTTAATTATTCTTTCATTCACACACATTTAGATTTCATTTAAGTTTTTGATTTAGTGCAGATCACAGTTCATTAATATACTGTTTATTCGAATACTTTATAATTGTATCCAACAATTCTATAGTCAAATTTAAAAATAAAACTTTATTAATCCATACCTCTGTAATTCAAACAGACTTATTTTTGATTCACAGATGTCTTTAAGAGCACTCTTAAATTTGGAACCTTTACTGCCGTCATGATCACATACACTGCCTGTGCATTATTACATGTAAGTACTATTTTTATTTATCAGAAAATAATTTGTATTGTTTTGTGTTTCAATGACTGATTTCATTTTAGGGTTTAAGTTTTCATCTTGGTGCTGTTCTCTTATCTCTGGGTTTTATTACATATGTTGAACACGGTGAGTGTGATCCAAAGTTGCCTTTCTTTTAACACCATTAATATCTCATATTATACTTTGCCGTGTTTTATAGTCTTACGGAAAAGACTTGCAGATGTGCTTAACGCCTGTATATTATCAAGGAAGTGCCAACCAAACTGCCTGCACAAGAACAAAAATGTAGGTGCTTTTCCCCTTTTTCTACAGTTCACCATTACATTGTATGAGTGTAGTATAGAATAAAAGTTATTTCATCACTGCTTTGTAGAAAAATAATGTATTTTGTTTACATGTCAGTTAATAAAAAAAAATTTAAAACACCAAACTTGCATTACAGATATAAACACTGAATTTTGTCATAATTTGAGTTTGGTATGGTTGTTTTCTTCAACAATAGTAACTATGATGATTAATTATCTTATAGTTGGGGATTTTTTTTAATCCGCAACTGCTCTTTACAAATCATTGCCCTATATAGCGGCAGGGGAAAAAAACATAAAAAATCAAATGCTTTGTTTCTGCAGAGCCTCTGGGTACATATGATAAACTTGGCTTTCAGCGCTTTGGCCGTACTTCACATGACGTACCTGGGCTCTGTGTTTAACTCCAGTGTGGATTTCATGGAGGAGGATGAGGTGAGCTTTTGACATTGTTTGGAAGAGTCAACTCGAAATGATTCACAGTCAATACTGTTCAAACACTAGTGATCTCGGGGAAGAAACTGTTGAAATATGTTATTTAAATTTTCGAGACCAGCCAAGAGTACGCACTTCTCCAATACTTTACAAAGGCACAGATCTTATTTCCTCGAGTTCAGATTGGCATGATTGACAGGCGGGTTAGCCAATCAGGAACGTGTATGATCGTTTGTATCAAAACAAAAATTATGTTTATTTTCGTCACGTCCAAAAACCCCAACAGCAGTTGCCTGGTGACAGTGAGGAAATTAGCAAATTCATTTGCAGATAGACTGGGGAGTCCTGAATTTCAGCTAAATCAATTAACAAAGCACTAATCTTAGATGAGAGATGTTTGATTTTGAGATGTGGATGGGAAGCAAACTCAAAACGCCATGGTGGCAACAACACATGTATGATACCCTTAACCACTGCACTACTGGCTAGCACAAGATAAGATCATTTTTAATGTCTTTTAGAGATATTTGTATTAGTAACAGAGACCAGCACAACCTTCGTGTACACACAGCAGCCTTATGCTCACATTAGCATGCATATCATAAATCATTCAAATAAACCATTACATCAGGGCAAATTAAACATCACAAACTGCAATAAATAAATAAATAGGCAGATAAATATTGCGCATGACATAATCCTACATTAGTGCATTAGTTATTGCACATCCCCCAAAGGTCCAAACATGAGCACAAGTGACGCTCCCTCAGGCCTACATATGTACAGATACATACTGCACATTTGCCAAAGGCCTATGTCCATATAAGTAATGTATATGCCCGAGTGCTCATAAATCCGGTCATGCCGTTAATTTAGGTTCTGTAGAGTAATTAATTAACACATTTGTAAATCTGTAAGGTTTGTGGTACATCTATTTTCACTATTATTTATTGAAAAACGTTATATCTTTAATACTACTTTATTAATTTACTGAATACCTTTGTTAGTACTCAGTAAGTGTAATTTGTTGTATTCTGAGTTTACAAATATAATTTTTACTGCCCCCCTCAGGATGATATCACCCATCACACCATTCAGCGCTGGTCAGGGCTGAGCTGGATGAGCCACTGGTTAACATTTGGATGCTGGATTTTGTATCGCCTCATTCTGTGAAGGTGAAATGAACACATTGAAATGAAGAAAGCAATAATGCTACATCCAGCTCTCCATTTTAACCAAATATGAGAGAGCATCAAGATACTACTACACAGGACTTTAGTTGTGGAAAAGGATTTTTCTTATTACACCCTTTTATATTCTAGTCATAGTTACCAAACCCTCATGTTGTGACAGCAGTTACCAGTGTCTCTCCGTGAGTCATAATCAATACCAATCAGCATGGAGGAGATCAGCTATAGACGCCAGACTGAGGCAGATCATTAACAATCTGAAGTTTAGATCATAACAGGGCTTTTTGTTTAAGTATAAGAAAAGTTTACACTAGAGAGGTTAGAGCACAATGAACACAATATTTTTTACCGTTAAGAGTTATAACAACAACAAAAAAAGTTTTAATACATTGTGACTGAATTATGTTTTTTGTAGATACATTTATCTGAAATTAGTTAAAGATAAGAAGCTGATACCGGAATAGTGAGGATGAAGTATTTACATGTTTATATTTAAACCACATGCTGCTTGATTTATGTAACATTATTATTCAACTCTGTGTATTTAAAAAAAAAAATGAAAATGAAAATAATTTTAACTATAGGCTTAAAGTTCTTATACAAAAGCTGTAAGTTTAAATGTTTTATTAGAGAACTAGTCTTCACTACAGAGCCAATACGTCTAAATCTATTTTCAATCCTATTCTGATATTTGTCTTTTCCCTGTAAATGTGAATGCGCTGAGACACTTGGAATATTTTTATAAAATTTTACAACAAACACATTCTTCCTGTTTTTGACAATTAACATAGATTTGATGTAAAAAATAGAAAGTACAGAATCTTGTTGCAGTAATAAATTGTTTATTAAATTATTTACATGAGTGTGACTGTCACACAGTAATTTTGGAGTGAGTAGGGGAAGGACTGCATCAGAATAACAGACTAATTAATGATGGTAATTCTGGAGTCTGCTTCAAAGCATCAGCCAGCGGGGACAGAGAGGGGACAGAGGAGACAACAGATGTGATAGATGGAGATCAGGTTATTTCATGCCTCTAAGAGCTGAGCAGATGCTGTTATAGACCTCACAATGGGCCAGTGTACAGGCGGATGGCTGCAGTGCATATCGGAGGGAGGGTGCATTCAGCCCTGTCGTCCCCGAGGACCACCATGTTTATGACGGCAGGACCCCAGAAGAGTCTCCAAAGCCATTTTCACAAACGCCTGGAAGTTATTGCTTCTCTCCCTTCGGCTGTCCTGCGAAGGGATGACACACAGACAGATAGCTTCACTGGCAACCACAGCACCCATGGACTCACCACATTGAGCTGACGTTTATGAACTATGCTATAAGATGCAAGAAAGTTTTAAAAGTTTATGCTTTAATTCATATAAATGCTTACCTCCTTGCTTCTTGCTATCGTCTCCTTTCTGATCACCTTTCTTCGGCTGCTCTTTAGGACTCTGAGGTGGCTGTTAACAGAATGATATTGGGTAAATAGTGACCACAAATCATTTGGAATTCAGTAAATAATTTTTTTTATTACCTTTGTAGTTGACTTCTTGTCCGACTTATTACCTGTTGCAAGGTAGAACATTACTTTACTGATGGGTCACTATTACAAGTATTTTTTTTACATATCAAACAATTCTGTTCCTCAGTCCTGGACATACCTTTTGTTCCTGGCATTTTGGCTGTGCTCCAGAGTCTGTGCTCTTTTTTCAAATGCAGTGCTATGCGTGGTGTTCACCTCGATCATTTATGGCCCTTGCTAGTGAATGGGTCTGACACAGGGGCCTCTCCAGAAAGAGCAACATGAAAAAGCAAAGAGCCCCGTCAGCTGAGCAGCATGCCCCGCAGCCTGGCAGGTCTTTGCTGAGGCAGGCGAAAGTACCCAGCTGACCTTGTAATACTGCCATTGTGAACCCATTGTGTGCACACCTATTGTCTCTGACAAGAATGGTATTTCATCGGGTGGATTCAAAGTAATCAATATGAATGGATTGTGTATGCATTTTACAGAAATAATGCAGAAATCTAGAAAACTATTGTTCTTCTTCTTATTGTTATGATTATTATTATGAATATTATGATTATTATTAATTATTAGTATTATTTTATTTATTTATTTATTTATTATTGTTATTGCACACTAGCCATGACACTACTACAGTAACCGTGCGAGAGGGCGGGGACTTCCTGATCATGTGACCTGTCAACAGAAGCAGCGATGGAGAGAAGCTAAGGAAGGTGAGCTAGATTCTGATGAACAATCTGACAATTTGGTTTTCTTTTATAACAGTAGTCACCGACATTTTTAGCAAAAGGAAAAATGAACCAACTGTCTCATATATTTGAGTGAATGCAAAGGATTTGCTGATGGCATTAAAGCTGACAAGTTTGGTAGCTAACTGCTAGCTTAGCTAAAGCTTCTTCGAAGGTTTTTTTCTCCTCCTGCAGCATGTCACACAAATAACAATTGACGAGCTTACACGTATGAAGACAGTGTGAAGTTAGTTATGCCATGAATGCGGTAAACACATTAAAGACGGTTCCCAAGAGAAGACTAGTGTGTCATTCATCTGGGTGTGATCCTGGTTATTTGAATAGGGAGGGTTGAAAACATGATATACAGTCTATGGTTGGAATACTAGTGTATTTGTTTGGTGAGGATTGTTTATTTGGATTTGTTTTGGATAATTCAAATACACATTAATTCATTAATTCATACATTGATATGACCTTCTTTTTGTCAGAAATTCCTTTTCTTGTGGAATGGCAGCAGTTTGGCAGCAGGTTTTGGCCGTGGATGCAAGGTGAGGCTCAGTTCACCACATAAAAGCGAATCTGTGTGTATTTGACTTTTAACTTGGTACATTTTGTGTTATGATTTCCCTCTGCAGGTACAATGCCTATCGCACACCTACCTTCCCACAGTTTCGAACTCAGTACATCCGCAGACGCAGTCAACTGCTCAGAGAGAATGCTAAGTGTGGCTTTGAGCCCAGTCTGCGCAGACAGTACCTGAGGCTGCGCAGTCAGCTGTTGGCCCTGCGCTACGGCCCCCTGTCTGAGCAGAGCAGCTTTAGGGCCAGCAGTGTGCGCAGCTCCCGCACAACTCTGGATCGCATGGAGGTCAGAGCCAGTCACACAAAACAATGGATGGTGTTGGGAAAATGCTTACCTTCATAAAGTATAAATTCTTCAAATCCAAAACCTAAACTGAATTATTTGTAAAACCTTTTGTATCGTCAGCAAAAGGATATTTTGCCCATACAGGGGGTTGAGAAGCACAGTGAAACTTGGCAGTTGGCACACAGACACAAAGATCAGAGTGTGCTTTTAGAAGTTAAGCACATTATAGCATAATTGATTATGCATTATAGCATAATAGATTATGCTGTAATGTTACGTTATTTTATGCTTACATTTATTTATTTTTTCCTGGCAGGACTTTGAAGAAGACCCTCGAGCCCAAGGGGCGCGTGGTCACCGCCGATCTGTCAGCAGAGGCTCGTACCAGCTCCAAGCCCAGATGAACAGAGCAGTCTATGATGAGAGGTACACAAATGGCAAAGGACTGAGTTAGATGAACATTAAATGCAGTGCAGAGCCATGTGGGAACCCAAGATACTTAAGATAGTTTTAGTTATAGTAGGTTGTTTCTGCACTTATATATTTTTTCTTTTACAACCTTTTGAAAGTAATTATTTTGTGGGTTTTTTGCATTTTGAAGACCCCCAGGCAGTTTGGTGCCCACATCAGTGGCTGAGGCCAGCAGAGCCATGGCAGGGGACACAACTTTGAGTGAAAACTATGCCTTCGCTGGCATGCATCACATATTTGACCAGCATGTGGACTCTGCTGGTGAGTGAATAACATGTGTATAAAAATGAAATTAATTGATAATAACCTATTACTTCTTCTAATATTATCTTTCAGTTCCTCGTATACAGTTTGCCAATGATGATAAGCATCTCCTTGCGTGCTGCTCACTGGATGGCAGCTTGTCTATTATGACGCTGTCTCCACCTCCTCCCAGCGTCAAGGTGACTCTGAAAGGTCATGGAGGGCCTGTTACAGACTTTGCCTGGTCCCTAAGCAATGACATCATTGTTTCCACGTCCCTCGATGGCACTCTGCGCATCTGGAACACTGAGGATGGGCGCTGCATCCGAGAGGTCAGAGATCCGGAGTCCAGTGAGCTGCTCTGCTGCACCTTCCAGCCCATGAATAATAACCTCACTGTGGTACGTCAAACATGTCGCACAGCACAGCAGCAAACTTCACTGGCTTAAATCTTCCATATGATTGAAATGTTGACATAATAAATAAATATATATATATATAGTTAATATACTGTAATACAATAACTACTTATAGATTCAATTTTTGTGAGAAATACAAAATGCTTTGCAAAATTGCCCATCCAGGATAGAACCAGAACTAGAACTATACTAGAACCAACCAGGTCTGAACCAGGACTAACCCAGAATCAAAACAGGTCTAAAGTGGAATTAAACAAGGAATAAACCAAGACCAAACCAGGTATAAACTTGTGTTAACCCAGAATTAAACCTGTAAACAAGATTATAATTATTATAATTATTTTTAATATAAATATATATGTAAAATGGGTTGTGGGCCGGATTCAATCGCTTGAAGGGCCTGATTTGGCCCCCAGGCCTTATGTTGTATAGCCCTGCATTAAAGCCTCACAGATCGTTGTGCGTTGCAGGTGGGAAACAGCAAGCACCACCTGCAGGTGGTGAACATCTCCACTGGGAAGAAGGTGAAGGGGGGCTCGAGTAAGCTGACAGGCCGCGTGCTGTCTGTCTCCTTTGATGCTCCGGGGAAAATCCTGTGGGCGGGCGACGACAGGGGAAGCATCTTCTCCTTCCTCTTTGACATGGCCACAGGTTGAGTCACACTGTTTTTATTTGGCAGCGGGTACAGTTCACTGCAGCAGAATATAAAAATACTTCAATCGAGTGTCTCGGGTGGAGGGGCTAACCAGTTAATGTGTGTGGGCCTGTTTGTGCCTGTTCCCCACAGGGAAGCTGACCAAAGCCAAGCGTCTGGTTGTGAGTGAGAGCAGCTCCATCTGCAGTATCTCTGCTCGCTCTTGGATTAGCCGTGAGGCCAGAGACCCCTCCTTGCTGGTCAACGCCTGTGTCAATAAGCTACTGCTGTACAGGTCAGCCATGAGTGCCTGATTGTGTTGTTTCTGTTACAAAAGGTTGCTGAATAAGAAAATAAAAATTCTGATGTCTTTGTGCATTGTTTATCATTGCAGAGTAGTAGACAATGAAGGTGCATTGCAACTGAAGAGAAGTTTTCCAATTCAACATGGCTCACAGCTTGTTCATAGCATTTTCTGCCCCCTAATGTCTTTCAGACAGGGGGCCTGTGTGGGTAAGTGGTCTTTTAATTCTCATGCTTTGATATTACAATTGTAAATCTATCCATATTTTATTAAAAGCTGTATTTCAATTATGCTTTTAGGGCTCAAGTAAAAACGAAGAAAATAGTTTTATTGTTCCAACGAAACGATACCAAACATTTTTATCTTTTAGAAAAAAGTCACAAGCAGGCCTTAATGTTACCACCAAAGTTTAATCTCGACATTAATCAAGCTCACCTTACGTGACTTTTCTCAGCACTGGTTCCCTGCAGAGATGTGCTCTCCATGTGTCAACGTGATTCAGTATGTTATGTCATGTTATACCCGATAAACATGGCAACCATGTATAATGAATGTGCAGAGACTGAGCGAAGACCAACAAACTCATACTGTGGTTGTTTTGACTAATATTTTTATATTTTATTTAGAGCTGATACATTAACACCTTAGCTTCAGTGGTCAGGATCAGTAGAGGGTTATTTATACATCATCATTTATTTACAGATTTTAGAATGTCTTATTTAATCTTTAATAGTGTTGCTATTGCTGGGCTTTAGGTGACATCACAACATTTTACTGTTGGCGTGAACGGTTTAATTGAGATGAGGGCAAGATATATTCTTATTAAGGGACAATAAACCACATAACTAATAACAGTAGCTTTAGAAATGATCGTATTCAATATTGTTTGGCTTTTCATCTTGACAAATTTTTGTTTGACTCATCCATCAATATAAGAGATGGAACAATATTTTTAGGGGGCTGAACATTTAATATGTGTACCTTTTCTATGCATTAGTAGGTATTTACTTTGTTTTACATCAACATTTCAGCTGTAGAGGATTGGACAATTAACATATGGCTCATTCATGATCCTAACTACTTTATTGTTTCTGTCTGTCATTTTTTATTGCAACTCCTCTTTTTAGGATATGTTCGTTTAGAGAAGGGTTTACCATGATTCTCCCGCTTTAGTGTTATTCTGTCAGTGGCACGAATTAGCTTCAGTATTATCGATAAATTATTTCATTTGCTGTACAATTTGTTCTTGTGACATTCATTTAAAAGTATTCTGACACAATATAATGGCTGTACTGTATTACCATCTTTTAACTTTTTTACACTGTTTGTGCCACTGTATCGCTATGGACTTGTTTGATCCCGAGCTCTATACTCCTAACCTCATCTCAGAATCGGAAAAAATGTGCTTATCCCTTTTAATCTGTTTTTTCCACAGTGACTGGCAGTGAGGATGGCTGCGTCTACTTCTTCGACGTAGAGCGCAACACTAAAGCGATCGTAAACAAGTTGCAGGGCCATGGGGGACCGGTTCTGGATGTCAGTTTCAACTGTGACGAGAGTTTACTGGCATCTGCAGATTCCACCGGCATGGTCATCATCTGGCGACGGGAGCAGAAGTAACTGACCCACCGATAATAACATGCCACTGTTAGGTAACCGTCCAGTACGCTGAATTCATGATCTAGAAGTCAACAATGTCATAATTTCCAATGGAGGGCTAGGATCTGTGTTCATCTATGGTAGAAAAAGTCATCTGGACTTTGTAAAAGAAAATCAATTTATGTCTCATGTAATTACAGTGATATTTATGAAACATCTCTCATACAAACCAAGTCAAATAATCTGTGCTTTCACAGTTAAAAGACAAATTTGCCATTGGAATTCGTACTACAATACTTTGGGCTCCTTAAATCACTGGAATGTTACACGGCTGCTTTTAATGTGTAATGCCATGATAATAAGTGCAATCAGGAAGCTTTGTTTGTTGGTGGTTGGGAAATTCGTCTTTTTTTTGTGTGAGGTCCAATGCATGACGTTTGACTGAAGAGTTAAAAATTAAATCTTATAAAAAAAAAAGCCTGTTTTTCTAACACTAATGCACACTTCGGCTTGGATCTCTGTCACTATTTATGTAACTGTTATTTATACGTGTTATGAAGTGTAGTGATGGCCTTATTTTACTTGTCTTGCTTGCCTGTTTATGTTAAAACCATGTGCATGACCAACTGAGTCAATGAAGAAACCAGCTGGTCATGAATGATAAAAGGTTTGTTTAGAGTTTAACTATATCTCTTAAATGTGTGTGTGTTTGGGTCGTGTTGTTTTTGCAGAATCATAAATTATTTAATGCACATTTAAAATAAACTACTGTCTGCAACTGTCTTTGATTTCTTTGTGTCTTGTACATTAAGGGAGCATTCACACGCAAACAGCACATCAAAATCTGGATTGGGCCATGACAAAACCAGATTAGAATAGGGACAAACAATCTACATCAGGATTAAACCAGAACAAGTGTAAACGCACCCTCAGTTATGGTAAATTTTTTTGGGTGATAATATATAGAAGATGTAAAAAGGTAAATTCTTAAAGTAATTTGACTTTCTTTGAAATTTCAAGGGATGCCTGGAGAAAAGGTAAGGGAAGAGTTCATCCATCCATCCCTTTCACCTTGGAACAGTCATCCAAAAAGAGATACAATTGTCACAAACCACATATGATAGGTATGAAATATGAAAAGGTTGTGTTCAAGAATTTCAGATGGATTGCAGCCGTCTGCAGTATTGTGAGTTTGATTCTCTACTCCGACTATGTACTGGATGTCCCCCATTTCACACCTGGCTGTCCTGTCTAATAAAGCCTTTGGGCCCAAAAATTAAAAAAAAAAAGGATTGCAGGGGTCTATACAACTCAATGGGAGATTCAGAGTTATGATCCACAGATATCATTAATTATTATACGTTGGCTCTAGTGGTGGAAAGTATTGAAGTGCAATTTTAAAACTGCTGTACTAGAGATTTTTAGGTATCTATAGATGTACAGTCTATGGTATCTATTTTTACTTTATTAACATTTTCAGTGGATACTTTTTACTTAACAACATTTGAGACCAGTTATCCCTGTATTTTCTTTCTTTACGTTTTACTCTAAAAGTACATATTTAAACATGTGCTTCAATGCTTTTACTGAAGTAGATTTGTCATGTCATGTTTTTTGCTCCTTTAGATATACTTTTACTAAACTCTAGTACTTCTTCCAGAACTAATAGGCACAACAATATGAATCTTGTGTGTTGAATAATGGCATCACTTTCTGAAGCTACAGTGAATAATAGTATTTTGTTTACTTTTTGTTTACAGAGAAGACACTGAACTTTGTGGCTTGAGCCAAGACATATTAACCAGGTAAACAAATCGGCAATCTGACATTAAAACAGCAAATTACACCTTTTAATTCTGACTTGTCCGCCAGCGCAACAATATGTATCCATTCATGTTGTAATAACACATGAACACAAAGTGTAAATTTGTTTTTCAAATGAACCCAATGCAACTACATCAGCTACAGCACTTGTACCTGTTTTCTGCTATTGATTAAAAAAAAAGCTGTCCTTAACAGTCTACGGTACATGATGCAGTAGTGAGGAACGATTATGATGTATATAAGGGTGCGTTCACAAATACTCACACGCTACATCCAAATTGGGACTAAAAAGGGACTAAACCCGGAGCTAAACCTGGGCTAGAACAGGACACAATCAAGTCAACAGTACAATAAATTGGGCTCAAACCAGGATCAAACTAGAGTAAGTGTGAATGCACTCTTTCATTGTGAGAAATGACACACAAGTGTGTGCTGAAGACCTCCACTGGAGGTTTGTAGCATGATATTAAGGAAATAGATGTTTGAATTTCTCAGATTGCTACATTAGCAAAACATAATCAATGGTACGTTACAGTAAAATTGGTGCATATTTGTTGGATGCATAATTATCTTCCATAGATTTCAACATGGCAGAAAGAGGGAATGTACTTTTTGTTTTATTCATAATGTCACTTCAGGGAATAAAAAAGTACAATTAAAATGGCTCTGAATGAAGACAATAGTTGAATCAGTTGAATGATTGAGTTTTTTTGTTGTTTTTTGTTGTTGTAGCTAAATAGCCTTAACCTTGCACTTCCTTTTCATTTTTTATTCAGGAGCATAGTCAGTATTCAGCATAATGACAATTGATTAATTTCTTTAGTTCTGTTTACCTTAAACAAACTCAACCTTGTCATTGAAAAGTTTTGCAATGAAGCAGGCCCTGGGCCAGTATTGGCTCTTAATGAGACTCCATATAGTTTTCAGCTTTCGCCTAAAATGGATTATGTCCCTTCAGCTCCACCAGACAGGCCTTCATTGTTTCTGTATACATGTTTGTACCCTCCAACTATCAAGCCAGATATGAACTAAATACCAGAATAAAACTGTTTTGAGACCAAACTGGCTGTCAGTAGGCCATATTGAAACCCTCTATTTATTTGCGGTCACCATTAGTCATATTCCGTTTAAATGCTGGAACTGAAGACTGGTTACACCATATTATAGCAGCACTAGTAGTTGGCAATCAGAGGCTCAGATATGAAAACATAGATGCATCAAAAGTAGAGTCTTTATTGATGAGTGGGTAAAAGAACCACCTCTGTTAAACTGTACAGATACAGAATATCATCTTGCAAAGAATGCCAGATGTAAAAATGATAGACCCCAGTTTACATTTCAATCCACTTGCCCTGTTTCAACATCTGTACACACTGTAACCTCCAGCTCCTCCTCCATGAAATGCAGTGGAATGCATGCTAATAAAGTAATCTATGCCAGTGTCCATAATTAGAAAAATCACTGGGCAAATTACTTATGCCTAATATATTGTAGGAATTGTAATTTGGATAGAGAAGTCATTTGAAAATTAAATAGATTTGGGATTTGAGTGATCCATGAAGCAAAGATTGGCCTATGTTGCTGGCAGATTTCAAAGGGCCTAGTAACATTCAAGTTTCCATCTCAATAAGTTCCACAATTGGTATTCTGTTAAGAGCAAAGCGTTACGACATTCTTAAAATCATCTTTTTCAAAAAATGTTCATTCAATTACTATAGTATTCTGCATCATCCCCTAAAATTATTAAATCCTATGACCTGTTGTAAAGTATTATTTTCTAATAGTCTCCGTATTCATTATGCAGTCTCTTGTTTATACATTTTGGTTAAAAATGATTTCACCATTAGCTTTTTCCATAAGACTGCTCACTTTTGTACGATTTGGAGACCTCATGCTGCTTTCATAATTAATCACTATTATTGAAATCTATCCTATTATCATCTTTCTCTCCTGTCTCCCAACGTTTCCCCTCACACACACTTACACACGAATGATATATAAAAACACACAAGCAGGAATATAGATATCCCCGTACAGTCTATACAATATGAAATCAAGTCATATTTCAAAATAGTTTCATCTGCTTAACATGTATAGTTTACAAATAAAGGAAAAACAGGCAATTTTTTATGATACAAAGAAACCTGACACGCCCTAAATCAAGTTCGAAAAATCAAGCATGTTCGAGGCTCAGCTATTTAACTTATCCAACATTATTGGTTTCATTCAGTAATTTTTAGCCTCCTGTGAATCAGATGAAAAGGCGCACAGGTGGTCAGCCGATCCACTCTGCTCCTTAAAGTTCTTGACGTTTCAGAGATAGAACAAGAGATCATCACTTTCAAAGTCTAGACAGTTTTTATCATGAAAGATTTCAACTTTCTGTGTCTCTTCTGTGCCTGGTGCGGCACTAATGGATAGTTGGTGGAAAGCTTTAGGGAATGTCCCTCGGAAATAAGGCAACATTATTTGAAATGGCATCTGTCACACTTAACACGAGTGGTGATTGTTTTTACTTGTACAGTACATCATCAGAAATACAAGCCATTTAAGTGTTACCAGGAGGTTTCCGTTGCCCTGTCAAAACCTCTGCACCTGAGGGCAACCGATTCAAATACAACATTCTTGATAAAATGGCACAGTGCCTGCATTTGTTGGCAAATTTTGATTTTGTTGTGCAAAACAACAAAACAGACACTACCACCAAGGTGCATTACATCTCCTCTTCCAGTAAACCTGAACATTCTCCTTGTGTCTGCTCACAGAACCACAGGTGATCACATGATGTCATCACATGATGCAGTAGGCCTCGTCTTGGGGCAGGTGTTGTTTAGTCCTCCAGTAGGTGGGCAGGTGCGCTCGCAGCACCTTCCTCAGGTCCTCATTGAGTAGGAGGCAGAAGATGGGGTTGACCCCGGCTTGGGCAAAGCTCATCCACACTGTGATGGACAGGTACTTGTGAGGGATGGAGCAGGACTTGACAAAGACCCTCCAGAAGCAGGCGATGATGTAGGGAGCCCAGAGCACTAGGAAGAGCAGGGTGATGGTGTAGAACATCCTGCCCAGCCTGCGCTCCGACCGCACCTCCTCCATCCCCAGCAGCCGGCGGTGCTGATTGTGAAGATTCTGCCTGATGCCCAGCAGAGTGGGCGGCATGGGGCCACGACCAAACCCTGCGATCCAGTTTGCCGCTGCCTGCCCGGTGGCCCCCGGACCGTGGAAGGTCCAGTTTTGACTGATGGCAGGCACCAGCTGAACAGGCTTCATTTTCCGGTGCCTGTACTCGAACAGGAGAAGCTTGGCGTAGAATCCGTGTGTGGCCAGGACCACCACAGCCAGCATGAGCATGAAGCCTAGGGTGTCATTGGTCTTCAGGTAGCGGTGTTCAAAAATGCACTGATCTTCATCACGGATGAACTTGTATGTTCCCACATCGAAGACAGGTGGGAACGCCATGGCCACTGCCAGAGTCCAAACCATGCAGATAATGGCAGCACAGGTCCAGATGGTCATGCGTTTGGCATAAAACCGGTGGTGGGCAATGGCAAGGTAGCGGGTGACGGCCACGCAGAACAGCATGAAGGCAGCATGAAAACAGAACAGCACAGCCATAAAAGCCACAACTTTGCAACTCAAGGCACTGTAAGTCCAGGCCGAGCTGTTGTGGACTGACACAAGTACGAAGGGGAAGCAGGCAGCAGAGCGCACTGCATCAGCCAGGCACAGGTCCAACAGGAAAAAGTATGGAGCCTTGTGAAGTGTCCTGTCCCGGAGCACCAGCAGGGACACCAGGAGGTTGCCCACTAGACTGACACAGATTATCAGGCCTAAAAAGACCAGCTTAAAGTAGGCTGACACATCTGTGGCAGAGAGTCCTCCAGTGTTGCTGCTGCTGTCGCTGCTGCTGCTGCCTCCTCGGGCCAGTCCACTCTGAGAGGCCAGCACAGCCAGCAGGCTACCGGGGCCATCTATGGCAAAGCTCTGGTTAGCCATTCTGTTCCTTCCACCAGAGCCTGAGACTGAGGCCCTTCACGAGCACTAGTGATCCTCCCACAGCCGTCTCCCACGGCTCCCTGGACTTTACAAGCAGAGGCCCAACCGCTCTGTTCTACACGACACAATCATCTCCCCTCTTTGACCACATCACCTGTGAACACAGAGACACTTATGAAGACAGCTCAGGTGGAAAACAAGATGTCTGACATGCTTGTTACATCTTCAACAGTGTGATGAATGGACGCAACAGTCTAATAGGTGGAAACAGAAGTGCTGTGTCGGACAACATGAATATCTGTGCTCTCCTGTTCCTCTAAGGCTGGGATCAGATCAGCAGCTCTACAGCATGCCAGCTCCTTGGCTCTCTCAGTAATTACCTTGCCCGTTGCTAAGATACACCAGCTCACATACTTTGTGCGCGTGTGGGTGTTTGAGTGAATGCATGGGGGTGTACAGGGATGGAGCAGACAGACCAATGCTGGCCATGTCCAACAAACAGGGAGATAATTGAGAAAGGAACATTATGGTTCCCCTGCTCGTCTCTAGCTGTGCAGTGACTGGCACTGAGCAGATGTTATGTGAAATCTTATAACAAATGTGAGAATGTAATGGCAGGGCAGGCAGCCATTTAGATGTGACTCTAGGCCTGACAACGACAGGGATGGAGAAAGGGATTGGACTGGAGGAAAAAGGAGCATTTTTAAGAGAGTGCATTGGCACGCATCCTCACATCACCTGGTTTAAATCAAAGACAGAAAAAGATAACTGAATGTATCTTATAAAGCTGAAGTGATGCAGCCTCACCCAAATCCCATTCTCTGGCACTAGGCAATAATAATAATAGAGGAGCAGAGTGCCGCTCGTCAGGGTGGGCCTGGCCTCTATGTAGGCCACGAAACAGAATCATTAGATTTTACTGAGGGCTTTTTTTTGTTCCATACCGCCCTGTGGCTCCTTCACAAACATCATGCCAGATTAGATGGCTGCTGTGTCAGCTATAGGCCTATAATACCGAGTCAAAGCAAAAACAGACAAACAGGTGTCAAAATCTCCTTTGTCGTGTTTTTGAACGCGATTGACCGGTTGAGATGGGGAAAACATACCTCACATTTATGGAGCTCTTCTTGATCTTCTGCCTCCGTCAAAAAACACCCAAACGCTCCTCTTTGCTTTGTGTCACTGTTCTTTACGCGGAAATCAAAACACATAATAAAGCCGTATGTGGCCGTGCTCTTAAACAACACCTGTTATGCATAAACCCACGGCGAGAGCAACATATCATCAGCATAATACGACATGAATGTTGCGATGTGATCATCAACAGCTGATCAAACAGAGGATGGGGATGCTGTCGTGAAGACACATTAAGACACAGAGGGGAAAAATCCACTGCCACCCTTTTGCTGTTTTACAGGGATGTGTTCATTTGGTCCAGAAAACAGGTTTTAGTTGCAGCACGTCGAAAAACCGTTTCCATTTCTGCTCAAGAACATAAAATCTCGTTTTCTTCATATATTCCAAATGATGTCCGATTTTCAGCGCTTATTGAAACCCACCCACAAACGTTAGAGAGGAAAAAACATCGCGCATCCCCTAAATGAATCGTCTTGCCGTGGATATTGTGGCATCAGAACAATTAGTCCACATAGACATCCTCGATACAATTCCTTTTCTCATGTTTCAGTCCAAAAAGGTGACGGCTTTTGCTACATCTCCTAATATGCAGTCTTTGTTTTGCTGTCCAACGAAGGTGGACTATATCTTAATAGTCCACGATAAAAGGGGGACATTTTGGACAAATCCAGCGATGTCACGAGAGGCATTTACATCGCAGACGCTATCGAAAACCAAAACGAGTGCGCGTAGATGAAGCCAAAGAATAAGAAGACGGAAACCAAGGCAGATGGGTTAGGCGAATTATTCCTGAATAATCCCAATTATGGCTGCTTGCAAGCAGGCAGCTCGAGCGCTTGTTCGGAGGCTCTCGGTTTTTCCCGGAGAGCGCGCAGAGAGATGCGGGGAGGCGGGGCAGTGGCGGCGGTGCAGCGAGCCGGACATAACTTCAAAGTGCTGTTTTAATGCCAGCTGCTCGCTCTCATGCATGGCACTGAGTTTTATTCAACACACGGGCGCTAAAGGACGTGCTTCAGTGACACTGGTCTGGCTGAACGCAGTATTAACGATACAAACCACAGGCATCAATAACATGACTCTAATTGCCCACGATTAGTGATTGTTCCATTCCTTCATCCTATAACTCTGACACGCCAATGCTTTCCCTACTTAAGGAGGATATGCTTGAAGGCGCACTGTGTCACATTTCTGACGGGGGTGGGGGCTGTGCCTAACCTGAGACATGATGACACCATCAAGTTACAAGTCAGACATGTTCCCCACCCACTCCTCCTGTTGGTTTGCCTCCTTCATGTTCATGAGTTAATGACAGGTGGATTTAACCAATCACAGGGAAGTAAGAACTCTCAGATGCAGCAATTTAGTTACTTTTTAGACAATGTTAAGTTTGCAATGTACATGAATTGTGATCAAATCAAAATAGTGACAATCTTTTTGTTTGTAATATCACCTACAAAATGAACAGGAGACTTTGCACATCAATGTAGAGAGGGCTGCATAGGATGAATGGGAACAACCCGTTGAATTGTGACAATACTTTATTTACAGTGCAGCATTTCGACCCTCCCGCTTTCCTCAGGAAAAAACAAAAACAAAATATTTGCAGTGATTGATGGTGTGTAATATCACCCACACCTTTTTATAATCAGATAAATGGCCAGTGAAGCAACAAACTTCTAAACTTAGAAGAATATAACTAACCTTGCTTGAGCCACATCATCATCACGTGACTGCCACCACAAACTACTGCACCCATATCAACCATTGATTAGTAATATCTGATAAATTCCTTATAATATAAATAATGTGTTATAACACTGTATACATCTGCTTTCATCTGAATGTTGCTGAAGCCTGACCACTTTAAAACAGAGCTAGTCCATTCAAGACTATAGCTAGTCTTTAACCTTGACATGCCTTGAGTGCAATGTGACCTTTGGCTTTTATCTGCACCTCCTGTTACACACACACTCTTCTGCTAAGCTCAGAGCTACTTTAGTTTGTGATTGTGGATAGTTGTTTGAATAGGAAGGAAACACACTAATAGCTCCCTTTGTATTAATCCATGTAATTCATTCATCACTTCATACAGTCTCAGTCAGACAAAGAAAATAAATAATTTGTTTAACTTTAACCTGTTGGTGAATTGTTTGTGAGGTGTTCACAGGAAGACTACACAAGGGAAGATTGTTGCAGTGACCTGGCTACATCTTACACTTTAAGTAAAATTAAGGCATTTGATGCCTTCAATCTTGTATGTAAACAAAATACAATTTCTGTGTATTGTCAATAAGAGGTTGTTTGGAGATACAGAGACATAGGATACACAATGTTGTATGGCAAAAATGAAAAACTATTATGGAGGATTGTGCTAAAGTACAGTATATTGTAGACATAACAATAGAACAAAACAAACCACCTAAATCACTGTTAACTGTTGTGCTCTGACATAAGTGTGATCACTGCGGCAAGGGGAAGAGCACTGCAATGAGCTACAATTTACAACAACAACCTATACAGTGTTTTGTGAGATTGTTACTAAGTAGTATTTAATAAATACAATTTCTATCAAAATATTTTTTCAATTGGTATCATTGGAATCATGACAAGGCACTTTGATGGAGGAATATGCATTGAAATCACACAAGATGCAAAATCAGAAAGAGTCCAATGACAAACAGAGCGCTGGGCTCCTGCAACACAACCGACACAGAGACGAAAGCACTCAGAAAGAAGATGGATGGTCTCAGACTCCTGTATACGTCAAGAAGATTGTATGAGAACAGATCAGGGGCTGTTCTGCAGGCCGTGACCATGTGGGTTTCAGCGCTTGGGCACGTGACATCCACACAGTCCTGCTGCTCAAGGAGTGCTACAGTTTCACTTCGTGCTCCTGAGGTTTGACTCTGAGCCTCAAACCGTTGCGAGTGGCAGATGCTGAATTGGAGGCATTCCTCTGACAAACCTGAGACCTGAGCAGTGGACAAGACAGGAGCAGGGCTGTCCCAAGTCAGTAACACACCTGCAGCCCTCTCCTCTCTGGCCTGGGAGCACACTGGACTCTGCATGGACTCTTGTGATACAGGAGGGCTGATGTCCAGCTGCTGAGAGTAATTAGTTTGTGGGAATACTTCACTGGCCTGGAGTACACTGAGTAAACATGTCTGACAGAGGATTGAGGGGGATGTACTGTGTGATTGTGCCATTTCACAGTGAGTGGATTGTGCCCCGTCAACAGTTAGAAGTTTTCCATCAGCCGGGACAGTGGGAGATGGGTGAACACCAATCTGGTTAAGTAAAAGGACAGTGACAGCCACAGAGCATAAAAGCAAAAGGAGACATTAACACTGTGCACACAAAGACAGAAAAGTATTTTGCCGTTTGCAAATTAAACTTTTCTACAAAATGGATCCCATGCTGACATCTCAAAACAGAAAAATGCAAATGAAAAAATTACTGGGTCTTTTGTAAAACTGCTTTCAAACTGTTCATTTGAAATTTATACAGCCACAGCTGCACAATCTAATTATCCCAATAACTATAGTAATTTAGGGCTGCAACTAATAATTATTTCAGTAGTCGATTAGTCAGAAGTTATTTTTTGAGAATCAGAATCTCAAACAATTATTTCTATTGTATAATTTTTCCAATACATTTTTAAGGTGGAAATATGATGAGACTTCTACAGAATAAGATTGGATAAAATAAAATAAAATAATCAATTTAATCCCCCTAATCACAGTCAGCATTAATCAAAAGTGAGAGTCCAAAACAACCACATGTAATACACTGTCAGCAGGCCTTTAAGTGACCTTAATATGCAGACAGGTATTTCACAGCCTTAAATTCACTTTTGATACATGTGTTTTAGAGTCTGTGTACTCCAGATAAGGATCATTAAAATAGCCAACGAGTGTTTTAGTAATGAATAAGTAACAATTATTCTGATTTATCGTTATGCACTTGTTCTAGTACACATTTCTGTTAGAATTTTATTACATGACATTGGTTCGACTGCACACGGACAGTGACACAGATGCGCACAGCGATGTGAGGTGAACGATAGAAATCACACAATGCATTGTAGAATGCTATGGTGTCAGACATTACCTAAGTTGTTGCTGAAGCTTCAATGAGCTGTGAACAAAACAAGCCAATGGTGAAAGCTGTAAAAGTTATTTTTGTTAGACACAATCTGCAGATGGAAGGGAAATATTAGCTTGGCTTTACCTGTACAACAAAGAATAACAAAGTATGCATGCAGCTTATTTGTTTTCTCAATATAAAAACCTTTTCAAATTTGTCAAACACATTTTGTAGCAAATGGTTTGATATGGCCTTTACCTCTACATCGAGTTCTGGCTGAAAGATAACAGGACAAATGGCTGCAGGTCGAACAAATCCAGATTCAGTGGAATCCTCTTTTTTTCCTCCTAAAAACATGCATTTATGTTATATTTATATATTTGAGTAGTTTAAATTCAATGCCATATATATGAAATGTATACAAATACACATAAATTATTGCAAATACTTAACCTTCTATGTTGTTTTGGTCATCCTCCGGTTCTGAGTCTATGTCTGTCCTAAATGGTTAAAAAGCAAAATAAATTATTATAACAAATACATCAAAGGAAACCTTTTCTTAACAACTTTTAAAGTTCCTTGTTTTGGACTGAAAAATACATCAAGTTTAAAACTAAGAGAGTCGTGTGGCAATTTAATCTAACAACGATGTTTTAAAATGCCTGTAATTAGTCTTTTCTTGTAATTTTGGAAATGTTAAATTATTTTTAATAGACACACTTTGGCTGCACAGTCGTAGTTTCAGATTAAATTAACCCAACCTTTCCCCCGCAATAGGGTTTCAGTTGAATGTCTATGCTTCATTTGAATAGGACTAAAGGCTAACATGTCTATCCAGCCTATGATAAAGGTCAGAGGTGCATTTTACTGCAGGGAAAGGCCACCACTGAAAATGACACCTGCCCTCTCCCTTTTGATCAGACTTGCACACAGGCAGATGATTGGCACTCTAAAAGGGGCGTGCGCCCTCCAAAACGGTCTCCTATCTAAAACAACAAAGATCATAGACATCACAGTCATAAATAACATTAAACATTACAGCCCCCTGGCCTGACCCATTTTCTTTCGTCACATAACAGCTGCTGACTTGTGACTTGGATACTTGCAGCGCTGAAAACAGTCTACAGGCAAAAGCTCAACCTAAGCTTTGGCCACAAGAGAGAATCTTTTATGATCAGATCCTGGATAAAAGTAGTCTATATTCTCTGGCAGTAACTTTAAAATATGATTTCTACATGCATACCTGTACATTTTTGGTGTCTTCAGGATACTTCTTACATCTCTTGTGTCAATGTGTTTTTCAGAGGGTTTGTCTTCATAGGACAAGAGAAGTGTCACCACGTAGTTCATCTTGGAGTTATTGGCCCAGTAGTCTCCCTCAGAGGTCTCATAACGAACAACAAACTCTATGCGAGAGCCATGTGTGGTATAAGGTGCAGAAAAACACAGTTTGAAGAAGAATTTGTCAGTGTCCCCATCATGAGACCCCTGCACATAATCTGCTGGGTGGTCGTAGTAGGAGGTCCAGTTGTCCAGGGTGCACCTGATGTACACTGCTTTGTTGAAGGATATGTTCAAAACTCTAATTACACCACAAAAGGCAAGGGGCTCATTTTCTACTGGTGAAATGTTCTCAACCTCCACTTTGTTGGTGCGCACCGCCTGCAGCAGGGCATTAACACTGGGCACCGTGAAATCGGGGCGCACATGATAATTTGGAGATTGTTGTGTTTGTCTATACTTTGCCTCCTCTTCCTCCCATTTAGTGCTGCCCTCGTCATCTGAGTCAAAAGCTATAAATTCTTTTATATCTGTAAGATCCCCGCCTGTGGTGTCTGCAAAGGAAACTCGTTTACCGCCAGACAGGGCCAGCTGGATGCGCATGTACTCAGCTGTTTCGTCTGCGATGGACGAGCCTCTCTTGCGGGGAACCGGGGAGCACCGCGGGATGAGGCGCACGTCGGTGTCATCTTCATCATCGTCGTCCTCTTCATCTGCGTCCACTGGGCGGAATCGCTCTGATTCACTTGCAGGTTGTCCACCTCTAACGGTGGTAAATAGGCTTTCTTGACTTGGTATGGTTAAAAAAGACATTTTAGTGGCAGCTTACACGTTACTATGGCGTCTTCCAAAAAACTGACCTGCAAATGTTAAGCACAGCCTTTGCGCGCAACGGCCTGAATGTCCTTGACCAAACTTGATGTAACCGCGTGCTCTGGTGAGTGTAGCCTTTAATTCAGATTAGTTTGTACCCCGCAAATTGGCTCCAGTGGCGAAACGAGCAGCCTAATTTTAGCAGTGACCTGCCAGACTTCTGTCCCACATTTGTCTTTGGTATAATCCTGTGACTCCCCTGTGCTCGGGTTGGTTCGGGCTGGAAATGACACCGGGTCCATAGTCAATGTTTCCAAACCACATACCTGATTTATCTGGATAGAAAAAGGTAGCCTACACGAAATACCCCGAATGAGACCTCAACATTTAATGAACAAATCTGGAATAATCATCATACGTTTGGTTCGGCTTTTAAAAGCAGCCAAATTAAAGTATATGTTTATTAAATACATAGACATATAGGCTATGTCCGATGTATGGAGGCTTCTCTGTAGTGTATAGTTTACAGAGGCTAATCGTCCATGTAAGAGCATTTGACCATAATATCAGGTACTTTAGACCCAGCATATTTTCAAAATATAAAATGTGATCTTTCAATTGTTTTTTGATACATAACTCCTCCTAACAGTATTCTATAGATAACTTTCTATAGATAACAGTATCTATTTTGGGATTAATGTCCTAATCTCGTGCAGCGCAGGGGCGGTGCGCACATTGCGCAGTGTGCGCAGAGTGCGCAGCGTAAATACAAGCGCGCAGTGGATTGGTCCTGAGGTTTTTAGCGCGTCGTCCTTTAGCCAATCGGAAGATTGTTTTTCTTTCACTTCGTTGCACGAACAGTGAGCTACTGTAGCTAATACATTATTGCACAGCGTTGAAATCTCAGGACAAAGCAGCGTAAGGTTCAAACTGTACATTTGTTTCTGGACATTTCTGAGTGCAGTTATGACTGTTTTTGACTTCAGTGACACGCGCTCGCTCTGCGATACGTAAGATATTGTAGCTTTGGCTTTTAGCATTGGGTTGCTAGTTTGTGTCATTACGCAAGGCCGCGGAGAAATGCAAGCGCTTCTTCCTGGTTAACTTTAGGAAGATTGTGTTTACGTAACATTATAGCTGGAGTGGTTTTGCCGGTTTGATACAGCAAATAAGCCGCCTGCGCTGCTCCAGGTTGCAGAAAAGCTTGCAAGCTACATAGCTTGTTAGCTGAGTCGTTAGCATGAGTGAAGTGGCGGACTGCAAAGCGTCCGCAGACTCTGCCTCCAGGAAACGCTGTCCATCACCGCGACAGGAGAGCGATGTGCTGCCGAGCAAGACCCGAAAAACCAGTGACGAAGCGGGGGAAGCAGCCACGGAGAATGGGAAAAACAGTGACTGTAAAGATGCACATGAGAGTTTATCTAAAGCGAGGGCTGCTGTTGTAGACCATGCCTCTGAGGCCACGAGTTCACAGACTGTCCCTGATTTAAAGGCTGATGCGCAGGATGACAAAAACAGTGACAAACCAGAGAGCTCAGGTGCACAAGATGATCAAGAGAAGTCTTCTACTCCTCTGCATCAGCTCGAGTCTGCAGCCATAGCCGCTGCAGAGGCCCTGGCCAGTCTCACGGGCAGAGACGAGGAGCGGAGTCAGGAGGCAGCTTGTTCTTCCGAAAAGAGCAAACATGTAAAACAGTCAAGTAAGTCCAAACTGCGCCTCAGCTCCAAAACCCAGGCAGCAGCCGCAGACAGCTCCACCTCCATGCACAGCGGCGCCAAAGAGGATGCAGATGACGAAGGAGAAGCTGAAGAAGATGAGGAATCGGTGTCTGGGTCTTCCTCTACCCCGAGTTCCTCTTTTATGTCTGAAAATGAAGAGAACGATGACGGGGAATGCGCTATTGTCTCAGTGAAGATGGCACCAGAGATGAGACAGTCGGTGACTCTTTTGGCTCAGGTTCAGATGAAGTTGGAGGCTTTGGAGAAGAAGAGCGCCCGGCTTCATCAGCGCTTAGACATCAAGATAAACCGCCTCAGACGTCCACATCTAGACCAGCGCAGCTCCATTGCAAAAAACATTCCCGGCTTTTGGGTCACAGCTGTATCCTTTCACTCTCAGAAGGTCACAATTGTAATGTTTTCTTGGAAATGTTAGTTTTTTCTTTGACTAATGTATCAGCTGTTGAATCATCCACATCTGTCTGCGCACATTGATGAAACGGATGAAGATGCTTTGAGCTACATGACGGATTTAGAGGTAGGACTGAGTCAATACGATACACGATAGCTTGGCCTGGTGGTGTCTCCTGTCTGTCTCCATGGAGATAAATGCGTTTAATCCCACAATATACTGTAGCGTTTAATCCCACAATATACTGTAGAACAAGAGTCACCAATTTGGTGCCCTTTGGGCCTCTCTCATGTGCCTGTATCCGAATCAAAATCAGAAAAGTTTTATTGTCATTGAACAAAGTTTGCAAACATAGGAACTCGTCTCGGCGTTAGGGTGCAACATAAAAATATTAATAATAATAACAATAATAATAATAATAATAGCAAAGTCAATCCAATCAAATAAGGCATACATAAGTTAAGTATTCACTAATACAATTAAAATAAACTTGGTTTCTGTATGTACACAAAAATGTGCAGATGGTATGGACCTGTTCTAAATGTAGAACACCACTAACACTTAGTGTTTCACCAGAACACCACTAGGCCTGTTTATTTGAGAGCTGGGCATGTAGAGACTGCAAAAGATGAGATAACCAGCTCCATGTCACTTTGAATGTTTTCACAATACACCCAGTACTCACAATTGCAGTTACACGCCGCTAAAGACACCAAGCCAAAAGTGACGTAACAAGCACATACAGTGCTTGATCTCCGGAGCCACGCGCAGGTAATGGCGCTGTGTTTGGATCACAACTGTAATGTTTTTTTAGTTTTGTTAAGACAAGCAAAATCAAAAATAAAATACTCATTACCTTTGTAATGAGTATTACCACATTCACAATCAGACTAGGACCAACCCAGAATTTAACAAGTTTTAAATCAGGACTCACACCTGACCGAAATGAATACTGACACACACAGCCACAGGAGGAGAAACTGTTCAGTGGGAAAGGTTAAATCTTCAAATTTCAATGAAGACTCTTTTCTTTTATTTGATTTGCACCTTTTGCATGCATTTTGACAATTACATTAGTTTACTCATTGAATGAGTTAGATTTAATACAAAACTGATTTCCTGATATTTCTTTTAAACTGCTGTTTTGTTCTTAAAATTCACTGGTTAAAAATGTGTATTAAGGTTAAGGCTACACACAAATGCCTCACACGTGCGTTTATCAAATAACATTTTTGGTAAGGATGAATATAATTGTAGGCCCATTTAGACAAATTAAACGATAGCCCTCAGCCCCAAAAAGGTTGTTGACCACTGCTGTAGAACATTCCAGGCAAAGCAATAACATGGGGACAAGCAGGTGGCGGATCCTTCATCAGACAGTTACAAACTGCATGTCTTTTAAGGTGAACTCTTAATAATATTCTGTCTTTTCTAGATTGAAACATTCAAAAACAAGTTGGGTTATAGGATTCGATTTCACTTCAGGAGGAATCCATATTTTCAGAACAATATAATCATGAAAGAGCTTCACCTTGGAATGGGAGGTAACGTGTCTCAACAAAACAATTCTCACCCTGTAAAATGTCTTTAAAAATGTGTAAATCCAAACGCGTTCAATGTATCCAATATAGCATTAAGTATCCCCTTATGTGTTTTAGGATCTCCCATGTCGTATTCTAACCCCATCCTGTGGCATCGGGGCCACAACCTGACCACCCACAGTGAACCCAAGAAAACCGGTCGCGGAGTCTACCAGACGTTTTTTAACTGGTTTAGTGACCACAGCAACCCGGCACAAGATGATGTAGCACAGGTAAGATGGACCTGCTCTGGCTTTGAATATCACATATAATTCTGTGTCATTCATTTGTTAATATTGTGTATGTTTTTAGATTCTGAAGGATGACTTGTTCAGAGACCCGCTGAGATACTACCTCACACCGCTGTGGGAGCCCAGGGAAAATGGAAGGTATGACACATGTTTCAGTGTTTGCTCATGTCACTATAAATCTGAGAAGTTCTTTACCTAGTTAGTAAGAAGATTTATACAGTGGGGCCAATAAGTATTGGCATTTGCGCCCATAGCGTGTGAGACAGATTGTAAAAAAAAATTAAAAATAAAAGAAATCCAGGAAATCAAATTGCAATCCTCCTCTGGATCGTCCAGATGGTCTTTAGCAAATTTCAGACGGGCCTTTACGTGATTTTTGTGTAGTAGGGGAACCTTTCGGGCAATGCAGGATTTCACCTCATGACGACGAGTGTGTTACTTATTGTCATCTTTGTGACGGTGGTCCCAGCTGTCTTCAAATCATTGACCAGTTCCCGCCGTGTAGTTCTGGGCTGATTCCTCACTGTTCTCAGGATCATTTGAACCCCACGAGGTGAGATCTTGCATGGAGCCCCACTCCGAGGGAGATTTTCATTCATTCATTTTCTACCGCTTGTTCCCGTTACGGGTCGCAGGGTGCCTTTGGGCCTTAAGAGATTGTCAGTGATGTCATACTTCTTCCATTTTCTAATAACGTTTCCAACTGATGATCTTTTCACACAAAGTTGTTTACCAATTGCAGTTGACTCATCCCTGCTTTGTGCAGTTGTACAATTTTTATCTTTGGTCTTGGTCATAGTGGAGTCTGACAGTTTGAAGGTGTGTGCAGGGTCTCTTCTGCATCGAATCAGTTCAAACAGGTGCCATTCATACTGTTAACGAGTGGAGGCCGGAATAACTTCTTAAAGAGCAAGTGACTGGTCTGTGAGGGACAGAAGAGTTGTTTGTTTTCTAGCTGCCCAATACTTATTGGCCACCCATTTTCACAAATAAATTGTTTTAAAAATCATATAATTAGATTTTATGGATTTTAAAAAAAAAGTACATTCTGTCTCTCACGCTTGTTGTGTACCTATGATGAAAATTCCAAACCTCTCTTATCGTTTTAAATGGGTGAACTTGCAAATTTTTAAGCTGCCCAATACTTATTGGCTCCACTGTATGACATGTGCACATTTACAGTTTCCTGGTAGTTTTTCCAACATTGAATTCATACCATGAGTTTTTTGTTAAGATTATATTCAACTTCCTCTATTTTTTTGCCTTTTCCTAAGCATGTCCTCATAACAAACTCATACTAAAGACAAGCTTGTGTGTTGCCAACTAAAACTGGGAAAACTGCTGAATGTATTTGTTACAGTACAATGATTTTTTTAGCACTTTACAAATGTTGATAAATTCAACCTAATCACACAATGCATAGTGAATGAGGTCAAGTAAAGCAGCTTATATTGTTATGTACATAATTTATTTAACATAGTGGTGCACCGATATATTGGCAAAGTATCGGTTTCGGACAATATTCATGTCATTGAGTTATATTGTTTTCAGTTCAAAACCACCGATATCGTTGCGCGGTGTTACACCTCGGTAATGAAAGAGTTCACGCTGTGCTGCCCGGTGGTCGAGTGGTTATGGCACAGCACACGTATGTCAGGCTCCAAGTGCATCCAGCCACAGTGTTGTGAGTTCGAATCTCGACTCTGATTATCTACTACATGTCCTCCCCTCTCTCACTCCCCTTTTCACCCTGTCCTCTCCTGTCTAATACTGCGATAAATGTGGCTAGTTTTCCTCCTAAACGATTATTTTAGACATGTTTACCCCAAATACATTTTGTGTGAGAGATTTAAAGGAGAAGAGACAGAGTATGTGATCAGACAGAGTCTGAGGAGGAGAGTCTGAGGAGGAGAGTCTGAGGAGGAGAGTCTGAGGAGGAGAGTCTGAGGAGGAGAGAGCAACATGATGACACACAGACTGAAGAGGTTCTAAGAGAGACTTCAGTCTGAGAAATAATGTAAATTCACAGAATGTGAAGATGTGAAGGCTGATTTTAATCATATGTTATAGCCTACAACAATATAACTAAAATAAGTATAGTATAGAAAATATTGGCCTAATATCGGTTAATGGCCCAAATGTTTCCAATAAAATCGGTATTGGCCTAAAATGTCCATATCGTTGCACCGCTATTTAACAAGCAATTGGATTTATGTATTTCATTTCATACTTTTAGTCTCTGCATTAGTGTGAGTGAGGAATGTAACCCAGATGAATGTTGGTTCTGCAGCAGTGCCAGTGGCACCAGAGCCGCTGGCAAAGGAAAGGACGACGGAGACGAGTGCGTGGTAATCTCTGACTCTGATGATGAGGCTGGAGCTGAGGGCAGTGATGCTGAAGGAGATCACAGCAGCAGAGGAGACGACCGAGAGGAGCAGGAGGAAGAGGAGGAGGAGGAGGATGTGGAGGAGGAGGAGGAAGAAGAAGAAGAAGAAGAAGAGCAGGAGGAACAGGAAGAGAGCATCAACCCGGGCGCAGGTACCAGATACTTCCATCGGTGAATCTTATTTCTGCTCCGTTGCTTTCTCAAAACCTCAACCCATCTATAGCTTGGTTTATTCTGTAGAATTGAATTATGTGCATTTTTAATCACACCTGAGGCACCCTTTTTAAAGTTGGATTACACACGTACATGACAGTCACAATCCAAACACGCTGTTAAATCAGAACTAAGTAACATTTTGACCTCATTGAAAGTCCCTGTGATGGTTAAATATGTATTTTTGGGGTGCTTGAAGTCGCACCCTGCTGTTTCTTGGCGGAAAACCAGCCTTGCCACATTTGCTGACATCGACACAAAGACAACTCTCCTGAGAAACCCTGGCTCTTTTTGATATATTTGGCTATGTGGCATGTTTTTGCATGTGATTAAACTCTCTGACTTATTTTGATAAAGAAAGAAAAATAAGGTATATATATTGCATCTGTTCTGACAATATATTTCACAAGGGAGCTACAGGGGGCGCTATATTGTCAGAGATGCTTAGTTCTGCTTTAATTGCTTGCTGTGCTGTGTACATATTGTGCACATGTTCTGTATAATTGTGTACTTTGCATTCAGACCGCAAGTGTTGAGTTGTTGACACACAAAGACTATGGACAACTGAGTAAAAACCGCTTTTGACTGCCATCACTCAGCACAGAAATGTCTGCTCACAAGCCTAATTTGATTTTAGATAAATAAATTAAAAGGAAATTTTTAGGATTCCCACGATGCAACTGCTCCTGATTAAGTCTGCCATTGGAGGCAGCACAATGTGTGCGTGTGCGTGCGCGCGTGCAGGGATGGCGGCCCCGATAAATCAGTGACATGGGGGGAAAAATAAACCGTTCCTAAAACTCAACTTTATCCCATATTTTAGGTAGCGCCATCATTAAAATACTACTTCAAATAAACAAGTCTTTGTCATAAAACACACCGCGTTTTGAAGCTTAAGACTATCAGACTCTTATTCACAGAGAAATTCGTTGAATGAAGAAGTGAACGTAGACGCGGCAGAAAACACACGGAGCGCGTACGTGCAATTTATGGCAATCTGCCGCATTGAAATTAAACTTTCTTGGCCAGACCTGACTCATGGGTCAAAAGACAACATGTGTATCACTACACAGAAACACAGAGTCTACAGTTGTTATTTTGTCCACTTTCTCTGGGTTTCGGAAGGGGCACGCCGCGGTGCAAGCCGACAACACAAGACAACAGCGGAGCCGTAGAACGCTCACATAAGGGAGGTGAGAGAGGCGAGGGAGTCAGGCCGAGGAGCAGGAGGAGGAGTTCACGCTGTTTCTGTCCTTCACAGAGCAGGTTGTTATTGGCGCGACCCAAAGGAAAGCAGACTTTTTCTACATCTCAAGCCCCTCCTCCCAGCGTTACCATGGAGCTTGTCTTATTATAATAACTAATATTATAGTTAAAAAGAGCTTCAGGTGAGGTGATTATAAGCTAAACCTTCTAATATTTAGTCTAATAGTTCAAAATAGTCATCTGTATGAATGGGTCTAGTCAAGTTAATTAACAGATTTTCTTTACTTTATATTGCACATCTACACATATTACAATATTATAGAAAATGTTTATCTTGGGTTTGTAATTTAAATGTGCACAAAATAAGGTAATCTAATGATCAAATCTCCCGTAGATGAGAGTCCAGCAGAGGAGGAAGACCCTGGAGAAATAGTTATTGATGGTAAGACTGGATAAAAAGACTAAAATGAATATGCTTGTGCGTTTTACGGTTTCTAAATATCCTTTGTTTCATTTCCAGGCTCTGATGAGTCAGATCAGGAAGAATCTTAAAAGGAAAACCTCCGTAAGTGATAAGGAGGCATCACTGAGGGACCAGAAAACTATGTAAGGAAATAATATGCACAAAATATTTTTTTCTACTTTGAAATTTACATTTAAAATCAGGTTTGCTAAAAAGACAAGCCACGGTGTTGTATTTCCCCTATATTTTATACATTCTTAACATTTTGATAAATTATTTTATTATAATGAGACATTGATCACATTATATAGACAATTTATTGTTTCTCAAGTTTGGCAAAAAGCCTGAATTGTCACAACTTGTTTGTTAACATCCATTAGAAGATTTTAATCAAACCAACCTATTCTTATTTAAGCTCGACAGATTGTTGCTGTCATAAATCAAGGTGCACTGAGTGAGTACCAACCAAATTTGTTCTCAGGGATGATAATGTTTCACTGAGCTTTTTAAAGACTTGTTGTTTTTCTTTGTATTTTGAAGTGAAGTCTACTGTAGTAAATAAACACGGACTTGCTTTGATCATGTAACACATTTTAAAACCTCACCCTGTTTCTATCCAACAGTTTATGCTGTTAAATTAATTGTTCACTAGTGTCTTTTTCCCTTATGTGGAATTTTACATTGTTGGTTTAAAGTTTGTGTTTTTTATAATTTAATTTTGTGTGTTGAATAGACATCATGTATTTTTGTGAATAGACCTGTTTAATTTTCCATGCAGTTTGTCATGGAGAGTAAAATAATTCACCGTCACAAATCTACCAATATACATTTCAAATACAGGGAGTGCACTGTAAATTTATTGTATTATCAGTGGTTGGTTAGGGTTAATTATGTTTCACATTTTCCGGGTAAAGGCATAGCGAATCCACACAACCTTTTAACAGTCTTTTTTCATGAACCTGATTTGGAAAGTATATTTTGTGTGTTGTATTTTCTAGAAAACTGTAGTGAAATACATTTTGTTGCTTTGACATATTTTTAGGATACATGTTTCACCTTTCGACTGATAACTCATAATAAATTGGCCAGTTGTTTGACATAATTCATGAGTGTCATATTTTGTTTTAACACGAACCTAGTATTAACCATTTTCAGTCCTTGTCATTTCAATCTGAGCTGAAACATTGTGACATCGTTTCTTTCAGAGGTTATTGCTCTCTTTAAAAAAACAAAGCACAAGAATCCTTTGAACATCGTGCTTTTAAATGTGGTCCTGGTTTGTTTTTTTTGTGCTAATGTGTAATGGTTTTTGTTGGTCTTAATGTTTTTTTATCTGGTTGAATATTGAATACATGAATAGTATTTTATTTACAAGAAGACGACACTAAAAATGTTGGAAACGTACTTATATTCTATATTTCAAAATGTAGATCACATTTGATAATCAGCACGGCTAAAGATTTACTATTGTACTTACATGGAGATGTTATTGCTTTGCCGGTAATATTCAATGGAGTCGCCATGGAAATAAAGCGGGTGACTCCCAACAGTTCGAACTGGTCAGATCAGTGGTGCGGTGAGCATGTTCATGAACGTTTTTAACAATCAAAATGCCTGTATTTGACTTATAAATGTAAGTTAATTTGATTGTCATACAGTTGAGTGGAACATTCAAGAGAAAGCAATCCCCTCCACGGTCAGAAAAGTTACAAAGTGCACCTTTTAAAGCGAACGTTTTGGGTTTATTTAATGGAGTGCATTTTCTTTTAGTTGACGAGTTTGGTTTAGCCAGAAGAGGGCAGTGTTGCTCATGTAATGTTTGTGTATTGGGCTTCTTAATCCCTCTCAAAACAAAAACACTTTAACTCCAGATTAGACTTTAGGTGAAAACTTTGTATGAACCCGTGGCTTGTTGACGTAAGGTTATGCTCAGCTCAACTCCAGGAACTGACAGTGTTAAAAAAACAAAAGAAAGGAAAACCAGACTAGTGAGATACAGCTGCTGCTTAATGGCTGTGCTCTTTGATATGACAGAGGGTGTGATATTACTGACATTTGGGATGTAGCAGCAAACTGCCCGGGGTAAGACATTTTTGGACAGGCCCAGACAAAGGAACAGCGGCAGTGTTGCAACGGTACACTTAAACCTTTGATTCCACTTTTAATGCACAGCTATAAATATTCCACACAGGCAAAAACCTCCTGTTGCAGCGCCCCGGGCATTCAGGCAGGCGAGGATGGACATACTATTAATACTGATGACGGAAGCACGTTATTTTGTAGCTTCTGAAGGGATCCCGTGTCCGATTGGAAGTCTTTTACCGCATGCAAAACACCTCAGCGTGCATTAATAATGATCTGCATTCGTACAATATCGCTGGAGACAAACTAAGCACAGATTGCCCTCACACGCTGCGTTGTCTGTGAAACCTCTGTTATGTGTGGAGTGGCAAAGGCCTAAATGGATTCCCCTGTGTAAACTCCACTCCCTTTAAATGAGCTTGTGTTGCTACTGTACACAAATCAACTTGTCAGGCTGCATTCTGCTCTCGCGTTTGACAAAGAAGGCCTCTGCGATCTGAGACTCACTACTGTTGTTTGAAGTGAAATGTGCAGAAATTAAACTGAGAAGCTCGTTCCTCATCCAGAGCCACTGATGTCGAGTCCAGTATTTGCTCCACTGGGTGTACAGGAAAGGAGACAGCACACGATGGAGGTGTGTGAACTACATTTAGAGTTCACGTGGGCACACTTGTTGCTTCATGTTTGGAAAATGCTTTACGTTTGTATCAGGCTTTTCAAGCTTTATTCTCATTATTGTACATATGGCGGTACGTCTGTAATCCAACCAACTAGATACTATCAACGCTAAAACTGTATTGAAATCTCAGAAATCTGCCAGCCGGACTTTTCTTGAATAGTCTGAGAATGGTCTGGATCTACAGCATGGTAAGTGGTAGAAAAGGCTGCAAAAGTAGTCTTCTGGACACTATTTGAAACCTTTTCTACCATGGATCTTTCCTGTAAAGAATGAGGGATTGCACCAACTCATCACATGGTAAAGAAACTATATTATTTTGCACAGAAAACTACATTCTAATGTCCAAATGAAATAACAATTGGTATGGAGTGTCAGGTGTTAAATTAGTGTAGGAATCAAGTTTGAAATGTTAGTAATGTGGCAGTAGTAACCCACAGCTTCCCTTGGGTAAAAAGGGTCGAACACCACAAATCACTCACAGTGTCTTGCCCGATGACACAACTGCACCATGCACTGGTCAGATTGTACCGCAGAATTTTGTGTTGTAGCTCAAACCACGGAGCCACTGCCACCCCTGAAGACAAACGACAGAAAAAGCTGGGTATTAGAGCAGCACAATATATCGCAATCGAATCAAAATCAAAAATGCTAAATTTCAAATCGCAAAAGGCTGTAATTATTTAGAATAGAAGGTACTCTGCAAAGAATCAGATATCCTGTAGTATCTGTACTTTAGACTTCTGCAAACAGTGAAGTTTCCTGTCAAATGCCAATGCTCCTGGAAGTCTTTTCAAACATATATCGTAAATAGGGGTGGGCAATATATCAAATTTGAGATAATATCATGAATGTTGTTCTGAAGATATGCAAGTAAATCGTTTTTTGTAAAAAAAAAAAAAAATGCAATGAAAAGAGCTGATCAAAAATTTAAATGAAAAAAAGTGACGTAAACTTTCAAATAAGGGAATAAGGTGATATTTCTGAACGTTTGTGATTGAGTTTACAGACATTTCCCATTTGCCTCATAGTCAATTCTCAACTAATACGTTTAAAGACATGTTTTTACACATTTCTGTTGGATTGACAAAATATCGTCTGAAAAACTGAGATATTCATTTTTGTCAATATCGCCCTGGCCTAAACGCAATTAAATTTTCTCTTAAAATCGTGCATCCCTACGTGGTGTCACCAAAGTACTATGCGTCTTTACAAAACAAGTACGTGTGACAGTCTGTGTGTCGGCTAATCAAGATGAAGCGCGGTGTTCACCAAAGGAAGCGCAGAGGAGGAGACAGGAGCGCGGAGGGGATGAGCGCCGCCCGGGCCCTGACACATACACAAACAGCAGATGGATGACTCTTATCGGGACATCACGGAGCGCACACTCACGCCTCTGCCCCGCTACACGGAGCCATGATCACACCAGACAGACGCCGCCATCACATCACACATGCACCGGAACGCGCGCCATAGGAAAAAGAAATACAGAAAATGATTAATTATAGTGAAATTTCAAGTCGAATCGCTGTCATTTACACATTTCACGCCTTAAATGAATGGTATGTTCAATGGCGTTTGCTCTGGAATGTTCCACGGTTTGGCATTGTAAACATCTCCATGGGGACGAGCAGCCACCAAAGTCACAGGTCAGATCTGTGGGGAGACGGCCGCGCTCTCAGTAAGAACGCATGTTTTTTGGAGCGATAACAACAACAACAACAACAATAACACATGCTGCAATAAATGCTATAGATGTATTTAATGCCATGCTGCGGAACATTCCAGTCCAAGCAGCAACATCTTCATGGAGACAAAGATGGTGACAAAACTTAATAACTCAATATTTTTTGGAGTATCTCGATAACGACGTTCAGATGTTTTTTTAACAATGCATCAGAAATGTGTTAAAATGTGTCTGTAAATGTCTATGTTGAGGTTCAAGTCCAGCACAAAACATGAATGAACCATAAGATTAACCACACGAAAGGGCAGAAATATCACTTTATACCATTGTTTGGGAGATTTCACTAGAGTCAGACCAGATCATTTTAAATAGCAATATTCTAATTATGCAGATCTCCAAAACAACAATCGTGATATGAGACATCTCCGACTTCAAGTAGGTTGTTAGAAAAGGTATTCCCTATTCAAACTGGACGTCATAAGAGCTCTGGACCTCAGAAGTTTTATTTCGTATACTATTTAAGATAAACCAGGACAGAACCAAGGCTAAACCAGCCTTCATTAGGGGTCTGAACTGGGTCAAAAGCTTTCAAAATCTGAAAAAAAAGATTTGCCATTGAACAAAATGCACAAGCTTGGGCTTTGGCGATCGGTGTTAGAATAAATAATACATTTGACTGACTATAAATACAAAATACTAATAATGCAAAACGACTAGGACTAACACAGACTAGACCAGAACTAAACCAGGCCTTAACTAGGAATAAACCAGGAATATTACAAAATAGTCCTTTAAATCAAATCAAATCATTTATTTCAGATAGCCCATTGTTGAGTCTAAAAGTACTATCTCATCTTACAGTTAACCTGAAATTGCCTGAACTTGATCCCTGACATTTCAATTTTATGCCCATTATTATAATTGCTCATTCTCCACAGTCACACCAGACAGACGAAGAGGCCGACCCCCACACATCACATCGCACCTACACACCAGCGCCCGACAGCCAGCAGATTGCAGAGTTTACCCTTGTGTTGTGTCTGTGTGCGTGTGCGTGTGTGTGTGTGTGTGTGTGTGTGAAATTGAAATTCACCTGAGGCCCAGGGTCTTCAAGGCAGTGTGCGCAGACAGATAAGAAAAATCAATGTTTTTTTATCTTAATTGAAAGGGCAAAGAAGAAGCTGCCACGCACTTGTTAGCACGTGTCAAAGCGGATGAATTTATTTGTTAAACTGTGAACAACTGTCAATTCGGGAGTATCATAGCACAAAGACTGAAGTCACCAAAAGAGAAAAATACTGACAAGAAATGTTCTCATGTTGATCTAATTCAAAAACAAATATTTCATTGTGTTGAAGTAACATAAAATCATGAAATTGAAAAAGCAAAATATGGTTTTTCGACCTTGTCCAACAAATAATTCATCTTTCTTCGTCACAGGGATTACACAGACATCAAAATTAAAAAAGGTGACACAATACGTTCATTTCAAAGCGACTGTGCGGCTTCTCTTTCGCGGGAAAGATTGAAATCTGGATTCACATCATTCCTTCGAATGTCTGAACTGTAACATGCCTTTTATCTATAATCTTTGTTTGTGAATGTTTGGACGAAAGAGAGAAAACATTTTGCTACTTTTAAACTAGATCTAGATGAATAACTCCTTCAGCCTTTTTATATTTTAGTGATGCAATTATTACATGTCCTTGTATGTGTGAATGTTCTTACCATATCTAAGTGTTTTTAATCTTTAATATAGTTTTCTTTTTAGTTTGTTTTTTGTTTGTGTGTTAATTTGTAAATGACAAATAAACCTAAATCTGTAATCTAATCCGACTCAAATTTATCACTGGAAAAAAATACTATCTTAAATATGACAATAACTTATTAAAGGTTTCTAAATTAAGTGGTATTTGTTTTGATTTGAGTATAAATTGACTATTTTTTACTACAATTAACCAATAAAACAGGTAAATTTTGTTCTTATTTTAAGTTTGAAAATGCTTCTTTTTTTCTTATTTTAGTAAAAGAAGATATGTTATACTTGTTCCATTGGCAATCTTATTTTAATAAAAACAAAAATACTGTGTATTTCAATTACATATTAACTTGCGATCCTATTTCAGATGCAATTTTTTTTTTCATTTACAGAATATATAAAAATAATTCTTACTAAGTGGAATAGTTCACTTATTATTCTTTAGAGAGATGGCAATATGAAATGTAACTGACCCTGTGATGATTTGCCAATTTGGAGGAATCTAGATAGTTTTAACCTATTTAAAGCACTATAAAGCTACTTGAATTGTGACAAGAAAATTGGAATCGTCACCTAGGCTCTCAAAAAGAAAGAAAAGTGAAATAAATGTCCGTCGCAATGGCTTCCCTTTTTTGCTCCGCCCTCTGTGACATGTTGATGTTTTTAATCGTCACACTTACATTTGTGCAACATTAAACACCGCCCTTGTACTCATCTGCGTCGCATCTTCCAGCGTGTGTTCTTTGGCCTCGCTCCTCCTGGGCAGCTGTTGAATCTCCCACATTTCATAGTGGGGCCAGTGCCAGGCTCGTCCTGGAGGCAGATGGTCCCCCGGTGGCCTGAACACGTGGCGCGCTGGAGCAAAACCAGAGACGAGCTGCAATCTTCATCGAAATCCTGCAAAACATGTATACGTGTTTACTGTAAGAGTGTCATTACTTACAAATAGAATAACTCAAATACCAAGAGTAAAGGTACAATGTTAAGTCTACTCTTAAACTTAGACTAATTATTAAAATTTAACGGTGCACGCTGTATCCATGAACATGTTGGTTTGGATTGACTGTTGTTGTGGGTGGAGAAGTCAAAAAGTAAGTAAGAGTAAAATTACATCAACTGTAGTAACTGAGGCAGCGTTTAGTTTCACAGCGTTTGAAATCTGTCCCTTCGAACGCTTTTAAATCTTCAGTACATGAAAATACAAATTGTTGAACCCACTACTACTTTTTATTGCATTTGTATATTTTAATACCTTTAATATCTCTTGCATGGTAAACAGTCCGTGAACAAAGTATAATTCATTTTTGCTCGTTCAAGTTGAGAATGGAAGTACTCGCTGTTTTGAACTGCATTTATTATGTCGTACTGTATATTTGTCTTTTGTGAAGTTGCCTGTTTGGACGTTGTATTTATGATTAATTAGTAGAAGTTATCACTATTGGAGGGAAGTCTATAATACAAATCTGGTATTTTATCTAAGGATAGACCACAAAAATGAGAAAAAGAAATGTATTGTCAACTTAAAACTTTTATAAGTACGGTTATTGAATATATGTTGTTTTATTATTACTCAGTGTTTTATGTTGCACCTTAAGGCCGAGACAAGTTCCTAAGTTTGTGAATTTTGTTCATTGACAATGGCAATAAACTCTTTCTGATTTCTGATTTCTGATTTCTGATTTCTGATTACATTGTTAAAGTTACTCAAGTACATGTAAAAAGCCGTACTAACCATCTCTATCCACGATAATCTCATCAAATCACACTTTATAAACAGCATGTTTGTTTTTGTAATAAACACATGTGGGCCAATAAAGGCAAGATAGATACAGGACGTAGGAATACTGTGGAATACAAACTTTGTCTCATCGTCAACATAGAGTCGAAAAGTATGAGGTAAGAAGTAAGTTTTCTTCAAAAGGTCACTCACTTGCGTATACAAAAGCTGAATAAACGTAACTACCCACCCCTCGTCTGAAATATGCACCCACATTTGATTTCCTTTGCACGGACGGACAGGCTGCGACTGGAATGCAGGCCACGTCTTCGCTCCAGACTCGAAGATGCTGCTCTCTTTGATAGTCATCGGCGTGTGAAGTCGGTGAATGTCACACCTGCACCTGTTCCTTATCTCGCTTTTTTGTGTTGTTTACATTCCTGAAAGCTTTTGGTGCAATAATTAGGGACCAGACATGTCACTATGTCAAATGTCAGCGGTGCAATTATTGTGAGAAGAAACATTGTTTTTTTTTATGGTTGTCATGATTACCACCATGAGCAAAAATAATAAACCATTCAAATTGCTCTTGCTTTATTTTATATTTTGGCTAAAAAGGTACATACTGTGCCTTTAAAGGTTCGCTGAAGATGATTTAATGGAATGTCCCACATTATGGCATTAGACGTATCTATCTAGCATTTTTTTAATTGCAGGTGTTTTCACTGGGGAAAAGCCCTTTAAAAACATACATTATTTTCAACAGATACGACCTGGAACAATCTGCCCAGCACCAGAAAAGTTACACAGTGCAACTTTAACACTAGTCATGAAAGCTTGGTCATATATTACATCAGTCAAAACATTATTTTAGCCTATTCATTATGGCTGCTTTAAGGTGAAAAAAATGTGATGATTCGCTTTGAGAGAGCGTGGTGCATCAGTGCAGCCTAAAGTAAAGGAAGTGATGAATCTCACTGAAATACTCAGTTATAAACGTACTCTACAAGACGCTGGCATGACAAATATTTACACTCAAAGAAACACGAGTGGAGAGTGAAAACACTTCATATGAATAACCTCGATTACACGTTTACACAATTTTGTTGTAATCCATTAGAGCAAGAATCATAATTGTAATTTGATAAATTGCTCAGCCCTGCCAGGCATGCAAAAGGGATGGGTTAGGATGTGTATATGTTCATTTGTATTGTAGTAGTAGAGATGGAATAACAATTAAACCACAAATCAGTTTCTAATATTCTTACAATTACACTTCTATGACCACAAAATTAATAGCAAAATCGATTAATCCTGGGATTCTTCACACGGACCTTGAAAATTATTGACAATATAATTTTTTTCTATTTGCTTTCTACCTCCTCTAATTTCCTCTCAGGGTCATGCCGTATTTGAACTTGTTAAAAGGCTCTGCACGTTCAATTCATCAGAATGAGCCAGACCATCATTGACTGAAATAATGGCTTGTTTTTTCCCCGGAGGCGTCAATACACCTACAACTGTATTGATTGATGTGGTCGGGAGGCTCCGTGATGCACAAAGATAAACCACAGGTCTAACCCACCTATCCATTAGGACTGGACATCCTACTGTCAGGGCTCGCCAGTGTTTATTTTCTACTCCACCCAATCTGTCTCCGAGTTACAAAAATCCATTTATCACGTTGGGCCTTTTCTGCGACTACTTCCTGTCATTGGCCTCACGTAGACAGAGGAAAAATGCTATGTCCTCTGGGATTAAATCTCTCCAGCAAGTCGAGGCTCGAGAGAGGTGTATATTGTTGTTTTTATAGAAGATATGCAAATTGGGTTTTTGAGCAGGTCCCTTGAGAAAAAAACAACAGTAACAATAGCAAATGGTCGAATTTTGGAGATATGCAAAAGTATAGTCTATAAATGTGCAAAAAGAGTGATAAAACCATAATATCTTATTTGATACATTTTTTACAGTTGATTCACGTTGTGTGTGAGACTTGAACCTCAATCATTCAGAGACGAGCACAAATCTGACGCATTAAAGTATCAACTGTTGATCATCGTCATTGAAATAGTGTGGTTTATTTTAGGGCTGAAACAAGTTTATTGATTAATCGCAAGTAAAAGATTCGTCAACTAATTTAGTAATTGAATAATGGTTTTCTGAACTCTACACAAATTCCAAAACATGTGCTGACAGAAGAGGTTTTTGACTCAAGCAGTTGTTACCCCCAAAACACACAAGAAAGCTGTAAAATGTGTGTTTTAATGATAAAAAAATTATTTTGTTTTAAATGTCATATAAAGATATTCTCAAGTGTCATTGCTTTAGCTTCACTTCACTGGTTAAAATGACATATTCTAATCTAAACCATCTAAACTGGTTAATCGAAAGAACAACAGCTTGATTTATACATAATGGTGGATTGCTAAAAGGTTACAGACAATTGTTGGCATAACACCAACATTATTGGGACTTTGAGAGAACTATTGAATACATTTTATCATTATCAGTCACTCCTAAACTGTAAATGATGTCACGATGGTCAAACCTTTGTCTTACCATAAATACACAAATAAATTAACGAAATAAACTACAGTCAAATCTTGTATCTATCACTTTGATGAATTAAATAAGTTACCAATACCTTCCCGACCAGCTTTATCAATGGTGGGTTTAAAAATGTGTGAAAGTGATTTACGTATTAGAGCATATGTTTCTTTTTTGTGTATATATATTCAAGATGAGGTGCAGAAGGCAGTCCGCATGCATCAATTATATGTTATTATCATCCAGAAATATCCCAAATGAAATCCACTACTGTTGAACCTGACCATTTAAATGACACACACGGTGTATCGCGTCACCACACTCCTCCAACCACAGCTCAAACTCAGCGTGTGTGGCGGACAGTAAAAGGTGCATGACGGTAAAAGGTGCTTCTGCGTTAACATCGGCCAAAGTGAAGAGGAAACCTGAACTTAGGACAGGCCGTTTGACTCACTTCCTCCTTGGAAACAGCTCCAGCAGAGCACCAAACACAATAACACAACCTCCTGGACACAACTCCTCATGTAGATCCAAGACTGGCCGATTCCCAACTGCAGATAAAGCAAAGAGATCCATCCACAGCGATTAGAAAATAGTAGAATTGTAGTCAACCTGACAACGCTCTGGGGCGTTTCCATTTGGCTGGCAGCATATTAATCCCACAAGTCAATTTGGTTTGATTTGTTTCACTTTTACAGTTCAGAAACCTCAATCATTTGCATGAGTGCACAACCTATTTATGAAGAGATAATTATTAAATTAAGAAGAAAAACACATGTAAAATATAGATATTTTATTTATTCAAGTGTTTGAAGTGTGATAAATCCCTGTGTCCATATGTGTATAGTAAAAATAACATTACTTTATTTCAAACGTAAGCACAAAACACTGAGACTGATTATATTGTGACTACGTGAGCGCAGCACTAACAGGCCAGTACAACTAATCTCATATAATCAGATTAACCAATGGAGAAATAAACCATGTATTTATAAACTGTACAATCTTTATTTTTTGAGTTTTTTGAGTGTTTAGCCTGATATATTTCTTATGTGCTGCAGTATTGATTAATTTTAGGAGTAAATGTGTCACTTAGTGTTCTTTTTATTTCATTGACTTGTATATTTTCATGATAATGCCGGTAGAACAAGGTGGGCCTATCATGTGTCATACCAGTTTGTAGTCCAGCTTGTTTTTAGACTACATTTGAGAAAATTAGACTATGGAACGATCGTCTCCTCTGTTCTTCTCTTTATTGAACACTGACATGTATAGAACTAATCATATAGGAATTTGCAACCTTCAGATACATCCTTTATTTGTTTGTCCTTTTGTGCTTGACCTCTGCGTCATTGAATCTTTTTGGGAATGGACACAGTTTGAAAGAAAATGAGTGTGTGCTTTATGGGCTTTCTTCTTTTTTTTTTCTTCTTTTTTTTTTTTTTTTTTTACTGACAAACCTGTTAAATGTCACAAAGTGTCTGCACCCCTAAAAGAATGTCTCAAAGCAAAGTGTTAAAGGTGAACTATGTCACTTTTCTGATGGGACGTCCACCACCTGCTCGTCTGAAAATGCTATTGGTTTGCCTGCATGTTCCAAAGTATGGCATTCAATTATTTATGTGGAATTCTTACTGAAAGTGCAGGCCATGTACAAACAAAACACAAACTTCCTCAAAGTCAGATTGCACAACCCACCTTCCTCCTCATCTCTGAAAGCCCTGACGCACAAAGTTTAGACCAAACTGCTCATTTTGATCACATTTAATACATTTTTTCGCACATACGCACTCCTTATCAATGAGACTCTCATTATATTTCTGAAAAAAACATGCATTCTCACTGTGTGCGTGGTCACCTCTCCACAGATCTGACCTGTGACTTGGTGGCGTCGCTTGCTTGTCTCCGTGGAGATAGATACGTTTAATGCCATACAGTGAAGCTTTCAAGCAAAGCAACAGCATCTCCATTGAGACAAGCGTCAGAAAAGTTAGATGCCCCTAAAATAAACCAAAAACAAAACAGTATTTACTCGTTTGCTGTGATGTGTTCCGTACAATTATCGTTAATCTATGAAGAACCATCTTTGGACTGGGCCAATAAAGTGGATTGGCTCGATTCATCCAAACAAAGTGATCAAAAAAGTGAAATTTGGTCACGTCTTTGGTAAACAGTGCTGCTCTTCCTCTTGGCTCATCTCAGCAGCTGCCCATGTGTTTATTTGAATGTTCTCCTTCACAGGACTCAGAGTATAGGCCTTTGTGGATCCACTGTGCACCATACTGCGTCAGTGCCTGCCCACAAAGACTGTAATGATGAGAGGTGCTCTATAGAAACGGATTTAATTTAACAGGACCGATGCCTTTTTACTACTAAGCCTGTGCCCCCTCCAACTCGGTTACTTTGTCACTGTTGTTGTGCGTCCTGGCACTAGGCACAGAGGAATCTCAAGAATCTGTTTCGGCTGACTTGACTCTTATGTGGAGCCAAAGAGTGATGGTGACATTGTGCAACGGCTATAATAGTGGATCATGTTTAAGAATAGGCCGCGGTGCTCTCGGTTCATGAGAAAAACATTTGGCACCGAGCACTACGCGGGCACGGACGCGTCGCTTCATTCAAATAATTAGGAGGAGGAAACGTATTAGCATGTCATATAATTGGGGACAAACAGTGTGTGTGTGGCAGTGACAGGGTTAATCATACCCATATGGTGCACCAAGAGGTTTCCAATGCTGCTGTGGGCCAAGAACAGCCGAGAGGAAGGCAGGGGAGGGGGCAGAACAGACTGGAGAGGACAGCGGGACACAGACGCTCCAACACCTGCAACCTGCTCGCTCCATTTCCACTTCAACTCCCTGGCAAAAGAAAAAAGGATAAACCAACTACATTCAACACAACTTTTTCCAAAGAACGTCGATTAAGCCTGAAAAGAAGACATGTTGTAACCGTGAAGTATTAGTTGATCGCTTTGACTTCGGATTTAAACCCAACTGGATACGGTTTGGAGGGCTTTACCCGCGGCTCCGAATGAGTCCAAACGCGGGGGAATGTAGCGCGAACATCCCCTGAAGAAGTTTGCCTGGTTCTCGCCGAGGCTGGACAGAAGTGGACTGGTCAAAAAGGCAGAGTTGGAAAACCAAGGTAAGACATTTTGACGTCTACGCGGCTTAACTTTTAACTCCGATTCAGTTACTCTGTAGCGTAACGTGAATGAGTTGGACGCGCCAACGCCGCCTCCTATTTCTGGATGTTGAGTTCACAGGTAAGTCCGAGCTCCAGGCACTAAAGAAAAGAAGTTGGGCATTCATATGTTTGTTTTTAATTCAACATGAAACAATCAAACTGGTGAAAAAAGAAAAAAGCTTGTTATAAGTCATCACAAATCCCTTTACGCATAACCTAATTTTTTATTTTTGGCCCATTATTTAACCATCATCACCTATGGCCCAGATCTTTGTTGGTCTTGGGCATTGTGCAAGCTCTTTCCTGGGATGGTTCATCTGTTTTACAAATCATTGGGGACTTCTGTGGAAGCCTTTATGGTCTGTGCCTCCATCCTCTCAGATTTTCCAAATGTATTCCAATCATTTCTCGACTTTGGACTAAATTGAATAACAGGGGCATGGTCAGGTCGTACAGATGGAGAAGGAGCTGTTCTAAAGATTGGATTTCATTTGAAGATGGACGTTTTACCTCCATCCTGCTAACTTTGACTCATTTATCTCCTACAGAAGCAGAGCAACATAGAAAAGCGATGAATTCTTTTAAAATCAAATGCAATGCGAGTAAGAAGGCAACATCACCAGGTTTCTTTTCTCCAAAATATAGTTGTTGTTGTTGTTGTTGTTGTTGTTATTATTACCACTTTTACATGCTATAATTGATGGTGTGCTCATGTCATTATTTCGAATGCAAACCACAAATGTGATAAAGACATATTTTTTACTCTGGATTCTGCCAAAAATGGGATTTCACAATGTAATTGCCTCAAGACTCCGATGCAATGAACATCATTTTAGAAAGATTACAACAACGCCACACAGTAATCAACGTGTTTGAGCTTTTCCTTCATGTTAAACTGTGCAGCAATGTGACTGAGGGTCCACTTGTTCTTCTGGTTCTCAGGGGTTTTCTGGTTTAGACCTTGTGTGAGATGAAGTTCTGCTGCATGTAAATCTTGGTTTCACCTGAAAATAGTCGTTCTTGTTTAGTTTTGACAAGACACAGTAAAAAAAGCGAGCAGCAAAAAATAATGGCCCATGTTTAATCTTTGAATATTCTTACTTTAGTCATATAGGGTTTGTTTGATTGAAGTGGCAGTTATATACAAAAAACAAACTGGTTTAAGGGTAAAAAAGACCTGATTATTTCTTGATTTAATTTAGCCTTTTCAATCCTGGTTTCACCCTTGACATGGTTTTGTTCCTTTGAAGTGAAGGGATACGGAAACGAAATTGGGTTTCCAGTTTATTTTGTATTAGTTTGTTTTTAAATGTTGTAAATTTTAAGAAATACTTACTGCACAGCAAAAATACTGTTTAGGGGCATAGACCCGGTTAAGTCATGTTTTAATGCAGAACGGCCAATTACTTGATTCAAAAACACAGTCCAGATGACACCATTAGAACCACTCCTGCACAAAGAGTTACACTGGCACCTCAGTTTCATCCGCCAACACTGTATACATCATTTAGACATGGGTTTGATCCTTTGAAGTGAGTGATGTCGGGCTGAAAGAACTCAAATCGAATTGCAATATGAATGGACACAATTAGCAAATCGCAAAGTAACATCATTTACTCCCCAAACCAAAAAAAAATACCCTGTGTTATTCTGCACTAAAACAGCTAACCCTAACATTTAGATCTGTACAAACATCTTCACAAGTTTTATTCGTTTCTCAGTCCTGAGGCTTATTTCAAGCTTTTTGTCAATGCTCTTCAACGTATTTGAAATGTGGACTTTGAGCAGAACACGATTATTAAAACATAATTCGCAAATCTAAGCACAATCTCAATACTGGTCAGAAAAATAGTGTTAAAAATGAGATATTTTCCCCAAATTGTGCAGCTAGAGTGAGATGGGGCTTGAGGGAATAACTCCCTTCAGTCCTTGTCCGCTGCACATTTGGGAGCCACAGGAGACCTGCTCTGCACTTGTCCCACAGAGAGGCCCATGGGTCTGGCTTATAGCTGCACAGAGCACACCTTCAGAGCAGCTGTTTAATGCATGTTATGGACTCAGCTTTTAGTATTCATAATTTATATGGGATCCTCTCCGGCAAAGTGCAGATGCATAATAAATGTTTGAGTTAAGGGCTAACAGTTAGGCTAGTGTTTGAACTTAAGTGTCAAAGATTGTTTTGAGGAGGACTACCTGTTTCTTTGAACTGTCATGTCCTCCAGTCTTCTCCTGCTGAAAATACGCTGACGTTCGATGTTGAGAAACCGAGTCGGATGCACGGGGAATCACTGATAGGCATCTGAAACTTGTTTTTTACACTTCACACGGAAAAAAAGTCAATAAAATCTATGAGTATGAAAGTCTAATACGCTGATTAAAACACTTCAAGGTTGAGGCAAAGACGAGAGACTGCATTATTCTTGTTTTTCACATTTTTCCATGGGTTGCCTGCGCTTGTTGAAAACTACTATGCAGTCTTAACACATAGGTTTACTCTTTAAATAAATAATAGGGCTGTCTTCTTTTCCACAGCAGGTGTGAAGGTTTGGAGGTTTTTGCACCTCTGCCAAAGTTGCCTTTTGGAAAAGCTCCAGGCCAAAACTTGTGATCAGCGAACATCATAGAAAACCTCTCCTACTTTCTTATTCTGTCTCCTCTTTCCTCGTGGGGAATGCTGTAATAATAGTTCATTCCTTTTTGCTTTTTTTTCTGTCCAGATTTAGATCTCTGTGGGTTATACCTGCATGACTGTTGCCATGACAGCGGCTGGACTCCTCCTCTTGGTCGTGTGTGTGTGCCGAGGCCTGGCCCTGCAGTCGGCTCCCAGGGTCCGACTCTCCTTCAAAGGTGAGGTCCGACGCTGCCCACAAATGACAGGATTAAGGCTTTTTGTATTTTCTTTTCAGTCATGAGGCCCAGTAATATTCCCTCTCACTATGGGTGGCGTAATTGGTCCACCGGGTCATTTTGCGGTTAATTGAGGGCGTTTCCTTCTGAGCAGATGTGAATAAAGAGTTCATTTGCAAAAAAGCCTTGCTCTTTCTATAAATCGGTATTTTTGAGATATATTTTAGTGCCATAAAAAATATTTCATCCCTATACAATCAAATCCACTGAACTTTATTTTAAGTGATGATGTAGAAGATAGTGGTTCAAAGAAAAAGATCGGACTAGGGCAGAGATGTTATATAATGTCATTTGTTTTTTGACATGTGCAACCTGAGAGTGCAACGCTTTGATTTTAATACAGAAGATGTTTTATTTTTATTTTCAAACCAATTACCAACAAACCAAACCAACAGTATCTTCACAAAAAGCATTCACATGACTTTGAGTTGTCACGATACAAACATTTCAAAGCTCAAGATCATTCTTAAAAGCTTCAGGAAACGTCACATTTTATCACAGTTTATGGTATTATTTTTGGTATGGATACTTGCTCAAATGAGTATCTAGTTTTGATACAAGTTTCTATTTAAATAAATCTATTCTGACCATTTAAGCACTTAATTATGCTTATATCTGAAACATCTATCTGTTTGTGTAATGTCGACAACAGTCTTTTGTTTTGAGGGTCTAAAAGGAAAGTGAAAGTTCTGCAAGCTTTGCCACACATGTGTAGAGACAGGTTTAAAACAGGACAAATTGGCCAAATATTTGATGTCTCCTTTTATTAATCACCATTTTGACCACTGCTCCTGTGAGGCTGTTCCTGTATCACGGGGCAATAATATATTCCTTAGGGCATAAAATGGTTTATTTCAAATAAGGTGAAGTCAAACTGCTGTTTTATCAAATATATGCACATACAAAATGTGCTTTCATACCTCTAATACTCTATCAGATTTTTATTTTTGTAAAAGTTTAAATAATCAGAGGAATTTTTCTCAGTTTGAATGAGGTTTTATGAATAGCCTTGATTTTGGTTTGACCTCCGCTGTGAGTCTGTATCCCAGGAAGTCTATTTAGAATCACCGTTGGTTCAAATGAGGCTCAGGGGCAAAATGGTAGCTGCACCATTTTAAATATTTCAGCTGTGACTACTTTTCTATTCAGATTATTGATATTTATAGTGTCGGGTATTTGCACTGTGCTTCCTCGTCTGCCCTATAAAATATCCCTATGATAAATACCTTGGACTGATTTGTAGCAATGGTGAGAAACTGTCAACTCTGATTAATTCAAAACATGACTTGAGTTTTCACAATTTTACTAAAGCTAACACATTTCGGAAATGTTTTATTGTCAGTCAACAATATGGTGCAACACAAACAATTAATAATGATAAAATGATAAAATATAGTAAAATAGTAACGTTTTATCCAAGTTCATTGTGGAACTCGGTTGAAAGCAAAGATTATACAGTTTTGTTTCGTCACACACCACCATTTTTCTTACAATAGTAATTCTCCGTTTCCCCACTGTTTTATAGTTCACTATTAGTGGATTCGCTTTTGGGAATAGGTCTGATTGTGGCTGGACCTCAGGCTGGGAGATTTTAGACTACCCCAGGAAGCCCGTTTGGAATCCCACAAATGTACGACTGGCAAAATAATAGTCTGCTTGTAATAGTAATAATAGTCAAGTGTCTGCTTGCCATTTTCAGCAATGGCTGCTTGTAATTTTATTTCACCTTTAACGTTAAAGGCCTGTGCAATTGATCAAATTTGAATCATTATCGAAATGCTTTGGTCATTTTAACCGCGAGATCCACAGCCGATGCTCTGTCAGTAAAAGCATGTGGTTTGGAGCAGAGTTCAGACTTTGGAGGAAAGAATGGCAATGATTAAAAGTCTGTATCATTTCTGTTCAGGAAATTCATTTTAAAAGCCATTAAAAAAAAAAAAAAATTTAAAAAAAAAAGCCATTAAAAAAAAAAAAAAATACATACCTGAAAATCATTGTTGTGATGGATCAATATCTCCCTGCCCTAATTAAAAAAAGTAAATAAATATCAAAATAAGAGTTTGTAACATTTAGGCAGCTCCTAAAGCTTTCTATTTATCCAATAGAGGTTTCTGTAAATAGATGCCACACATGAATCTTTATTGGCTTGAAATGTGCTGTTTTCCTTCTTTATTATATCCCCTCTTGTAAATATATTAGCTAACCTAAACAACACTGGGTCCATTCATTTAGTGAATTGCCCCTTACAACATTTGTTTGTGTCAAATTTACTCAACTCAACATCCACATATCAATACAAAATGAGAATAAGTTCTTCAAGACTCAAGTAGCTCGACCGACATTGCCTTTGTTGTTGTTGTTGCAATTCATTCAGGTTGAATTTATGAGAAAAGATCATTTCAACCCTGCCTCCACAATATAAAATGGCTTGGCCTTGTAGTTTAGACATTTTAAAAGCATCTGATTCCTTTTGTTGGATTAGCAGTTCATATTTCAGTCTTCTCTCTCGTGCTTATGCTGCTGGATGTGGCCACTCATTTCAAATCCAGTACATTTCCAAAATCGTTCAGCCCTGGTCCCAAATGACAGCGGTGAAATGTCCCAACAGTTAATTTCTCTTTGTTTTTCCTTGTTAGTCACCAGCTCTGGCCCTATTTCCTCTCACATATGTAAAGAGCTTATTTCCTGGCCCATGTCAAACAGAACGCTCCTGGAAAAACAAAGGCTGGATGTTACGTGTGACTGGTGCCCTCCAAACGCTGCCCCGCCCTCTGCCCCATTCAGGCTGCTGTTAAATCATCTGACACTATGACACAATATAGGCAGCACCTGAAACGCCGTCATAAAAGCATAGTGATATTCGAGGAGTTAAGTTTTTTTAGCCCTGAGGTACAAATTGTGGCGTGGATTTTCCCCTGCACACAGTCTAATGGGACAGACTCGCGGTTTCAAATATGCACATGGAGGCTTTGATCCAAAACAATGCAGGCGATTACAGTTATCTAGGCATTGCTTACCTGAAGGACTGTAATAAGAAATGCAGGAGTGAAAGAATTTACAGCATTCTTTTGGCAAATTAAGTCAGATGTTTTGTGGCGCACCGCACAAAACAAGCCTTTTAACTATCTATATGTAACGATAACAAAAATGTCGTGATAAATTAGAACCTTCTTTGCTCTGAATGTGTTGTTTTGTTGCGGCAACAGAAAAAGAAACAGATCCTGATTCTTTGATCCGTTTCAGTGCAGACAACAAGCACTGTTATATATTAATTCTTTGGACTTTAACAGTAACGATTTGCACCAAATGCTTGTGAAGGCAATTTTAAAGGAAAAAAGTAAAATTTAAATTTACAAAGGTATAAATTCTACTATGTTTCGCCACAATATCGCAGTAAATATCGTACCAATAAATTAATATTGATATGTTTTGATCAATGAAAGGTTCACTCTGGTACTTTTCTGCATTCTCCATTGAGATGTTATTTCTTTGGTTGGTTGGATTACTCCATAGTAGCATTAAGCTGTTCTATCTCCGTGGAAGCAGGCAGTAAGACTGAATGATTTTCAAGGTATTTTTGCAATAAAAACACATGATAAATGCTCAGTAGGTTTAATGCCATCCTGTGGACCATTTCAGGCAACATGAGTAACATCTAACATCTGGAAAAGCAGGTTACATTGTGCACCTTCAAGAGTTATTTAACTACATTATTTGCCTTTTTTTCTACATATTTCTGATTGGATGAAGAATATATTTTCATTTCAACGTGTCAAGCAAAACTAGTTATGGAGTAATATTGTGTGATGAAAAAAAAATCATAACAATCATACTCAGCAGGCAGATACTACTATTGGAATGGGAAACATTAAATCCCAGTGGTTGTGAAAATACCTTAGAACATGAGGCCTAAAAGAAAAGCTCTCAAAACAAGACAGTTATAAATCAAACCCATCTAACGGTAGTTACTGCTGTGTCCTTTCAGTCTGTCAGTTTCAAATATGTTGCACATTATTGATGAGTCAACAGTGTAATTCTTTTTTGCATCCCATTGAGACAAAAAGCAGATGTTTGTGTTTTTTTTTATACAGGAACAAGTCCATTTGTAGCTTACAGTAATAACAGTGCAGTTTAATATGACCCTTGACACTAATCCTGCCTTAGTAAACAGCTTATTTGCACTGTGTTTTTTGCAGTTTTTTTAAAAGCAGGTTTAGTCTTGAACTTGATCTTGTTCTTCCTTGTAAAAGATTTAACATCCAGGATTTCACACCTGTAAAGGCTGTTTTTACTGGACTTGGGAACTTTCTACGTTTGTGTAAACCAGTGTCATTCACAGAACTGCTCCCTTCCCCCTAATGCCAAACAAAAAGCAGAAAAGTTGGATTTTTCCCCAAACTGTTTTATGCCGCTGTGAGGATTTATTGTTCATTGTTTGTGACAGCGAGTTTCTTTTGTTCCTGGAGACGCCTGCGGAGGAGGTTTTTGGGGCGCTTGAGGCATGTGATTTCAGAACGAATGAGGTGGCCTCAAGCCTCAATGACACACTGGCAGCACAGCAGATAGCCATCTTGTATTGTTTCATGCTGTTGCTGGGAAGCCTTTCCAGTTATACATACTTCAAAAGCTCTGACCGCCTTACAGATAATTACTCAGCATTGCTAGACAGCGTAACATGCAGGAAACACAAGCCGTATAAGTGAGTGCTTCTTGCCACGCTGTCACCAGTGCAGGCACAGGTCAGGAGTGTCTTAGTGACAGTGTGTTAGTTGTAACATGAGCTGGCCCAGTGATGCCGCTTCAATCGAATGCCGTTCCAGTGTTTCCCTGCTGTATCAGAATGCTGTCAGGGGATAACGGATCGCTGGATGTTTAGCAGATGATGGCAGTGCATTGTTGGTTATTTTTGGGGAATGGACACATGTGAAGGTGTGGCGCTGCTACATTTAGCCACTTCACTGAATCCACTCTGGCCCAGTGGACTCAGTGGGCTTGTTATCCTTTTTTACTGCTGAGGAACAGAACCGGACTTCTCCTCACCTCCAAGTCTCCATCCCGCCTGGGCCGGAGATCCGATTGCATAGTTTATTTTAGTGGCACCTTGACTGCATCCTGTTAACATTGACCCCAAAAGGGAAGATGGCTGCCACTTTGATGTAAATAAAGATTGCTCTTCCTCTTGAATCCTTGTAAGCCCGCTTCACAGGCTGTCTGTGGACATTTGTCATTATATAAGCCTGCTGTCTTTAGCCGGCCTCCTCCATGTCCCAGTGAGCACATATGGTGGACACTATGTTGAACACGTCGCAGATGTGTGAGCTGCTTTTAATACAAGACATATTAGATGTAGCATTGGAAACGGTTACGCTCACCAGTGTGCTACAAGCAGAATCCATTTATCCTTGTGGCAGCTGCATATTTGAAAATGGTTAAAATCTGCGCTTTTAGCAGAACAAAACACAGGAACGTTTTCCACTTTGGAGCATGTCTTAACAGGTTATGCTCTACTGAGCACAATCCCGATCTTAAGAATTAGTTCTCGGTTCCACTGACCGTGTATCCCAGGGGACCTGCTTTCACGTCCAAGTGGCATGTGTGGTGCCTTAAACTCAATCAGACGGTCACATGAAATATTGAGATCTTAAAAGCGAATGTATTCCTCAAAATGCTCTGGGTCGAGCTATATTTATTCTTGGCACAATTCTCTTGAAATACAGGGAGAATGAACTTGTTCAAAGGACCATAAGTTCATCCTAATTAATTCATTTGCGCTCTTATATTTGAAATGGTGGAAGCCAACAAAGTATAAAAGTGCTTTACTTTGTTTCCACAGAGCTCATGGACACGCGGGCGGCTCGACCCTTCAGTTTCTCCTTTAACACCAGCGACTACCGCATCCTGCACATGGACCAGGATCAGGGCCGGCTTTACCTGGGCAGCCGCGAGTACCTCGTGGCCCTCGACATGCACAACGTCAACAAGGAGCCTCTCATAGTGTGTACAAATGCTTTCTCGTTCTTAAATCCAAGCTGCTATTTGCCACATGCCCTAAGTCTCTTAAAGCGAATAATCCAGCTATTCTTTTGTAACGCAGATCCACTGGCCAGCGTCTGCGAAGAGAAAGGGAGAATGCCAGATGACGGGAAAGGGAAAACAGGTACATTCATGTTACATCCTGCTCTTTCATGAGTTGGACTGGCAGATTGGCAGGACAAATGCAATATGCAAGTGTCTTTTTTTGTTCTCCAGGGTGAATGTGCCAACTTTGTGCGCATGATTGAGCCGTGGAACCGCACCCATCTTTACACGTGTGGAACTGGAGCTTACCAACCCATCTGCACTTTCATCAACAGGGGCTGGAGAGCAGAGGTAACTACAAGGAATTTAAGAAAAAACTATATTCATTCACTTACTTCTTCACGGCCTGACAGAGTATTTTATCTGGATTTAGAGGTGGGCAAATATAACAGAATTATGATATTGTGAATGTTGAGGATATGGTACAAAAAGAGCTGATAAAAAGTCATTTTATTTATTTTTATTTATAAACTTTTATCTAACCAGTTGAGAACCCATTGAGATTGAGACCTCTTTTGTAAGGGTGGCCTGGGGAAAAGTGAAAAATGTAGCAGCGCACAAATCATAAAAACATTTACACAACCAAGAGACATTTAAGAACAAATTAAAGCAGAATTTACATTTAAAGCCACAAATATTTTTGGGGGGGATTGTCTTTCTTTGTTTTTAAAATCGAGCGAAAATCCTAAGCGAGACCAGTTCTCTCAACCTCAAGTCCGCTTGAAGGGGTTCCAGTGCTCCCAGTCGGCCCTTACACGAGGTAACGACAAGCTGCACATATCGCGCTCTCTGCACAAAGGCGCACAGCCACAAATTGTTTTATAAACTAGAATGACCCGCTGTGTGAACCTCCGAGCACCAAGAGGGCCATCTAACCATTGCATAGAGTTCACAGTGATGTATGAGCCGAACACGTCCTGCTACAGACCTGAAAGTGCTACAATACACATTGTTTAGAGATTGCCCACATTTAACAGATGCAGTAATGTAGAGACCACCGCCATTATCCGGTGTGGGTGAAAAGGCGTCCAACCGTTTGTCGGCTTGGACGGTAAAACAGGCTTTATTGCGATAATAAAAAACCAAGCTTGATTTTCAACTTGCCAAAAAATCATGTAGATATTCATTTTTGTCAGTATCATTTCTCTTTACCTTATTCCGCCCCGCCCACTTTTGCCTCTGACAGCTACGTATTTTCACTTACGTTGTTTTGAGGTGCACCGTCTGTGTTGAACGTACTTGCTCTATATAAAACAATACAACTGGAAGAAGGGGCACAATTAATGGCGGAATAAGGAACTTCCGGAATGAGGTAAATGGGCACAGGCAAGTGGCAGACTCTCCACTAGAAAAGTTACATAGTGCACCTTAAATCTGAATCAAATCCCCAAAACTCTAAAATTCAGAATCCAATTGCCAGACACATCTGTAACATGAACCATTCTGCTCACCCCAGGAGAGGAATTTACAGCTAATGCCCCACTACTGTATAGCCCTGGGATACTTTGTCCTAATAAATATTTCAGGCCGACAAACTGGGACAGTGATTTGTTTATGATTTTTCTTCTCGTCCCTGGTGAGGTTTTTAGCTCTCTATTTTTACTCTCTCACTTACTCTGCAGGACTACCTGTTTCGACTGGTCCCTGGCTATGTAGATTCGGGGAAGGGAAAATGCTCTTACGATCCCAAACAGGAAAACGTTGCAACTCTGATCAGTAAGCAGAAAGCAAGCATGCATTACTTTAACACCATAAAAAAGTCTTTGAACATCAGCTGTACGAGTCACGCATGTTGTTTTTTTTTCTTTCTGTCTTGGCAGATGGTAACCTATATGCAGGTGTCCATATAGACTTTATGAGCACAGATGCGGCGTTGTTTAGGACTATGGGAGGGAGGACAGCTATCAGGACTGAGCAGTACGATTCAAGGTGGCTCAACGGTAAGTGCGGGGTGTGCCAGCAGGTAAAATGCCTTCTGATTACAGGCTGCAGCGCTCCTTCATTTTATCTGACAACCACCTCCCTTTGCTCTGGCGGGTTTTTTTGTTTTGTTTTTTCCATCCCCACAGAGCCCGTGTTTTGTTCAGATCCAGCAGATACCTGACAGCGCAGAGAAAGAAATGACGACAAACTGTACATCTTTTTCCGCGAGAAGAGCCTGGACTCGAACGGAGCCAGCCCCAGCGTTTTAGCGCGAGTGGGACGAGTGTGTCTGGTGAGGCACATGGCATGGCAGTGAGAAATGATGCATGGGTGATATACAGTTCGGTGCAAAAAGTCTCAGCCAGGTTAAGAGGAGTTTTAGGGTTTGTACAACGAATGATGTGAAAAAGTACAGACAATGCGTATAACTAGAACTAAACTAGAAACACATGAGCACACAGACCACCACAAAAATATAATTACTAAATCATGAGCATGTAGTTGGAGATTTAGGCACAGGGAAAACAAATACAATATAGGTGCCTCTCCCTGCTCTGCCTCATCATTTCTTGCTTTGCTGTTCCATATAAAAAGGCCAAAACTCAAAAAGATAGTCTCATTAAATGCCAAGCAATTGTTACGAATGACACAAATGATGAATAAATTGAACTGAGTATATATTTGATGCATTATTGTTGTGTAATGAATGATGAGGAATTGAGAGAACGTTTTAAGGTGTGGGTCCAACACTTGCTTGTCTCCTTTGCCTACAGCCTACAGTTACAGCATTGAAGTGGGCATAGCTCCTTTAATGAGCTTTTACTTTGTTACAACAGTGTTTACTTAAACTTATATTTTGAGTGATTCCTGAGTTGATCCCGTATTGTCCTGCAATGGAGGCTGAGAGCTCAAAGAAAATTCCGGTTTTTACGTACCCCCTATCCCCGCCCACATCCCTGTACTTTACTGTGATTATTTGACAAATGACGACGCTGAATGACACATAGGGTTCTAAAATGTCATGTAGGCGCTTAAAAATAAAAAATAAAAACATGTAAATGACAATCTGCTCTTGTTACTGTGAAGAGGCATCTTGCAATTCAATTACAGGTGTTTTTATTGTTCAAAAATAGCTTTAAAAACATGCATTCTTACTATAAGTGTCTGCTCTCCACAGATTTCACATGTATCTTAAGTATAATGCTTTACTGTGGAACATTCAAGGCAAAGCAATAACATCTCCATGGAGACAAGCAGGTAGCGGACCCTCCACCAGAACAGTTAAATAGTGCATCTTTAACATTAAGCGTTTATTTACATTTTTAAGCCTCTAGAATGTTGTGATGTCCTGTTAAACCCACCATATTCAACAAAAATGGTCTAAAAGTACAAAATCAATCAGTATCACTAAAACCGTGACCTAATTCCCCATTCTCTCTCCTTGTTTGTGATGAAGAATGATGAAGGTGGGCAGAAGTCCTTGGTGAACCGCTGGACCACGTTTCTCAAAGCCCGACTTATCTGCTCCGTGATCGGGGAAGATGGAGTGGAGACACGCTTTGATGAACTACGTGAGGACACAAAAAAAATAGGAGCAGCACTTTAATCTGAGGGGTGGGGTGTAGCCGTATTGATTCCTCGGCTCATTCTTCTTTCAGGGGACGTGTTCATTCAACCCACTCAGGACGAACGCAACCCCATGGTGTACGCGCTCTTCACCACAGCAGGGTAAGTGTTAATAATGCTGCTGCAGGCTCGTTCCATATTGCATTTTTGTGGCCTATTTCTGCTTTAATTAGATGGTGTCTTCTAGCCCTCTTTTATTACCTGATTAAGTACTGTACAAAGTAGAAAACAAACAAACTGACAAAAAGGCCTGTGTGTGTGTGTGTGTGTGTGTGTGTGTGTGTGTGTGAGTGAGTGAGTAGTACATTTTAATGGCCATATAATCCAATAATTAGATCTGATTTTTTGGTGTGTGTGTTTACATTCCCAAGAGAATTCTGATCTGATCTCATCTGGTCTCATGTCAGTTAATTAGCGGATTTTTAGATTAACTGTTGTTGTAAAATAACTTTTTTTGTCTATAATGTTCCTTGTCAACAAAACAGAAAGAAGTCTGATTACTCTGATTAGAAAATTTAACTGTTCATATATCCAGTGATTTGTGCAGATTGTCAGCCATGTAGTAGTAGTAGTAGTAGTAGTAGTAGTAGTAGTAGTAGTAGTAGTAGTAGTAGTAGTAGTAGTAGTAGTAGTAGTAGTAGTAGTAGTAGTAGTAGTAGTAGTAGTAGTAGTGTTTGTCTATTTTTCTGTTGGCTTTAAGAGGTAAACAAAATCATCTGCTTCTTCTGAAAGTTCACAGTTTAGTGTGATTAGTTACATCCAGCTGTCACTCACTCAGAGCATGTGCATAAAAGCTGACCAATAGTGGGTGAGATAAAGTGTCTGTGTTTGAACATAGAGCTGCAATAACTAGGAAGTGGAGAATATGATGATATCACCAAAACTAGAGAACGCCACGGGGATGAGCGCACGATTCGATTTTTATCACTTACTAAAAAAGACAATGGGCCAACACAACTGCACTAGTTAGCGTCGCTGATTATTTAGGAGTTTTTGTCTTGTGGGAAATACTGTTGTGAGAAGTACTGTTAGAAAAAAAAAAAAAAAAAGACACATTATGCGCATATTTGTACTGTGAAGTAAATACAAACGTCTGCTCATATTACATATAGATTCTCATGCATATATACAGATGCACACATGGATACCTTGATGATTGATACCTTGTAATGACTGGATTGCTGTGGTCAGTGTGTGTTTCCATCGGAAAGTCTCTAATGTTCCACCCGCTTGTGTATCTCTCCGTAATAATATCTGTTTTTTGTGTAGTTCTGTGTTTAAGGGCTCAGCTGTCTGTGTATACTCCATGTCCGACATCCGTAATGTTTTCAACGGCCCCTTTGCCCACAAGCACGGCCACAATTACCAATGGACCGAGTACACTGGCAAGATCCCCTACCCTCGCCCTGGGACGGTACGTGTTCCCATAGAGTCAAAAACAAAGGAAATCCAAGATAATGCAAGCGTTTCACATGAATGCACCGTGCCTCTTTTATAGTGCCCCGGAGGAACTTTTACTCCTGGCATCCGCTCCTCCAAGAACTTTTCAGATGAGGCTGTGAATTTCATCAGGGCCCATCCCCTCATGTTCCACCCTGTTTACCCGATCCACCGGCGCCCCCTTGTGGTGAGGACAGGCGTGGATTATCGTTACACTGCACTCGTGGTGGACCAGGTCGACGCAGTGGATGGACGTTACGAGGTGCTCTTTTTAGGAACAGGTGAGGAAAAGGCGTCTTCAAGAACTGTTTTCACTTATTACTTAGATATGTTATTTTTTTAACACAGAAATGATTTAGTTTTTCTCAAGATTCAGGTAAATATGTGGAGTGAGCATATTTTTAATTGCGCGTATTTAACATTTCTTACAAAGCCAATTTTTTTGTTGTGAAATTTTAACCTAATTACAGTTAATCAGTGAATACAACATAATATGTATGTATGGTTTTTTCCTCTTTGTAGATCGAGGAACTGTACAGAAAGTGATCGTTCTGCCTAAAGACCCGACCAGTATGGAGGTGCTGACACTGGAGGAAGTTGAAGTGTTTCGAGTAAGTCATATCTTTATCTCAGAACAGATATAAAAACTTTGAATATATTTGATTTATTGATTTTTACATTTTCAGTCTCGAGCTGCTGTCAAGACAATGAAGCTTTCGTCAAAAAGAGTAAATGTTTAAACTTTTTTTTAAATTGAGCTGTTTCTTGACAATAAAGAAATCATATCAATGGGTTTCAGAGTGATGAAAAATTCAAATTCCCCTGAATTACCTACTGTATGTAAAAGAAGAAGAAATCCAAATGAACTAAATGAACTAGTCCAAAACAGAAATCTACCCACATTAGTTTGGTTTAGTTGTCCACATGTTAAGCCTTGAAATGTGTACCTCAGGGCGTACCGATGGAAGTGTTTTCCTAAACTGACCTACACTGCCCCCTGTGTTTCTTCAGCAACAGCTGTATGTATCGTCGGACGCAGGGCTGACACAGGTGTCGCTGCACCGCTGTGGAGTGTATGGCCGGGCCTGCTCCGACTGTTGCCTTGCCCGGGACCCTTACTGCGCCTGGGATGGGGAGAGCTGCTCTGCATTTACCCCGTCCACAAAGAGGTCAGAATCTCAAGTTCAATCTGCTTTTTAGGTCAATACATTCCAGATTGCCCTCATGGATTTGTTTTCTCAGGAGGAGCAGAAGACAGGATGTAAAACATGGCGATCCGTTGAGGCAATGCAGGGGATTCAATGCTAAAGGTGAGGCACAAACTCTATGGACGTCTGCGATAGTTTAAAAAGGACATATTATGTCAAATAGACTTTTATGAGCTTTTAATCATGTTATAACAGTGCTCCCTCATTATTAGTTTACTTGTATTTAGAGTGATTCATGCATGTTTTCCTGTATTGTCCTACCTATTTACTCCTTCCCCCTATCCCCGCCCACTTCCCTGTGCTTACTTGTGATTCTTCAAAAATGTCAGCTCCTGGGTCATACCTGCGGGGTTACATATGTCACATTTTTCACCACTAAAAAAAAAAGTAAGATGAAAATCTGCTGTTTGCTACAGTAAAATGTCACCACGAAGAGGCGGGGCTTATCACTGCTATAGTTTTGAACAGTTTTATTACATAATTTTGGATCAATTCATTGTAAATATACAATGTATTATAATGATCCATGTACAGTATGTGGTTTAATATTTAAATATTTTATAAGCATTACCTATCTTTGTCCCCAGTTACCACGTTCATGTCCAATGTGCATTTAAAATTTGTAATGGTTAGTTATTCACAATTATAAAAACATATTACTTTATGTTAAAGTTGTTGATTATCGAAGTAGAAAGTAGAATTAGCTCCTCTCAAAAACACTCGCTGAGATTTGATGTATCTTCAGAATATGACTGCTAATGGAACCCGGATTTAGTTGTGATGTTTTGCTCTTTTTAAATGAGTTTTTATTAATTCATTTTATTTATGTGTTTGATAGGGACAGTGTATATCAATGAGCATCTGCAATTACAGTATAAATATCCTAAATTACAAATAAGATAACACAGAACTGTAAATAATAAGTAACGATATACCTCACCTTTAACTCAGTGAGACTTCTCTGTTGGGTGTTTTACAGTGGAAAAGCGCCTAAAGGAGACGGTGCAGTTTGGCGTGGAGGGCAGCAGTACGTTTCTGGAGTGTCAGCCGCGCTCTCCTCAGGCCACAGTCAAGTGGCTTTTCCAAAGGGAAGGCAAAAGGAAACTGGTGAGCAAGAACACTGACATTTAAGTTGGCATTAATCTACATATTGAAATTTTGTCCTTTATTTCAAAGTGATTAATCTCTTTCTCTTGCAGCTGAACCGACTTGGGGGAGTTTTAAAGACCAACCACGGAATCCTGTTGAAATCACTCAACCAATCGGACGCCGGGCTGTACCACTGCCTTGCAACAGAGAACAACTTCAAACACACGGTGGCTCGTGTCGCCCTCCGCATCCTGGACCGGGACATCGTTTTAGCCCTGACCGGTCAAGACGAGGAGGACGAAGAGCCCAAAACGCGCCACCCGCCTCACCCGCAGCAGCCCCTCTCCGCCACACCGTTCCCCCCGGAGATCAGACTGATAAACCAGTACTGCCAGTCGTATTGGGAACAGCTCAGCCCCAAACAGCAGCAGCGGAAACGCACCAGTCGGAGGCACACAGAGAGCCAGGACCAGGGCTTGGGCTAGAACCACGCCGCGGAGCATTTTGGACTGAGACGGACTCACGCATGCTCATGTCTCACCTCTGCCCCCAAAGGTGACGCCTCATGCTGTCCATAGAGTACTGTCAGTGGTTTTATATGTGTCAGATCTATCCAAAATAATATATGTAAAGATTTGTATATTTGATTTTTACTTCTACTGCTTTTTATTGTTTTGCAGGCAAGGTTTATGGTATTTGATAGGATTCATTTGTGGTTGATGTTGCATGAGATTGAAATCAACATCACTGGTAAAAACGTTGGTCAAACATTGCAAAAAAAAGCATATATCTATTTCAATGGGTTTTGGCTTCCTGTTGTTCATAGGCGCCATTCAAAAGACGATTCTGGTTCCATCTTTACGTGCAGACAGAATGGGTTAAACTGACTAAAATTCTGAATGATTTCTTATTAGTTCTTATTTTTGACTGGGTTAGATTTAATTGCTTGAATTATGGAGAATATTTAACGTATCATTTCTTACTGATTCAAGCGTGAAATAAAAATCTGACAATGGGGTAAATGAGTAAACTGAATGTGATAACGTGTAATTGTCTCATCCCGTTGCCAAACAAGTTAGCTTAAACTAAGAAGCCACCGCAAGAAACGTGTGATGAAATATAAACTAGTCAAAACTTCCCAAATTTCCAAATTGCTGAATTCACGTCATTTTAACGTGTTTTGATGTTATCTTTTGCAGTGTAAGCAGCCATCAGCAACTCTCACAGGCTAGACACGTGTCAGCAGCTTCTTTCTACTTCTCAACCGTCTACAAAACACTTTTTAAATACTCACTCCACCTCAGCAGAACAGCAACATTTTTGTCCAAACAGTGAACTAAAATATAGATGGGATCATATGTCGAGTGTTTTCATTACGGTGGTTCTTGTGGTCATGTTTTTGAGTGTAGTAAACGGTCACACTTTACTTCCCAGCACAAGAATTGCATGGTCATTTGATAAAAGTGCCCTGACTAAAATCTACACAGGGCTAAACTGCATCTTAAGGGAGTTATTACCCTGTAACTAACACAATAACAATCACTTTTAAGTTTGGCTGGGCAATTCAACGATCAAATTGTAATCAAATCCAGATTCAATAGTTTTAAATTGTCTGTGATTGATGCGTTTGGTTTACATACTGAAAAGTCATGTAAACCGTTACCTTTGATGTGACTAATCGGATTTTCCTTATGATTGCAAACTAATGTGGGAAAGGCAAAGATGAAAGAGGACATTTTAAAGAGTGTAGGATGTAGTTTAACATTCACTACACTTTGTCTTCCAAATAGAACAGTTTCTCTAAAAAAAATCACTTAATAACTGTCACTTTCTCTTGCATGTAAACACACACCAAAAATCAGATCCGAACATTGGGTTATCTAATTATTCCAGTTCAGATTTCTGTCTGGCCATGTAAATACAGCCACTGATTAAAGGTCGGTCTTGTTTGAGCCATTATTATGTATTTTTTAACTAGAAAAAAATAATATCAAAGCAAAAATCAGGATCAGTTAATTCAAGAGGAAAAAAAAGTGTAATTTTGTTTTGCCATATCAGCCCTACTTTTTATTTCCATGCCATTTCCACCTTATACTTCTGCGATTACTGTGCTGTTAAGTAAAGTGCTGCCTGGTAAAACGAACAAAACCTACAGGTATGGACTTATTTAAACTAAATGTAATATATTAACTGCTAATGTAAAGTGGTGATGCTTTTTCACTGTGTTGAAATAGTATAAGTAATGCTGCATGCTAATATGTCGTAAGTTGTACATTTTCCTGTTTCTCAGTCGTGGTGGTGTTTTTGTACCGTTTGGTTAAGCTAATTCCATTAGATGTCGTCATCGATTGCCGAGTTTAAAATATGTATAGCAGGCCGTGTTCTTCCAGTTATGCACTTTTATTGGTGGTGGATTTTTGAGGGAAGCCGGGGATTTTTTGCACATTGGAGAAATTGCTATAGGAACCTATTTTTTCGTTTGTAAATCGTGTTTTAAAATAGGATTGAAGCTGGTTCAGATCGTTGTAGTTTTCATTGTTGTGTCTTGTGCTGTATTTGCAGACATAAAAGACTTGAGTTCTTGTCCTGCTAAATCCTACACTGGAAACAATCACATAAACATCTGTAAATTCTCAAAGATGACGTGTTTGTCTTTGTTTGTCCATTTATTTTTCTGCATTTGATAACATTACATTACATCACACTTGTACCACCAACAGCTAATTCAAGGAAAACAATATTCAAATACAGTAAATGGCAGGCCTTGTTCACACAAAATAAACTTGATAGATCATTCATCCCACTCATCTTCGTCGTCATCTTCATCTCCGACATCTTCGCTTTCATCTGAAAACAACATATCGACAGTTGATATTTTGCAAAAAATTCATTCAGCTCTTTCATTTGTATTTCTTCTCCAAATTTAAAGGTGTAACTTTTGCGGTTGAGAGTCTCCATGAAGATGTTATGGCTTAGACTAGAATGTTCCACAGTTTAGCATTAAACTCCCCTATCTCCATTGAGACAAGCAGGTAAAGCCAACATGCAGGCCAAGTTACAGGTCAGATCTGTGGAGAGAGGAGCCAACTCGCTGTAAAGGTTTATGTTTTCAAGGTATTTTTTAGGCAATAAAAACACTTGTGCAAGATATACGTTTAATGTCATACTGTGGAACATCTCCGTGACCAAGCAAGTTGCGAATCCCCCACCAGAAAAGTTACATAGTGCACCTTTTAAAGCCAGGTTTAGACGTGGTTAAGATTAGGCTTTATTTATATTATATCTATTCAGTGCTTCATCGTATTTCAAAACAATTTGTAAAACCGTCAGAGAAATCAGTGTTAGTCCATCCTTGTTACATCCTGTTCTGGCAATTGTATTTGCTATTTGTTAGAATTGATTGGCCCTGTAGGGAAATTTGTCCTCCACATTTACCTTCAGCCAGTGCCTCTGGCCAAACTGAGCAGTGGGCAACCGCAGTGCAACCCATCTCCAGGAGGATTAGCCTATTCCACATGTTTTGGATTGGTTGGTTTTAGACATCACTTTACACCTGGTTTTAGTCCAATATTTTGTCTTTGGACATACCGGTAGTACACTGTTCTGAGTCCTAATTTTGTCCAGAATCAGGAATGATTTAGTCCTAGCTTAATTTCGTTGAATACAATTGGAAGCACACGGTCCTTTAATACACACCTGAAGAGTGGATGACTTTGCTCCTCTTCTGCATGGCCATCATCAGAGCTCCTACGATGCCCTCCCCTCCCTCAGGGGAGGTGGACGGAGCTTGGTCTACACAATCTGTCACCTACAAAACATGTCGACAAAAGGGAAACAATTAAAGGCCATTCAACAAAAAATACGTTGAAATGTTATACAGCTGGGTTTCACATGTGATGTACATTTTTACAAATATGTTGTTGTGTTAATGATATTGATTCCATAGGATGTAAAATGTACTACAAAGATTTTAATGTTTTTATTTCTATTCAAATACCGTTCAGGTTCACCTGCTTTTTATAAAAGAATCTGAAACCATTTCGAGTACCCCAGGGATCCTTGTACCCCTGGTTGGGAAAGACTACTACTACATCACCGGCGCACTCAGGCTGTAATATTTAATAGAGCAAGCAAGTAAAATGACTGTATATGCAAAGTGTTGTTATACTATGCAAACAATAGGATTAATCTGAACTTTGGAGAATGACATAACAACATTTAAGGATCGGAAAGCAACCAATTGGATCTTGTCACTGATGTAAATGTTCAGTACCATATAATATACCATAGACTAGAACTGAAACTATCTAAGAGAGTGACATCAGACACCAGCAGAGTTCATTTGCAAAAACAAATGAGTGCCATTTAAAAAGTCCTCGGCGGGTTGCAGTTTACTTTGTATCGTAATGTTTTCAATGGCTAAACTTATTTTACTGCAATTTTTTTTATCTGTTCTTGCAATTGAACTGAAAAATACTACATATTTACATTTCTGAGCTTCTTTCCCAGTCGGATCTGGTCCAATAACGCTCCTCTACCGTCTCCACTGGACAAGTTTGCAGGGGTGGGTTTTGGGGCGCCTCCGCAGGGCAAAGGAGGCGGGACTGGTCCATCCGGGGAGCAAGGGGCTATGGCAGGTGGAGGAGGAGGCGGTGGAGGAGGAGGTGGTGCTCCTTCTCCTCCTCCTCCTTTGCTGGGGGCGGGAGCTGCATGGTGGGCAGGTGGGACCCCCGGAGGTCGCGGCTGGCTGGAGGGCGGAGGCGGAGGAGGTAAAGTGTGACATGAGGGTTTGCTGGAGGGCGAGGAGTGCGCTGGAGGAGGCGGAGGAGGCAGACTGCTACGACTGGAGGACTGAGAGTGCTGCGGTGGTGGAGGAACAGCCCCTCGCGACGGAGGGTGCTGAGGGGGGGGGGGACCCGGGCTGCCTCTGGACTGGCCCGGGACGTGGGGCAGTGGTCCAGGACGGCCGCGAGGAGGTGGAGGAGCCGGTGCACCAGAGCCAGGCACAGGTGGGAGAGGCCCCTGTCTGCCCGGAGGAGGAGGAGGGCCACTGCCTGCAAAGAGAAGAACAGTTTAATCGCCTACTTATTCAGCTGAACTACAAATCCACTTTTTAATATAGCATTTTATAAACAAAACAGTAGAATCAAATGAAAACCATAAAAACATAAAATAGCAGTGAAATTAAAAAAAATACAGAGGACAATTTGCGCAAGTTAAAAGCTCAGGGGGTCTTTTAAGGGCAACACAAAATGGCTCACAAAATGCAAATACAATAATAAAAATTCAAAATACAAGGTGCTAAAGGTGCAATAGCTAATTAATAACAAATAATTAAAGTAGAGTAGGTTGGTAAAAAATGTAAACCCACAAACCAGCATCGAAATTACAGATACTTATTTGAAGTATTGCTACTGAAAAGAATATCGCATGAATTCAAAACTAAATTTCAACCTTTCCTAAACAGCTTGTCTTGATCTACTGCAGGACTAAAGACATTATCTTGTGTTGGAAATTACATTCTAGCCTAAGTATCAAATTCAAGTTTGACATTTCAGTACCATGACAACTCTAGTATAGTCAAACACACAACTTTTTGTACTTTATTTGAAGCTACAGATGTCAAACTAAACAAAGCAGCAGTTATATCTGACCTTTGTTGATCTCTCTCTTGACGGCCTCCAGACCTCCAGACTGCTCGATGACGTCATAGATGAGCTGAGAGGTGTGTTCGTCTTTCATGTCGGCCTCTTGTATACCGGCCTGGGACAGCAGCTTCAGCAGGTCTGGGTCCAGGTTGTTTGGGTCCCAGCCCACATGAGATACATGTCTGAAAGAAATGTTTAATCAGATAATCAGAGGGATTCAAAATTTAATATGGAGTAATTTTGCAGAAGAAACAACATTTCCATGGAGACAAGCAGGTGGAGGCTCGCCCGGGCCAAGTAAGAGTAGTGTTTGTGGAGATGAAAGCCCGCTCACAGTAAGGACACATGCTTTTATAGATTTTTAATGCATTAAAATATCCTTCAATGTCAATGGACACTTGTCAGGAGCATTGGGTCCTAAAACGTTCATGGTCAGGAGTATTTACAATGTACTGCAGATGTTTTAGATTAGAGGAGCTAGAACGCGGAGAACATTCAAACAGAGCAGAATGAAGAAAGATAAGTGCCAACTAGGTAATGAGCATCTGAAGAGACAAATTCAAAGTGTATTTTTACTTGAATCCACTTGGTGCTCCTATGTCTGCTTTGGAAAGCTTAGGCCCTTTCTTCTTGCTCTTCTTGTCCTTCTTGTTCTTGGACAGGGATGAAATGGGCAAGGGCACTGAGCGGTACCGAGACGACTGGATATCCGGGTTCGGGATGTCCACTGTAGTCATGTGAAAACCACCCGGGCTCCCAGACACTGTACACAATATATTCACTATTACTGACACTTTCACTTACACTTTTAGAAGATAAGAGAAGATAAGAGAGCCTTTATATGTTCCACAAATTGTAGTGTTGCAACGCACAGTTCAAGAACAGCAGGTGAATAGAAAAATGCCATAAGAAATCAGGATAAATAACCAAAAATATACTTGTGTATGTGTATGTATGTGTATATGTTTCATATTAAAGGTAAGGATATGTCAAAATAGAACCTAAAACACAGACCTTTAAAATTATATTATTTAATTTTTTATAGTTTCAACATTTTGCAGTTTTTTCTTTTCCAATGATGAATAACAAATATCACTGCTAAAAATATGGGTGTAATAACATTTTATAACAATACATGCATGACCAACTAGCCAAAGTGGAAATTTACCTAGATGTCTTATTGACTAGTTTTAATGTCAAGCACTTATTACTACTTTTTAAAATATATATATGTACATAATAGAGGTATGTATAATATATGTATATATATACATACATATATATATATATACATATATATATACATATATATATATATATATATATATATATATATATATATATATATATATATATATATATATATATATATATATATATATATATAATAAAAACAACAACAACCACAACTACAAAGCAATAGTTAAAATGCTACTAAAATAACACACTAAAGCTGATTGAGATGATAGGGGAAAATGCACTGCTGATTTAAAAACAAAACAGTTGCTACAAGCTACTTATCTATATAAACTAAATTGAGGCTATTTACTAACATATATTAATATTTGATCTTTAATTGGATTATTTATTATAATTTCATATAAATATGTTAATCCTCCTACACTAGTATACTTGACATATCTTCTGTCATCGCCTATTACTACTGATGAGGGTGACAATGATGATGATGATGAAGGTGACAGTTGTATAGTAATTGATGTTATTTTAGTTGCATTTTAACTATTACTACTTTTTGTGAGTATGTTTTTAAAATAAGCAAGCATAAGATACCTTTTTCATTTGGCACTGGAGGAAGAGCCCTGTCTCCTAAAGAAAATGCGTAAATATGTTCAATATTTGTAGCCATCATTCATAAAATATTTTGAAACAAGTCTTTTGTCTTACCTGCAGATTGAGGGGGGCGCTGTTTCTTCTCTGTAAAATAAGTGGGTCAGTTACATTTCAAAAAATAAACAAACATCTGCGTATTTCATCTCCTTCTTTTGTGAATATATTTGATTTGTGATTTTATTTTGAGACTAAATAAATAAATAAATAACCTTGTCTGTAGCTTCTTTGGCTAATTTTATCATCAACAGCGTTTAGAAAGGCTTCTGCTTCCTGTTGGTCTGCAAAGTTTACACCAACTTGACAGTCCTGAAATGCGCCACAAACCAAAAAAACATATTTTTTGTCCAAATTCTAATTAAAACAACACAGGTTTTTGGCTGTAACTAGAGTGTAGATACTCACGTCGGCAGCAAAAGTATGAAAGAAAGGCTGAGGCGATGAATACACTATCTGGTTGTAGAGTTCCTGTTCCCAAACCATTCTCCCCATCTGTGCCAATAATACAGGATATGTGAGGAGTTTTGACTCGTTTTCATATGTGGTCTTATTTCAGGCTAAACTATGGACCAGTGGAGTAAGCACTGCACTGAATACAAGACATTCCTGCACTTTGGCACAACATTTAAATTGAAACAAGAAAACAAATATTGCAAGCAATCAGAAGTAATTTTTCTGAAGTTTTGATGTGATATTTTGGTGATGTTATAAATCTGAAAGCAGGGTACCTTCAGGTCGAACATTCGGATGAAGTAGGAGCGCAGGGGATTGTCCTTCACAAAGCAGACCACTCCAGTCTGCTGCAGGCTCCAGGTGCCAGGACTGTGAGGCAGAGCCATGAAGAGCTGAGCCACTGCAGTCGCCATGGACTAAAGACACAGGAAATCAGATTTGATATGTTTACTTCAAAGGGATAGCACAGGTTAAGGAACACACAATAAGTGTCTTGAATGTGAACAGGATTTATGAGGCTTGTCTCTACATTGCCCAAAGAAAGTTAAACCATTAAAGGGTTTTTGTAGCTCATTAGCACCAAGCAAACATGTGAACATATTACAGTTTCATATGAGGTAAACATGTTCAAATCATCACTTTTATTTTGATCATTTATTTTATTAATGCATTCTTAATTTGTTTAATTTCATTTTTTGTTCTCAAGACTAGGCAGAAAGCCTCACACAAGGCTCTTATTTATGTTGCCAGTTTCAAAGCTGAAATCTAGTTTGCTTAAACCTATGGGTCCTCTCTCTGATCTGAATGGTCACTACCTAAAGCCCAGCACCTACACCAATCATGGATTGAGAAGGAGAACAACTTGTTCTTGTTCTTTACATACAGGTTAAGGCATTGGCAGCACAGGTTCAGCTTAGAGTGATTGTAATACCTCTTTACACCAGCAGGAGCACAGGCTATACCCTACTTTAAGTTAATTAAATTGAGACTAAATTAATGTGACTAAACAGGTCTAAAACATGACCATATTAGCATTATACAAGATCTAAAATCTAGCTAAAACTGGGACCTTGGTTGAACTGTATCTATAAGAACCAACCAAAACCACCACAAGAAGCTCAGCTACTGATATTTACACTTCACAATGTGCCATTTGTGTTAGTTTATATGCAGCTGCCACTTCCGTATTCCCTCAGATGACAACTTAAACTGCTCTGAACAGTCATAGAGGATGTATGGCTATTAATAAAGCACTATTCTTGTATTTGCAGTGTGTAATGAGAGCTGATACAAGTGTCAGAACAAAGGCACTTCTGTCCAGGCTCGGATTAAGTATGTTTTACTGCGACATTGCTGACAGCAGGGGAAGAGATGGTGCACTTACTGTTTCCTGTTTAATCCAACTCCTGTTTATGAACTCATGTAAGCGCTAAATAAAATATAAAATATGAACTACAAATGCTTTGCTTTCCATTATCAATTACAGCTTGAGAGCAAAATTCTAATTTAAAGAGGTGTTGTTTATTTTACACAATACAGCACAGTGGTTTTCCAAGTGCTACCAGATCTAAACCAGGTCTATAACAGGACTATTGTGGGTCAAATCAGGACTAAACCTGGCTCTAAAAAGTACAAAGATGACCCAAAGGAAGACTAAATGAACCACAGCTATAGCCTAAAAAGGATCACATTTATCATGGAAATGTTATCAAAAACATTATGCTCAATAGATAAAGTTTGATGGGTTGTTGTTTGTTGTTTGTCTAAAATGTAATTCTTAACACTTCTTTTATTTCAAAAAACAAAAAACATTAAAGATCCTCAATAGCAATATCTTGGGCACAGTAAAATTCAAAGTTACAATTTTAAAGCATTTTTTGAAAACAAAGCAAAACACTGCAATAGAATGATATACAATTTGAATAATTACAGCAATAGAATCATTATAAGAGTGAATCCGTGTGAGTTGATGGAGACTTACAGCACACCTTCTGCCCAACAGCTCCTCCACCTTCTCATTCTCCTGTGCACTCAGCAGGCGGCTCCGAGCACTTTCCGTCTTAGCTTTTGATCCACGGCTCATTGTGCTTTGTTTTAATACTATTTCGGTTCTAAAAATTTTGTGCGCAGCATCTAAAAAAAAAAGTCCTCTACCTCCTCTAATAACACACCAAACTACACTGTTAAGGAAGTAACAACTCTCTGTTTTGCGCACACATCAAGTCATGCAGGAAATGGACAACCACACTTCTCTAACCCCCACTTTTCTTCTGTCATTCAGATGCAATGAACGTGTTACTTCCATTTTGAAAAACAGGCAGTGCTCTTTCACTCTATGCCCTGTACTTAAACAACATAAAACACCATCAGGCCTTAACATACATATATACAAAGACTTTTATTGGCAAATATTAATTTAAAATGTACAGTTAAGAGCAACAACATCACAATTTAAAACGGACTGCAATATTTTAACTTAAAATCCATTTTTAACTTTGCTCACAGTTTATGGGAGTGCGACGGCCACATATTCATACACCTGATGGGTTTCTATTTGTTTTGACCAGTTCTAAACTCCATTTGGAGTGTAACACACGTCTTCATAGTTTTTTGGTAAACCTCACTTCGTCTGTTTGAATGTAAAACAAATATCTTGCTTTTATGACGCTTTTCTGTCAAGAGGAAAACCCCCAGCACCAAAACAAGTGGACCAATAAACATTAGTTATACACGTTACTTAATGACATCATGACAAGAAGCAATAGGAAAAGTCATAAATAGTTACCTCAAATGTTTAATTTATTCTCATATTTAAATAATATAATTTAGGAGACACAAAATAACCTGCATATTTCAGTTGTGCATAGATTTCTGGATGGACTTTGGTGACTCAGGCAATACCTACTTGAACCATTTTGTTAAAGCAATAAGAAACAGTTCAATTTAAAAATAAATGTAGTTATTTTGACTATAAGACTATAAGTATGGTCGGGAATATCGAATTTGAGCTAATATCATTCATGTTGTTTTGGCAATATGCAAATGTTGAATATCGAGTTGTTTATTGGAAAAAATGCTACAAAATAGCTGATCAAAACAAAAATGTTCAAAAGTTATGTTGTAACGCTTCAAATAAGGGTAATATTTGTGAACGTTGCGATTCATTATAAACCTCAACTAGTACGATTAAAAATATGTTTCTTTGAGTTGACATAATATGGTCTGAGTTTATCGGCACACTCAGGGGGCCACAGTGCCACTGTTAATGCTGGTATTAATGAGAAACACTGTATTTCAATGAGTGTGGTCAATTTTTGCATAATAAAATATAGGTTTCAACACAACAGAATACACTTGGCTCACAGCAAAATGTGAGAAGAGGGGGAAGTAGCTCGGATAAAATAAATACTACTGGCGCTGACAAAGTGATTCCGCTGGACTGAGTTCGGGCCGTGTATCGTATTTACGCCAAACCGCAACTAAAACTGACTTTCCATCTGAGTCATGGTATCAAATTCCTCCTTCATAGTGTGCTCCTTAAAGGCCCCAGTCACAATCTGGTTTGTACTCCCATAGTCTCCTCTCCTCTATAACAGGACGGTTCTGCCCTCATTTTCATATTACAATGCTTTTCTTTGGTCTGTATAGATTCAAGCATTCGGGTTTGTCTTTAGTTGTGCAATTCAGGGGTAATTTTCAAACTGGGAGAGCGTTGGTTGGCAGTTCTTCAGTGAATCTGTTCAGTCAGTGTCCGCCTCCGCTCCGGGATTCCCCAGTCACCCAGTCTATGATAATGAACGACAAGCTCATGACCATGAAGACGCAGCCAAGGCCAGCGAAGCACGCCGCCTAGCGGAGAGAAGAGGACATCTCAGTTAACAATTTCAGCAGGAATGACAAAAAAGCATGAGATGGTATTACATTTTTAGGATGTTTTGTGTTAATTTTGTTGATGGAAATATGTTTTTATAGTTTTTGTCAATGTAATAAACAAATAAAATGTCACATTGAGAACTAAACCAATGATTAAATGTCCTGAAATAAACCAAAATGAAAAGAAGAGAAGGGAGGCTCCTATTGAAAAACTCCCAGTACAATGAAGAAGAGCAATATATTGAATTAAGTAATGAAGTAATATCTAAAATAAATTATGTAAATTATCCACCAATAACTTTGCCCACATCATAACTTTGCCCACGTCAAACTTTCCTCGTTCAAATCTATAATGTAGTAACTATTAAGACAAACTCTTAATAGTGCACCATGAAATCATACCTGAATCTTTGGTCTCGAGATCAAAGGCTCCTGCTCTTCAGGAACAATGCGGACGTAAAAGATTCCAGGCAGGATGAAGATGAGGCTTGGGGCAGAGGTTGCACCTGAAATACATTAGTAAAAAAGAATAAAGAGACAACAATATAGATGAGTTTATTGACGTTCTAATTAGTAAAAGAGTATATTGATCTGTAAAACTCACCAATAAGGCCAAAGATGTCCCGAATAGAGGGGACAAAGATAACGAGCAGGTTGACCACAAAGATGAGGCAAAATGCAATTACAATGTGCCTGGCCCAGTGGAACGGCTTGTCAGGGAACAAGATCTGCAGCACAGCCCTCCGAATCTGCAAGAAAACATGATATACACCATTTATAACCACTCATTTTTCAAAGATGAATCTGCGTAAATCGCCACTACGTATTATGGTGAATTTCTAAACTTAGCCTTTGTATTTCTAGTACAATAAAGCCTGTGAGCCCAAGTCTGGTGTGCAGTAAGGATTCAACAACAGACAAGGAAAAAGCTCACAAAAGTCAGCGTAACATTATAAAGTGTCTTTAAAGGTTACTGCAGAAGCTTGTTGTGGTAAAACGCCCTGACAAAACATGAGTGTCAAACACAGACCTTGGATCATAAAGAATTACAAAACACTTCGACATCTAACAATGTTGTATTTGTTTATCTGGTAGACATTACTATTTTTGAGCCTTTTCTTTGAACTATGGATGTAACAGCAAACCAGGCGCAGTTGTGGGCACTGTTTGAAGAGGTGGGAGGTATATTAAAACTATTATAATATTTCAATTATTGTTTCAGAGAGGTGTAAAATGTTATTATTGAGTAGATCAAAAATGAAAAGAACTATTAAAAAAGCTGCAAAATAAGCCATTTAAGAATATATATATATATATATTATATATATATATATATATATATATATATATATATATATATATATATATATATATATATATATATATATATATATATATATATATATTATATATATATATATATATATATATATATATATATATATATATATATATATATATATATATATATATATATATATATATATATATATATATATATATATATATATATATATATATATATAACAAACTTGTAATGTTTAAACTATAGAGATGAATGTGATATTTCTTCACTTTTTATTTATTTATTTAGTTACAGTTATCTTGTTTTAAGCAGTATTTTAACCATAAAAAATACATTTACAGGCACGTTTTACCACATTTCTGATATTGCAATAATTGTATTTATTTCTTTAAGATTTTGTTGCCCGTACGCTTTATTAGACAGGAGAGGACAGGGTGAAATGGGGGATGAGAGAGAGGGGAAGACATGCAGTAAATCATGATTATTAGTGGTTTTGCTCCAGGTTTTGAGTGGCAGAACGAACGCACATTTCATTCTGAACTAAATGAGTTAATGAGTTGTATTTTTGATTACAGCATTTTTGTAATAGAATTGAGTGATAATTGAAATCACAAATGTATAGTTCTGAAGATGAATCGCAGTGAGCAGCCCCGAAACAGTTCAAGAAGGTAATTACATCTCCTAAATGACGTTTGTGGGTATATAAATGAATGAATTGCCCTCAGACAAGGTTCAAACCCTTCACTGATCCACTGTTAGCCAGTTGTCTCAAAACTCTACAATGGACAATAACAATTTCTTCTCTTTGTCTATATTTGAATTAGGTGGCAGAGTTTCTCACCGGGAAAAGCACGACGGGGACGGTGAGAGTGACGGCCACGAGCACAGCCAGACGCACGCAGAGCATCAGCACGTCGAGGGGGTCCACGCGGACGTACGTGTGCAACAGCTCCGACTCCACCGCCGCTGCACAACAAAACAGAAACAAGAAACACAAGAGCCGACGTCAACGTGGCACAGTGAAGAGTCTGCAGAGCTTCAGAAGCATCATTTAAAGTGCTCTTTATTAGACAGGAGAGTTGTAGCGTGAAATGGGAGAGAGAGGGGAGAGACATTCGGCAAATGGTCAAGTGCTGGAATTGAACTGATGACGCCGCGGTGGCAACAGCCCTTAACCACTGCACCACCGCTCTGTTTTTGAAAGATCTAACTTACTTTTATGTATGTATTATGTAATTATTATGACATTTTATAATGTATTTTTGAGACATTTTTGTGTTTCCATCAATCAGTCAATCAAGTGTCAATAAACTAAGGCAAATAAACTTGTAGAATGCTTTTAGTTACAGAATGCCCAATACCTGCAAAAAAAAAAAATGTTGTTATGTATTCCGTTAATTGGTCTAATCAGAGTACTGTATTCTGCATGCTCAGAATACATTGAGTTGCATTGAGAAAACACAAAACAGGATTAAAACAGCTTTTTGTTCTGTTTCACTGTTTGTTCTGTATTTATTTATAAGAAAAGATAAGCTTTATCACTAATTATTTATTCATTCATTCATTCATTTTCTACCACATGCTCCCGTTACCGGTAGGGGTCGCGGGTGACTGGAGCCTATCCCAGAGTCTTTGGCCTTAACACTTATCACTAATTAGAGAAGGAAACATTGGACATGCACTCACTATAAGTGAAGTTCAAATTCCAAATGTCATGATCAAATACCACCATGTAGTTCCTCTGTATTCAGAAAAGTAACTATTCTGAAAACCACCAAATGAAAGAGCAACTGTACTGGAATACAGTTAGTCTAAAGTAGTATTCTGTATATATATATGTGGTGCATGTGTTCAGTTACTTCCCAACACTGGCTAATTGTTGATCAAGTACACAGGACAAGACTACTTTAAACTTTAGCCTCGAGCCATCCCCAAAGGCCTTACCAAAAAAAGTGAGGTATCCGAAAATGGCCGTGAGCAGGTACATGACAAACATGGCCAGGATGGAGATGTTAGCTACTTTCTGCATGCGTTTCTTGTTGGCACTGAGAAGAAGAAAATAAATTTAGTTCCGTTTATGTTATAGCTGCTTTGAAAAGGAGTTTAACTTACTCTCGGAGCTCGGTGTAGATAGGGAGCACCTCAGGGTGGCAGACAAAGGCAAACGCCAGGATTGGGATGGTGTACGCGGTCTAAAAATAAAGAACTGTTAATATCAATTATGTTTGAAAACTGTCACTTATGGATGAAATTAAATGTATCATGCTTTTTCCCGAACCTGAGAGTTGATGGTAAATGTCTTGGCGTCACAAAAATCCTCTGTGACAATGGTATGAGAGTGGCTCGTGTTGTGAAAGTCTTCAAAAGGACACGGGATGTTGAATTTCTTGTAAATAACCTGTTGAAAACACCCAGGAGTAAAACAAGGACAAATATTGACACCCATCGTGCTGTGTAAACATGTCCGCTCCTGTGAATGACTCACTGAACTCAGGAAGAACACCATACAAGTGAGCGAGAAGCCACTTGTGTAACCCAGATACCCTGAAGACAAAAGGAGCAGATCATTTATAATGGTGTCAGACACTCCACTCTGAAGTGTGTGTATTTAACTAAAAGGTACATAAGAGACATAAGAGAACAACATGGGAACCAAAAAGTGTGTCTACAATGGAAAACATACCAAGTTGTTTCATGAGAGCTAATGGGAGGATGATGCAAATGCTAACAATGATGATCAAGTAGTTTCCATTCAAGAACCACTCTCTGAAGGACAGTAAAAAAAAAAGACTTGTGCGTGAAATCATGAAAAAAGGAAATGAGTAAATAAAATGTTGGCTGCGCACAAGCACTCACCCTGTATTCTGAGTTTTACCAAGGAACGCTAGGATTACTAATGGGAGCTCAGACTTGACAATAAATAAGTAACTGGACATAGCTGAAAAGGACAACAAAGAATTCCGCATTATTTCTTTGCCAGATAGCATTTGAAGAAGCAAAGGTAATGTCTCATACCTCCAATGTTGTGAACAGTGATAATGCAGGCCGCGACCATTTTCCCTGGAGCGCCAAAAGCTCTGTTTCCGAGCTGCTCATAGGCCCTGATGCCTGTGCGCGAACAAAGAACACACAGTATGACAAACTGAATATGGACATTAAAGAGAGCTGTGTCGTACCCACAACTCCTGCACTTTCCAACAGCAGATGGATGGAATATGCTGACAAAATGGCAATGAAGATCAACAAGATTCTGAAATGGACAAAGGAACAATAGGTAAAAAAGTGGACCTCAAATAGACTTGAATATTAAGCATTATTGTTCAGGGTTTGTGAACTGCTCTTTGTAAATCTTAGCCTGGTATTTTACATTTTATATAACAGAGGATGCAACGATTTCTGTTCATGTAGGTTTTGATGAGAAAAAAGAAAAGAAAAAAAACAACAACAAAAAAACATTATAACAAGGCTCAAGCTTATGAAAGAAGATTTAACAAGAAAAAAAATAGGGCATTTAAATTCTGTTTGAGTCTTTTTGGGACCTGGTTTAGTCATAAACCAAGCAATCCGTGACTTTTAGAAGCAGCAGAAGTCATTTTGATTCAATTTAACCTAAAAATAAAGTGCTTTTTATCAGCCTTTTTGAAGTCGCATTAACTTTATTTGATCTAGGGCTGCACCAAGTTAATCGATGAATTGCAACTACCAGTAATCGATTATTTAAATAATCTTCAACTAATTCAGTAATCGAATGATTGTTAACTTGTCCATACATAGGTTCCAAATCATGCGATGAGCTGAGAAAAGAAGTTTTGGGACTGAAATTGAGCCGTAATTCCATGAAAATGATGTTGAAAATATCTTCAAACTACTTCACTTCAGCTTCATCTGGGTCAACTTCAGTAAAATCACATGACTTTTTCAATTAATCGAAAGAATAATCGCTAGACTAGATCGATTAGCAAAATGATTGTTAGTTGCAGCCCTACCTTGATAATTTAGGAAGCTTGATTTTATAAAGCTTTTCATACACTAACGGTACGGTCATCTATTAGATCAAGTAAATGAAGGATTTCACACTTTGGTCATGGTGTCAGTAATCGTAAATAATCATAATGTTCCTTTTCACAAAGATCGTAACACTAAAATGCGATATAGTGTAAACATAGTTATTTAGAAGGTAGTTTGTTAAGGTGGCAGTTTGAAAGCTGATCATTTTCTGAGATTGGAGCAAAAAACCACAGAGAGTCCATGACTAAACTCTATTATGAGGTCAAGTACAGGTCACATAAAAGCACTGTGGAAAAAAGAAAAATTCTTTTCAACGCTCCAGGGGCTTTAGCTGCCACATAGCAGAGCACTGATCCAAGCAGGCGTGTCTTGGACGTGATCACCACAGGGCTAAATTTAACCACTCAAATCTGATTTAAGGAGGCAGCATGTGATGTGTCCCATTCGAGGCGCCATTGAAACAGATCAGGCTTTACTCTGTAGTAGTGGCAGAGCAGGTACTCTAACGTTACTGACAGATGCACAATGGGGCGCGGCACCCCCCCTGTATCACATCCAGCCTAGCAACTAAAACGCAGCCGGACAAATGGTACACAAGGCTGAGCTGGAGTCCTTATATGGCCCTACTATTATAGCACTACAATAGTGTCCAATCACAGGGGGAAAACGTATGGAATTAGGTGGTATATTACTAAAATATCTATCTTTATTTATAATGAGCTGATACAACCTCTTTATTCTCTATTGTCCGGAGAATATAATGCAAAAATGTGAAAGAATCTAAATTAATTATCATATCCTTAATGTAATTCTGGAAAAGCTAGTTTCTTCTCCGACTATTCAAAACTAAATCATTATAAATATTCTAAATTAAATATGTAATAAACAATATACACATTATAATTATTATTATTATATATATATATTATTAGAGTACATGCAATATAAAATGAGGATCAAATTGAAACAGGATTGCACTTCCTCCTACTGGTCAGCAGCAGTAACAAAGATTATCATTTTAAGTCAAAAGCACAAACAGGATTAGAAAACGAACAGATTCATCTAGTTTGTTTGACTACTTTTAATGGGTTTCTTATGAAAAACACCTAATGAACACATACGCTCAAACCCGTGAATAGTTGAATACAAATATTGCGCGTGATCTGGACTGACATACTCACATAAAAAGAATTATTCCTGTGTTGGACATAGCAAACGCCAGTCCCAGGATTCCACTGCCCATAATGGCGTTACTGAGATTAAACACCGACATTCCGAATGAGGTTTTTCCTTCAAACTGCAAAGAACAACAGTACAAAACATGCAAAGATAAAATATTTGTTCAAAAATTACAGGGGCACTATGTAACTTTTCTGGTGGAGGGTCTGCTGTCTGCTTTTATGTCTTGAACTATTATTTTGTGCCATGTCTTTGTGATTTTAATGCATTTTTTCCTGTTGTGTGAAGCACTTTGAATTGCCTTGTGTATGAATTGTGCTCTACAAATAAACTTGCCTAAGCCTTGCTTGTCTGCCTGTTATAGCTTTGTCAGGAATGTTACACAGTATAGCATTTGTTTTAGCTAGTTCCATGGAGAAAAGCAGTAAGAATGTATGTGTTTTGAATGTATGATTAAAGGTATTGATTAAAACATCTGTGATTGAATGAATGCAGTATGGATAAGTTTAATGCCATTCTGTGGGATATTCAAGTCAAAGCAGAAATGTTACATAGGGCACCTTTAAAACCTGCAGAGTGGCAAGGTTGTCACTCAAAACTTACATCTGTAAAATGTGTTTCTTTCTTGCCGTCAGGTTTATGAGGTAGAAACTCTTCACGTTCTGGATTAATCACATCAAGGCCATCAAAACTATAATCAGAAATAGTAAACAAATTAGGATTAAGGGTAGTAGTTAATAGTTTACTAATAGTTTATGCCTAACAAAAATCTTACCCATCTTCTCTGCTGTGTCCATTCACCTTCTGAAGTTCCATTCTGATTTTGGACGTATTTTCTTGTTTCAGATATGTGATGTTTAAATAGCTGCAAGAAGAGATAACATTTAATATGTCATTTATGACCAGTAGAGGCATTTTTAAAAATATACATTGAATTCTAACGCAGGAGCCATAACCATCAACCAGAGGTTATATATACACGCATGTATTGATTTAATAATGGCCAATGACCATAAAGTGTCCAAAGTATAACAGTTCAAACCACTATTATTGTAGTATTGTGGTCGGAGGGCAGGTTAAGACAGGAACTGTCAACAATTTCAGTTGGTTGTTAATTTAATCAGATGGATGTTTAACAACCATTGGCAACAGTGAATTGGTACAGAAAACAATTACCTTGTAGCTCCCATAAAAACCTATTGGCCGACCTACATAACAAGCTCACTAAAATCCTTTAACACAAAAATACTGATGTCAAACATATGTCGATGGACTGAAACACCACTAAAGTGAGTGTTTATGGACTGTGAGTGGGCTGGTCCTGGCATGAGCCGCCTCTGTGAGAGTAGGTCTGAGGGGCCGAAGGGTCATGGGATAGTCTGGTTTGTGGGCCAAACTCAGAGCCTCAGGACTCTCACTCTTGACCCCGAAGACATGTTCACAAAGCAGTGTGCCATTCCTCAGAACGCCCCACTCGCCTCAGAGAATACCTCTGATACTGAACAATCCAAACAACTCGGTCAGCACTGGTCAATGTGTTAGACAAAGACGGTCAGTGTAAATGGTAGTTTTATCTAAAAGTGAAAGCCTTCCCCCACCACACTAGACAACTTTGGTTAGCAGCATATTTGTAGGGTTTTCTCATGGCCTTTGGCCAAGATACACTGGGTAAGAAATGACTGAGCATTTTGCAATGTTTCTTTCACAACTAATGTCACATTCTCCTTAAAAAGATAACTTTACAACCTGCCACACTAGCTAAAGGAAAACCTGACAGACTTGAACAACTACTTTTTGCGTTTCTACAGACATACAAAAGATATTCACACGAGGACAGTGCGGTTAGGTCTATTGTATAGTTTTGATAGTGACAGTAAATAGAATAGGGTTGGATTTTCAAAAGGATAATCTCTTACAATGATTTCATACTCTTGGATTTAATTTAGCCTAGTCATTAAACATATATAACTGCAGATGCTTCATTACAAATAATAACAGTAGTAACACAAGTAAGTAGTAACACACAGCCTCCTAAACCCGTGTGCACCACATGGCTCTCATCTGATGCAAGAGCTACTCACTATTGACAGCCTTTCCCTCTGCTCCTCCACACACGCAGACACGCATGCACTTCTATTACTCACCGGCTTCAGCCTCTGAGAAAACAATAGTAAAAATGTCCACAAAAAATCTTCAAACTCAAACTAACAGGATAATCCGACTTCTGTCCAATGTTTACATACACAATTTATAGAGCCTTGTGCTCAGTGTCCAGCGCTCCGAGACAAGAGACAGATTAGTCACCAGGAGAAAGTAAACGGGAAGTGGGAACACCTACAGTTAACCCTTTGTTACACTCATTCAGGTAGAGTGGCTCCAGGGAACAAACTCAAAAGATCATTCCCACAGATGTCTACAACATGGACTTTCTACATATAAATATAAAAAGAGATGTATATATTAAGTGTATTTCTATATGTATGTATTTAAAATGTTCTATTGTTTGGGTTCAGATCTTTCCAGACATCTCAAGCCATAATGCTTATTGTTTATTTGACATAATGTAAATATGGTCAATAAACCAGAATATAAAACATCTGATAGCTGATTTAAAAAATCAGTTTCAACATGTGTGGATTTTCCTTATATTTTTTTACAAAACCCCCACAAAATCAATTCAGGAACAATGGCTACTGAACATTATTATAGAAACAATGTGTATAATATATAATTACAGCCTAATATTACGGGCAGCAGTGAACATTGGTTTGTTGTGGTGGGTTTAGTTTCAGTGTGTGTTGGTTTGTTATGGTGGGTTTATTTTCAGTGTGTGTTGGTTTGTTATGGTGGGTTTATTTTCAGTGCGTGGTGGACATGCCGACAGGTTGTATCCTGTTGGAAGTTAGAGTGATGCTAATTAGCTTAGGAGATAAGTGCTGTTTTAAGATTACCCACATGTGATCGTACTTACAGGTGGAAACATGATGACACGTTGGCATAAGCTTGACCCCAAATTAACATTAGGACCAGCACGAAACGGAGGAAATGGACAACTCATGCAACAAGATCAGAACAGAAAGATCCCACACATAATCCTCAATGCTCTTCAGAGTGGTCATTGGACTTCATCTGAGAATGATTTTATAGTGATTTTATAGACAGCGTAAAGGAATAGCAAGAATTTTAAAAGGATAACTGTATAAATTCACCCATAATAACCTCAAAAGTATTAATTGGAAAGGACATCTATACAGACTTGCTCCTGTATACACTGAATGACTAAATTGTTCACTTACATAACATTTTATATTGTAAAGTAAACACAATGTTACTTTTTAATTGCCTTTAATCCGTATGTAACTGTTTTATGGTAAACGGGTTCCTCTTGAAAATGTGCCATTAAGAACCCGACCTGCATTCATGACTCAGCTTCCTGTTATATTCCACATTTTGAGGACTATTCCCCATTCAAAAAATATTATACTATTATTGTAACAGGCTTAATTTCATCTTTCTGAAGCTTAGGAATAAAGTAATCATTAAAAACATTAAACATTAAAAAAATTGAAAATATTATCTTAAAGGTGCACAATGTAACTTTTCTGCTGAGGGCTATACCACCTGCTTGTTTCTTATTTTGCCTGGAATGTTCCACAGTATGGAATTGCACTTATTTTGTATTTATTCATTTATAGACGTTTTAATGGCAAAAAAAAACCCCAACAACTGTAAAACATGAATTCTTGCTATGAGTGGTGAGTTGCTTCTCTACAGATCGGATCTATAACTTGGCTTGATGCTTGTCTCCATGGAGATAGATACATTTAATGCCCTACTGCGGAAGATTCCAGACAAAGCATTATGGAGACAAGCGGGTGACGGACCCTCCACTAAGTTGCATTTCTTTAGTTAAACATCCAGTATGTACCTATACATTCAAAACATTTTATGTCACACATCATAGACTCTAGATTTTATTTATAATGTTTACCTACGTGACATAAAATGTATAATATTTTCTACTAGCCCAAGTCATAACTTTTTAATTGATCAGGGTTGAGGTGAATTTAGTTGGTCTGTATTTAAGTTAAGAGGTAACTAAAGCTACCTGCTTTAGAGGCAACAAAGCGATTATTATTAGGATAGTTCCACCTGCTTTATTAGCCTTAATAAAGCATAAAGAAAGACTTAATCTCCAATTTAAAAAACAGTTTAATAAGAATCATTAAGGGGTTAGTTAATTAATTATGGGTTTAGAAATTATGCTAATGATTAAGTAGTTACTAAACCTGAATCCTTCTTAATAAACTATTTTATCATGCTTTTTTAAGGCTGACAATGTAGTTATTATTAAGTGCAACCTTATTATCTAATAAAAATAAGAAATGTAGCTTTCAATCTTAACATTGTAAACATAAACAAGACAGACCTTTAATCAATTTATCCAGAAAATAAGTTCAATTTAAAGTCGCCTCTTTGTGACAGACGATTGGCTTGAGAACTCTCAGCATCTCGATTTGATTACAATTTGATTAAATGCACAGCCCAAGTTCACATCTGACTATAATTTGCTGAATCCTCGTGTCGCTCTGAATCTGTTTGAGGACAGAACTGCATTAAAACAGATAACAATGTCTCCAGATAGGAACACATAATTACCACCGTTTGATAGAATAACCCTCTTGTCATTTCTTCCATTTACAATGACAAGACAAGAACTTTGGGTTTCTAATGAACCCAAAGTTCTTGAGAAACACCCAGCAGGTTGTTAAGAATGAACAATCTCTTCACTTCAACTAAAGGTCATAATCGTCATCAGGGACTACTTTTCAGTTGGCTGATAAAATTCAACGGCTACAAGACCAGAAACTCCCTCATTTGTCTTATCTCAACTTGACACATCCTTTCACTAAGAAAGCAAATCTTTTTGTGAAACTGTCTTCGAGTGGAAAGCACCAAGGTCAGTGTAATGCCATGTTAAATACAAACTGTTCACCAAAATCAATCATGTCCCAGCCTGATTCATAAAGAAAATTGCTTCTAATGTGTTACATGTTCGTTGTGATATGCATATTCTTGGTATTTTTAGTCATAGCTAGTACAATGAGTGATTCAAGTGCAATAGACCTACAGGACAAGGCTGTAATAATAAAGAGCTTGGATCACTTTCTTAAACGTGTAATTTCAAAAGCTTGAACTCATTTTATGTTACTTTAAAGTCAACATGCAGCACTTAATTTTCTTCACCATGTCACCACGTGTATAAATAGGAAACTGTCATTCTACTCATTCAGCACGTGCCGCCCATAGACCGGCTTCTCACAATAGCTTCTTACCTCAGGGTACACTATGTCAGCAGGACGGCTCTGAAGTAGACAGGAGTTATGGGGTGAAGTTAAAACTGGCGGCCTGGGTTCTAACTGAGCTTTTTTTGCCCCGGAGTTGTGCTCTTCTCTGCAGCTGTAAGAGAAGAGGAAAAACGGGGAGGAGAGGAACTAGTAATTCACCCTGGAGAGACTCAGACAAACACGGGAAGGACAGTTTAGCAAGTTTTATTACATTGTTATTTGGCGCTCAGACCCCGGCGGAAGACATTGCGATTATGGGCGCTCCATAATAGAATAATGACTTAGATGTCTCCCCCCGGGGCCTGGAGACTGGTGGTGGTAGATGTGGGGAGAAGGTAGAGAGGATGAATAGAATGAAGTAAAGGATACAGGGGAGGAGAAGGGGAGGCGGTGGGGTTGCAGTACGGTCTGAAGCGCCGAGCTGAACTGCACGGGGGTTTAAATGGGGCAGGCTGTGCGCTGATTGGGAGCAGAGGAGGTGCGCCGAGCCGAGGGGAGTCGCCGCTTGAGTACGTTGATTTAGGCCGGTGAGCAGGTGAGCCCTGTTGTAGCAGTGGACGAGTTAGGTCTTCCAGGCTGAATTTACGCAGGCTTCATTTCACCCTGGAGAGACTCAGACAAACACGGGAAGGACAGTTTAGCAAGTTTTATTACATTGTTATTTGGCGCTCAGACCCCGGCGGAAGACATTGCGATTATGGGCGCTCCATAATAGAATGACTTAGATGTCTCCCCCAAAAACCCGGGGTCTGTGCCGCCGAGTGCCCTGATCATTAACTGATGCTCGAAACAGGAACATTAGGGCAGCAGATGCATAGCTACAAAAAGAAACGGCGGGGACGCTAGCAGCCGTGATAACCCGGAAGGGTGGGTACTGAATTAATTAGAACGAGGGAAGCTAGAAGCTTACCTGGGAGTGGCAAAATGTTGGGTAGAGATGAACGAAGGTTGTGAGACGTGGGTCACGGCTGCGCAGTGACCGCAGGGAAGACTGAGACGTGGGGCTCTGACGGGAGCAGGGAAGCGCAGGGGCAGACTGCGAGAACGTGGGCCAAGGACGGGAGCAGGGAAGCGCGGGGGCAGACTGCGAGAACGTGGGCCAAGGACGGGAGCAGGGAAGCGCGGGGGCAGACTGCGAGAACGTGGGCCAAGGACGGGAGCAGGGAAGCGCAGGGGCAGACTGCGAGAACGTGGGCCAAGGACGGGAGCAGGGAAGCGCAGGGGCAGACTGCGAGAACGTGGGCCAAGGACGGGAGCAGGGAAGCGCAGGGGCAGACTGCGAGAACGTGGGCCAAGGACGGGAGCAGGGAAGCGCAGGGGCAGACTGCGAGAACGTGGGCCAAGGACAGGAGCAGGGAAGCGCAGGGGCAGACTGCGAGAACGTGGCCATGGACGGGAGCAGGGTAGCAGAGGCTGACTGTGAGCGTGAGTCACAGGCGGGAGCAGGGTAGCAGAGGCTGACTGTGAGCGTGAGTCACAGGCGGGAGCAGGGTAGCAGAGGCTGACTGTGAGCGTGAGTCACAGGCGGGAGCAGGGTAGCAGAGGCTGACTGTGAGCGTGAGTCACAGGCGGGAGCAGGGTAGCAGAGGCTGACTGAGCGTGAGTCACAGGCGGGAGCAGGGTAGCAGAGGCTGACTGAGCGTGAGTCACAGGCGGGAGCAGGGTAGCAGAGGCTGACTGAGCGTGAGTCACAGGCGGGAGCAGGGTAGCAGAAGCTGACTGAGCGTGAGTCACAGGCGGGAGCAGGGTAGCAGAGGCCGACTGTGAGCGTGAGTCACAGGCGGGAGCAGGGTAGCAGAGGCTGACTGTGAGCGTGAGTCACAGGCGGGAGCAGGGTAGCAGAGGCTGACTGTGAGCGTGAGTCACAGGCGGGAGCAGGGTAGCAGAGGCGGAGCAGGAGAGGCAGAATGTGTATGAAGCAAGCATGGTCTGGGAGACGAGGGGACAGGTAATGGGAAAATCTATACCTACCACCAGTATTTGTTAAGACGATACTTACTAGGGGTGAAGGGAACGTTGGGCTGCCAAAATTGCAGGCAGGTCGGGACGAACATACGAGGCATAGGCAGAAGAGGACCAACGCCCAAGTTGTTGGAGGGCTGCAGAGGATATGCCCTGAGTGGCCGCGGATGTGGCGGCTCCTATTCTGAACGAATGCCCGGAGTAGAGACGAGGGGGCAGATTGCATAGGGACAGTGTTGCCCTAAGATGTTTCTGAAACCAAGGTGCCGTCATGGGCTGGCCTTCTGAAGTGAGGAACAACGGGAATTGAGACGGGCCGTAGTTTGACCTGATGATTGCAAATTTGACCATGGCTCGAAAAGGACAGAATGAACCGCGTGTGCGTGCTATGATGATGTTGCAGGGGCCTTTACCTTTTGATTTTTTTGAGGCTTATATTTTATAATGGTCTGGATAGAAACTGAGATCTGAGAAGGCTAGATCTGCTGAGGGATCAAAACGGGAGGAGCGAGAAGTGAATTCCCCTATTCTTAGGAACCCGTAAAAAGCCAGAAAAAAGGCACTGCGGAGGAGAACCCTAGTGTAGGATGTAAAGGGGCTAGAGGATAACGCGGTGAGTATTTGATGCAGGATGGGAAGTGTGATAGGGCGGCGCTTATCGGGTAGAGCAGGTGAGTGTTTAGCGAAACCTTTGAGAAGTAATTTAATGGTGGGGTCTGAAAACAAGCTTTGAGCAGAAAGATTATGGCGTTTAGAATTGAAGTTAATGCCAGCTAGTAGTGTTCGAATGTAAGGTAGTTTGAGCCGGCGATGGTCAAAACAGAAAGTTAAGAAAGCGACTACTGCATGGAGCTGGACGGGGCGTGAAGGCACGTGGTGAGCAGCACAAAATTGAGAATATGAGCGCCAAGCATGTCTATACGCTTTGATAGTGGACTGGGCCAGCCCTGATGAGATGTAATAATTGGCGGTGTCCAGAAGTGGTTGCAGATGAAAACTGGCTACTCCAGAGCCAGTTCGTCGAGAGGGGGAACGGACGTAGGCAGGGGTTCTGCGGCGGGGCAGAGGCGGTGAAAGACCTGGAGTTTGAAACGAGATAGAGCATCTGCGATTAAATTAGAATGCCCAGGGATGTGTTGGGCTGTGAGGATGAAGTTATTGTTTACGGCAGACCAGGTGATGCGGCGCATGAACGGCATTAAAGATTTGGAGGCGGAACGGCCTTTATTTATGACTTCTACGACTGCCAGGTTATCACAACGCGCCGCTATTCGTTTTCTGCTCCAGTGATGACCCCAAATATGACAAGCTGCGGCGATTGGGACAATTTCGCACAGAGCCGAAGAATCGGAGACTGGGAATGAGAGGGGCCATTTCTCTGCAAACCAGCTACCTTGGTAGTACCCCCCAAAACCGGAGGAGGCAGCGGCATCTGTATAGAAATGCAGGGAGTCGGAGGAATGAATTATGTCATCGTAAAAGAAAGAAAATACCATTCCAATCGTGGAGAAGGCGGGCCCAGAAGGCAAGGTCGGACCGGCACCCTTCGTCGAACGAGACCAAGTCGAGAAGGGAGGGGACGGAGCTTGCCAGGTCTAGTAGCCTGGAGATGAAGGAACGGCCCTGAGGAATGATCCTCATGGCAAAGTTGAGGTGGCCCAGGAGGGACAGAAGTTGGCGTTTAGAGATGGCTGTAGCGGAGACAGATGACTGCGTGATGTCACGGATGCGGGCGAGCTTGTCTGGGGGGAGAGACGCGACCATGGCCACGGAGTCTAAACTTATGCCCAAGAACTCTAGAGACTTTACGGGGCCGACTGTCTTTGCGTCGGAAAGCGGCACGCCTAGACGAAGAAAAAGCTGCTTGAGCTGTGGCAGGGAACCTCCGGGCACGGCTGAGGGGGGATCTATGAGGAGAAAATCATCCAGCAGGTGGAGCACGGAGGGGAGGGCAACATTGTTCAACAAGATCCAGCACAACGCCTCGGAAACCATGTTAAACAAGCAAGGGCTGCTCCTGCAGCCGAACGTGAGACGCACCGCAAAATAAAACTTTGATGCCCATCTAACCCCGAAAAGATGCCATTGAGAAGGATGAATTGGAACAATCTTGAAAGCGTCTGTGATATCTGCCTTGGCAAGCCAAGCACCGCGGCCTGCTCGTTTGATGAGCGAAATAGCGTGATCGACTGTGGCGTAATGGAGGGAGAACGGGAGTGGCGGAATGAGACTGTTTTATGCTGGGAACGGGGCCCGAATGCGGCGATGAGTGGTCGAGGATTAAGCGCTTTTTCCCAGAATATTTACGAGTGGCTATACCGAGCGGGCTTGTGCGGAAAACTGAAAAAGGAGGAGAGTTGAAAGGGCCTATCATGTACCCTTTTCAACCTCTCTATGTAGTAACTGAGACACTAATCCTGGCTCGCGCAAAGCCGACTGAAGGTTATGAGAAACGTGCACGACAGTGGGCAGGGGAGGGACCCCAACAAAAAAAACCCTGAGAAAGGCCCGTAAGTAAAAAATCAACGAAAGTTCGGTCAGGGTGAAGGCGCAGTTCGGCAGCCAACTCAGAAACAATGATGGGTGTGGACAAGTTATAGTTAATTAATTTTTTGTAACCACGACGAGCCGCCCTGCCTTGGAACGAGCGGCGAGGGCACACGGATTTCGGGTGCGCATCTTTGCATTGACTACAGATGTGGAGAAAATGGCAGTTAGACAGTGTGCACACGCTCTCATTGAAATTATTACAGATTGGAACATTATTGAATACCTCGATCTTCCTACCCCTACGGTCCATGGGTGGCATGCTTGGCAGCAATGATGGGGGAGCGGGACGTTGCGCGGCGGCAGCGAAAGTCATGGACGGGCATAGCGCGCGGGTGTGCCCGGCGGAACCACACGTTGAGCACAGCATGGCCTGGGTAATCATGATTAAGATGTCCGTGTCCAGGATGGACCAATCGAGCCTCATATTAGATTGGCTGAGGATGGCTGCGCACTTGGACGCAAACGCTTTGTGGTACTGGTAGAAAACGCTGCGCCCGTATTTCATATTGAGATCTCCTATTAGTGCCAAGTAATTGTCGAGCTCGGCTCTACGCTCCGGGAAAACTGAACAAATGACGTCCCTGTAAGCGCTGAAAGCTACCAAGAACTCCCCGAGTGAAAGCTCTTTAGAAAGGCGGGGATCCGCGGATTTAAACACCGCTGTGAAGTCTCCTGAGGATGCTACGTGCCTGTCCGTCTCGGGGGACGGGAGGATGAGGGACACGAGATTAACATAACTGCCCTGCAGGATCTTAGCTCGGAGACGCGGAGAAATATTAGCGTGCATAGGAATGTACGGCCTACCTATAGGAGGTCCGGGGCGGGCGGTTTCGAGTGAAAAGAAAGAGGAGGGACCGGGCCGTGGATCCGTGCCGGGGAGAGCCGCCGTCGGTGGAGCTGCGACTGGAACAGCCCCCTGGAGCCGAGAATTGAGTGTTGTTACGGCGTAATGAAGGGCCTGGACGGTGGAGAGGAGCGTGTCGTTCATCTGCTGGGTGTTGCTCGCTGAAGGAGCCGCGGCAGGAACCGGCGTCGTAATCTGTTGAAAAGAAACGTTTGAAGTAGCGGGAAGAGCCGCGGCGCTGGAAGAGGCCGCCCGCTCAGATGCGAAAGGGGAAAATCGGTGGCTTCGGCGGCGCTTAGCGGGAGGAGGAGATGATTTCCGGGTTCTTTTGCCGCTGGGGCGCCCGGCTGGGGGAGAATATGTCCGAGGCGGAGGCGAAAACTCCTCGTCGTGGAGGTACGCGGCCAGCCGGTCCAGCTGGGAGGGGTCCAGGCACGGCCTGGAAAAACCCCCGTAGACCCGGGCGCAGGATGAGCATCGGTTTTTGCGGCGAGGCGGGCGCTCTTCCTTGCCGGAGCCTCGATATGGATCCCGGAGCCCGCATCGAAAAGGAGCGGGGAGCCGGGAAGATCGTCGGAGTCGTTACTTGACATTTTGTGCTTCCTTGTACAACTCGAGTTGCAGTACGGTCTGAAGCGCCGAGCTGAACTGCACGGGGGTTTAAATGGGGCAGGCTGTGCGCTGATTGGGAGCAGAGGAGGTGCGCCGAGCCGAGGGGAGTCGCCGCTTGAGTACGTTGATTTAGGCCGGTGAGCAGGTGAGCCCTGTTGTAGCAGTGGACGAGTTAGGTCTTCCAGGCTGAATTTACGCAGGCTTCATTTGCCCGCGTAACTAAATTTCCTGCCATGTCACAAGTCACGTCCCTCCCTTTCCCTTCCCCGGCTGCATGTCAAACGTTATAATACAAGGGTCTTTTTACAGAATAAGAGCAACTCTTGTCGTGTTAACCACAGAATGAAAATAAATCTATCCATAAACACAAAAATTGGAACCATCAATAAAACCGTAAAAACTGAAGAATTATTTCTGTTACTACTGTTGCCATCTAGTGGAAGATCAATTAAACTTACAGGAGTATTAAATGTTTCAAACAGACAAAACTGGACTCTGTATATATTATAAAACTACTCTTTTATTATCTAGAGAACTATAAAACAATAGGATTGACAGCATGTCTTTGGTAAAAACAACAGTACATGGCCCCTGCATCATTTCCCCTTTTCAACCCACGCAAAGAAGTTACAGCGCGCCTCAGGGTTGGATGCATGCCCCTGAGGACGGGCACACACAAAGAACTGCTTGCCAACGTTTGGCCCCTCCTTTTTCACAGTGCGGAGCACACAAGGCTCCCCATGGACCTTACAGCACGGAGCAGGAGGAGGGCCCTTGAGCACCGCCTTCCAAAACACTGAGCCTTTCTTGGAATCAGAGGCGAGTGTAAGAGACTGTGAGGTTGAACTGTCCACATTAATACTCTTTCTGTCCCCCTTTGACTCACTGCTGGGACACACTTCTGCAGTATCTGTGACCTTGGGATTGACCGAGGGGTTCGGAGTTGAGTTGACCTCGTCCTGATGAAGATTAATTTCACATTGCTTATCAGCTGATTCATTAGAAGAAACAACATTTACAGTCTTGGTTTTAAAAAACTTGAGTAGATTTCCTTGAGGCTTTGTAGTCTTTGTCTTTTTTCCTTTTGGAAGAACAGAGTCTGCAGGCCTCTTTTCACCTCTTCCAGAGGGGTTTAAATTCTCTCTCCTCTCCTGCTCTTCTTGAGACCCAGGTAACGCCCCCCTAGGATTGGACTGAGCTATTTTCTGATCCATCTTCACCAAAAACCGAGAGAGTTTCTGCTGCTTTCCAGCAAACTCTGGCAGGTACTGTGTGCAAAAAGCAGGCGGTTTGAGACTGGGAATGAGGGAGCCGCTCAGTTGTCCCCACACTGGACAGTGATCAGACCCGTCCACTTCAGGCATAATATCTGCTGCCACAAACTGCTCTTTTGCAAGCTGACAATCAGCAAATATATAGTCAATACGCGTGCCATAGTTAGTCTGCCGTGCACCCGTAATAGTGGACCAACATGTGAACGCATTGGGGCGTGTTGGGTGAAAAAAACGAAACATATCCACAAACTTTCCTCCCCCAGAGTGGTTCAAGGGGGCCTCATGTTCCTCAGCCATAATCTCTTCATTTCTTTCTTGATCATCTTGGTCAATGTGTAGAAATCCATTAAGCCACTTCCTCCCAGGGTTTTCTTCAAAATCATCCTAAATAACATTAACTCATTAGCTAAAGCACACACAAAACATTAAATGAATCACTTTAATTAAACTAATTGCAATAGTACAAGGTAAGAGTGTACTTACGATCTCACTGGGGTCGCAATGATCTATTCGTCTGTGAGATGTATTTACATCACCCAAAACAATAACATGGCTGTAAAAAGATGAGGTAAAAGGTATTTTAATTACCATATTTTATGTGGCATATTTAATCCACAGTGACTGTAAAACGTCACCTTCCACTTTTCAGAATGGCTTCAGCTCTGGATTGAAGCAATTTGTAGAACTGCAGCTTAAACTGTTTCCTTTCTGGCTTTTCAGGATCCGCTCTTGGACAGTACACATTTATTACACAGACGAGTTGTGTTTGACCATGAAACCTGATAAAAAAAAAACCATAATATTATCATTCATGTTGACTTAGAATGGCATTTTGTTGCATGAGACCATTATCTGACTATTTAGTGCAATGCATAGAAAAGTACAAGGATGCAACAGTAAGATTGAGGATATATAAACACATACAGAATAGGTAATAGGCCTGTATGTTGAAGTAACAGCCAAATTAAAGCACCACTTTATAAACTGTGAGAGAAGAATAGATATTACACCACAGTTTGATTTGGTTCACATGGCACAAGATTCTTTCTGTCAATTTGTCTCAGCTTTATAATCGAAACTGATTATTTGTTCAGAACAGAATTGATGCATAAGCACAGTCTTTGAAAGCACTTGTTGGAAAGCCTTACGTGATTTTGTGCTGTGTAATGACTGCACGTCCTTCATTGTCTAAAAGTTGGAGCTCTTCATTGGAAAACTCTGTCTGATCACCGTAACATCCGACGGCTCCATCGTGGCTCGTCAAAAGGCCTGTGAGACCCTCCTCAGCTGCAAATGGAGTTGCTTGGTCTTTACAGTAAGTGGCGACCCCTGTACCAAAACGAGATACCCTTTAATGCCATGTCACAAGTGTTTAAATTACAGAATGGAGACGACTTGAGGCTAAATGTATTAGACCATAATAGATTTTCAATAATTAACTGGCAATAAATCTATAATATATTACTGATATATTTCCTGGGAAGATGTGTCAGATAGTTTGCTTTTCTTCAACAAGGCATGGAAAATATTCTATAGTCTCAAAACAATTTTTAAGGTTTATAAAAAGTATAATTTGTGCCAAAATACGTAATACATCTGTAGATAAAATTAAAAAAGCAATTGACATAACTAATGTACTTACATTTCTGTAAGTATTTGTGTCGGAAAATAAAAATTGTAAAAATAAAATACAATTGTAAAAAGGCCTTAACCCATCTTTGATATCACTTAGTAACATTTGTGTGAGGTTATTATTTGCCAAATCACGATTTTCCATATATGTGATATTATGTGATTAATTCAAATATTCTCTATTGAAATTGCAGTATGTTCCACTTCACGTTTGCCCCACCATTAGAATGCATTTTATGTTTACAAAAAACATGTGGAGATTGCAGCTGACTGCAGCTTTGTACCTGAATAACCACTTCGTCCTCGACTGTAGCTGAAATAAGAGTTGTAGCCTTCAACAATTGCAGTTCTTTCGTCAAGCAAATCTCCTGAAAATAATGTATTATATATATTTATATGACGATGACATTATGGATGGCAAGTGTTTTATTTTGCACTAAAACGTGACTTACTCGTAACCTTTGTTTCCTGGATGCAAATAATTTCTGCATCCAATGAGTCCAGTGCCTTTTTAATGCCACTTCGAAATGTTCTTATACCGTTTATGTTCCATGTGACGATCTTCATCGTGTAAGCGTACAATTGTCAACAACTAAACCTTGGCGTTCCAATGGCTCTCTTATATTATGGGTGTTCCTCTCAGCCGTGAGCGCGCACCAGGAAGTAAAACGGAAGTTGTGTAAGCAAAGGCCGGATACTTTTGTAAATTATTTAAATATATTTTATTTATTGTATAATCATTGGCATTCATACATGAATGAAATAGATAGGTTTTTAATTAATGTCAAAAATGCCTTCTCTCGTGGATAGTCTTGGCTATTTAGTTATAATAAAGGCTGTGTAGATTATGGAATTATTTGCCTTAGAGCAATTGAAGCGGCCACCTTGTGATTGTAAAAGCAGAAATATTTGGTAAAAACACTACAGTGTCAGAAAATTAAGCAATTGTAAAGTTTATAGTGACATACAATGGTATGTATATGGTCCAAATAATGCAGGAATCTCTTGTTCTGTCAATACATTTTTCTCTGAAATGTGAAAATTAATCCAAAAACACTGCACAAATATATTTTATGCACACAACCCTTTAGAATTCTTCAGTTTACTTCACGCCTATTACTATAAAAGAGAAATATATTACCTAAAATTAAAAATAGTTTTGCACTATTTTTTATGGTCATAGTCACTGTTTATATTCAGTCATGTCTATTTTATTCTAACACATTATTTTATTGTAGAAAAAGCATGTAATGGTTTGCTGAAACTCTGGAAATGCCGAGGCATTCTGAGGCTAATCGGGTACTCAATGAGGAGGGAGCCTAAGTCAGAGTACAATAGGCCCATCCCAGTCAGTTTCAATGGACCATTATCAGGAGGTCCCGCCCTATAGGCAGAGCTGTCACAGAGTAGGATATAAAGCTGAGTTCTCAGACTTTTTTCACAGATTGAGAATGACTCTTGGATGAGAGTCGAAACGTTTTGTTTTTCTAAAATAGAGTCCAGATGACTACAACTGAATCTTTTTCGACAATGGAACACTCCTGGACGAATGAGGGATTACACCGACATTTTCTTTTATGTATTCCTTTAGTCTTCGAGTCATAGTTTAGCTGTATATTTACTATTATCATGCATTGTTCTATATTGCATCACTTTGCTGAAGCAAATTCCTCGTTTGTGAATTTTGTTCACTTATAAAGCAATACTTAAAAAAATATATATTCTTTTTCTTTTCGTTTTCATATTAGTACTGTAGAACATGGGCATTACACAAGGCACAAAACATTACAATAATCAAAGAAATAATTAAGAAAAAATAGTTACTGGGTGCAATTTTGTAGTCAAAACATGGCTGCTAGAACTGGATATCCGTTATCATAGGTTACCATAGCCATAGGCCCTCTAGTGTTCTGTTCACCTCACACGTTGGACAATTGCAGTTCGTCCTTCGTGCGCCAGAGTGCGTCACAGTGCTCTTGTCACGTTTTCGGCGCGATTTTGACACTCGGCCTCACCTCCCGAGCTGAGCTGGGGAGCAGAACCGCACACGGGAGGAGGAAGGGTAAAGGACGACAGTTAAGGCTGAACCAGGCGTCTGTCCCGTCCGCACCGGGCGCGACAAGCCATCGCACCTCCTCCTGTCAGTCCCCGAAGGAGGAAAGGGGCGAGCGCATTCAAGACTCTGGAGCAGTGACTTTGCCTACAACTAATGGGTAAGCTCTATCCTTCTCTTGGCCGATGGTGCTTTTTCTGTCTAAGTAGCTTCAGCAACGGCAATTGGCGTTTCAGGATGAGAATATTATGGTGAGGATGGCTTCGGATGATACGGTAGGTAGAGAGCAGCATGGTAAATTAGCTAACCACAAAGACCAGAAGCTAACTGTGCTAAGCTAACATCCTTTACCACGAATTGACGTAGCAATCAACCTAAATGCTATTAGTCACGCAAATTAGCCCATTTCTCTATCAGATGGTGTTTTGATTGGCTTTATTTTACCTATCAATGTGAAAATGTTTACTATTTAGCTGTGTGTTCATGAAGGCGTGGGATTTGTTAAGACTTAGAGGTGCCATTGACTGAAAAGTGTGATTTGAACTTGCTGTTTTGGGTTTGTATGGAGAAGATGCTGTGTAATATACCATTTGCAACCTGACCCGGCTTGTATTTCCACCTTGGGACTGTGATGGGGGTTTGGGGGTATAAGTGAGCTCGCTGCCCCACCCATACACTGATAATCAATTATACATGATGACCCTTCTGCTGTTTCCTTGACCACTTTTTTATTACTTAATCTTTAATGTGCTACAATGGTTTACAGTGGGCTAGATTGTTATTCATCTTAACCTTACTTTACTATAGTACGGTTAAGTAACGTGAAGTAATGAACATGGTTGTTAAAAGTGTCAAAAATGAGTTATAGTCGATGTCTGCAATGATTATTCAGAATGACTAGTCAACTATTAAAATAAACATAGCTGTATTTTATAATCATTATCTGGACTTTACACACTCTAAAAAAAAATGCCAAAACAGTGGTATTTTTAAATCAGAATGTCCAAACAGAATAATTGATTCTGATTTTAAACAATTGTAGACTTGATTCATAAATATTCCAGAAGCCTCCAGTCAACATATTTCAACCTTTTTCATTTAGGTAAGAATATAGAAAAAAAAATGTACAATAGAAATTATTGACTTGTCTTCTAATTTAAAAAAAGAATTGCTGACCAGCCAACTACTAAAATAATTGTTGCAGCCCTAATGATCAATACTCGTATTGAAACTACGCTAGTCACTATTTCTAGCACCTATCAATAATCAACAACAATAACGTTTCTGAATAGTTTTGGAATGAACTTTTAACAGAACTAATATACACTAATGCATAGTAACGTTAATGAAATTATTATTTTGTGTCGAAAATGACCTTCTATTGTCAAAAAAAAAAAAGGTTTTCATTATTACTGTGGTATAAGCATTTGTATACTTGATACAAATGTTTATACCACAGTAATAATGAAAACCTTGAGCCTATTCCTTGGTATCAAAATCGAGGTTGACATTGTAAAAACACTAATAATGACATTTGCATGTTTTCTGACCATGTAAATGTCACTTACATCTTTTTGCAGTGAAGTGATGTCAGCGCAGTGAAGCCGGTGACAGGCCGGACAGAGCCATGCTGGAGGCCGAATCAGACCCCGCTGCTTCTGCTGTGCCTGGGGACGGGGAGATAGAGATGGGGAGCAGCGGAGACCTCAAATCGCAAGTGCTGAGGCTGACGCTGGAGCTTCAGGAGGCCACAGAGGAGAAACTGCAGGCTGCGCGCTATGGCCTGGTGGTCCTAGAGGAAAGCTCTGCCCTGAAGCTAAAGCACAGGCAGCTTGAAGAAGAACATGAAACCCTCAAAGTCGAGCTCCAACAGCTAAGAGAGGTGAGCAGGTTACGTTAATTATTGACTGAGGTTTTGCTTCTGAAGGTCTGTTCTGCTTGTACTAAGAAGTTCAATTCATTTGTTTCAGAAAATAATGCAAATGTTTGTAATGAAAGTACTGTTATTTACATTTGTTCAAATGTATAATTTAAACTGGAGTTTCTGAATTCTGGACCAACTGTAAGTGTGAAAGTATGCAGTGGCTAATGCCAGACAAAGTTGCATTACAGTCTTATCAGGACGAAATAAAAGCATGCGTGACTTTAAAAGATAAAAGCCTCAAATGATATGAGCCAGATTTGACAACGGCATTTTCTTGTTTTTCAAATTTAAAATTGCTGTCAATAGTGACGCCAAGGTTGGTGACTAAGGGTTTTGCAAAATGCTTGAGGACCCAGATCCGTAAGGGGATCGATGTTCCCAAACAATAACATTTCTATTTTCTCCTCAAACGTTGTGGCCCAACCAAGCCTTGACATCACTCAAGGGTGGCGGGTCTGCAGGGGTGCATGCTGTCTAAGTGGTAGGTCATCTGCCTAAAAATGATATGATGTGGTTCAGTAAGAAGATTGTCCCTGCCTTAGATTTGGTAGGACACAATACAATGTTCAATTGTAAATATCTGCAAAGCTGTTCATGACTATAATGACATTGGTTCAGAGTTTAATCTGTTTTACATAATCTCCATAAACCCAATTTCTTGGCAGTTCACATAACTCGGCTTTGGGTTATAACAGTGAGGAATGACCCCATCTGTTGGAAATTATATAACGTGATGTTTATTTAGGTGTGAACGTAACATGTTCATTTAGTTCATCATTTCTAAGTCAATAAACACATGAGTGGGATTTATTTATACTTTTAGTTTAACAGAAATTTATACATAACAGTTTTTGTTTCCTTATTTTGATGTTTGATGAACGTATAACTATTTTTACTCTGTTTGAAGGCGTTTGCAGATTCTGTGAGCAGCCAAAAGCGTGCAGCTGCCGATGGAGAGTGCCGTGAGGAAAGCTTACTGCAGGAAACTGCCTCCAAGGAGGCTGCCATGGCAACTCGCATGGAGGAGATTCAAGCAGAGTTAAAACAGACACGACTGGCTCTGAGTAACGCTCACGCTGAAATTGATAGACTTGCCGTCTTGTCCACTCAGTTAAAAAAGGTGTGCTCTCTGATCAATATCTGGATTTGTTTTCACTTGTGTACAGCTGTAACGATGTACTGCGTCCTTAGGAGTGTGAATGTTTGGAAGCAGAGAAAGGGCATCTGAGAGACGAGATGAAGGAGTTTAAAGTTCGTGAATTACGGCAATTGCAGGACAACGGTGAATTAGAAGAAGAAAACACATCTCTGCAAAAACAGGTTTCTGTGCTTAAGGAAAACCAGGTCAGTCCAGTTTCTGAGGATATGCACATAATATTCTCTTCTAAATGATTAAACTATTTAAAACATTCTTGCCACCAGTCTTCAAACCAGAAACCATGAAACACTATTTCCTTTGACCATTGTAGGTTGAGTTTGAGTCCATAAAGCTGGAGCTGACGCAGAAGAATGAGGAGCAGGACGATCTGCGGGCGCAGCTGGACGAGGCGGCGCGGCTGAAGGAGATCGCGGAGCGGCAGCTGGACGAGGCCCTGGAGGCTCTGAGTGAGGAGCGGGAGCAGAAGAACAGTCTGCGCAGGGAGCTCTCTGCCCTGACCCTCAACCCCTTTGAGTCCAACCTGGAGCTTCATCTGGACCACCTGGATGACAGTCAGGAGGAGGGTCACGGCAGAGAGAACGAGGGAGAGGAGCAGGACTCTGCCTTTTTCAACAGTCCTGGCTCTGCTCCCGATTCTGCTCACCCTCCTCACTCCGGGGGCTCCAAAACTAACGGCCTCATCCACCGCTCAGGGCAACGCCGAGCTCCGGCCTCTGGGCTGGTGTCAGACCTCCTGAGTGAGCTGCACTTCTCTGACAGTCAGAAACTAAAACAACAACTCTTACAGGTAGATACTCACCAATTTCTGTGATGTATTTTATGTATGTGTAATAAGGATCTCATTGTTGTATGTACAGTACAAAATAAACATAATAGAATGAATATAATTCTAAAATTGTATGTTATTTCTGTGTGTGTAGGTAGAAAGAGAGAAGTCTAGCCTGACCAGTAAAGTAGAGGAGCTGCAGATGCAGCTGGTGATGTCAAAACAATCCCTTAGTCAGCACGAGGACAAGGTGGAGGCTCTCACCCGAGAGCTGGAGGCGGTGAGACACGGAACACGTCCCTACACAGAGGGAAATAATGAATCGGAGAATGGCGAAGTATTTGACTATGAAGTAGATACCAAGAGTAAGGAGGTGCTTGAAGCGAGGATGCGAGCAGCCAGTGAAGAACTGTTAAAACTCAGAGATGAGCTGTCTCAAGCAGGAGCTCGATACAACAACCTGGAACAGAGATATAAACAGGAAAAGGAGCGCTGGAGATCTGAAGCCCAGGAGCTCGCGGACAAGATCCGGCAGTGCATTAAGTCCAGTAAACAAGATCAGGAGCGCATAACTGAGCTGGAAAAAGAGATTGGGGCCACAAGAAAAGTGGCTATTGATTCAGAAGGGCATTTGAGTGTTGCACAGGAAGAGCTGCTGGCCTTCTCTGAGGAGCTGTCCAACCTCTATCACCACATCTGTGTTTGCAACAACATAACACCCAAAAGAGTGACTCTGGACTACTACAGAGGAGGAGGGGGCAGCGGGCGCAGGCTAGCCCATCCTCAACACAGTGTCCAGAAGAAGCGCCCTGACGAAACCTTCATCTCCAAAGCGGCAGCGCTGCAGTTCATGGGCGAGGTGGACAGTTGCGGGCCCAGTGGAGACTCTTCGAGCTGCCCAGGATCCCCCACTCTGGACTTCAGGGACCCTTCAAATGTCCGCAACCTGGTGGCCGTCATACGCTGTCAAATCAAACACCTCCGGGTAAGAAAATGCACAAATACTGCACATGTATGGTATTCACATAAACTTCATCACTACTAGAGCCTGTATCACTGTGTGAAAACAGTGTGGCCTAACTAATTATCAGATCAGACTTCTCACTGAACTTCAGTCTCAAATCCTGTGCATGCTGTGGGCTTTGGTAACACGTGGGTTTGGGTTTGAATGGAGTGGATTACCAGAGTTCAAAGTTGACTTTCGACTTTTCAACACAAAAATCCTTTAAGAAAACAGCAGTAACTTGAACAATTTGAGACTTAAGAAAGCCAATGCCAATTCAAGCAGGGATCTAAATGTTAAAATGAATCTAAACTAATAAAGTAATGTTTGAACCCAGTTGAATGTGTAATTCTTTGTTGTGACCACAGGTGGCAGTGGACGTGTGTCGTCAACGCGGTGCCATGCCGTACTCTGGGCTCAGTGCCAGTGTGGAGGCCGAGCGCGACACTGAGAGCCTGATGGAAGAAGTACTGAAACTCAAGTCTCTTCTCAGCACCAAGAGAGAGCAGATCGCCACACTCCGGACTGTTCTCAAGGCTAACAAACAGGCCAGTCCCACAAGCACTGCTTTAAACCATCATTTCCACTTGACAAACATAAGACGCTCATACATTCTGTTAAAACTACTCTTTATATTTTCTCATTGCTTCTGAATATTTGCTGTTGCTTTACATTAGATCTGACACATTTTGTGCAAGGTCTGTCAGTTTAAAGCTAATCTGTACATAATCCTGCTATATAGGCTTAGCAGTATGGATACTCTCCTTTATCGTCTCTGTCTAGACGGAGTGTGTTAATTCATCCATTCTGTGTATTTGAGCTCCAGCTCCGGTGCCGATCACCTCAATTCTGCTGTAATGTTCAACTATACTGTACCTGTGGTGAAAATATATTTCCCTGGAATGGTATTTAGCCCATAGTCATTGTATAGTTTTCCTCATATTTCTTTAAAAATCTAACAAAAACATAAGATTCTGAAAAATGTAATTTATACCCCAAAAAAATGTGTTTGTGATTTTCAGACTGCAGAGCTGGCTTTGTCCAATCTTAAAACCAAGTACGAGACAGAAAAGGGCATGGTGTCAGAAACCATGGTGAAACTGCGGAATGAGCTCAAAGCTCTTAAAGAAGATGCTGCCACCTTCTCCTCGCTCAGAGTCATGTTTGCCAGTCGGTGAGTGCTGAGAAGATAAGAGAAGCTTTATTTGTCCCACGGTGGGGAAATTCCAGTTTTACAATGCACAGTTGAGGAACAGCGGGGGAATAGAAACACGCAAAAAGACAAGATACATCATTATTAAAAATACCTGCCCAGTCTGTTAAATACATTTAACTGTGGAAATGTATAAGACACAAAGCATTTATGTACAATAAGTGGCTATTTTGTAACAGTACAGCATATGAACACACTAAATAGCAGGTAACGTGATAAGTGTATAAATATGATTTACAATAAATAGGCTTAATACTTATTCTGCAGGATTTGAAGTGTGTAAATGTGGATAAACCTTAAGGTCTCTTCTTCACCTGGAGTGGCACTTGTGTTTTGGTGCCTCTTCTGGCACTACTCCTGTAATCAGATTACAATACTTAGTGTGCGTGAGGACAGTCAGGTTCACGAGAAGATTACAGCCCACATGCTTTGCCTTGTGCTGACAGAACGCCTTTGGGCCAGTCAGAGCAGTCCATGAGAGGTGCGTCATGATGAAGCACAAACCACGTGTCAACTCACTAATCACTAATCTCTTTTGAATATTCAGAGCCTGTACATTATTCTGCATGTTTTGTTTTAAGTTATTGCCCTTATTTGCACTATATTTGCTCTGGGAGAAAAAAAAGCTTATATTTAATCCTCTCTTAAGAGGATGCGAGAGGCAATGTGAATAGTGTCTGTTACAACAGCAGTACTGAGGATTAGAGAGCAGAGATCAGGCTTTCTGCTTGTTTACTATAAAAGTATGTGTTAGTGCCCTCATGTGGATGTTTGACGTTATTGCAGTCGTGTGACTGACTTTCTGCAACTCCAGTTGATGTTTCGCTCCTTTTAACCTAACCTCTGCTTGTTAATTATGTATTTTTAAACTAATGGTAATTACAAAATGCATTCAATAGAACAGTTTAGACTCCCAGTATGTTGTGTTTAACATAAATCCATAAGGTTTGCTTGTGCATGCTGCCTGCTGACTGTGTGTGCTCTAACAGGTGTGATCAGTATGTTACTCAGCTGGACGAGATGCAGAGGCAGCTGGCAGCAGCGGAGGATGAGAAGAAGACCCTTAACTCTCTGCTGCGGATGGCCATCCAACAAAAACTGGCCCTGACTCAGCGCCTGGAGGACCTGGAGGCCCCCATGTCTCCTCACAGTCTGAACAGCAGTCCACGCCGCTCCCGAACTAAAGAGCTAGCCACAAAGTCGGGCCGCGCCCCGCGGAGTCCACGAAGCAGTCCCGCACGGCCCCCGATGAGGAGCAGCCCCAGATCCAGCCCTGTGCCCGGCAGCAGTGTCCCAGCCATGGCCACGCACCACCTGCGAGCTCTGACGCGGAGCCTGCACACCAGCCCAGTAAGAACCGAGCCTCCCTCTGACCTCTCTGCTCCGGGACACAGGTCCCGCAGGGGCCGCGCACTCCCTCGAGATGCCACCTTCATTAGGAGCCACAGTGTTACTGCAGCAGGTGCCTCTCCAGAGCGTAAATCCTCAGTGAGCTCTGTCAGAAGTGAAGTCATGGTCAGAGAAGCTTATAACACAAAAAGAGGCTCCTCAAACCGCCGAGCTTCAGTTCCTACTCGCCAGGACACTTTTATCACAGCTCGTGTTGTACCTGCGTCTGAGCTAAAATCCTCTTTATTTTCCTCCTCCAGTGAAAGTCTAACCTCTTCTAAAGGTGTGGGTGTGCATGCTAATGCTAATGCTAATGCTAATGCTAACAGGTCTGAGGCATGGGGCGATGACTCTGTGCGCAGAAAGCAGCAGCTGCCTCAAAGATCCAGCTCTGTCCAGGCTGCGACGTGTTCTATCACGTCACGATTAGACGCATTGATGAGTGCAAACTTTCCAGAAACGCAGGGGTCTAATGTTTACAATTCACGGGGAAGGGGAAAGCTGAGTGGTGTGTGTAGAGAGTCCAGACACAGAGCATCAGCATCCACAAACAGAGCCACTGATGAAACACAGGCTTTTTCCAGTAAAGGCTCTGGCAGTAAAGCTTATCAAGGCGCCAGAGCCCGGAGCTCGCACTCTAAGTCCTCTCGCCGACGCTAAAACTTTAAGCACAATAACATACAATAATCATGAAATATTTGACATCCAGAACATGAACAGAACATGTAACATATTGTAATATTAATTTTGTTTACCTCTAATCATTGCCTTTGCCTCTTGTGGTGGTTGTTTTTGTACTAAATCTGTTTTTGTCTGTTTCCACCCTGTCTTTGTAGCGCTGAAACACCTTCCATTACTCCGACTCCCCACTTCTCCATAAGGACGTGTCTTCATGTTGACTCCCTGGCTCCTCCTTCCTCCCCTGACTCGAGACACACTGTTCATCCCAGATCTGATGACACATTCCCCACCATGGACTTTTTAAAGTAAAAACTCTCATTCAATCCGATCGGTTTCCTGTGTGTAACATGGGAAACCTGCATGCTGCCCGGAGTCGGATGAAGAGACAGACTTGCTGCTCATTGCTTTTGTGAAGTCACTGATTTTTCGTCTTGTCTCATTGAAGAAGTGTGTTGTGTTAAACCAGTAACAGTATTTACTCCCCTGAAGTGCAGTATGCGCCGTGCCCTCTTCGGGACGGCGACAGGAAGGACTCATGTGAACCCCTTTTGCCTTTAAAACCTGTCACGCCTGTGTTGCGCATTTTCAAGCCTTAGTCAATAGATTTGTAGTAATTACCTGCCAGCATTAGTCTTACAGCGCAATGCAGCCTCTATATGGCTTTTAAGAATCCCTACACTGTTAAACTGCTTGAACTAGATCGTTTAGCCTAACCCTTTAACTCGAGTCCAAAAAGTTGATTGAACAGATGGATAAACTTAAGATTGGTCATCAAAATGCCACCTCAGGTCAAAATGCAAATGGATAAAGTTGATTTCGTTTTCATCAACCTACTTTGAAATCTATGCAGATCCTCTTTAAGTAACAGTGCCTCACTTTTGTTCATGTCATTAGTGGTTCAAAGTTTTATTTTAATATCTGCTCATTTGTCTGTTACATCTCAATGACTTTCATCTGCTATTGTATTTCAATTAGTTGCCGTTCTATGTGCTACTAAATTGAGCGTTACTTGGCGATTTAAATGGCTGTTCAAATTGTTTAAAAGGCGCAAGACTTTGGAAATGCATAGTTTATGTTTGCTGATTCTCTGGCACTGTTTTCAAATGCATTTCATTTGTGTTGACCTGCGAGACTAATCATGATTGTTAGTCCAACTTTGCAAAATGGCTCTGAAGTATCAGTAGGTCAACATTAGATTTTATTGTTTGAAAAAAAAAAAAAACATCCATCCTGTTGATTTCTGTTTTTGTGCCTTTTTTTTTTTGTTTTTTTTTTTATTCCATTAATTTGTGTTTTTTACCCTGAACAAATGTAGGGCTAACACAGTACTTTTATCATGACTTGAGGAACAATTGTGAAGAAAGGTTTAGCACCTCAATATTGCATTTTGGGAAACAATATTTTCACCTTTTAGCTTTCTTCTCTTGTATAAATCTTGTTAAATAATTTTTAAAAAAAAGTTGTATCTGTTACTGTAATAAATGGCCAGTTGATATTTAAATTATGCACAAACACTGGATGTAAAAAATATGAATCTATTTATCAAGGAATTTGTGCTAAAACGTGAAAATGTTATGTCTTATTACACTGAAGGCTGTAAATGCATTTATAGACCTATTTATTTTCCTTGTGCAAACCTTTGTTTTATGTATCACAATTGTTACATAATTTAACTATTTATGTTTTCTGCAATAAGCGTAAATTGTTCTTCAACACATTTGATGTTCAACTTTTTACTTGTATGCACTGTCCATGCATTGAGCTGTGAATCATTCTTCAATCTGTGTCAAGAATTAAACAAAAACAATGCAACTAGCGTGTTCGTCCTTTTGATTTGCCTGTTTTTACCAAAACCTGAGACTAAAATTAAGACTAAAAGCACAATGTGTTGAGTGCCATTTGAAATTTCCTTGAATTATTTACAGAATGAACCAGAGATTTACATAGGACACAAGATCACATGAAATGTCCTTGCAAAATAATCAGCACTTGAGGGTCCCGTATTTCTGGATTGTTATATGTGTTGTAATGATGTGAGATATTACCATTCAAACTCTTGTGTTTTAAGGGATTAACATTGAAAACCATATTGTTTCATAGTAGCTGATTTTGTTCATTTCTGTCCCAACATTGCCCTACGTGTGTCCCACATCTTCTATTGGAGGTAGTTCGCCCTATCACAACAGTTGTATAATTGTATATTTATGACAAATGACTTTGTTACCAACATTTGTTACATATTGTTCACATAAAGTTTTGTAGATTTACTTGGTGTGAAGAGGAACAAACACTTTACTTAAGAGAACTGTTACTTCAATACAAATATTACTCAAGTAAGAGTAAAAGTATAGTGTCAATAAGTTACTCCAAGATGTACAATGTCTTGAAAACGTTACTCAAGTAAATATAATATTTCTGTGACGTCATCTTCCTCAGCCCCGAAATATGCCATGGTAAGGGAAAAGAAGAAAAAAATCAAATGTCTTTATAAACGAACGAACAAACAAAAGTATATTTGAAAGAAGACATGATGGATTTCATCAGTGTGTAGCTGACCTGAGCACTGTGTGAGTAACAGCCAGAGCTACCAGTCCAATTGGACTGCTCTTTTTTTCCCCTATTCTCTGACCAACTGCAAATTTCAATTTTATTAATAAATTCTTAATTTTATATATTTTGAAACTATTCTTTTATTAATCATTGTTTCATGTTGCACCTTAACCCTGAAACGAGTTCCTATTAGTTTGTTCCTGACAATGTCAATAGACCTTCTGACTGTGGTTGTGACACACTTGTGTGTAACACACATGGATCTGTAACACATCACGTGTTCATAGGTCTGTTTACGTGGTGAAACCCCGCCGTGTTCTGGCCTTAACCCCCGCGCGCCCAGGCTCGCTCTGATTGGCTGGAGAAATGAAGACCCCGCCTCTTTAAGGAGGGGACCCTCAGGACAGAGTTGTTTTCGTCTGACACACTCTGCTCCTGACACAAGCTGATTTTCACGGACGCAGATGAAATGTCTCTGAAAACAGTGGGTAGTGCTTTGTCTCGGTCCTTCTGGACGCGGGGGAAGCGGCCAGAGCTGAGCTCCTCCCCGGGAAACAGACTTTCTACAACCTGCTGCGGCTCCACGAAGGAAAAGCAGGGCTGTGGAAAAACAAAGGAGCAAAGTTGTGACTCAAGCATGTGTCCATCCATCGATCCTCCGCAAAGACCCCCAGTGGGAGGCAACAAGAAGCCCGAGGAGCCCGTGGGTGCTCCGGGGGTCAGCGGAGTGAGAGGACGCTCTTATTTCACCAACGCTGCGCCCTCGGACCAGAGGAGCCTTCTGTGGGCCCGGTACCACGACATGAAGCGGCTGGTCCACGGTAAGGCTCGCCCTATTGTCCCATATAAACTGTCACTTCAGTGGGTCACGGCCACGGTGATTGGACCGCGCTTTCACGGTCCTCAGAGTGTCTTCTCTGGAGACATTTTGCTAATTTACGATTAGCTGTAAAGTAGCTTAGTGTTTGCACCAAGGCCCGACCGTAGCTGGTCGTCACAAAACTCAAATATTTGTTCTTAAAATGCTAAGTGTGTAAAATAACATGCAGTTAACGTGGCTTGCCCTTCACGTTGGTACGTGCAGCAGCAGTTTGAGCACGAGAGGGGGAAGTGCGTGTGCAGCAGCAGGAACAAAAACAAGTCATGCCCACAGTACAAACTGCACACTCCTGCATCAAAAATGCATGACAGGAATGAGAACAAACTCTAAATGTCTAAAATTAGGTTCTACTGCAGGTTTCTCTTGAATATAATAGATTTAAGGGCCTTGTTTTGTTTAGAAATATACTTTTCTTGGAGGAAGGCCCCAGTACATGTAATTGTAAATAGATAAAACATGTTATTTTAAAATATATATATATTTTTTTAGCCAAAAAAACAGATACAAATAAAAGCATGTAATAATGTTATTATTATAGTTTGTTTTTATTGCACTGAGTAACTTGGTGAGGAGATGCAAGGCTGCTCATCTCCAAGGTGTAACATAAAATCTCAATCCATGAAGAATGTTCAGAAGTATGTTTTGTTTTTTTTCCCCCTTTCTATTTTCAGGGAATCATTCAGTTAGATACTGTTGCTTTAAAATCTATGTGCTCAATTATGGATTAATGTTAATCAATTGTAAACGTGGAACATGCATTACAGTTATTCGGTTTGCATGCAACACATCAATGCTTTTGATATCAGGTTCATGCCTGCACATTGAACTTTATGGCCTACTTTCTTGTGTTCCCATTTTGCTGGCAGGACATTTCTTTCGCATTGCACAAATAAGTAAACACTGTGTTAAACTTTGGCTGATGTGATCACTGGATTGTTAACGTGTCACTGGGGACATGGTAATTAGTGAAATGCATAATGTCTGGGCCTGATTCAGTTAGTTACTTACTCTGCTCTGTGGAGACACTGTTTTATTGTACGTCTTGCTACAGTGACCTTCTCTCAAGCCTTCCAATCCCCCTCAAATGGAAAAAACAAGTAGCGGACTCTTCTGCTTCCTGAAATGTCCTGCTGATCATCAGGTTTCAAAATAAGCTCTGTCCACTGTGAAACAAAAACAAACTTGAGCGTCAAATGAGCTCTCCTTGATGTTTCCCAAACCAGCCGTGACTGTACTTTCCTTTTCTTCCAGAACTTATTCCACCGGGCGCATGCGGCATTCTCAACCCGTCCACAGTTTACTCCAACAATGAAGTTAACCTGGCAGAGGTCGACATCTATGGCTTTGATTATGATTACACTCTGGCCTTGTATTCAAACGCACTTCACAGCATGATCTATAACGCCGCGAGAGGCTTTCTTATCGACCACTTCAAGGTAACTTTGGAGTTGCTTTTTTTCTCCTTTTTTTTCACAAGCAGAAGACTCAAACATGATCTGATTAAATAACAACTGCCTTCTTGTGTGGTCATTTTGACAGTATCCTCAAGGCATCCGCAAGTACGACTACATTCCTAACTTTGCTACCCGAGGTCTTCACTATGACATACAAAAGGTAAATCCTCACTTCATTCATGAAATTACCCACTGGTTAGTTTTATTATCTATTAAAATGTGTGCAAAAGGCCTGTCACCAGAACACATTTGGAAGCGCGCTGAATTGCCAAAGAAAATACAGACGATAAACAAGATATGAAAGGCGAATGCCAAAACTATTCAATCATTAAGATATGGTACATAAATAGCAGAATAAAACACTTTAGTAGTTAGTTTGTATCTATAATGAATCAGCAATTCAACAGATTCATCCATGTACTGCGCAAATCTTATTGTTGTACGGTCTCCCATTACTACTAAGAAAATAAACATTAAACATAGACACCCAAAAATGATTGTTACATCTATAATTTATTCCAACGATTTGTCGATGTTGTATTTATTGTGACTATTGCCCAGTGCATTATTCTGTATTTTATAATGATATAATTGTAACTGTATTTTAGGGACTTCTGATGAAAATTGACGCCTTTCATTACATCCAACCTGGGACAGTTTACAGGTAATTGACTTTCAGGAAGCGATAAAGTTGACATAATCTTTATAATTTCTCTGGTTAAGTTGTTTTATCGCTGTATTATTCTAATTATTTATGTCCTAGTTTATTTAAGAATGTTTTTCTGTTTTATTCTGTCTTCAGAGGATTGAGGCCAGTTCCGGACGAGGAAGTGCTGGAGCTTTACGGTGGAACTTTTCACATACCTCTGGAGCAGGACAGTGGCTTCTATGGGAAGGTAAGGGGAAACTCTGTAGACTTTGAATTTGGTGAACATTTCCACCCTTTTTTCTTCATTCATAGATTCAATTCAGAGTCAGAAAACTTTAGCTGGAAAGAAACTAACCATAAATGCTGTTATTATTTTGGTAATGCAGTAGAACAACTTATCCTGTTTCCTTTTTTCAATGTGCAATGTTCCTGTGCATGTTTTCAAAGTGTCTTCTCAATACTATAAAACTTGACATTATAAATGAATTAGATTAGTTGACAAATTTGATATATTTCCACTACAGATACTGTGACTCAGCCATTTTTTTTTTTTTTTTTTTTTAGACAGATTATGCTTCTATTATTATAATATTTGACAAAATCCCATCCTACTGTTGTTTACAGAGTGCAACGTTCCGGATTAAGTGTGCTACAGTGGATCTATTTCAATTGTCAGGCTGAAAACATGTTTGTACAATTACATTTCTTTCAAACACGGCTTGACACGGAGTCATTTCGACCAATTCGATTTTATTCTATTGAATCAGTCCACATTTAATTCAGCTACACTGCACGCCTAATTTAATATTTGTATCGTGGTTAAAAAAAAATACTATTGAAAAATGCACGGAAAATACTAATCCCGTTTTCTAAACATTTGCTAAATGTCTGTCTTTTGTAAGTTTATTTGTTGTACACTGTGGTAGAGCAATACACTAACTAACTAAATGTGCTGCATGACGAAAACTAATTCATCAGTAACTTTGAAACGTGACAAAGTGCTACGAAAACAAATTCTCTATATGTACCTTCAACGGCAAGTGAGACAAAGTTAGTTATTGTTATCATGACCTGTTCATAAAGCGCATTATTGTAGTGGAATGCTGCGCTTTAAGCTTTTAAATAGTTGTTTTAGATGTTACTTCAGGCAGAAATTCCAGCACGTCGACATGACTTCTGACCTTGTTAAAGCCTTTTAAGTCCGGTTTGTTGTTTAGGAGAGTTAGAACCCAAGGAGCTGAATTGGTGCGGAAAAGTGTCTCTCAATCGTGTTTTGTCAAGTGTTCTCTGGCGTTAAGAATGGACTCTTTCTCTTTAGTTTTCTAATCCCACTTGAATCTGCCCCACCCCAGCCAGTACAAAATGTCCTCATCTAAGTTTGACACATTGTTTTACTTGTGGCATCTCAAAAAGACATTTGATACAATGCAGGAATGTTATCTAATCACAAGATGTAAGCATCCCGTCTGTATTCATTTGTGATACACAGGGACCTAAAGTAAAGCAGTTTATGGACATTTTCTCACTCCCGGAAATGACTCTTCTGGCAGCGGCAAACGATTTCTTCATCACAAACGACATCGATTACGATCCAGTTCACCTCTTCAAAGATGTGACGGTGAGAATAATTTCCCCCAGACTTTTGGTGTGTACTGTATTCCTTCAGCTGGAGGACGTTTGAGCTCCTTTGAATGTACTTTACGCTGAGGTTTCATGGGTAAGACTAAAACAGTGCTCGCTATGTTCTGCGAAGGAGTCCTGTTACAGTCATGTGCAAGCGTCTGCCCATTTTTATCTTGGGAAAAATCATGTCTTTCCATTCCATTGTTTCAATTTTGTCGATGTGTGTTACAGGAAGCGGTGGGCATGGTTCACCTAAAAGGATACATGTACAAATGGATTATGCAGGATCTTGGTAAGTAAAGAAAACGCTCAAATGCACGTTAGTTTGCCAAATTACGTGAGATTTTAATATTCAGGATAATATTGAAGTAGCTGTTTTGGAGATACACAAACTTTAGAACATTGAGTTCATGAGCTAATAAAAGAAAACGGTCAAAAACCTGCAGAAAGAGTAGATGAAAACGAATAACCGCAGAATTATTCTGCGTTTCATCTTATTGTCTAATAGAGGTGGGCAAAATATCGAAATGGAAATTATATTAAGAATGTTGTTTTGAAGATATGCAACATTTTAATAGTTATTTTGTTAATGACCCAAAAAAAGCTATAAAAAGAGCTGATTTAAAAATAAAAATTAAAGAAAATGTGTTGTACTATGTTAAACTTTCAAATAAAGATATATATTTCTGCTCTTTTGTGATTAATATTTTCAGACATTTCACACTAATTTGACCTTAACTAATATGTTTATAGACATGTTTGAACACATTTCTGTTGGCTCGGCATAATTAAACAAATCGTCTGATCAGTTTGTAATACTTGGAACAGTTATTGTTATCAGGAGTATATAAAAACTGCTGCTGAATTACAGACATTACTAAACTATTACCAAATTGTCTCTTCTCAGATAAATACATTCTTAGAGGAGAGGAGACTGATGCTGTTTTGCACAAACTGGTTGATCATGGAAAGAAACTGTTCCTTATCACCAACAGCCCATTCGCATTTGTGTAAGTTTTATCTTATCTTCATCTTCAGCCCTCACTGGGAACTATTTATAACATGTTTACAGAGCTGGATTCAGTACTTATAATGTGGTACATTATGATAATTAATTGCATTACGTGGAGAGGCAAAGAGTAGTCATTTAGAGTGCTCAAGTAAGGTTAAAAGTTACAGTATTTTGGGTAAATACTAAATTTACTTTAGTTTTATTTGGGTGAGTTGACATTTAAAAAGTGCACACATTTTGTCACTGAACCTTCTCATAATGGAAGTATTAATGCCTCAAAGTTTTGTCTAAATGTGTTAAAATGTGTGCACAAACACAGTTGGATATATATAATGATTTAATGTAAATGATTTTATAAATATAACAAGCTCTCATGTATTGTTTTTGTCTGATCATGCAGGGACAAGGGGATGACACACATGGTTGGGAAAGCCTGGAGAGACTTCTTCGATGTTGTTATTGTACAAGCCGACAAGCCGCACTTCTTTACCGACTGTATCAAGTGAGTTCTGCTGAGTTTCTTGGTTTTAAGGCGTGTTCAAACTTGTCCTGGTTTGTTTTGATCCTGTTCTTCCACTGGTTTGGGCCTGGTTTAGGCCAGTCACTTTTTCATTTCTAGTAAACAAAAAACACAACAAATAAAGCAAAACAGCAAAACACATGTAGCTGGCACGGAGTAGTCAGGCGTTCATGATCGGCTTATGTCCTAGGACACTCGTCCCACACAAACGAACCAAGAACCTAATTCTCTTTTCTTTTTTTTTTCTACAAATGTCAACTGTCACACGAGGCCAGGCCCACTCCGCTCCCCCACCATAGGCCCCTTCCCGCTGCCAAAAGTAGACCCCAAAGGCATCCACTACCCCCACAGTAGGAGCTTCTCCAAAATCAAGAGGAATGGCAATGTTGCAGACAATCCGCAGCCACATCAATCCCTGTCAAACATTGATGAAAAAAACTCATGAAAACGACGGGCTGCGGGAACCACAGCCTCTCCAGCAACAAGCATCCTCCTGGAAACCGTGAACCCCAAAAACCTGTCCTACACGTTTATAACAGAAGCCCCTCCAAACATGAGACCCGGCGCTCCCCTGCTGAGACACACACATGCTCCTACGCCTCGACAAATCCCCCTTCCCCCTACCACATGCTCCCAATATATGTAGTGGAGTGACTACAAAGATCAGCAACACACTTGTGTGTTTTATGTTATTGTCTTGAGAGTTCGCATTTACATGCTTTAAAAAAAGCTTAAATAAAGGGTTTGTCTACATTTCTGGTTGTAACAACTCCCCATTTCAGAATCAGAATCAGAAAAGGTTTATTGCCATTGTCAATGAACAAAATTCACAAACATAGGAACTCGTTTCGGCCTTAAGGTGCAACATAAAACACTGAGCAAGAATAAAAACATGTTTTTTTTTATTATTGTTGGAAACGGTTAAAATGTGCAAATATTTGCAAAAGTCCTGTTTGTCCAAGTCAAGGGTTTCCTTTAAGCCTTAAAGGAAACCCTTGACTTGGACAAACTGGACTTTTTCAAATTGAAATTAAAACTTTTGATGCCTTAAAGTTTAAGGCATCAAAACTTTTAATTTCTTTATCTTTTCTATTACAATCTGGTAAAAAAAAAAAAAAGTTTTTTATCCAGATCTTCAGTCTCACATTTCCATGCTCATTTATGCTCATATCAGAGCATCGGGATGATTTGTTCTTGTTGTATATGTCAACCCTTTTCTACCTTACTTGTAATTGGTTTTTGTTTTTTTGTTTCAAATTGATTGGTGGTGGTGTTTCTGCACTTTGGAGCTTAATTTATTCACAGTCACTCTTCTCTAGAATGGAACAGTCCTTACATCCACTTTCAATCACTTTGTTAACAAATGTATACACACATTTTAAATGTTTTATTTATGTTGTAAAATAAGGGATTTACATATAGGTTTGATAATTTTTGTGTATGTAAATACTTGATTGAGAAATGTCAAAGTTTTGAGTTGGACTATAATCATCAGTATATTTAAACAATCTTGACATTTCAGGGTTTTGTACATTTGACAGAAAAGTTTGAGATCTAACTGTTGTGACCTTTGTCCCACTTAGGCCTTTCAGACGCCTGGACTGTGACGGCGCCCTTCGATGGGATAAAATTAAGACTCTGGAGAAGGGACAGATCTACAAACAAGTGCGTTCAGTTTTTGGACTCAAGTCTTGACTTCTCCAAAAGTGTAAACTCTTGGTTTCACATTGAGCTTATTTTTCTTGTCTTCTGTTTCAGGGGAATTTGTTTGACTTTCTCAGGCTGACCGGCTGGCGAGGATCCAAAGTCTTGTACTTTGGAGACCATCTTTACAGCGACTTGGCTGTGAGTAATTAGAACTTGTGAAAAGGGAAAATTACAACTGGGTAGCTTAAATGAACCAACATTTGGAGTGATATTTATTGATAGTTAATATTTTATTTTAAAATATTTAACATTTAAGTGGTAAGATAATTGTGAGAAGGAAAAATAGCAAATTTACAGTACATACATTTATAATATCCACCTTTCAACTTATACTTTATTCTTTCTTATGGTTTTATTTATTGTGTTACATTGTTGATTTTATTTCACTATGCACAGCAGCACTTTGGAAATGGCGTTTGTTTGTTTGAAATATTACCTATAGAAAGTTCTCTTTTTCCTAAGACTTTGTATTGTGATCTGTTGATAAACCAGGACCTGACGCTTCGACACGGTTGGCGCACAGCTGCCATTGTCCCCGAGCTGGAGCAGGAGACAAAGCTCGTGAGCACAGCGCAATATTCAACCAACCTCACCTGGATGCAGGCTCTGACAGGCCTCCTCGAACGGATGCAGGTAAGAAATCATGACATATGTCTCTTTTTTGATGTTGAAATCCACATTCATAACATGTCACAGGCGTATTCAGTAATTGCCTGTTCACTACATTGCTACAAGACTAGTACTCGAGCTCTCTATTTCTCTTTCTCTCTTTTTATTATATATATATATTTAGTTTTTAACAGTATAGCATAAAACACATTCTTTGAAGACGTACAACTACAGTAGGTGGCGATAAATGCACCTTTTCAATTGGCTGCCAACCGCCATTAAAAGTATCACAACAACAACGACCTCGCACTCGTTCATAATCATAATAAAGCACAAATCATAATAATGCTGCTGCGTCAATTAACCGACTGTAAAAAAACATAATTAATTGTTATCCAGACTATGCAGACTCTAAAACGCATAGGAAAACACCTTTTTGATAACAAAGACAGTGGCATTAAATCAAATCAAGATGCCAAAAAATAACAATGTCTGATTTTCATCAATAATACACTTTATCCTATATGCTACATTTTATTTGATTAAAAATGTATTTTAAAAGTCCTAATGCACAATAGAAATAATTGTTTAACAGATCGACTTATCAAAAAAATAATCTTTTGACTAGTTGACTACTAAATAATAGTATCAAATTGTTCTGATGAGTAAACTGTTTGTTTAAAGGAGGCCTCACATTACTTATTGCAAAATGTAATGTTTATTTCAAACCCATTGAGCACATTAAAGTTCCTGGTGCCAGATTCAGCCACAGTGACAGGCGAGAATAAAGTTCAATTACCATGAGCAGTAGAGCTACTAACAAATGATGTTGCTGATTTCTTGGTTTTATTATTTCTTCCAGACACATCGTGATCCAGTATCCAGAGAGGTTCTAGAGGAATGGCAGAAGGAGAGAGAAGAACTCCGGTAGGATACTCCCTCTGCCAGTTCAGTTTATTATTAGGATCCCCTTTAACTGAGCTTAACAGCCAGCTACTCTTCCTGGGATCCTTCTTTAAAATACACAACATATTACAATTACAATAGATTTATCCCTTTAAAATAAAAACAAAAAAAAAACGATTGTCTTTAGTTGAGATGATGATGATGATGATGATGATGATGATGATGATGATAATTCTACAAGTGAAATAACTGACAAAAGCTTAAATTTCAATTAATAAATGATAAATCAGATGTTGCGTCCAGAAAGGTACTCTTACTTCAGTAGTAGTATCGCCGAATACAATTTTTAAATCACAATTTTACGTGAGTAACGGAAGCAAAAGTTGAGTTTAGAAGTAACAGTACTCTCTTTTTGCATTTCAGGGTTATGACCAAGAACTTGTTCAACCCTCAGTTTGGAAGCATCTTCAGAACATGTCACAACCCGACGTACTTCTCCAGGAGGCTCTGTCGTTTCTCAGACATGTACATGGCCTCCCTCAGCTGTCTGTTGAACTATGACCTGTCCTACACGTTTTACCCGAGGCGCACCCCTCTCCAGCACGAGGCGCCTCTGTGGATGGACCAGCTTTGCACGGGCTGTAGGAAGACGCCTCACCTGGAAGACATGTCACAGATCCGATAGAGCTGCGAGGGAACGTGTGTATGACCTGATCGGACTTTGTATTATAGCCTCAACCAACACTTGAACCTACCTACAAGGACTTTTTAATGTTGCTTTTAGGGGTGGGCGATTTAACAATATTTTATCCTAACATGGGAGATCATTATTTTATATTATGTCATGGCATTGGTCAGCCTGTGTCCTCATGAGGCACGTTTCGACTGGCTCTGGTACACTGACTGGTTTGCTTTGGAGGTCAACGGCGCAGTTCTATTTAATGGCAGAAAGTGTTTCCATGATCATACATACAGCAGACTTTGTTTTGCTAAATATGCCGGCTCAACGTACAAGTTGTCATCACTGGAAATATGGCAGTTTATGACAAGATAAAGGCAGTGTTTGGTGAGAAATTATTATTTTCTGTTTATATTTACTTTTTGCCATCTTATTTTAGCCTGAGTTTGCGTTCTCTTACCCAAACATCTCGCTGTGTGTAGCTTGTCCTTCGCTGAAGCAGACCTGGAGCTGCTACGTCCCGTGGGCCGCTTCAGATTGTACTGAGCCTCTCCAAAGCAAACCAGTGGGAATGAGCCTTCAGTGAGTGACAGCTGAATTTAACCAGTTGCAAAAGTAGTTTGCTTTGTTTCAGTGCGCGATAATGAAAGTGTGGTTTTGGCACTGATCTTAATTATTTGCTATATCTCCCACCCCTAGTTGCTGGTTTTATTTTTTCGCCAAACAAAAAACGCACAACTCTCTTCACAGGGGCAAAGCCATGCTCTTCTTCATAGTGACCCACTCATGTTGCACGAGAGGAGCTTTAGATGGAGCTTCTGTTCAGAGAGCATCTTTTTATTAAATGTTACATGTTAACTGGAGGACGCACATCCCCTGGAGTTGTTCTTGGCAACATACAATTACATTACTATGCTGTATCCGCACAATTATAATAAAGAACATACATTTTACAAATGCATGTGTCCGTAACTTATTTGTAATATATTTTCTACATAGGCTAAATGTATTATCCTGTTGATATTACATTGTTTCAGAGGTGTGTAGTAGTTCTACTGTTGCAGACAGACCATACCATATCTCCTGCTTGAATAATATTTAGTTGGAGGTAACAATCTTATTTGAGTAAAGGTTTTAGTTATTCTATTGTGTTGACAATATTAAATGATTTTGAACATTAATGCTTCACCACACCTGAAATGACTTTAAATTAAATGTAAATTTTAATGTCTACTCTTAAGAAATGCTTGAATTAACTCAAATTTTAAATACATTTTACGTCCAAACTGTTAATCAGTACACAAGTAGACCCCTAGTAGTTTCTCCAAATAATGTATTATATTAATAATATTAAATTATTTTAGTCTAATTGGGTCACTAATATTTTAAAGTAACCTTGTGTTTCTTGAGGACAACTATTGGCTACTCTTCAACACTGATTATTTGTCATGTTTTCCATTAGAGGCTCCAGGGAACCACACAGCATCATCAGAGACCTCACTTCATGTAACTGCGCTCTGCTTCATGAGATTATATTATCGGGGGCAAATTAGAATTGAACTAAGACGTGTGAGGTCAAGTGCATGCTACTTTTGAGGAAGATGGTAAAATATGTTTCCGTGAAGTTCTTTGTTGAGTCATTACATTTGGAGCAGGTTCTGCGCCGTGCACAGGCCTCTTACATTCAGTTATGTTTGAAATGGCATCAGTAACAATTAAGGCAACAGCCAGTTTCTGCTTGCTGCCTTGTCATGGGAGTATGTCTTGTTGGAGAAGAGTCTGACGCACATGTTTTCACTTTCATGTGCCCGACTTATCTTTGTTTTTACACATTACAGAGGACAAGTTGTGCTCCACGTGCGGTCTGACCACACCCACAGTGCTTTTTAAATAACAGAACATACAACACACTCATTTCATTTTTGAACTCTGGAAGTGGTCAGCCTTTGGGACCCAGAGAAGGACAGAAGTGCTCAACATAGGCCTGTCACTCCGTTAGGCTGCGAGCCTGTTTTGGACAAACTAAACTAAAATAAGTATTATAAAAATATTAGTAAATGTATATTGTATTAATTTTTAACCTTTACATTACCAGGGTAAATTTTAAGAACAAATTCTTGTTGGGTTACAATTAGTGATTAGTCCTACTTGAGTCCATGAAAACTGTATAAAATTACATTATAACATTTACGATACATAACAAGTACTGTAAAAACAATTCACTTATTCATACAAAATCCTTGCACCGTAATATTTCCAACATATTATTCAGCACTGTTCATTCATACACAAGTATTTTTAAAACAATGTCTTGTTCTCCCAGACAGCTGATTACAAGGATCTAAATAATACAGTTCTGCTCATACAGTTTGTCAACTAAATCACCCACTGTACACTAGTTTATCCACAAAGAAGTTTGAGCTGTTTTTACTTATGACAGCCTGGATACAGCACAGAAGGCCTGTACCTTCACCATAATAAAGTGCTTTTATAACAGCCTGGGTTACAGTGTTGGCCCAAAACGCCACGTTGTGCGTTCAAACTGCATAACGTTGTTTAATCCTCACGTGACTCATAGCCACGCTCAGTCACTTCACAGTGGCAGCACATGTGAACTGCAACACGCTCTGTGAGTTTCTGAGTTGTTTACTTTGTACGTTCTGTCCTGCCAACTCTGTCTCTCACTAAGTTCCCTCTCGCTCTGTACTCTCATTGTGTAGGTTTAGATCACGTAGGCTCTGCACTTTCAAAACAAACAGAGGAGAAATGGATCCAGTGTTAAACCACAGCATACTTTGTAGTGTGCTCTGTTTACACCGCTTTGACAGATTTGTCAGCAGCCAGCGCTGTAACAAGAGTCAAGCCAAAACTGCAAATTCATGGTACATCTTTGATTCAGACTGCATACATTAAATCAATCAGAAAAATAGGAGACAGTGTTCACATTCATCCAAAACAAAGCTTGGGTGTCTGAATCTCGTCATGTTTGTTCATTTAGGGAGGGTCTGTTTTGTACTGACATGTTCCTTGATGTTGTGGCTGATATTTGCAGATACTGGAATAAAGGTTTCAAAATCTACATCAAGGCCAACAAATAAAAGTAAAATTGCAGCACAATTCACACATTATCTAGGATATAATATATGACATAATATGACTTTTGACGATTGTGTAAACATGCAGCTGCCTCTTTAGCCTAATTACTCTGCTATTTTGAACTCACTAGTCTTTTAATAAGACACTTCAGATGCACTGAGGACAAAGGAATGATACTTGAGCAAACAGAAATGGCACAGTTTAAAAAAGCATAATGATTTTAAACACTGCAGAATTTTACTATATCGGACCAACACGGAGCAGATTATCGACAAATGGATATTATAGCTCACTGATTTCCTCTTAATAAACAACTAATTTGATGTTTTCCATTCAGGTTTTAGACCTCATCACAGCACAGAGACTGCTCTTGTCAAGGTGACAATGACATCCACCTGAACACTGAAAGCAAAGCCTCAGTCTTAATTCTGTTAGATCTGAGTGCTGCTTTTGACACTGTTGATCATGGGATCCTCTTACAGAGACTAGAGGACTGGGTGGGCATCAATGGCTCTGCCCTAAAGTCCTATCTGGAAGACAGGAAGTACTTTGTCGAAATTGGTAACTGTGTCTCAGACCAGATGCCCCTGACCTGTGGGGTGCCCCAAGGGTCAATCCTGGGACGCCTTCTCTTCAACCTCTACATGCTGCCGTTAGGTCAGTTGATTCGCAGCGAGAATGTGTCCTATCACAATTATGCAGACGACACTCAGATCTATGTTTCACTGACGGCAGGTGAATATGGACCAGTGGATTCACTCTGTCACTGCATCCAACAGATCAGTGTGTGGATGCAAAACAACTTTCTCCAGCTGAACTCAGACAAGACTGAAATCATCGTCTTTGGCCCACAGAAACAAAGAGAAAGTGTTAACAGTCCACCTCCAGAGTCTCGCTCTAAAACCTACACATCAAGTTAGAAATCTGGGGGTAATAATGGACTCAGATTTGAATTTTAACAGCCACGTCAAATCAATCACATCAGCAGCTTTTTACCATCTAAAAAACATAGCCAAAAATCAAAAGTATAGTGCAGGGGTCACCAACCTTTTTGAGGCTGAGGGCTACTTCGTGGGCCCCGACTAGTATGGAGGGCACAGCACCCGTTTGCCACAAACTTCCTAGATAACAAAACTGCATGTATAACTAACATTATAATAATGATATTTAAATAGTAGTAGTTATTAAAACACTGTGAAATGACTGCTCACATATCAATACTAATTATCCACTAATTACCAGTTATCAGAAAAACATGTTTAAACATGAAATACTTATTTATGTTTATTTGCTCAAACATTTGAAAGTCAGGGGAAACACCTGCTGTTTTTTGTAATGCAAATCATCACTTCTAACATTTTTAAGTCTTCTGTGATGTTTTCACCGGCCTCGTGAAAAAAGTCTGTTGTTTGAGTAAAGCTGCCTTTAACCCACGGGCTTTTTTCTGTCCGTAATGCACTGCATTACGGACAGGTGGGTAGTTGATATTGAAGTTTTCGTGGCTGGTTTTGAAGTGCCTCCCCACGTTGTGCCGCTTTGGTACTGCAACAGTCATCCCGCAAATAAGGCGCAGGCATTTCTCTTTAAACGACGTAAAAAAGAACTCTTCTTCCCAATCATCTTTTAAAAAGTACGTCCTTTTTCGCTTTTCTGCCATGATTTTGGGGCAAAAGCACAAGCAGGCTAACTCCTCATCATCACCTCACTTGGTCAACGGTCAGGAAAGAGGCGTGGCAGCCACGCATGCGTGACCTTTGACTTAGAAAGAGGCGAGTTCGATATCAAATATTTCTACTTGATTTTTCAAATTTTATGTAAATATACATATATGTAATATATTATATATATATATATATATATATATATATATATATATATATATATATATATATATATAATATATAATGTTTAAAATCTGCGTAATGTAAGCATTAATAAAATAATAATACCTTTTTATATATATGTATATGTTGAAATATGAGTAGTGCTATTTTTGGTGCATGCCTCGCGGGCGCCATCAAGGGTTGCTCAGGGCGCATGTGCGCCCGCGGGCACAGCGTTGGTGACCCCTGGTATAGTGTCTAAACCAGACCTGGAGAGACTTATCCATGCGTTTGTCTCTAGTAGATTAGACTACTGTAACGGCCTGCTCACTGGCCTCTCCAAATGAGTTGTAAAACAGCTGCAGTACATCTGCACTGGCTCCCTGTGGGCTAGGACTGTGGCTCAGAGAATAGACTTCAAAGCAGCTCTGCTTGTATACAAGTCTCTCCATGGCCTAGCACCAAAGTACATCTCGGACATGTTAGTGCCATATGAACTATCTCGGACTCTGAGGATGAGGACCTCAGGGTTCGGCCTCCTGCTGGTGCCCAGAGTCAGGACTAAACATGGGGAATCTTTCAGTTTTATGCAGCTAAAATCCGGAACAGCCTGAGGATGTGAGACAGGCCTCTCCTCTGGCAATGTTCAAATCTAAGCTAAAAACTGCCTTGTTTGGTTGTGCATATGACTAAAATGCTTTTCTCTGCACTCTTCTCTTGTATGTCTTGAACTATTTGACGGATAGCCTGAAAATGGCACTTTTAAATTAAGATTTTGTGATGTCTTTGTGATTTTAATGCATTTTTTCCCTGTGATGTGATGTACTTTGAATTGCCTTGTGTACGAATTTGTGCTCTACAAATAAACTAAAAAAAATATTGTGAATGTTGTTTAGAAGATATGTCAACTTTGAATATTGAGTATATTGTTTATGATTATGAAATGTTGCACACAAAAAAATTATCAAATTTTTTTTTATCTTGATGATTATACTTTGTGTGTGAGTCTCCTCCTCACAAGTTTATTAGGTCCTCCGGGCGCAACTTTGTTTCGTTCTTGCATATTTTAATATGAAAGTGAGAATGTCTCCTTTGAGAACTGAAATCACTTTATTTCAACACTCAAACCAGATGTTTGAAACCAGGAACTGAACTTGTTTAGCTAGTGTCCAACTCTAGCCAATGCGCATATAAACCAATGTAGGCCAAAACACTGTCAAGACAACTTTTCCAGGTCTTTGTCAATGTGGCGGGACTCTCTTCAAAAATAGGCAAAGTCGAATTTCCAAGTGCTCAGGTGCTATTTATTGTGCCAATCTCCAAGTGAAACAATGGTGCAAATATTTACAGTGATAAAGAGCAGTGTCCAAAAATACATATATACAGCGTTACAATGTTCAAACGTAAAGTTCAGCTTTAACTTTACCTATCCACTCTCTTTCTCTCACTCAGCACCCCTGTTACCTGCACTGTAACCGGTGCACGACTGACTCCCAGGCCAAAAGCGGCTCCCTTTATTACTCACTTGTCCCTCCCACTGAGCAAAATGCCCAGATAATGAAAACCCCAAATAAATGTATAACACATGTGTGTGTCATCTTCCTACGAAGCAAGAGCTTGTTAATTACATTTTAATGTTCAAAATAACACAAAAGAAAGGCGTAAAACTCTGGTTGCATCATGCCTGTCACATGGTCAGCACCACGGCGCGAACAGCGCCTATTTAACCTACCAGGAAGTTCTGGCTTGGTTTCTGGCCAACGCACCGCATCGGAGGAGCGAGGCTGCAAATCAATATGGGTAAGAGCTGGCGTATGATTAAGAATGATTCTAACGCCGCAAGTGTGCACCCTTGGCGAATTAGTGTCAGAGGAGTACGGGAAACTATGTGAATGATGCGAGTGGTGCGAATGAATGAAACCGCGGGGAAAAGCGGGGAATGAACGAGTGTGTGTTGGTCTGTGCGTGCGGGCATGAACGGGCTCCGCACTTGTACAAACGGAGACTACAACCTCTGACGGACTGGCTCCGTCACAGTCAATTAATACAGTCAGGAAAGTAAGTATTTGAACACCCTGCAAATTTGCAATGATGCACTTAGAACTTATGGAGAATCACATTGTATAATTTTTAAAGAATGTATTTGTATGTTATTATTGCAAAAAAGTATTTGAACACCTGAGAAAAGCAATGTTAATATGTGGTACAAAAGTTTACAATTACAGAGGTCAAACGTTTCCTGTAGTTCTTGACCAGGTTTGCTTACACTGCAGCAGGGATTTTGGCCCAGAGAGAAATATTTTTTCTTATTATTATAATTAGATTCAGGTCTGGAAACTGAAGTAGTTGGACTCTGACTGTGGGGTGGACAGGTGTCTTTATGCAGCTAACAAGCTCAAACAGGTGCTACTAATTATAAGTAGAGTAGAGGTGGACTTTTTAAAGGCAGACTAACAGGTCTTTGAGAGCCAGAATTCTTTCCGATTGGCAGGACAAATACTTTATTTAAAAATCATACAATATGATTTCCAGATTTTGTTTTTTAGATTCTGTCTCTCACAGTGGAAATTTACTTCCGACAAAAATTTCAGACCCCTTCATAATAAGTGGGAGAACATGCAAAATTGATTGGTGTTCAAATACTTATTTTCCTCACAGTATATCTTTGTCCAAAAATAGCCTGCTGATGCTGCCAGTTTATTCTCATCAGTTCTTTTCAGTCTGAATTACAGTTTACTTGTTTTTGGGCACCACCAGGATCTCGTCACCGTCCTGGATGTTGAAGGAGTGAAGGCCTCGCGTGTTGAATCTCATCGCCTCTGGACCGAAGGGACTGTTCTTGTCGATGTAGTAAATTCTCATGCTGTTTTTAGGGAGCTGTACCACTTTGGCGAGCTGCTTCTTCAGCTCTGCCACCGTCTGGCCCAAGCGGATGGTCAGCTGTTAGGAAAATAATGTTATTCAACTTAAAATAACCAAGGACCTAAGACATTCACAGACTGATTCACTAACAAAAGTTTTAAAAAGTAAGTTAAGTTGTAAGTTTTTCATATTATTGGAAGTTAAATAGTCCAGCATAATGTAATTTGTACGTGGTAGTTTTTTCCCCTCGCTATAAACAATGTTTTAACTATTGAGAAGCTTGTTATTTTCCATTTAAGGTGTGATAAAACTCTCAAAATGGATTTCTTTCACAGGGATATAAAAGTCCAGCCCAGTAGGCAAACCAATCTTTTCCAATCTTGTACTTAACATGATTACGAAAGATAAAAACATAAGGATTTGTCTCATTTCAAGCCTGATTTATTAAAGAGTTTTTATACCATTTTTCAGTCAGATATAGTACTAAATAAGATATCCAAAATCCCCTCTGTAAATTTGTTTGTATCTAATAAGTCAGAAAATGAAAATCTAATTTTTTCAGACATGCATGGTCCAAATATGTGCAATTTTTGAAATTTTTACACATAAAATCACATAAAACATTACATGACGGAAAACTTGTGGTGCATTTTTCCTAACATTTATGCAATTAAATAGAGTAGAAGTCTCAAATTGATCTCTACATTTAAGATTTTGTCTTGCCAAAAATTATGCAATTTCTTCCATCATCATGTGACATACTGAAAACAAACGCAACAACAGTATACAGCAGAAAACTGTCGTAAGCCTTGTTGTAAGAAATACAAATATACCGATTGCTACTGTGTTTGCTGTGATTTAGAACGGTTTTACCACTTTCTCTTGAACTTTTCAATGAGTATTACATTTCTGAACAATGGCTTCTGTTTAGAGTAATATGATCAACACTGAACTGAAATATTTAAAGACCCTAACAACACAACTTTGTAACCATTATAAAGTTCAACCTCTCGCAATAATTAAAAAGGCATTGTAGATGTTTTCAAACTTGTGACAGCTGCTGAAAATAAAAAGTACGTTTTAATTTGGCCTTGACTTCACCCCCACCTGCTCCACCTTCTCGTCACAGTGCACCTCCACCTGAGCCCGATAGCGGCGTCGGAGGTCAATCTTTGCCAGCGGCTCCAGCTTCCCGTACTTGGTGACCAGACTATGGTATCTACAGCGAGAGCACAGGCTTTGGTGACAGAACAAACAAACGATTAACTGTATTTAATACTCATTACGTTTAAACCGAAAAAAGTGGCCAAGTCCAATTTAATCACATTTTTCAAACTGCATATAAACCCGGGAAGTACGTAAATATAAGTAAGGTGCTGTGATTTGAACCTCAAACATCCCCAAAACATCTGGAGAAGTTTGTGTAGTCGTACTGATACTGCATTTAACAGAGCAGTCTACAGAGGCATTCAACTGCACCAGGTAAGAAACAGACAGGACAATATTAGGGTTTGTACGTGGACTCACGAGATGACAAAATACGCCCCGATAATTTGGACTAGCACGTGTAGTTATGTCTTAAACGGAAAACTGTTTGTCTGAGCTGAGGAGAGCAAATACATTGTGAGCAAAACTCTAACAAATTAGATGTTGCTTATCAATGTTTTCGACATTATATTCTTTCACAATTAGAGTAAGGTTAGGCTTTGGATTAGGGTTAGATTTAGGAACAGTGAATGAATGAATTAATGAATAATTTGGTTAAGTTTAGGGCTTTGGAACGTTAGTTAATAATAACAAATTACATACACATTGTACAAAACTCTTGATGGGAAACACAAAAACATTTCAGATGCAACTCTACAGAAATGTTTATCTCATTAGATATGGGCGCCAAGGAAGAAGAACCACAGTAAGAAGAAGACAGGGCATCTTCATAAGAGTGCAGTCTGCAGATTCACCTGAGCTGACTGGTTTGGGAGAAAGGGTGAATTGAGTTAGGTTGTTTAGCGCACTCGGAGTTATCTGCGCTTGTAAAGGTAGTGACTGTGGTGCAGACTGGACACTGGGCTCCTACCTGCAGGGCAGCTCTTCCTCAGAGCAGTTCACATTGTAACGGATAAAGAAGCACTCTGCAGCTTCTCTCTCGCCCTCAGTGATCCTCCCGCCGTTCAGCTTCGAAATGGCCGGCAACCTAAAGAGGACAACAAACTATGGTAAACTTGGCTTTCACGATTGCACAATAGGTTTCACATGATATACAGTATTTATGTGTGTAATTAAGTCGGCAATACACTTCTACGGTACATAACAATTCAAGGGAAGAAAATGCATCTTTACTCTTTGTAATTGCAAACACATGTGTGACCAAGATGGACCAACAGAATATTTACATGTTTTTAAGCAATTGTGAAGCCAAACCGTTTGACTCACTGTGCGATGATAAGGTTAGGTGCTACTTCTTTGGGGTACGTCTGTAATAAAGGAATTCCCTCAAGCCAAACCTCCTCCAGCTTTGGGAAAAAATTCAGTTTCTCTATGTCGTCCCAACAGTTAAGACCTGAAAAGATGGATGAGTTACTTTCACATTTTAAGGTAAGATAAGATAAGATAACTAGAAGCTGTGCAATGGCCATGACGATGACGTCATAACGACAATGTCACCGGGCGCCAACATTCCACCACTCTTCAGAGAAATAAATCGCAACAAATCCCCAAAGACTGAGGAGTACCAATAGCAAGAATCAAACAAAGATTATCTTCAAAACAAACATCAAATGACAAAAATCAAACACGAAATGCCACCTGTGATACGTGCCAAACACAGGAGTTGCTATAATAATAAAGGGATAGCAGAGACAATAGTGAGTCAATCAAAGTCGTAAAAAAATTTGAATACACATACCATTTACTATGATAAAGGTAGTTAAAATATTTCATTAAAGGTGCTGTAACTTATTCATCTCCATGGAGAAACACAGTTTCTCCAGGTCCAGAGTTACAATGCATGAATTTCAATGTAATTCATGCAATTAAAAAAGATACATGCCATAGTGAGTAACAATCCAGGCAAAGCAATAATCTCTCCATGGAAACAAGCAAGTTGCGGACGCTCATAAAGATGATTAGGTTATTAAGTTTTGCAGGGTTGTCGAAAGAGAAAGAACAATCAGTAAACTTTAGTTTGAAACAATGACGTGCTCAGTGATGCTATTTATATTGACCGTGTCTGAACAAATTAAAATCTTCCATAAGGTGACACCAGCTACACCAGTGGTAAACAGCGTTAGCTCCACACGTCTGACCTGAGTTTTGCAGTTCGAGGCTGCGCAGATTTGGGAAAAGCTGCTGGAGAACTTCTTTGCTGTCCTGAATTGAGGCTAAATTGTTGTTGGCCACGTTCAGAGTGTTCAGGCTGGGGAACATGGAGCCGAACTTGCGGACCTCGGCCCAGTCGTGGAGGCTGTTTTTGTTGATTATGAGCTTGTGCAGGGACGGGCAGGGGACGCTGGAGGCATACACATGGCTGTACTCGTTACAGCCCAGGTTCAACTCCTCCAGGCTGCGGAGGGACAAGGGACGAGGTCACAGATCAGGGCAAAGTCTATTTAATAAAGGGGCTAAGAAATGAAATGGCCTGAAGAGTAATTATAGTGGCACCCGGTTCTAGAAAGACCTAAAGGATCCCCAAGGAGGTGTAATGGAAAATGTCATGTTCTTAGGTTGATGCAAAGCTAAAGTTAAATATGTTACTAGGATGTATGTTTAGGTTCATATCGTCAACTTTGTACTGTGCATACAGGCAAACTGTTGCCTTTATAAGCTGGACTCGCCTTTGTTCGAGAGTCAGTTATGGAGGGAGAGAACTTCAGTCTGTAGGGAGAGACATTTTGACTGTGCACGGCTAAAAGAAAGATTCACCTTTGAACAAAACAACTTCGTTCTACCTTTCCTTACTTCTCTTTCACTATCTTAAGTGATTTTTCCACACCAGAGGTCATTTAAGTTTGACAATCCTGAGCCATTAAAAGTAAAAACGTAGTGTTATTCAGTTGTGAATCTAAACTAAAAGTTGGCCCTTTCCAGCAACACTACACATTATTACACATAATCATACATTATAATTACACTACTAGATATTTTTCTTTGGCCGGCTGTTTAGGTGTACAATCACATTATCAACAGCTTCATTTTTTCATCACAAACTGAAAATAGACTGATGTGATAAATATTTACCACAGGGACTATCCCACCAAACTAATTAATCATTTGAAAAAGAGAACCAGTCATATGCACTTTAAGGTCTACATATCGTAATTCTTACTCAGGCAGCTCCTGTGTGAGCAGATTCACAGTGTCCCAGGACACTCGCGTGTTGAAGAGCACCAGCTGTCTGAGTCCAACGAAAGCCTCCACGCACCGAGGGTCCAGAGAGGCTCCTGCCAACGGGTTGTAGCACAGGTACAGGAACTTTAGTTTAGGAATGCTGCGTACTATTTTACTGATCTAAAAATAAGATGGATACAGATGATTATTCAAATTAAACTAAATTATTTGTCATTTTTTTGTAAAAGCAATTTATGTCAATATGTGCACCTCATGCCAGTCCTGCAGACTGTTGCCGTTTAAATTCAGCTCTGTTGTATGAGTACAGAAAGCCGCAATCTTCGTTTGGTCTCCGGCGCTACAGATGCTATAGCGCACAGAATTGAAGCAAAGGTCGTCTGCAGAATTATTAAGTTGGAAACAATAGTTACTTGTTTACAGATAAGAGATAACATTTGTTTTGTTGAATACATATTGGGTACATACCTCTATAATATGTCAAACAGGAGGGGTGACAGTTGGAATCTTGGATACAGGGAACCCCACAACCGTAAAATCTTATGAGAGCCTCCTCAAAAGAGATGTCTTCTCTGAACTCAGGTGACTCCATGGCTCTGCCCCCGAGCTTTGTGGCAAAGAGAAAAAATATGTTGTGGAAAGTAACAAAGTACAAAAGTAAGTGAAGTTTTACTTCACCACATTTGAGAGCAGGTGTTGTATCTGTACTTTCTTCTCCACAACATTTTAGAGCTATACTGAAAAGTAAAAAGTACTTACTGTATGGATTTAGGGGCTATTATTTCTTTAGCACATTCATGGTGACATCCTGACTAAGGGTTTTGATTTCACATCCTGGCTTTGGGCAAACAAAATAAACATATAAAAGTCAGAAACTCTGAGAAATGAATTGACTAAAAAGCTGGACAATTCTTTATCGTGATCACATTTTTACTCTTGAATAGTTAGAAAGAAAAATGTGTACAAAATACTAACATTATTTTTACTAAAGTACATTTTTAAATGTGCCACTTTTATTTTTACTGTAACTGTACGTTTACTTAACAAAATGGATTACTTCTTCCACCACTGTTTTACAATACATACACAAATCCAATTCTAATGATAGATCATTTTAAGAACGGTTCTAGGTAGAAACATTGATCTGTATCTATATATGCTGTATGACCTTTCTTTCCATCACATTCGATTTCAGATTTAGTTGAGCTGATTTTCTGCCATCTTGCATGCCATAATTTATGTTAATATAGTTAAGCAAAATAAGAGTGCCTTACCTGAAGGTCCTTTAACCACACTGAGCTCTTGATGTAGCTTGTTTGTAGACTGTAATAATGTGATACTTTGGAGGTTTGGATACTGGTCAGTGATGACCGCAGGGTGTCGGTTCTGGACACAATGATTGAAGAGAATGAGGCGAATGTCCACGTCTAGATGATCTTTAGAACCTCCTTTAATGTCAGGGAAGACAAGACTTTCCACGACAGGTGAACCCACTCGACTGAACTTCTTCTTCTTCTTTGGTGGTGTTTTATGGCAGTTGGTATCCATAGTGTTACATTACCACCAGTCTTTAGACTTTAGTCTTTAGACTTTAGTCTTTAGACTTTATTCTTTAGACTTTATCCTTTAGACTTTATTCTTTAAACTTTATTCTTTATACTTTATTCTTTAGACTTTATTCTTTAGACTTCATTCTTTAGTAGGGAGTCTAAAGACGCGTTCTAGATTCTATGCTTTTATGACACTGTATCACATCACGGTTTTGTGTTGCGTTTTCTTTTTGTTGGCTTTGATTTGGCTTTGAAGTTGAGCCATGTGCCCCATGCTGATGAACCCCCCCCTCCCCACTCCCCAACCACCACCACCCACAAACTCGCCATCTCCCCCCACTGTCCAAAGACGGGTCACCAGCACTACTGGACCTTCCTGCACTCAAACATTTTGGATTCTGGTTGCACTGAAAACCGTACTGCACATTGCACTAGTCTAGTAATGTTAGGCAGCTACTGTTTATTATTATGCACTATTTAATGTTCACTCAATCTGTACTACTTAATTTATCATATGCCCATTTGCCTTTTGTAAATTATGTCTATGGTCCCTGTTTACAGTCTACATACAGTTAATGCACAATATATATAATATGCACGTTACCTCAATGAATCTGTATATTTGTACTTATATACTACAGCTCCTTATTTAGCTATCACCTATTTATTATCTGTATAAACTTACTTTACTTACTATCATTGCACTTCTGGTTGGATGCTAAACTGCATTTCGTTGCTTTGTACTTGTAATCTAATCTAATCTAGTCCGCAGGACCGTGGTGAAGTTAGTTTCACATTGGAGGTTGGACATTCGTCTCCGTAACTCCTCTAAGTGTGCCCCGCCTGCTATGGCACGGTGTGGGGGGCCCTGGTGTGGGGGGCTGCGCTGCGAAGTGCCGCTTGGTTCGCCAGTTAGGGACCGTCTCTAAATGACTTGCAGTGGCGAGCGTTTGTTTAAAAATGTGTTACTTGAAAAATATCAAACATATTTATATTTACAAAAGAAAACAAGGTTAAGCATCAATCCAAGTTGTTAATCCTAGTCGCCATAGTCCGTTTGGGTTCAACATTTAACCCTTTATGGGTTGTTTATGGATATTTTTCTTCAAAAATCAAGGATTTCTTTCAATAGCTTCTAAATCAGGTGACCTAGAAAGTCAAATCCAAGTTATCATAGTAGTTTTTAGTCTCCAGGTAACATGCACACACCTTTTTGTTTTTCAAACTTAAAACCCTTCATAGGCTTTTTAAGAAATATTTTTGTCAAAAAATCAAGGACTTTTTTCAATTGCTTCAAAATCAGGTGACCTAGAAAGTCAATTCCAAGTTATTATCGTAGTTTTAGTTTCCAGTTAACACGCACACCTTTTTGTTTTTCAACTTAACCCTTTTTAAGTTGTTAATGGGGCCCCCACTAAATCTGTCCTTACATTGTTACTCATCATAAAGGGCTTCTTGAACAGCCCTTGGTCTGACCCATCACTTAGGACCCGTTTGTCTTGGGTGATCTTACCAGGGGCTTCAAGCCCCTGACAACATAGCTCCTAGTATTCATTTGGGCTCAGCCATTCACATAATCCTGTGCACTTTCTCCCCTGCTCTTCTCCCTGTACACAAACTGCTGAACCTCGCGGCCACGACTCCATAAAACCGATCAAGTTTGTCGACGACACCCACCCTCATCGGGCTCATCTTGGACGGGGATGAGTCTGTCTACAGGAGGGAGGTGGACCTGCTGGTGTCCTGGTGCAGTGGTGACAAACCTGGAGTTCAACGCCCAGAGAGAGCAGTGGAGATTATCATGGACTTCAGGACAGTCAAAGCCCCCCAGCACCCCTCATCATGACAGACTCCCCCATCACCACCATGGACTCCTTCCCCTTCCTCTACACCACCATCACCCCAGGACCTCAAGTGAGAGCCCTCCATCAGCTCCCTCATCAAGAAGGCCAGCAGAGGATGTACTTCCTGCAGCAGCTGAGGAAAGCCAATCTGCCAGTGCAGATGATGGTGCAGTTCTACACGGCCATCATTGAGTCCATCCTCACCTCCTCCATCACCGTGTGAGTACGCTGGAGCACAGCCAGGGACAAACAGAGACTACAGCGCATTGTGCGTTCTGCTGAGAAGGTGATCGACTGCAGACTTCCATCTCTGCAGGGACCTGTACGTCTCCCGGGCTCTGGGACGAGCAGGTCGGATCACAGCTGACCCTTCTCACCCTGGACATAACTATTTGAGCCACTAAATCCCATAAGAATAATAGGAATAATATTGCTTGGGTCTACAAATATTGAATAGGCAAAGAAGGAAAATGATGTGGGATATTCCATTTGAATAACCAAAATGCTCCAATGCAACGTAGACTATGACACGGCTGAGGAAGATAAGGCAAAATGTATTGTTTTACTTTAAACATGGTCTTTAGCCAGGTTTGGCCCTGATTTGAAGTACTTGGCACATAAGCTTGTTGTGGATCAGAAGTCTATTTGTGCAGTTAACAAAACAAAAAAAACTAGGACTATATGTGTTTTATCACATAAAAACACATATAGTTGTTTTATGTGATAAACATATAGTAGTGTGTTTTTAGCAGAAAGCTAAAAATTCCTGAATATGAATTTTTCTGTAATAAAAATTAACATTAGGCTATCCTATTAGATTTAGCATAAATAAATAAAATAATAATAATAATAATAATAATAATAATAATAATTATAATTATAATAATAATAATAATAATAATAATAATAATAATAATAATAATAATAATAATAATAATAATAATAATAATAATAATAATAATAATAAAAAATGTCCCCAGGGCCATTTTCTGTGAGCCGGTCGACGAGGCCGTCGACTTTCTGACCAGGTCTTCTCTGCATTTTGAAAAAGGTGGCTTGCCCTCTCCAGGTGGGTGGAGAGTCCTTGCCCCAAGTGGAAGGAGTTCAAGTAATTTTTGGAGGGGTCTTGTTCATTAGTGAGGGAAGGATGGAGCGTGAGAGTTGACAGTTGGATCGGTGCATCGGACTGTTTGTGATGAAGAAAGAGCTGAAGCTCATTCTACATTCCTACCCTCACCTATGGTCATGAGCTCTGGGTCATGAGCTCTGGGTCATGAGCTCTGGGTCATGAGCTCTGGGTAGGGACCGAAAGGACAAGATCGTGAATACAAGCGGTTGAAATGTTTCTCCACAGGGTGGCTGGGCGCTCCCTGCAACCTGGCCCCGGATAAGCGGAAGATGGATGGATGATAATGAAATGAATAAATAAAATCACAAGCCAAAAGAGCACTTAATCAGTGGTTCCAATTGAAACATTTATATCAATTTACACAAGCGCTTGCAGAACTACCCTAAGCGACTTTTCTGGTGGAATGTCAGTAATTGTCAGAAACTCCTTAAAAAATTCCAGGCAGAGATGTAGTTACTTCAAAATGTTGCCATGGACTTAATTTCACATTTCAGTCTCTGGAGGAAGCCCTGGTTGTCATTATTGTCAAAAAGACAAAAGAAAAGTTATAATATTTCTTGGTCCTGTAATTGCTGCTAAAAGAATGGAGAAAGAGAACAGAAAATAATGAATTTGAGATATGTCACCGGTTTGAATGTGAAAATATGGTGGCATTACCTGTGGCGATCTTGGGTCCTGCCTTTTTCAGCTCTGCTTTCGTCAAATGTTGCATAATAGCAAAAGCAGCTCAATTTTATACTACGTTCACAGTCCTTATGTCTGCTAAACTTATGGAGTGTATACAACCTGTAACATCCAGTAGCACGCATATAAAATGTAGGTATATTCCAATAATAAAATATCAGATATCCTCAACTTCAAAGGAAATCACTAAAGTCATTTAGTGAATTTCACTAATAGGAAATCACTAAATGATTTCCTATATTAGGAATGTCATCCACGTATGGATGACATGCCCTCCATACGTGGAGGGCATGTCATCCATGCCCTCCACGTATGTTTATAAACAATCTATAATCAAATATCAAAATTGTATTTATTTATTACAAAATATTTGCTCCATAACCGTGACCATTGACCCCTGTTTTTCAGGAAATGACGATGAACACTTTACCAAAATGTGGTTTTGAATAAATATGGGCCAACATATGAACAGAATATGAATATGGAATATCAAATGAGTCGATAACAGAATGGAGACGCGAAGACATTGATAGCTTCTAGATCTATCTCGCTGTGTGTTGGAGTTAATGTTGAATTCAATGATGACATCATATTATGATATGGGTTAAGTTGAAAAACAAAAAGCGTGTTCGCGTGTTAACCTGGAGACTAAAACTACTATATAAATAACTTGGATTTGAATTTCTTTCTAGGTCACCTGAGCTGCTTAGAAGCTATAATAAGGAGAGAAATTCCTTGATTTTTGAAGAAAAATATCCATTAAACAACCCATAAAGGGTTAAATGTTGAACCCAAACGGACTTTATGGCGACTAGGCGATTAACAACTTGGATTGATGCTTAACCTCTTGTTTTTCTTTTTCGTAAATATAAATATGTTTTGATATTTTTCAAGTAACACATTTTTAATCAAACGCTCGCCACATGCAACAGTCATTTAAGAGACGGTCCCTAAACTGGCGAACCTAAGCGGCACTTCACAGCGCAGCCCCCACACCCTGGGCCCCCCACACCGGGCCATAGCAGGCGGGGCAACACTTAGAGGAGTAGTTCGGTTAAAGTTAGCCTCATATTCACAGATTCGGACTTCCGAGGTCAATAGCTCCGAAATGCAAACGTCTGCGACTTACAACCTCGTGTATTTAGCAATCAGATAGCGGGTATTTTGGGCGCAGCAACTTACATTGGCTCCGAATGAGCAGCCGGAGCCGAGACGGGCGGCTTAGGGACCGTGGTAAACAAATAGCAATACCTAAAATGAAAACGTTTTTATAATCTGGAATGGAGCATCAAATAGGGCAATACAATTTTAATAAACACAATAAATACCAACATGATGGACACACAACAACCTATTTATTTTTTCAAAATGAAGCTTTTACTGGTGTTTTATTGATGAAACATGATTCATTATGAAAATTAATCTTCAATGTATTTTTTAATATTTGATGTAGAGTCACCATGTTCCCATAGCACTTATCAATAGAATGAAATATCTATCTACTACAAACCCTTATTTTACCATTTAGAAGCTTAATTCATGGTTTTTATTATGCTGAATACTGATGATGATTATGGATATTAAACTTCAATAACTTTTTAAATATTTGATGTAGAGCTCACCAAATTCACCGCCACTTATCAATAATGACCGTATCTATCTACTACAACCCTATATTTTACCCATCGAAGGCTTAATTCACCATTTTTATAGATGAAATATGAAAATTAATCTTCAATAAAACCTTTTTATTATTGAATGTAGAGTCACCAAATTCACAGCACTTATCAATTATGACACATATTTATCTACTACAACCATTTATTTTACCCATTCAGAAGCTTTTTTTTTTTTATGATGAAAAGATGAAACATATTTTCATTAGAGAGAGAGACAGCGAGACATAACACAATTTATTAGGAAAAAATCTTATAGACAGATTTTCTATAAATGGAAAAAGCCATTTTAGAAAATAAAATTGAACGCCTATATATAACTCATTTACATATATAAACTTACGATTATTTCACATGCATTATTACTGGTGTAACTTTAAACCAAGAAAATAACAGCTTTATTATGGCTTAACAAAATCAAGTGCTCAATGGTTGACACCACTGACAATGACCAGGGGTGTTTCTCTTGGTGAGGTATCTTGCTTTTGCTGCATTCCAATGCACTTCAGATGCAAACCATCCAAGGCATTTCTCACACATGTAATCTGCATTAAAAAGAGATGTGTTCAGTTTATTGTGAATGTTATATTTTCATTTTATTTATTTATTCAAAATCTTACCCAACAGGTTTTCTGGTTCAGATTTTCCAACCCACATACTGTACAGAAGTCATACTTGATGATACTGCAAAATACTAATGACATATCACTGAAATCTATTTTGTTTTGTATTTAATAATAAAAAATAGTATATATATTATATATTATATATATATTACAAAAAAAAATTAATTACGTGATTGTTTCAGAATTTCCCTCAGCCATCTCTTTTCTTAGATTTCTAATACTTTTTTACTGGGATCAATGTTAAAATTCTGTGGTATTTGTGGAAATCCCATCACCGCCATCTTGGCCATCTAACAAGACATGTCAAGTCTCTAGGTCATTACTGATGTTAAAATAATCTTTAAAATTTATTTATTACCTGCATGACAAATACCCCACAGCTGGTTTGAGCCTTTTGGAAAGTGTGCGGAATTGTTCCAGGTTTCCATTTGGTGGCAACCCAGTCTTCTTTTCCAAGACGGTTGCGTCTCATCTTGAAGTACTCACTGTGAAATCGGTAGATATAGATACAATTCATATAACTGTGTTTACTGCACCATTAATAAATGTTGTGATGTATTTTAGAACTTGACCCAAATCGACGAGCAGCCATTTTTGAGTCCGCCACTTCATTAGATGCATGTAAAGGGTCCACCACATAAATGGTTTGAGTCAGAGCATGAAGATACTAGTGGAACCAAAAAGTGAAAACATGTGACAAGAGAATGGAATACTTTTCTGGCATGGCCATCCTTTCAGTTCCTTGATAATTACGATCAGTGTTGGGAAAAATACTTAAGAGATGTATTTAGTTCCAGCACACTAAATACCTTTTTTAAAAATGTAATTATTAGTATACTTGTTACGAGTATCATTATATTATGGTATACAAAACACAGCAAATGATTGAACTAACTCTGTATGTTCTACTGTTTACAATGCATTTCTATCAGTGATTACAAAAATAGAAATATCACATACACATACAAAAAATTTTCTCCCTCCAATTTCAAACCATTTCAAGCCTTAAATGTGTTATCAATGTATTTATTTGATTTTAGAAAAGGAACTGTATTTTGAATACTTTCCAATTTAATAGTAACTGTGTCGGAGTAACAGTAACTAATTTTCTGTGTATTTTGAAATAAATATTTTTGTATAGTTTATGCATTTTACGAGTATAAGGGCCAACCCAAAAAAAGGAGGCGGAGCACTACGAGAATAAACTTGTAAATTAACGGGAATAAACTCGTAAATTAACGTGAATACGCTCATAAATTAACGTGAATAAACTCGTAAATTAATGAGAATAAAGTTGTAAATTAACGAGAATAAAGTTGTAGTCGACATTTAAACGTTTAGGGGCCGGTGTCAAAGTGACGTGGGCAATCCCCACGTCCAGGACGCAAACGAATGGGCTTGGATGAGTAAACATCTTAGAATTACATAAAATCAAGACTGATCGCCACTGCAGTTTAGTACACCTCTCCTGTTACACATCACATCACAAACTGTTTTTCCATGGCGTAGCTGTGCTCCGTGCCACAGCCGCCCGCAGACAGGTGGTGGAGGAGCCTCGGTGTTATATTCACACATCAGCTGCAGCTCCAACAACACAGGCGCACCCAACACCAGAGTACGTCATTTTACACCCATATCCCTACTGTGAGGTAGCTTAAATTTGTGAACACAAATGAAGTTCCATGTTCCCCAGAGGACTAAGAGCATCCTCTAACTGCACACTGTTTGTCTCCAAATGTTTATAAGTTTGTCCAATACACATATTGTCCTGATCCCGAATTCTGCAGAACCCGTCCACAACGCCCCCCAGGCCTGCAGAACAGGGTCCAGAGCCCTGGCCCCTGGCGCAGTGCGCACGGCTCCACAAGCCTGTTGTGCTGTGTTGTAAAACCTATGCACATAAATAACTCATATGAACAGTGACTTTGTACACATTTTAGAGGGGTGAAGCGGCCAAAGTCGAGGGAGCAGATTATTGGTGAAAATCGTCCATGACTCCCTCACCTGCGGCTGTGGCTTTGACCACAGTCAGTGTCCTGCCCAGGCCATTAACCAGAAGGACATGGGGGCACTGCACGGGGGAAATGATTGATTGTGATGTGTAAAAGGTCCGCATTATAAAGTTCCATTTCTACTGTGGGCTTTTGTGTTAACTTTTAACTCTCCCAAGCCATTTTGACTCCAACTTTATTCTCGTTAATTTACCAGTTTATTCTCGTTAATTTACGGGTTTATTCTCGTAAATTTACCAGTTTATTTCCGTTGTGCTCCGCATTTTTTTTTATTTGCGTTGGCCTTTAAACTCCGTCGTAGTATTTAGTTACTTCTCAACAGTGATTAGGATGACAATGCCAGGGAGGTGGTTGTGTCATGCATAGAAAAAAAACTATTGTATGTAGGGTCACCAAACTACTACTTACCACAAACTTTCAGTGATTCCCTGTGTTAACAAATCCAATGACTCCATCATAGTCATCAAACGCAACTGGAAATAAATACATGAAGATAACAAATCAAGCTAAATATATCTTTATGATGGAAATAATTACATTAAAAAATGTTTACCTCTCGTAGACCTTGCCTGGCCATTTGTTCCCTCGTCCCATGTAAAATTACTCCCATGGAATGGTGGTTAAGCTGATAGAGCCGGCACGCTGGGTCAAAAGCATTCAGGGATGCCCTCACATAACACTCCATTGCCTTTTGTAGAGACAGAAAAGTAGCATACATTTTTGTTTTGTCTGTTCAGTGGTGTACGTCCATCTTTTTCCGCTTATCCGAGGGCAGCAGTTCCCAGGCTTCCCTTACCCCAGACACTTCCTCCATCTTTACTGAGGGGATCCCGGGGCGTTCCCAGGTCAGCTGAGAGACATAATCCCTCCAGCATGTCCTGGGTCTTCCCCGGGGATTCTTTCTGGTGGGACATGCGCGGAACACCTCAGGAGGCTCCGGAACACATGGCCAAGCCACCTCAGCTGGCTCTCTTAGACGTGGAGGAGCAGCAGGTCTACTCCGAGCTACTCCCGTGTGACTGAGCTCCTCACCCTATCTCTAAGGGAGCACCCAGCCACCCAGCAGAGAAAACTCATTTCAACCATTTGTATCCGTGATCTTTGCCCAAAGCTCATGACCATAGGTGAGAGTAGAACGGTACAACGAGAGCTTTGTCTTTTAACTCAGCTACTTCTTCACCCCAAAAGTCCGATACAGCGCCCGCATCAATGCAGACAGTATTCCTTTTACCGTCTGACAACATCCCCAGTCGAGGTCAACAAGTCTCAACCCGCCCCATGAACGGTGTTGGTGAAGCACTGCTTCCCCCTCCTGAGGCATCAGACAGTTTGCCAGAATTTCTGTGTGGCCAAACGATAGTCCGCCTCTAGCCCAAACTCCTCCCAGCCTCTGCATCTGTGAGAGCACAAGTTACAGTGCGCTTGGCCTGCTGATACCAGTCGACTGCCTCAGAAGTCCCATAAGCCAAAGAGACCTGATATGACTCCTTCATTCTAATGGCATCCCATTCTTCCGGTGCTGCTGCCACAACAGGCACTTGAGACATTGCTATGGATTGATATGGACCCCGAGGCCCCTACTTTTGACTGCTGGCCAGATCTCTCTGCTCCAGGGGGGGGCCCCAATGGTGTGTGTCTTACCTCTCCAATGATGAGTCCATTTGGCTTTAAACTGAGGATTTCTGGATGCCTCAAGGTGAATGTCATCCTCTGTTTTCTGTTTTGGACAACGGCTACCACTCTCTCCGTTGGTTTCTGACACCAGAAATCTTCCACCTAAAAAGTAAAAATATAAATATAAATATTACATTGAACTTCAATAATAATGTAACTTGTGATGTATGTACCTTTGATTTTTTGGAGTTTTCAGTCTTTTCTACCTCTTTCTTTTTGCTTTTAGACATGGACTGAGCTGGCACATCTTGTGCTTTGGAAGCCATCACATTTTGTCTTTTTTTTGGAACAGGCATCTTTTGGGGAGGGGCAAAATATTTTGATCTTTTGATACTTTGATTATTTTCCGTTTTTGCCCAACTTTTTTGGGACTGGCCTAAGTCTTTTGTTTTTAAAGGAGTCAATGAGCTTCCAGCAAGATTATGGTGAAGAGAGTGCTCTCGATATCTTTCCTGGAGCGTGCTGTTCATCTTCCGGACAAAAGCCCCTGGCCTCAGCCTCAACTTTTTTCTGAGGATTGAATGTTTGACAATGCCAAACCACCTCTCAACGTGACAGTTTGTGTCTCGACTTTTTGATGTTTTCCCATGTCCATCTTGTCTCTTGTCAGTGGCATATCTCCTCAGGTCCCCCAGCAGCACACCACTCCATAGAGGGAAAAGCCCAATGTAATTATTAAAGAGGAGAATCTAATATTCCGGGACAGTAATAAGGGTTTCCTTGGTCCTCATCTTTGGTCGCAGCGTTTTTGCTTTCTTCCTCAGCCTCCTCCATAACTTTTCTAAAATGAAAGTGAATGGGGATCCCTTGACAACCTTATTTGCATCATTCTTTTCCACTTCATCATCAACTGGAAGGTTTCTATCGAAAGTATCTCCGGGCAACTGGGTGTTCTGCTGATCTTTTATTGCCTGTTTGCAATTTGAGAAGGTGTGTGTCGGTGGTGTTTTCTTTTGTTTCGGACTGAAATAAAATGCAAATGGAATGGAATAGGGTGAGGGCACGCTTCAAACAAGTGCAGTTTTGTAAAAGAGCAAATACATAAATTGCAAACTCTTTTAATCCCCTTGTCTGTTGTTTTCTTGCCAATGGCATGGGCAAACGCTTTCAAGATGTGAGCAGAACACAAGTGCAAGATGGTGAAATGTTTAATTTGACACCATGTTAAGCTTTCAGAGCAGATGTTTATTGCTCTTTCAAGGTAGGAAGGTATGCTTTCCTTGTTGAAAGCCAACAGGACACCTTGCATCAGGGCCCAGCTGAAGTCTGTTTCAACCTGTGAAACCTTTGTTTTGGTGAAGCGTGAAAGATGCCTGTTAAACTGCATTAACCAAAACGTGATTGGGGGTATGGAATGCTCGTTTGTGAGCATTTCACACACAGGCAGTGGGGGGGAGTCTTTGCCACTTCCAGGGAGAGTCAGAGCATAGTACAGAATCCTTGTTTTTTGCCCTGGAATTTTAGACACAACATTATCTGTAGCATCCAGGTACAGGGTGACACCTCTCTTTTTTAGATGTTGTGATGTTATACTTAGGCCAGTTTCAGTGTACAAATGCACAGAAAATGGTTCCAGCTGGAATGCTGCACATACCCAGGCAAATGTTTGCAGTTGGTATCACACTCCTTAATAATTGCCTGTGTAAGATGCATTTCTATCAGAACATTATCATGCACTCTACTATTTTTGCGAAACTCTGAAGCTATAACCTTCAGCACATCTTTGCTCAGAGTGCTGCTCATATTTCCAGAAATCAATTCTTCGGCCGGAGTTGTTCTCATTTTATTATAGAAATAATTACTTATGCCTTTACGCAATACCCTTGCAATGCGCCCCCTTCTCAACCCGGTGGCCGGTCTTGATTTCTTCTCTTTTTTTCCATGCTTTATTTCTCCAGTTTGTAACACAGTGAGTCTTACTTTCTTTCCGTCTGTTGGCTTTTCTTGTATTTTAAATTTGTATCTTGCAGTACATGATTTGAAAGTGCAACGTGCAGAAACATTGAGATAGGGGCTGATGATTTTTCTGCTGTTGGTTGATTTAATGTTTAGGTTTTTGAATGAAAGAGGGCAGCAAGGATTTTTTTCTTTAAAATATTGGTAAAAAATATTGGTCCAAGGGGTTCTTAACCTTTTGGTATTTTTATCTGGTGATATAGATTTCCAGACCTTGTTAGGAAGTGAAATCATAAACCTTTTTTTAACTGCTGGGCACCGTCTCAAATAAATTTCTCGTTTCCCTTTGTGTGCTCCCAGACATGAAATTGTTCCTTCTCCATGTCCTTCTTTGTTCTTCATGTCTTCTTTGTTCCCTGTGTTTTCATCACCTGTACTTCCTGCATCTCCTTTGTTCTCCGTGTCTTCATCCCCTGTACTCGCTCCATCTCCTTCATTCTCCATGGCTTCATAACCTGTACTTCCTCCATCTCCTTTGTTCTCCGTGTCTTCATCCCCTGTACTCGCTCCATCTCCTTCATTCTCCATGGCTTCATCACCTGTACTTCCTCCATCTCCTTCTTTGTTCGCTGTGCCTTCATCACCTGTACTCGCTCCATCTCCTTCATTCTCCATGACTTCATCACCTGTACTTCCACCATCTCCTTCTTTGTTCCCCATGTCTTCCTCACCCATACTTCTTCCATCTCCTTCTTTGTTCACTGTGCCTTCATCACCTGTACTCACTCCATCTCCTTTGTTCTCCATGTCTTCATCACTTGGACTTCCTCCATCTCCTTCTTTGTTCGCTGTGCCTTCATCAACTTCATTCCCTCCATTTCCGTCTTTATTTTCGATTTCATCATCATCCTCATTACCATCTTCACTTTCCCTGGCATTTCCAACAGTCACAGATCTCAAACCTCTTCTGTTTTTGGACCAGACCACCCACAACCAATGGCAGTTGTCTTTATTGGCATTGCCAAAAAGATTTAAGGAAACTTCAGGCCATAATACAGAACTGTATGAAGTGTTGCTATTTTTAGTTAAAGCACTTTTGATAGCTTTACTTATGCACGCCTTACCACCAGCAATTTCCCATTTATAAAAATTTTTTATACCTTCCCATCTTGAAGATAAAACTTCTTTAGGGTCACACAACCTTGGCCTAAAAAAATAGAGAAACCAAAATTATAACAAGTAAAGATGCATCTCAAACACGTATACTTTTCCTTATTCCACTGAACACATTGTTCATGACAACGTAAAAATAATACAAGGAATACTGATTCTGCTGCTGTGACTACTGCTGCTGCTCCTACTACAACTACTTACTACTACTACAAGTAGTGGTATTAGTACTATGAACATTGTTTATTCTGTTTTATTCTCTTTTTTCCACTGTAGCCCCTCGAGGCAACTACTCTTGTGATTTTGGGCGTTACAAAAATAAATTGAAATTGAAATTAGTAGTAGTAAGTCCACTGCCTGAAGCAACCCCTGCACAAGCCCTTAATATTAGTAGTTAGTTTGGCCTGTGAAGCTTAGTGGAACTCACAAATAGTAGAAGTTTTCTGGACATTGACGGGAAGAAAGATTCTAGATTACAGTGCCATTTAGAGCCACCCACTAATGAGCATACAATGAACACAGAATGATAGAAAAAGCAAAATAAATAACCATTCTGGGCCTACTTTGATTAATTATATAGCCTCTACACATATTTGCCTAGACAAATGCCAGCCATAGCATTGTCAGAAAAACACCTTACATAAAATATAATATACCATATACAAGTTGGTGTTATTCTAAAAACTGTCCTGATGACTACAACTGAATCTTTTTTTACTTTACCAAATGCATATAATTTCTATAAATTTCTAGTCTAGAACATCCCAGAAATGTTTACCCAGAATATATGTATATATTTTTAAACTATACTATGTGGTTGTCAAATTATTTTTTTTCATAGCCTTTATAAAAAAAAAAAGCAAAGTAACAGCATTTCAGAACCTTGAAAGTCATACATTATTTGTTATAAATAGGCTATTTAAAACTATTCGATGATGTAAAATTAAGATACATTATGGTTAACATCTTTTGCATCCATTCTGGAATTTATAACATTTAGATAACATGGCATTATATGTTGGATTACTTAAAAAAAAAAAAAAAAAAAAAAAAACATCTTATCAAAAGGGAGCAATAAAAAAAATAAAACTTATGAGCTTGAAAAAAAATATCTTCAAAACGACCTTTTTGTATCACACTACAGACTACAAACTTACAACTAACTTAAAATAACATAAAATAGAATCATTACTTACATTTAAATGTAGTCTTGGTGTATAGGCGACATCCAAATCTCCAGTGAAAGGATTTCTTTCCAACCGTTGCAGATGAATCTTTATTGAAAGTTGTTTCTGATTGGCCCATTTTTCATCTGATCATGTAGATGGTGAATGCAACGTGCATGCTTAGCTAATGCTTAGAGAATGACCACTAGGTGGCAAACATTTTGAAACAGGTCAATAAGAAGTAGCCAATGTTTGAGAAATTTTATTTTATTCCAAATAGAAGCCAAAATTTCACATTGTAAAACTACTGCATTATATTCTTAGAATTGTAGTAGTTGCAGTGTGTTGGACACATGTTATTGCAAAACGCAAACCAAACCAAAAAACATTTTGTAAAAGAAAGAAAAGAAAAGGTAAAAAAAAAACCCCAAAAAAGTAGTAATACAAGTAGAGAAAATTAAAAAATATATATATATGGTTGTAGTATATTTGTATTTACATTTGTGAATTTGGTGACTCTACATCAAATATTAAAAAAGTTATTGAAGATTAATTTTCATATTTCGTCATAAAAATGTGAATTAAGCCTTCGATGGGTAAAATAAGGGTTGTAGTAGATAGATACGGTCATTATTGATAAGTGCGGTGAATTTGGTGACTCTACATCAAATATTAAAAAAGTTATTGAAGTTTAATATCCATAATTCATCATATTTCATAATAAAAACATGAATTAAGCTTCTAAATGGTAAAATAAGGGTTGTAGTAGATAGATATTGTCATTATTGATAAGTGCTGGAACATGGTGACGCTACATCAAATATTAAAAAATACATTGAAGATTAATTTTTCATAATGAATCATGTTTCATCAATAAAACACCAGTAAAGCTTCATTTTGAAAAATAAAGGTTGTTGTGGTGTCCATCATGTTGTATTTATTGTGTTATTAAAATTGTATTGCCCTATTTGATGCTCCATTCCAGTTATAAAACGTTTTCATTTTAGGTATTGCTATTTGTTCACGGTCCCTAAGCGCCCGTCTCGGCTCCGGCTGCTCATTCGGAGCAATGTAAATTGCTGCGGCCAAAATACGCATCTGATTTTAAAACACGAGGTTGTAGTCGCTTGGCAGTGTTAATGTGAGTCATTTGGCATGTGTATGATCCGTTGAGACGTTTGCATTTCGGAGCTATTGACCTCGGAAGTCCGAATCTGTGAATATGAGGCTAACTTTACCGAACTTAGAGAGTTAACGGAGACGAATGTCCAACCTCCAATGTGAAACTAACTTCACCGCGGTGTCAGACCGACACAGAAACCACACAACGTGCTTTTTCGATAGAGAGATAGCGGAGGAGAGAGACTCGATGATCGGTGGAGATTTGGAGAGCGAAGGGAAGGGGGGGCGGGGGAACCTTGGAAAGCCCAAGGGCCCATCCGGGTCGGAAGGTTCTGGCAGTGAGAAGCAGGAGGAACTCACACTGGCTGTGAGCAGCTCACAAGAGTGCGGAGCCTCTAAAGGTAAAGCGTCCGAGAGTGCTGAAGATGTGCTTGGTTATGAAAAGGAAGGAATTTTTCCTCTTTATGGTGGAAGTTATTAACTGTACTGCTCAAACGCAGAAGAAGACTGAAAAGATCAGGATCATCGCTAAAGCCGTAGGAAGATACCTTGGAACAAAGGCTCCGGAGTGGAAAGAAGTTGAAAACGCGCTGCAAAGGAGTCAGAATAACGAACTTCCGCAGCCTGCTTTGTGTGTTATATTATTCGTTATGTCATGACATGTTATGATATTGCCTTGAAATGCTTTCGTCTCTACAAAAGTTTTGTATTTTATATTTTCAACTTAAAAAAAAAAAAAGATGTTGAAGTTGTGAGAAAAGCTGTTGCCGGGCCGACAGCACCGTTCAGCTGTCAGATGAGTCCTGCCTGCTGGGAACTCTTTTGGGCAGGGAAATACATTCCCAGGGCTGTGTTTGCTGACCTGGAGCCCGCTGCTACTGGTAAATGCTGTAAAATGCCGTTTGGGGGAAGGATTATGAAGAGTTTGGCATTGATTCTGCCTGTTAACAAGGCTCTAGTGTTGTAAATATAATGTTTGGTTTGTACATACTTGAGTTAATCACTTTGATTTAGTCATTAGTTTACTCTTAGTTCTTGTCTTTATATTTCTATTGTTTTCTATTTTGGAAACCTAATCCCCAGGGATAGTCCAGCAACTTTTCAACCAATCACATCATCCCACTTCTCAACCAATCGTCCTTCAGCATCCGATGGCACTTCGGGTTGTTTAGCAAAACTTAGAGCATTGTTTTTCCTTCGTCTGGTTCTGTCGCTGGACCCCGTGGACCCGCCTTAAGTTCCATCCTTGTGTGTTCTTGGTCCTTGAGAATGTGAGTCGGTTCGTCCTGTCGTCTCCGTCTGGATGAACTGCATCGTTACCAGAGGCGCTCTCTTTCTTTAGTGACATCATCGCAATACTCCACCAATAGTCGAATAGTGTTAAACTGTAATTGTGTAATCATCCTAAAACGTTCTAAACATCGCATCGTAATCAGACCATTATTCACCGTGCCCCTCTCGGCAGCGTAACCCCCGCCGTTGATGCATTCACGGACCATCAGTCACTAACACTTCACAACACACTAGTGCTAATGCGTTCAAGGACGCTCGGAATTTGTATGTTTTGGCGAGATTGTGTCCCGAAGTCATTCCTAACTGTTGTGCTGTTGTTATGCTGTGATTTATGTCTTTGATGTATGTGGACTCTATTCACACATTTATTATGTATTTATGTTCCTTCTACATGGGCAGCTGTATTTTTGATATCACATGGCTGTGATTCAATTTGTTTTCTATTATTCACTGTACTTTATTTCTGTATTTCTGTAGAAACCAACAAGAACTGTCATTATTAAAGAGTGTTAAAGTGTACACTGAGGCCTCTTGTCCTGGCCGGACACCCTGGGGAGGTTGAGGATTATTCAGTTAGGCAATATACAGTCCGTTCAGAGGTCCCAAGGTTGGGTGTCCTTCCCAACGCCTCATTTACACTGCTGATGGTGAAGGAGACGAGGTGGGAGAGTATTACCACATCAACACAATGTGCATAAAACATTGTTTACTTAATTTTTCTTGTTCTTGTTTTTTTTAATATTAAAATGTATATCAAATAAATGAAATAAAATAAACTATTGTTCATGACACATGAAATTTAATCCTTGTCACTTTTATCTGAAAAAAAATAAATACATTTTTATCTGAAGCTGTGACTCACCCAAACTACAAAGTGGTGTAATTGCGCCCTCTAGTGGTGCAGAAGTGATGCTTAGTCTGATACTTTTGTCTTTAATTACTTTTGGGATCAGTATAATGGCTGTCCATCCAAGTGTATTTACTTTGAAGGTTTAAATAATTAGGTTTAAATCAACATGACTTTTTTTTTTGCCAATTGACATAGAACGTTTGTTCAAAACATAGTGATGTTTGTAGTCTGCAAAAAATATTTCTAATGCTTATTATAGCCTACTTCTATATCGCGTGTGGGATATGAACTGGTGAAGTTATAACAGTGTCATGCAAGAGACTTAATGCAAAACGCTGCAATATTCCAATGTGTCCAGTAGAGGACACTGCTTTTATACACGATTCAACTTTTGTATAGCTATGGATACATTTAATATACGAGAAGATTATTTAGTTGTTAAATTAAAATCATTAAAATGACAACATCTTTATCTCCTTTAAGAGTTTGATGGATTGAAAAACTACAAAACAAATTACTATGTAAGCTTTATTTACCAAAATGATAAAGATGGAGGTTTTGACATACTTTTTGTCAGTTGAATATATTAAAAAAAATATAATTAGAGTTGCCCAATACTGGTATAACATATCGATCCAGAAAAAATCTAAATGGGATATCAATACCACGACATTGTTTGGGGATATAAATTGAAATAAGACTATTCACTGACTGTTATTGGGCCCAAACGTCTTTAATGTTTGAACTTTTACTTTTACAACATTGTTCTGTAGTTACTTGAACAATAACACATTTGAATCAATTGTCATACATTATTTGTGATTTAAGGAAATAAATGTTAGTTTCAGTCCCTGGTATTGGTTGTCAACAGGTAGAAAACTTAAAGACAAAGTCATCTTATCAGTTTAGGATCTGAGTAAGCTAATTCTGGGAATCAGTAATAAAATGTCCATACTTTTATCTTGTTTACTAGATGTTCAGTGTGTCTTGTGGAAAGGGACAGATGAAATGCTTAATCCCAGATCTGCAACTGACAAAGAGGCAGGGCTCAATATCAATCAAATGCCAACTCCGTGGCATTTGATCGTGAGCCCAGCCGAGGGATTCAGGCCGAGCTGTCCAACCATCAGCCTCTGCATCCGAAAGGCTCGTATTGATCAGCTGGCATAAAGTTCTCTCCTGCTGTGAGCCATCCATCACAGCAGTCACAGCAAAAACACTGTCGTTTTTACAGTCGAACAAAGCGAGACCTGCCTCACCTTTTCACTTTTACACCTAGTCATCAGTGAAACAGTACTGAAATAAATGACAGGCGTGGTCTACATCACAGCACGTTTCACTGAAATGCATTGCAGAGTAAAGTGAAAGTATTAGACCTCCATGAGATAGTTGTTTGCAACAGAAGTGGTTTTCGATGCCCATGTAGTTGCAAAAACAGCAGTTATACACTACCTGTGGATTTAACTAAGCAAATACAGTAGGTCCGAGCCTCGTGCTGGATAACGGCTGCATGAGAGATGATCTTTCAGCTGCAACACGGCATTTAAACCCGACTGATGCAGTTACTGAGTCTAATTTCTGAAAACAACCATGTGGAAAGACAAATCCCATGGTCATGGAAAAGATGTCAGTGTGTTTGAGGAGGGTCAAATCATTGGCATCGAGCAGAGAAAACATCTAAGGAGAAGCAGAAAAATCATCTACTACAGATCTGAACCCCAGTGAGAGTGTTTGGGACGAGCTGGAGAAGGTCACTCTCCCCAATCATCCGTACAAGATCTGTGTGAAAAATAATACAACACCGGAATGAAATACATCTTTTAATATTGCAGAAGCTTATTAGAACTTTGCCACAGTGAATGTGTGCTGCAATCAAAGCTAAAGACGGTTTTTTCTTTGGTGACTTTTTTTTGGACAGGCAGTGTATTATTTGTTAAGTTGTAAGTTGTTTGTCAAGAATTGTAAAGACAATTATTTGCTCAACTCTAAAACAGTTTATAGTTGTAATATTAATAGCAGCTGTAGAAGCAGTAAAGTTATGTTAAGACTTCTTTGGTGTTTTACTTCTTGCAATGTCGCCATGTTAAATTTAGTTGCTGCATTATAGTTTGTTTGTTTGTTTTTGTAAAAAATGTAAATACATGTTTAGTTTCTTCTCAGCATTTCCCTTGTTAAATGTATTTAACATAATAATATTATAATTCAGGTTGGGCGATATTAACAAAAATAAATATCTCTTCTATCAATTTTTTGGGATTAAATATTTTATCAATCCAACAGAAATGTGCTTATATGTTTCCTTAAATAAGTCGGTTGAGGTTTAAGTATCAGGCAAAAGTGAATGGACAGTAGAATTATCCACAAAAATATCACTTTCGAAAATTGCTTGAAAGAATACTATGCAAGTTTTTGTCTTTTTTTATTTTTTTATTCGCTCTTTATGCAGTATTTTGATATTTTGTTCCTAAATGATAGACCCGATAGTTACATTTTGCATATGTTCCAAACACCATTCATGATATTCCTGATCATTTAATATTTTCCCCTCCTATGGCAATAAAAATATAATGTATCATCCTCAAACTCAAGTATGGAAGAATACTTTCCCTAATCTCTGTGTAATTACAGTAAATTGACAGTACATCCACTTCCGTACATACAGTCCAAGCCTAATTTATGTTGGCTAAATGAATATGCTGTGGACTTCGTAGCACAAAAAACACCCTGTGATTCTTGCTGTTAACAATACAGTGGGCTGAAAATGGCATTCAAACGTGAGCAAAAGTGTGAAGAGGGACAGCGCTCATTCACTCGGCACAATACGTCTTTTCTGCTCCTGGCACTGGAAACTCCTGCTCCTGAATGAAAGACTACAGCGTAAGAGAGAGAGAGAGAGAGGCAGCTATAGGAGTCTGAGAAGAATGATCTGGTGGAGAGAGGGAGAGAAAGAGAGAGAAAGAGAAGGGAGCGACAAAGAGATGGATATAGAAAAAGAGAGAAAAGGTCCTGCAGAAAGAAGGAGAGAGAGACTTCAGTTTAAACAAAATGTATTGATCCACAAGGGAAATGCCGAGAGTTTTATCTTTAAAAACGCAGTGTATTTTACAGTTTACAGACAACATTATTTTATTACCTAAAGAATTGCAGCCTTTGTGATTTTCATTTATTTTGCAAATGCAATTTTGATTAGATTTCGATTAAATGTGCCGCGCTAAAGGAGCGCGCGAGAGATAAAGAGAGAGTGAGACAGAGCTCATTCTGCTTCTGTCATCTTCTTCCAAACATTAGGTATAGTGTCTTGAATGTATACAGTTCAACTAAATTAGGGCTGCAAAAATTAGTCAATCATAACCAGTCAACTATAAAAATATAAATAATCATAGTCGTATTGTGAGTTGGCTTGTTATCGTTAAGACTCTAACTCTTAAATGGGTGCACGGTGGCAGAGCGGTTAGAGCTCTCGCCTACCAAGAAGGAGATCATGGGTTTGACTCTTGGGCCAGACCGACATCACATAATCTGTCCGGGTTCTCTGGCTTCCTCCCACCGTCCAAAGACATGCATGTGTATTGGCCCTAGTGAATGTTTGTCTCTGTGTTAACCCTGCGACAAGTTGGCCACTGCCCAGGATGTACCCCGCCTAAGGCCCAAAGGCACAGCAATAGGAAACAAGCAGTAGAAAATGAATGAATGAAAAAAAAATGAATGAATGAACTTCTTTTGACATGAAACATGTCAAAAGAACTTTTTAGTTTTGTATTATTTTTATTTGTTGGTATTATTACATCAAAATGTCAAAAAAGAATCCATTTTGGATTTACATCAATAATAAATATGAAGCCAACAACTAGCTCAAAGTTAGCATACTGACGACGCTAGAGTCCATGAATTTGTAATCTGCGCATCAACTGTCTTTTGCGCAAATGTTGGTACTAAATCGTCGTGACGCATCCGCAGTATAAAATTATGTTTGATTTTGGGATCACGGCCCATTGCATCCTGCATTCTCATATCTTTTATCCTTTCTTTGAACTGTTCTTCTGGTATATGCTATTTAAGAGCGCCTCCAAGAGGTCACCTGCCATACCTGCCATACCTGCCATACCTGCCATACCTGCCTGTCAAAAAATATAATAAGAAAAATAATATACATCATAAATTGACTCGTTCCCTCAAGATAATGATCACGTTCCCGCGTGATTTTTTGAAATTTAATTGAATTAATTTTGTAATTTAATTGAATTTGTTTTTTTTAAGTAGGAACATGATAATATCTCGTGGCCACGTGAAAATATAATATTTTGCTAATGTCACCTGCGAGAGAGCCAGAGAAAGCACATGAGATGAAAATGAAATAAAATGAATAATAATAAATAAATCATACATTAGGGCACAAAAAGTCTAAAATAAACAGCACATTTGGTCCAAAGTTGGACAGATTTTTTCCATTTTCAAATGAAGTCCAAATGTGATTTTTTAAATTCCATATATGTCAATGATAATGTCAGTCCGGTTCTTCATCTTTGGCACAGCTTGTGTCATCCATTTATTTGTGATTGAGTCAGTTACAATATTTCAACCTTTATTTGAGTGAAAACATATTGAAAAAGTACAATAGACATAACTGTTAGTCGACTATTCAAATAATCTTTAGTTGCAGCCCTAAATGAAACTATTGCTGGGTCATCGCAACTTCCTATATTCTTAATGAATTTGATTTAAATGAGGTAAAAATGACATTGGGACTACACGTTTGTGGAGTGGTTGGATACATTTAGCAAAACCTCCCAATGTGAGAATGTGACCGTACAACTCTGGTACACCGCATTCTTTTCTTCAGATTTGCATCTTAAAGTCATGACTGAGATCAAATTTGCGATGCCCTATTACTTTTATTAAACATTCTTTGTCTGAATGAAAGTAATGTGTGCTTTTTTTGCATGTTCCAATTTGAGTATGCATACTGTATAAATTCAGCTCAGGATGTTGTCAAAATGAATCTGTCGTCTCAAAATCTATGTTTTTTCTTTGACTCGAGGCACAATTTTCCCCTTGAATACTAAACACCCGTCAAATATTTGTCAGGCTGCCCTTCCTCTGCAAGATTCGGCCTCTTCAAGCGCACACTTGTGGCCTGTGTGTAGCGCTTGTGTAGTCAAGTATCTGGAAAATATTTTGAAGGTATACAGTGACCATAGGCAGTGTGTTCATCAGGTACAGTACAAATATTGTGCCGTGATTTCACTTTGCTCTAAACGTCTCGCGCCACTGACCTGAAGGATTTGGCAGGTTCTACTTTACACAACTGTTGCTTCTGTTTTTAGCTGTAGACTTGGCAACATTTACAGCAGATCGACAATAAAAACAAAAGATTGCTTTAGTAAAACTTAAAGGTGCACTGTGTAAGTTCTTTGGCTTGTCTCCAGGGAGATGACCTTGCTTTGCCTGGAGTAACGTTCCACATTATGCCAGCAAATGTATCGATCATTTACTTACAATACCTTGCAAAACGCCTCGACTCTCCACAGATCTGACTTGTTACTTGGGCTGTTGGTGCAGTCTTCTGGTTTCATTTGTGATGCCATGCTGTGGAACAATCCAGACAAAGTATTTAGTTACTTTTTCATTGATTTGATGATTAGCAGACTCAACCTGATGTTGTGGTATTACTGGAACACAGTTGATCCATTTTTGTCCCGTCAGCTTTATTCGGAAAGTCAGCAGCGTGAATTGTGGGTGATTCAACATATTGTCCAAATCGGGAATCAATCTGAGACATTGAGATTACCACAGCGCTGAGCATGCGTGCTGCGACCAAACCCCTATGCCAGGGGTCTCCATTATATTCTCTAAAGGAGGGGCAGGTTTTTCAGTGGTGCAGTTCAACACCACAGAAATCGTTTACTTTCAGTGAAATAAAAAACAAACAACTTAACAATCTTGTCTCGATACTAAAACAGGACTAAAGCAGGACTAAGCGAAGGCAAGAAACTAGGATTGGACTGGTGCAGATCAGAGCAGATCTAGTTTAATCAATTTAAACCTAGACTAAAAATAACAAACAAGACCAGGATTAAAGCAGTTGTAAAGTCGGACAGAAGTAAAGTAAAACCATCACTTGAGCGTTTCTTTACCGTGTCTGCATTACACAGTTTGTGCTTTGACAGAGCAGTGTTTTCAGGTGAACAACGGCTTTCTGGTTTCCTGTGAACAGCGGCGGAGATGCGGCAAAGCAGATCTACGAGGGAATAGATGATAATGTGGAAATGAGCGGCCTATCGAAGACTATGGCCCTGTGCCATACTGCAGCTGATCTATCAATGACTTTATCAAAAATGAGTACAGTACCCTCATATTAATTGCTATTATTGTAAAAGTGGTCTACTGGAGAGCTACGGATAATAGTGCGGCGTTGATGTGAAATTGTCTCCAAAACTTTAACACAAAATGGTCTATATCAACACAAATAATGTCAGGGTTGCAAATTAATAGTGAAGACATTGTAATTCAAAGTTGTGTTGCTGTTTGTTTTGCTATCGTTTGGCTGGTCTGTCAGCGCGGTAGTTCGTATCCGTACAGTTTGAGGACTGTGATGAGGCAGAGGCAGATTGATGTCTCTCCAGCTGTTGGTCCTCGACGGTGTCTTCCTGTCTGTGCAGTGTCCGCTGACTCTAAAGGCTCAAGACACCAGAGGAGCCACTGAACCTGTCCCTGCGCTGATGTGATCAAAGGCTGTGTCTGCTGCACCTTTCCAACAGCCACACTCCCTCACTACGGCTGCGTCAGAGAATTAGACTGACAGGAAAGCAGACGGCAGCGGCACAGACTGACGGGACGGATCGATAGAGCGGCAGTCGTCCAGGTAGGGTCCGCAGCCAAAGGGTGAATTCTGTCAACTGGACAAATGGTTAGGGTAAGGGTTCGGTTTGATGTTTTGCCACTCATCCAAGTAGCTTCTTCACTTCACAACTACTTGGATGCTAGAATTCAACCTTTGTAATAAAGTGGCACAATGAAAACAGAATCAGAAAAGACCCCAATGTTTATATGTTTTATTTAAATTTTGAATACATTTTCAGTATAATTACAAAAACATGTATTCTTACTCTTAGCGGGCTCATCTCTCCACAGATCTGACCTGTAACTTGGCATCCACTGCTTGTCTTCATAGAAATAGATACGTTTATTGTCATTCTCAGGAACATTCTAGGCAAACCAATTCCATCTCCATGGAAACAAGCAGGTGGCAAACCCTCTTCCAGAAAAGTGACACAATGCATCTTTAAGTACAACTTTGTGTTGGGGAAGCATGATACCACTGGTGCTAAATGCTCGATATAACTAGTAGATTTGAATGAATTAGTTCGTCTCAAATATGGTGGTTATAAAAAGTAAGATTTATTTATAAGATTAGTAGATTCAATCTCAGTGTAAACAATAATCCTGTTTGTTATTCTCTAAACTATAACATTCATATTTAAGTTTTTGCGACTATACAACTATCTTGGTTATTAAAGAATAAAAATCACAAGTGAAATTGTTTTATTGTGCTCATTAAGTCATAGTGCATTCGCTACTAAGTTCATTCAAGACAAGACAGAAAAGTCATTTCGGGCCTCTTTGTGACAGGATCATGACGCTGTCTGCAGGGTGCATTATTGGAAGGACCCATTTATTCATTAAAAGCTTTGTAGATTTGTTGTTTCATTATGACTGACGAAACAATTACAACAAGGTCTACATTCTCCATTTAGTCCACAAATCATTTCTTTTCATCTGTTTTTATACTAAGTTTCTCTCTGTAACCTTGTGCTGTTGCGCTGAGCAGGTGCGTACCAAACAACAGCTCGACAAAGGAAAGTATTTACAGGTTGATGGAGCTGTGATTGGCTGGTTTGTTTACTTGAGAGTAGTTTGCAGGAGTGGAGCCTCGATCGCCCGGGGCTCTGAGATGAAATAGTCTTTGTGTCAGATGGAAAAACTGGTGTTACAAGATCTGGAACTGTTACCCATACTTTTCCGACACGGTCTTGGATTAGCTTTATTTGCTCTTTTTTCTAGAGTAACTGATTACTTTCTCTGCCCCTACAGACACTTTGACAATGGGCCAATGTTAATCACACGTACTGTTGAACGTATGACTTTTCTGGTGCCTGTCTCCAAGGAGATGTGATTGCTTTGCCTGGAATGGGCAACAGTTAGACATTAAACATGCACACATCTGTATTATATGTCTTTATTGAGACAAGTAAGCCAAGTCGCAGGTCAGATCTGCGAAAGGCACAGTAAAAAAAGCATTATTTTGTATTTATTTGTGTATTTATTTATTAACTTTTATTTGACCAAGTAATTTGCAGCACACCAAAATAAAAACAATTGCACATTTAGGTGTAATCCCTCATTCGTCCAGGAGCGTTCCATTGTAGAAAGAAGATTCAGTTGAGGTAATTTTGACTCTGTTTTTTTAAGAATTCCTCTCGGTGGGACGGGCTTGCGCAACTGGGATAAGTAGGATAAGTAGGATAAGTTTCCAGACCAGATCCGCAGATTGAGAATGACTTTTGGATGAATGTCGAAACGTCCCGATGACTACAACTGAATCTGCATTTAAACAAGAGACGTTTAAGAAAGTGCGGGGCATAGTGACCTTCAGCCCATGGCACAAGGGCGCACAGAGAGGTCGGCACATCCACAAACACACTTATACTCGATCAGAGTCATCCAGTCAGTGAACCTCCGAGCACAAAGAGGGTCGCTCAGCCCTGGCACACAGATCACAGTGACGGGTGAGTTGACAACAACCTGTCACACATCTTAATGCACTAGTCAGTCATTAAACATTTTTGTTTTTTAGGAAAAACAAACAAAAACAAAACGCCTGAGATTGAAAAGATGCACGATAGATGGATTGTTATTTTAATGCCATACTGTGAAACATTCCACATTCAGGTTAAAGCAATAAGATGAACGTTTACATAGCGCATTTTTAAGGGCTACAAATCCAATGTATCTCATGATCTTTTAAAATATAGAAAATATTCTAGACATTTTCATTGAATTATTCATTAAAAATGTTCTTGTTTTGGTTTTATATAATACAAAACAAGATAAAAGAAAAAGAACAGGACATTCAGTCTGGCATATGACCCATTTTGTATTGGTTATTTGTCATAATCTTATAACATTTTAGTAAATAAAGTTACAAGTTAGCATCTTTCCCCCATTTGTATAGCATTGAGATTTTGTTTTTCCATCTCTCAATACTATGCACACTGTTCACATTCATCCTCTCTAATACCTTAAGGCCAGTCAAAAGAACGTATTGTTTTTATGTCTTTGTTTTATCCTCCCAGCTGCGCGGCGCATTCCCTGATAACACCTTGTTTTGCTTGTTGTGTGAAAGAGGATGTTGTCACCACCGGTATGTGACAACGAGACGACCTGCTTTCCTCTCTCATGGAGCCAGACGTCTAGTTGTTACATTTTATTTGGAACATTTGCAATTTGTACTTCTTAAGAGTACTTTTACTTTGACTTGCTTTCACGAGCTGTGTGTTGGCAATGTGAAAAGATTCAAAAGGTTGTTTCTTTTATCGTACAATTTATACAGATTTTGTACTGGTCGAGTTTTTGGAGCTATAAGAATGTTCTTACTTCATATCTTGTCTAACTTTGCTACATCATACATACCCTGAATAAAAAAATAAATACAGTTATGCAGTGTACTACATAATAACTGCAACTAATCACATTTGAACAAAATCGTGTTTCAGTCATTTAAAACTGATATTTTTTAACTGCAAGGTCCACAGCCAATCCTGTGTCAGTAAAAGCATGTGTTAGGGAAAAGTCGGTATTGTTTATTTCAGAATTAGTGTCATAATACTTCAATTTAAAGCTTAATATCGATAGAGAGGGAAAGGCTCGATACTCAATACCGATTTTGATTCCATGATGATAATAAAAACACGTTTTTGGGGGGACAAAGAGATGTTTCTTTAAAATTACCAGGCCGTCTTATAGTTGGGGCAAGACTCTTGTAATACTACAGTATATTCAGAAAGGTCACATTTAGTTTTATTGATTTAAGTTTCCTCTGACTCCACTGGTTATCCGCGTGACTACTTTAAACTTATTTACTTATTTATAACAGTATTTCAAAGTGTCACTGCACCTTTCCCTGCAGCTTATTGCCTCTCACCCTGTTGCAGTGTCTCGTGGCTGGGCATGAGCCGTGTGAAGCGGGGGAAAGGGGAAGGGGCACTTTCGCTTGTAGTCTGAGAGTCTAGCGCTGGAGGGGAGGAGGAGGAGGAGGAGGAGGAGGGAGTGGAAGAGGAAGAGGGGAGGAGGGAGGAGTGGAGCTGAGACGGTGAGCGGCAGCAGCAGCAGCAGAAGCCGCCTCATGCTCACTCAGCATAAGTGACACACGCTCTCCCGTGCACGGCGGCGGCGGCGGCGGCGGCGGCAGAACAGCACGGCGCGCTCTCTCACCCCGACATGCCGCAGCGAAAGAGGAGTTTCACGTTTGGAGCGTACGGCGGGTAAGAGAACAGCATCGCCATGACAACCACACCTAGACCGCTTGCTGTGATGCCCGTGCCTTTTTTTGGGGGGGATGAATGACTTGGCGAAATCAGTTTTCTGTGTATTCATTATTGATGCGATTTCCACGGGAATTCTCTGACCCACGATGAGAGAGAGACTTCCGTTTAATCCGTTTGCTCTGTTTCATCTGAACGTGTCTGGTGTTAATGACCGACCTTTAGTCCGCGTAGTTTGAAACGGGAGCGCGTTCTGTTCGGTGACGGTTTTGGTGTGAGTTTCAGAAATGCAAAGAAGATGAGGGTGACACGAGGTTCAGGTTACCGGGATGTCCGTGCCGCTGCTGGAGTGTCTGAGTTATGGTGAGAGATGTCATTATCACGGGAGAATGTCGTAAAACGGAACATGCTCACGCACACAGGCTTCTCCTCCATCAGCATGAATGAAACTCCTTTATTCTACTTATATTCCTAATTATAGCGTTTTCGAACTTTATTTTTCCGGTACTAATGAAAAATATCTCCACAACAACTCAATGCAATGTCCTCTTCAACACAAAATGATGTTAGTTTCTCCAGCTGGGCCATGTGGTCGTGTACTAGTTCTGAAATAGATCCAAATCTTAAAATTCAAGAACTTTTTTAATTTATTTTTTTCAGTTTTGATTAGAATCTTGTTGTTTTTTTTGACAATACCTACCATGATGGGGAAAAACACAAAAAAAACAAATGATTCCGTGTTTGCGTGTATGTGTATTATTTGTGGAGCTTGTTTGTTTATTCTGAGAGGACTCGAAAATAAATTGTAAAATAGATTAGAGGGAGTTGTGTGTTTAGATTTCTGGTGATCATTTTATTTTTTCCATTGACCAAACATTTTGTATTGTTCTTTTCTTTCTTTTTTAACCCTAACCCTCAACTCTTTCAGCCGTGTTAGATTTGTCAAAAAGTATCACGACCCTGATGCCATCAAAACGAGATTTGAACAATTATCGATGCTGGGAAAACAGTCACACAAATATGACAGGATCGGACCTGTTCTGAATAGTTTTAGAATAGTTTGATCTGTATCAGATTCAGTTTAAGATAACATAACAACAACAACAACAACAACAGCAGTAATTTTGCATTGGAAATTACATTCTGTTGTCTAAAATAAGAGTCAAATGATTGTGATATTGAAAATTGAGTTTGAATTTGAGTATCGTGACCACACTAATTCCTTATTCAACATGCATTATCTGGACATGTGCTACAGGCTGCGGAGCTCGAAGCGGAGACTCTGCAGATGATTGATTGGTCAGAAGGTGAACAGGTGCCCAGTGTCACTGCCTGTCTGACCATTCTCGTGGACACAAGTGTGGTGCATTGTAAATAGCCCCTCGCTTAAGGTGGACTCAGACATTCAGAGCATGAGGAAGAGTAAGGGAAAGGATTTTTGGGTTACGTCACAGGCTACATTAAGATACTGGATATTTACTCTAGTGCAGTTTTCAGACATACTACTTTTAGCTATTATTCTTACTTAAGTAGTTTCCTTAAATACTTTTTTACTCTTTCATGAGTTATTACTTGTATTACTGGTTTTGACTCCTACTTTGTAATATTATTTTCAAGTAACTGTACACTTACTCTTTTTTTTGGTGCTCTCCATTTCTGGCTAAATTGCCGGTCCCAATTAGCGTTAAAAGTACTGTAACTGCATTTACTTTTAATGTACCTACTATACTGTATTTGGATGTCATATAACCTAAGAAGAATGTAATTAAATGTTTACCAATAACATCGCAGTATCCAAAGAGGCAGACAGACCATAATGCGATGCTCCATTTGAATACAAATTGACATTTGTAACGACAGCAAAAAGACTTGTCTAATGGATTTCGAGACATTTCTACAGATTTTTGTAATCGTTTTATTTCCTTGTGTAACTTCCCATTCAACTTATTTAACTTAATAACTTCCCTTTAGTCCATGCATTTTCTAAAACATGCTGGCAGATGTAAAGTCATTCATGAATCTGGACTTGACCCAACAGGATTCCTGATCCATTGTTTGAGAACCAGTTTAGCTTTCTATACATACAAGAGTGTAATAGTAATACATAGACTGGCAGCGTGTTTTTGCCATATAGAGTTACAGCTTTAGGTTCAGAGTTATTGGAAAGGGGAAGAGATACCAGCTGCTACATGAAACCCTCTTTTCAGACACAAATACAAATGTTTCGCTTTTATTTTACAAGTCCGAGTTCTTCTCACACGAAGACTGTCAAGCTCATGTTTAAGTTACATTATCTTCTCTTACTATTTATGATAATTACAGTCATAAAATCAGTTGCTTTCTCTTTGTTGTGGCATTTTTTCGATGATGAAAAAGACTAGGGCTGGACGATATGGAAAAAGTGTCTCGTGATGTTCTTTTAGCTCCTATTGATCAATTTACATTTTTTGTTTTATATATTTGCAAACATAAACCAATGGCTTTTAGTAATAATGTTCATGAAAATAAGACCTGCACTAAACCTTCTGTTAAATAAACAAATGCTGAAAAATACAACTGTAAATGTCTAAACCAGGCTCTGATCTCACTTGCATGTATCTGAGGGGGTTTCATTTGACAAAACACCTTGATTTTTCATATTTTGTGATATTCTGAGGTTAATTCCAGTTTCTCCATTGAAAACGAATTCACTTTTGAACTTTTAAAGGGTTCATAAGAGAGCTGTGAATATCTCAACTAACAAGTGTCTATTTTCTACAATTATTAGGTCAACACATTTCTTGGGACTGGCCTCTCCGTTTGCCCTTCAGGCCACAATACAAACAATGCCTGTATGTTAGTGTCCCGTGAAAAGAATGTGCTCCATTCAGTTCAAAAACAACCAAGTGGAACAAAGATTACACTGGAATTGTGGCTGTAGTTTTGGTCAGCTGATGCAACGATGCCTATTTTAAGTGTTTCCCTTATCATACAAATCAGAAAGTGCTTTTGTTTTGTCTTCATACGTGACATCTTCTGACAAATTGTTGATTCATTCGTGAGTGTTTGTCCATTTATGTCTAATTCATTGTATTGAATATTGCACGAGGAACAAAAGAGACCGGAAGGGTATTTTGGTCTGAGAACAGTAATCGTTTTGCATGATGAAAGATGATTATATGTCACGATGCATCGATGAACACCAGGAGGTAATTTGACCACAATTTTCAGAGCAAAACAAACAGGACTAATAGAACAAGCAGAGTAAACTTGAACGCCATGTCAATACACCGTCTATATTTGCATTGACATTAACATTGACCTACTTAATAAAGAGGTGGTTGTCTGCACATTTGGGTAAAAAGACATGACAAAGCAATTAATCAAACTTATTTTCCTTGTATTGATCAGTCAATTTAATTTAATTTAATTTAATTTTGTCTTAGTCAAAACAAAACAAAATGAGCTGGGCAGTTCTCAGTTACATTGACTCAGTTTACAGTGTGTAAGTCCACACTTTTACTCTTGAATTATATTTAGTTTGAAGTAACAGTACTCTTCCCACTGTGAGTAAATATTAAAATATAGTAAATATTAAAAAAAAAAACTTCTAATATTTACATCTATGCGTTGAAAGTACCAAATTCACATTATGTTTACAAAATGATTTAATTAAATTCTAAATTCGATGTTATGCCTATGCAGTTATACTTACAGTTACTCTTACCCAAGTACCGTAATAATTTCCCCAAATACTTTTTACTCATACTTGAGAACAATGTCTGGTTACTCTACCCATCTCTGCTTTCAATTTTAATTTCCTGAAAATAACATTGAACACCAACTGTAGTAAAAGTTCTTCCTCACGTCTTAAAGAGAGGATATGTACCTCATGAACACGACCCATGTGTGTCCCCAGATACGAGGTATGTTCAATGATTTTAAACGAGCTTTTTTCTTATTTATAAGGCTTTATGGCGAGAAAGAGGCAGAGAGCGCGTCGACATTCGGTCTGGAATCAAACTCGCAACACTGCACAACTACACACGTGCAACGCCTGACAAGCACACACACCGATTTATTTTTACTTACAAAAACATTGCACACGAGGCCCAAGTTGATTTGTTCTTTTCTTTCAAAGATCTTTTGGCCCGCAGGCGTTATTAGACAGGACAGATGAGAGAGAAGGGAGGACATGCGGTAAACGTCGGAGTCGGGATTCAAACTCACACTCGGCACGTTGATGTTTTCATTTGATGTGTTGGATCTCAAGATGATTGGCAAAAGACAGCAGAAACTCACACTTTGGTTTGCCAGATCCTACGCCTAAGAAGCGTTGGAAATAAATCTAAAAGAACTCTCTTTTAAGTTCATTCCCAACTATAACCAAGTAATGAATCTCAGGACAGTTGATGCACAAGGTAATATTTTCATAGCACTTAGTAACTATTAAAATTGATTTCAATGGGCTTCTAGAACCACTCAATTGATTAGTTGCCAGATTTAAGCCTTTTATTAGATGGAAGTAAATCTGATCTAAATTTAACAGAAATGTATAAAGCAATTTGTAAATGAGTGTTTTCAGTCATCAATGTTTAATGTTTATGGATATTTGCATCCAGCTCTGATGCACTTCATCATTTTTTGTTTGAAATGGAACACAGTTTTAAAAATCAAAACACACTCCATTTACTTGTATCTGTGGCTCCAAATAACTTTTCTTTTGGTGAAACATCTCTCAGTGTCCTTATTTAAGTCCCTTTGTAACTCTATATTTGGATTTGTATTAGATCATTGTATTAGATCACACCGTTCCTTTGTCATTACAAGAATAAGCTAAATGTTGCAGTGGAATTCTGATGAAACTTAGAAATGTTTTTTTGCTTTCAGTGTTGGGACAAATTTCACTTTTGTGCATTTGTGTGCAATTTGAAACTTCTGTAGTTTTTCACCATGTGATGTTGTTAGAAATTATAATGATAAAATTGCCAAAATTGCACTTATTTTGGACATAGAAATCTGAAAATGGGAAGAGCCAGGTTTAAATTTACAAAAAAAAACATACTGTAAATGTCTCATTTAGAAATTGAGTAAACTAGATCTAACTGAAAACTGACATAAAAATCTAAATTTTGCATACATTTTTGGGGATTAAGACAAGTAAATCAGACTTAGAACGGGATACCAACAAATCCTTCTGTACAATCCGTCAGAATCTTACTAAGTCTGGTGTATGTTGGCGCTACTTTATGCCCCTCTGTTAGAGAAAAGGTCCCAATGGCACATATAAATCTATATATTGAATTTGATTAAATTAAATAATACAACATATTCAGGTGCAGAATGGACAATGAAGAGTTTTGCTTGTAGTGTCTCACCTTAAGTGACCTTGACGCATGCATTATTTTTATTATTATTATATATTGTGAATCCCATATGTATTGTAACATATAGCTAATGTAGAATTAACCTAAAAATGAGCATTAATGTTTGAGGAAGCGTACAAACGCCTAATCTGCCTGTGTAAGCGGGATTTTGACCCATTTCCCATAAACCCCCTGCAGCTCTGTCATATATCAGCTCCTACACAAACTCAGATGAATGAATTAGGAGTAGTAGTGTCTCCGCTGCTGTCAACATTTGCAGCTGAAACTTTTAAACCTTAAAGCACAGTTGGAAAGCCATTATTGGGATGTGCGTTACCACAGAAACTGGCTCCTGTTTGATGCCTTGCCGAGAGGAAAATGCATGAAACAATTTAGCAGTTCTTGGGCTGCCACACGCTGGGTCATAATTTGATGTTGTTAGCGGGGAATAAAGAGTAGGCCACACACACAATTTTCACTCTGGATTTAAACATGAGTCATGGCCAAGTAATTCATTAGTGAGACTCTTCCCCCGATCTTAGCTTTCAGGACAGAATATTCTTTGTTTTGCAGATAAGCCTGGAAGTATAGTCCTCCCCCAATGTTTTCGTAATATTTGCACTGTGCAAACTTGCTTCTCTAAGTGTGCTTGTGTGATCTTTTTTTTTTTTTTTACTTTTTACTTTTATCTTTGCTAATGCATCAAGATATGAATATAAATGGCTTCTCAATACACCAAATGTGTTTAATTCACCAGTGACTTTATTTTTTTTTCAGAGCACTGTCTAAATCCATATGGGGGGCCACAACTACATGACAATAAAGTGATTCATTCAAAATGTTGCATCTGACGTAGGTTTGACTGAGCCACCACACCTTTAATGAAGCTTACATCATTAAATGTGCTATCTGTTACAGCAGATTTTTGTCTAATACAGCAGGAAGCCTAAGGACCTTCACCATTTGGTCAGTTTCATCAGTGGCTTGAGAGTATTTACTCCATAACTGCGGTCTACTTTTCGAGCTAAAGTTTGTGCAGCAAATATTGCCACGTACATGTCTTCACGTTTATAATCATTCACTATGGACCACATGGCGCTAACCAACATCCAGTTTCATTCGATTTAAAATCACGCATATGGAGTCATCCTGCAGGCATCATTTTAACACCTGCTCCTACTCTTGCTTCCTTCTCAAATGTGTTGAACAGCAGCTTCTACTTTTGGGGCCGTGTGGCTTAGTGCACAAATGTCATCAGCACCTAATACAGTGCATAGCAGCAGTCAATTCTAATCATTTTAATCATCAATGATCAGCTTGGCTCTTTTAATAGAGAGATTTACAGTCAATCCTGTGTCAGTAAAAGCATGTGGTTTGGAGCAGAGTTCGAAAAATTGAGTTTAAATTACAATAATTCAAGGTCTGTATTGAAAGGCTTTTTATTTGCTTTTGAATAATAATCAATCAATACGAGGGGAAAAACGTGATTGATTTTTGGGTATATCGCCCAGCCCCAACCCAGCCCAACCTAGCTTCTTCATCTCACATCCATCCACTGAAATTCACATTTGAAATTATAAATGTCATTTGAGGGTTAGTGCACGTTTCCTGTATTGGTTTTGGATTGTGTGTTGGAGATTTGATTCCATAATCTTGGCGCACCTGGTAATTTCATTTTATGGGGAATTCCAGGAAACTTGAGAATGAGAGCGCTGGAGCAAGAGAGATATAATATGCCTTAAGTGAAGCAGTGCATTTGAGAACCATCACTTGAATGTTGCTTTGGAGAAATCACAAATAATAAGGTACATACTATTGACTTTAACTCAAACAATGTACCTTTAGTATCCAATATCTAGTTTTAATGTTGTAACACAATACAATACAAAATGTTAATCAAATAGCATTTTATATGACAAAAAAAAAACAATGTTAACTTCTAAAAACTATATTTGTAGTTTATATTTTGGTGATGTTTCACTGCAAATTAAATATTGAATATTTTAGGAAATACATTCATACAGGTGTCTTGTGTGTCTGTGTCGCAGCATGTTCCTTTCTGTGACGGTGCTCGGGGACTCACTACAGCCTGCAGAATGTTTTCATATAAATCCACATTTTTAACAAAGCATTCACAGCCTGATCACCGTGCTCAGTAGGGGACAAACTTCAGTTGAAAACTTCCTGGCCTCCTTCAGAGCTTCAGAGCCCGATGCCTCAAGTATTCAGAGCAGGTTTGCTGACTTGATTTCTATCAACAGACTGTATGACGTTCTCTCTGAATAAACTTACCGTAGATTAATTGCTTTGGGCCATTTGGCCACCAATCCTGCATCGGAAGTGCAATCAAAACAAGTGATTTAAAAAGGTATTGATCCACAAATAGAATAGGATAGAAAACCTCTTTGCCTCTGGAAAAATGGTCCAGCGGTCTGGTCCTAATCAGTAGAAAACATGAATTTATAGTGTTTATATGGCTTTCAAAGATGACACAAAACATCCTCTGAGCACGAAAGTGAACGTTATAGAAGTCTATTTTTAAAAAGTGAGACGGCAAAATTAGCATCTTCCAAATTAATTAATAACAAGATTGAATGAAAATGCCAAAGAGCACAGGTTGAATAGAGGGTTAACCTAAAACAACATTTAAAAACAATAGCAGGTGATTAATTGTTCATACCTTTTTGTAATAAAATTCCCTGGATAATGTTTGATCCAGGGAATTATCCCGTTTTTTCCCTATTAGATTTGCATGTTCAGCAAAAAAGTGTAACACACAGATGTGTTATCAGTGAGACTGGTGACCTGTTACAAAAACATGTCTGACACAGAGCCTGGGGTTCAAATGATGAGTGATCGTTTGTGCTGAAGTGAATCAGACGACAGTGTTGATTTGTGACTCCACAGTGAGCAAACCCCTTGTGGTCTCCTCCCCTTTTCCCCTGAGATCTCACCATTTCAATGAACAAAGCGTCACGTTTTAATGCAGTTTCGCTCAATGAAATTTAAACCTGATTGGGAGAATCAAAACAGCAATATGAATGAGAGCAATTGGCTAAATATACAGCTAAAGTTGGTTAAGTAGTAAACTCTTCTGCAGGGAATTAACTATCTTCTCCATGGGGGCCTCTTTATCTTCGGAGAAGGTGGTTTCTCTCATCTTCAACTGCAGTTTTTATGGCTCAAAAATACCTGCATGCATTCTACTGTGTGTGGGGGTCGCCTCTCCTCAGATCTGGGTCTCATTTATAAAGAGTGTGTATGTACAAAATGGGATCCAAAGGTGGATTTAAAAAAAATTCCAACTTGACGTGGGATTGTATGGTTGTGTCCGCAAAGTCTGCACCATGCGTGGCCGTAGGCTTTACAAGACAGGACAGCTGAGCGTGAAATGGGATGAGCGAGAGGGGAGGACATGCATTAAACTGCGCGGAGCTAGGATTCCAACTCACAACGCAGCCTGACATGCGGCAGAACACATGTCAGGCTGCACGTGGAGCCTGACATGTGTTCTGCCGCCTTAACCACACGACCACCATGCAGCACTCGGACAGAGTTTAAGAGATGAGGCAGAAGGCGATCAGAAAAGGAGGAGCGGCAGAGAGAGAAGAGAGGAGCGATCAGAGAGAAGAGAGGAACGGATCAGAGAGAAGGAGGAGCGATCAGAGAGAAGGAGCGAGCAGAGAGAAGGGGAGCGAGCAGAAGAGAAGGAGCGAGCAGAGAGAAGAGCGATAAGAGAGAAGGAGGAGTGACAGAGAGAAGGAGCGATAAGAGAGGAAGGAAGCGAGCAGAGAGAAGGAGGAGCGAATCAGAGAGAAGGAGCGATAAGAGAGAAGGAGGAGCGAGCAGAGAGAAGGAGGAGCGATAAGAGAGAAGGAGCGAGCAGAGAGAAGGAGCGATCAAAGAGAAGGAGGAGCGATCAGAGAGAAGGAGCAATCAGAGAGAAGGAGGAGCGATCAGAGAGGAGGAGCGATAAGAGAGAAGGAGGAGCGATCAGAGAGAAGGAGGAGCGATCAGAGAGGAGGAGCCAGTTTCAGGAGGTTTGGGTTTAGTAAGCAATACATTTATATTCCAGGTGCATTTTTATAAATGAAACTCCTGACCTGTAACTCTGGCTGGTGGCGGCACCTGCATGTCTCCATGGAGCTAATTAAGTTTAATGCCATACTGTGGAACATTCCAGGCAAAGCAAGGACATATCCATCCTGCACCCTCAATCACAAAAGTTATGTGCACCTTTAAAACATGAGCTAAAAGTGCAGGTTCTAAAAAACTAAAAAATAACTAAAAAGATATTTCCAGTCTAATCCTTATCCTCCCGTTGTGGTCCAAGTGGTCGGATCCAAATGACTTTCCTCTCATAGGATTTTGCCCATCTATTTTGATAATGGACCGTTTGATCTGTGCTGATGCTTTGCCACGCTTTGAACTCAGTGACTGTCACTGACCTGAACATGTTCAGAGAGAGTGCCACAAAGTGAAATGTGTTTGTTTTGATTGCTGTCATAATTACTGTTCACTCCCTGAAGAAATTCTTTATTAGGGTTGGGACAAGCAAGTTTTTAGATCAGACTTTCAGATTATTATTATTATTATTTTTCCTCTGTGTGGCAAACAAGCGTTTCTACTTTTGAAGTATATTAGTATCAAAAGCAATACCAATTTCAATGCTACAATAATAATAATAAAAACACTCTTTATTTAGACTTGAGGAATTCTTTTATATTCATGTGGTCTTATACTGGTTCTGATGTAGCTCAAGACCATTCTAAAACTTTACCAAAAATGGTTTGTCCTTTTAATGTTGAAGCTTGTTCTAATGACTTTCTACTTTTGATACTAGTTTTAGTATTCATTATTTACTGGGTATAAATTGTTTTGACAACCCTCGAATACATGTTGCATTTTTATTGTTCATTCTTACGGTTAATCTCTTGTAACAAATAGTCATTCATTCTAAAATCTATCCCTAAAATGCTTCATGACGCTCACATTTTACTTGGTTTTAAGTTAAAAAAAAATATGGTTCTCTTGTTGTATCACAGCATAGCCAGTACTTTTGTATACTTTTCACATATTAAGTAGTAGCATGTGTTCCCTTGTGTTCACTGAGTTGTTCAAATAACCATTTAGGACTCAGGGATTCAGAGCAGCTTGTCTCATCTGTCATAAGCTCCACACACACACACTGCCATCTGTTGGTCAAATCTGCTCACTGTGCCCCATTTGTCTTCACTTTTAAGCCGTTCATTCACTGATAAGAGTAAAGATGAGACTAGAGTTTGGGCCTCCAATTTATGAGCATTTAGATTGAATTCAAGCCAAGACAAGATTGGTTTTATAGCAGAAATGCCAATGCAGCAATCACGCTCTTCTTCTTGGAAAGGCAGCTCCACAGATGGCAGGAGTTATGTGAGCCAACCCAACCCGCTGTGGAACTGACCTCTCAGAGAAGAAGGCCAACTTTCCCTGCAAAATATCCTTTATTTATCGCTTAAATCCGGAGTATTTATCCAGATTTTATTAGGACGATACAGTTTTGGGGGGAAATTGCAATCGTCCGGTCATGTATTTAAATGTGTAAATTATGAACAAATTAACCGATTCATGTTTTAAAATGCTTTAAATAATAGACCAATGACTCCAAGAGGCTTTTAAGAGGTAAAAAATCACCCAGAAAAGAAACAGTTGTTTTCTATTATCACACAGTTTTTGTTATCAATTATAGCAATAATTTTAGTAACAATGAATTGCACAGATGTAGATTGAATTAGTTTTGACTAGTCTGTTATTGTTGTAAGAAAGTTTTTTGTTTTTTTTTAAATAATGTAACATCTAATGTAAATCTATCTGTTTTTCAGAGTGGACAAGACCTTCTCAAAGGCCAGGAGTCGATGGTGAGTTCTTGCTTTATTTTCAGTCTTTTGGGATAACTTTAGCAATTATGTAAGTGTGCTTTTTGCTGTCAGAAGAATAGCAGATGGCCAGTCAGAGTCTGTTTATTTTTACTCTAAATGAAGCGAATGAGTTGAGTGCAAGCATGCACAACATGGATGCTTATCAACACACCTGCAGTTTGCAGAAGAAAACAGGAGATAGACCTTTGTAAATAGAGCTGGGCTGTACAGTCCTGAACATGTGGACTTAGGGGTTTGCTGTTGGTCACAGTGATTACTATATTGACTTAATACTTAGGAACAATATGATTAGGAGCTCAATATTTATGATGCACACTTTTTCCTTTTGAGCTGTAAAAGATCAAATAATTAAGTGTTAAATTCTGTTATTTGATTGTTTTTTTTAAATTATACTTCAATTATTCATTTAAAGAAAGGTTTAACGGAACGATGCTGCTCAAGGGCTTGTGTTAGTGGCATAAAGTGTAGTTTCTCGTTCATTATCACAACAGGCCTATTATTTTACCTTTAATTATTGCTGATTATTGTTGTAGAATATGTCTGTGTTATAGGACAAGTATAATGTTGCTTATTGCTGGTTTGTTTCATAGTTTATACATTGTATATGTATAAAGGGGAGTAAAGGGCCATTGAAGTTAAGATGTTTGAGGTGTGATAGAGGATAGACCTACAAAACTCTGATGTGATGAAAATTCATTGGCTGCATTTGACTCACCCTTTAACCATGTGCTGCTGGAGCAACCTGCGTCGCTGCCATGTTATTGACATTTCTGTAGAACCACTGCATGTTGCTTTTGCATCGCTTTTGTTGGATGTCTTCAGCTGAAATGTAGCTGTTGACTTTATGGGTGTTGATGCCGATTTCCTTCTGACAAATGAGCCTCTGGGTGTTGCAGATGAGCAGCAGTGGGTTTGCCACATCTGCTCTTTTGTTCCATTTCTGCAGTGAAGCTGGTTAACACTTTATAACCACTTTTTGGGAAGTAGCACCTTGTTTTTCCTTAACTACGTACCTCATTGATGTTGAATTGCTTTGAGTAAACCATATTGCTATTCAACTCCAGTCTATATGAGCTTTTTAATAGAATTAGGATCAGTAGGCAGTTTAGTATAGTTTATAATGTGGTATACTTTTCAAAATGTAGTTATATTTAGTTGTTTAAATAGAGTTTGAAACGTTAGCAGCAGGTGAGCCTCCCCTGTGATGGAGAGCAGAGGCAGGCCTGCGTTAGTCAGCAAAACCCCTCATACTCTTAGACTGCAGTGTGGCCACAAGACTGCAGCTGCACAGGGCTCAGCTACATTTAGAAACAAAGAGAGCTCTGGAAGCAACATAAAAACGAGCCTAAACTGGACTGAGGATTTAGGAAGTGAGGAGGAGGAAGAGGACGAGCGCTAGAAAGACTGTCATTTCTGCGATTCATGAGGAATTTTGTCACTATTGAGTCAGACTTGATCTTCAAAGCGTCACATGACAAGCTTCAAGTAGGAATGCACCAGTTACGTCTTTGTTCTTCTTTTCATTGCGGTAAAATGTGTCATCCAACTTTCAAAGGATGGAAGAAGTGATAGGGAAGAGACACACAGATGGTTTGAAGGACTAGCCTTGTTTAACTAAACTTGATTGTTTTGTAAAAGTGACAAGACAATGCCATGCTCTCCTTTTCGAATCGGAAAGCCAAGGAAATTCTGGTGAGTTTCTTTTAACTTGTAACTTGTAATATAACTTGTAGTAGCCTGGGACTTATTTCGCTTTTCTTACCAGCTAGCCTTCCGAGTACTACCAGATCTAACGCAGATCTTTAACAGGATTAACTTGGTTTAAAAGAGGTGTAAAATAGCACTACAGCATTGCTACAGAAGCTCTAAGCAACGACTTACCCAAAGGAGGAGAAAATGGGAAAAAAAATTGACCCTAAATTAAGTTAACTTAAAACTGTAGAACTCAAGAGGAGCTGTTGTATCACCAGAACAAGCAGCATAGTTTTCAAAAAGTGAAGTTTAAATATACTTTACAGTGCTGGCCGAGTGGTTAAGGCACAGCACACATATGCCAGGCCGCAGTGTCGTGAGTTTGAGCCCCGACTCCGACAATTTACTGCATGTCCTCTCTTCTCTCTCATCCCCCATGTCACACTGTACTTTCCTGTCAATAAAGCCTAGGGGCAGCAACATCTTAAAACAAATCGGATATATATACTTTACTGTTAACAAGGGAATATGACCAATGCTTCCTTTGCCACTGTGGCAGCTCGTCATGAGCACTGAGCGATTGCAGAGCAGCATTATCGGCGCTAAGGATGTCACGATATCACATTTTAGTGTTTCGATTATTGTGACAAATAACGTTATTGTTCAGGATTACTGAGACCATGACTAAACAGCAGTGAGATTTGAATTTTCGTTCATTCCCATTGTCAAACACGTTGCTATTCTTCAAGTTTTTGACCAGCTTTCTGAAATGGAACTTTACGAGTGAAAAAAATCATAGTGAACGTGACAAAAACAGCCATAAAAAGTAGTTTACATTTAGTTGTATCTTTTGGACAAAATATTCAAGTAAAACGACTTTTGCTTCCAAAATGTTTCTGATCATTATTTTGGCAATGATATTGTGACTTAATAACTCATCATCCGGACAGACCTTTTAACCAGGATTTGGCTGGATTTACACTGTGTGTTTTATGTTGATGGCAGTAATTGCAGGGACAAAGTGATATCCTGGACAATGCTGCTGTAGTAGTCTGGTTTGAACAGTGAACCAAATATTTTCCTCTCTGCTCAGAGACATTACAGTGTTCTCATCTTCGCCGTCTTTGTTTGTCTGATTGTTTTGAATGGCTTATTGATCGTCATTCGATCCCTTTGTTACCTCTTGTTCCATTTTCTCCTGACTCTCTATTGAAGGTGTTATGAACCGCAGGTGTAATGTCAGCACTTGTGTTCTCCTGATCCCTCCACTCGTATCAATAATTAATGTTAAATAGCCTCCTTCTCTCCAGCCTTTGGCGTCACCACACAATAAACACATGAAGGTCGCTCGCTCATGCCAGGCCGTCTGTAATTGGTTGTAATCCTGTCACACTAAGCCCCCTAGTGGGAGGAAATAGGGAGTAGAAACTGGGGATAATGACCACACAGACTTGGTTGTATAAGAGCCCTTCTCATATAAACACACTTGTGGCCCCTGTGGCACAAAGGATTACTGCGTTAGACTCCCCATCGTTCAATTTCCTTCACCGGCAGATGACTCAGCTCACCTGGATTTGTACAGAAGGATATTGGAAAATTCACTCTATCTTTTGTTTCCATGTTCCTGTTTTGGCTGTTTGAAAAGCGCATATGACAAGTTTTCATGTGTTGCAATTATAACTTATTTTTGTGCGTTAGTCCCTGTGGTAAATAAGTCAAGTTGCAGCACGTTTTCTGACAGTTTACAATTTTAACTGACAAAATAAATGTGTCAATCGGGTATTATTGTTTGTCAAATCATAAGCTCAGAGCTGCCATACGCCACGCAATCCTCCTTCTGGTTGTATTAGTTAACACAGGGCTGCCGACCTCGAGAGGAAACTAGATCTACACAGACTAAAAAGCCGTTTTCAGGCCGCCCAGGGAATCGGTGCTGTGGAGAGGAGAGCCCATTCACAGTCGAAGGCAGGGAATTTAGAGAAATAAAAACGTGTGTAGGTGAATACATTCTAAATAGAGAAGTGCAATATCATACTGTGGAACATTAGTCATAACATCTCCATGGAAACAAGCAGGGTCCACACCTGAAGACTTACAAAGTGTATCATTCTGGTCTATTTTTCCCAAAACACCTGACTAGAACGAGCCGCGATTCAAACTGAAGCTGTTTCTAAACCCTTTGGAGTACTTTGGAGTACATTGGCTGGACTCTTCGTGAAGCTGACCCTCTGTAGTTTTTTCTGTAGTTTTGTAGTTTTTTTCTGATGTCTAATTTACTGATTTCTGATTTAGGAAGATTAAAGCTGTTGTTGGAGGTTTGGACTGGCAGAGACTTGACTGGGCAATTGTTGGGCTATGACAATGAAAACCAAGACTTTCATCCAAAAGTCTATCTCAATCTGCGGATCCTCAACCTACTCTGGGCTGCGTAAACCCTGGCCATGAGTGGATTTTAGACATCACAAAATTACTTTATTGGAAATTTGTTTATTTAAAAAAAAACAAAAAAAAAACAGATTCACCCAAAGAAGATGCCTACTCAAAAACAGAGCAATGTAGTGTATTTGATCCATTTTGAAGCTATGGGGCGGCATCAGGTCTGATCAGTCAGACGTTTATCGGGAACTGATGAGGGAGTTGCAATCGGCTAACTATAGGATTTCTACGGCCCATCACAGGGCTGTTGACGAAGAAGATTAGTTTCAGGGAAAGCTTAAAACTGTGTAAATGAATAGATAAACAGGACAGGCTATTATCAGGAGGTTCCACCCGTTGGGCTGGGCTTGCTCAGCTCAGAGTAGGGTAAATATCCAAGTTCTCAGACTGGATCTGCAGATTCAGAATGACTCTTGAATGAAAGTCGAAATGTCTTGTGTCCAGATGACTACATCTGAATCTTTTTCTGCAATAGAACTCTCCCGGACGAATGAGGGATTACAAAGACTTCCAGATGCTTCGTTTTTATCAGATGGTGGACAAAATGGAATAAAGTAGGAAAAAATCAAACATCCCGCCGACAGGACGATGGAATTATATTAAACAAACCAAATGAATTGTGCACATGCAAAGGTTTTATTGGACAGGACAGTACATAGTGTTTAATTCTGACAACACTGAGGCTGGCACAGAGCCTTGCATGTGTTCTTCGATGTTACTCGTTCCTCCTGCAGCTCGACTTGAAGGACGTATTGGTGCTATAACCGCTATAATATCAGAGCATCTCTTTGTGATAAATGGCCTAAGTGTCACTTCTGTAAGCTCCAAGCAAACAGTATGGACAGTAAACGCTTTGGAGGTGTGAAACTGAATCATTGCCTGTAGTTTGTCCCTGTAGTTTGTATTGTCATTTCAGAGAGCAGAATGTAATGGTTCAGTGGTTTTAAAGCCAGTGTAAGCTGCAGTGCAATACTCTGTCACAGCTATAGATTTGGTGTAATACTTGGCATCAGCTGAAGTCTGTGTTCAGAATCAGAATCAGAAGGGTTTTATTGGCATTTTCAGTGAACAAAACTCACCAAAGGAACTTGCTTCGACATTATAAAGTAACGAATCATAGTATAGTAAAATATAAACTACGTTGTGTGTGTTTTTGGACAATAAGATGCAGTAGCGTGCGCTGGCTTCTATGGATGGACAAGCAGACCTGGGGTGTTCATCAATATTTTGTGAAAAAACATCGGGACGGGCGGGAGTTGAACCCAGGCCTCCCACATGCGGGGTGAACGCATTGAGCTAAACCCTCAGCTGAACGTTATTATGTTGTTAACTGACTGCCGTATATATCTAACTAACATCTAATCATGGAAACATGAACAGAGCCTTAGCTACAACTCTGGGAGACTGGGAGAAAGCTACAACTTTTGCTGGCAGCTTCAAATACAAGTAATTTAGTTTGTATTTTATCATTCAAACCATTCAACAAGAAAGTATATAGTTTAAAATCCTACTTGGTCATAGTTTCTGCCTCCAAAACACAACGTATTTGTATTCTTGTGAATGGTCTTGTCAGATATGATAAAGTGATTAGAGGAACATGCCAGTGCAGTTTCAAAACTATCTGTTTAATACATATTGAAAGTTGTCATTTGTTTTCGGTGACAGAGCTGTGTCCGTAAATGTAATCCCAAAAAAAACAGTGAACGGTGACCTTCCTATTTATTGCAAATCTTGTACTTCCTCATTTTATTTTTATGACATTTTTCTATTCTGGGCTTTTTCATCTGCGTCATGTTTTTATTCATAAACACTTAAGAGCAGGGCTTGTCTTTGGCTCAGATTTCCCCTGAGATGTCACTCTGATTAACGTCTGGTCTTTTGTTGCTGCATTGAGCACACTCTTGTATATTACTGCAAACAATATATCTATATTAGTTAAAATGACTGGAATTCATGCCTATTTTTATGTTTATTTACATGATAGGTTTTTTGGAATGTACTTGTTTCTTCTGTACATTACCATATTTGTACTGATCTGCTTGAACGCTTACTACGGACAGGTGCTGAAAAAACTATTTAGTTGAATTAAATTTTTAGTTCAGTCTTAGTTTTGTGTGTGTGTGTGTGTATATATATATGTATATATATATATATATATATATATATATATATATATATATATATATATATATATATATGAGTATACAATGGCTTGCAAAAGTATTTGTAACTTTGCAATTTTTATTTCCCACAAAAATGGAAAGCATGTATAATTTTCCTTCCACTTCACAATTGTGTCCACTTTGTGTTGCCCCTTCACAAAAAATGCCAATACATACATACATATATGGTTGTGACGTGACAAAATGTGGAAAAGTTTCAGAATACTTTTTGAATAACATTTTTTTTTTGGGTCAAGTATTTTTTGTGTTATTGTTGTTAGAATGAATGAATAAATAAATAAACCAAGCAAAGCAAACAGCAAAGCAATAAAAGCAGCATTTACAATAGAATAAAGCATACCAGTAAGCAACAACTGTATATAAACAAGATGTCATCAAATCTATATGTGCTCAAATCATTTGAACTCGTATTCTTTTCGCAGTGTGGTGGGTTTATCGGTGCAGAGTTGTACAGTGAAATGGAAGCTGTCAGTGCCGATCAGACGACACCGTGTCTGGAATTTTACCTCTGCAGCTCCTAAAGTGGATCTCAGTGACAGGCTTTACCCCTGGCTCTGGACGGACGGGTTTGACTCTTCCAAATCCTCCGTGTCACAGAATGGCACAGGAGCCTTCAGAACACATCAGCTCAGACATGACAGCGCCATAATCCCAGGCACTTCACTTCACAGGCTCGGCGATATGGCAAAGAAAGGAATCATGTTTTTTGTCCGGGAATTTACAAATTTGCATATTGATTTGATTTAATCAAACAAATATAGATGTTGTTAATATTAATTTCTAAACTTAAACAGTAGAAATTGTTTTTTTTAAAATTGGAAGTGGTTGATTTGATTGTTTGAAATGTTGTTAAAAACAGATGGTCAATAAGAATTGCCGATATATTTTCTCCAAATAATATAATTTGAATTTACCACAAACTCATCCACCGCTAACCTCACGCCTGACTGATCTGTCTCATCTGAATTGAGTTCATCACATCTGGAAAGTTTCTTGCCGAAAGCAGTCGAATGTTAAAAAATTACTTAACGCTGATTTTGTGAAGACGCGGGAAAATCGAAATTGTGTTAAATCATCAGAAAAAGCACAGTCCTCTTTGTCATCCACTAATGCACAAAGCGCCGTTGTGTGCACGTTTTTGACAAAATAGTCTGTATTTCTCCTAAAATAGGCCAAAGTACAGCAGCCATCAGCACCATGTTTGTTTGGGGTTTGGGTTGTTTTGACTTCTGCCCAAATCACAGTGCTGCTATGTGAGTGGCTCCAGTCCCGCCTGCGGGCCTAAATGCCATATGATTCGCCCGTTAAACCCCTGGTGTGGATTGTGAATGACTCAGTTGGATCCTCCTCAAGAGTTTGTAAAGTCACAAAAATAAAGTTCATCTTGCTGGCAAGGTTATCCACAGCTCTGTTTTACCACAAACTGGATGAGAGAGCAGTCGTCACATTTTGTGCCCTCTTCACACTAAAGTGTTCAAGTAAATCTTTGTGTATTCTTTACACGGCCAATAAAATAAATAACCGATGTGCTAAAAAGGGAGCCAGGCTCCTGGTGCAGCCGGCCGCAGTGTCCTGAGTTCAAATCCCAACTCCGAAATGTTTTGCATGTCCTCCCCTCTCTCCCTCTCTCATCCCGCATTTCAAACTTTCCTCTCCTGTCTAATAAAAAAAAGGGCCACTTTAAAAAAGAAAAGAAAAAAAAGATCATATTTCTTCCGCCAAAGTATTCTTCAAAATGATTCTGCTCCAAACCGCCTTTACTGACAGGTCTGACTGACTCTCTAGATTAAAAATATCCAAGTTAATCATTGACAGTGAGTTACAGTTGCTCACTTGAGGCGGCAGAAGCTCAATTGGCAGAGTCTTCGGATCAGAGGGTCAGTTGTTTGAATCCCGCTCTCAGCATGAAACATGGTTAGTTGAGTGGTCTGATCCACTGTGCCACAGACTGGTGGTGTGCTTCCCCCTCCCTCAGATGAATACTGCCGATTTAAAATGCTTTGAGTGCCTTGAACTTAGAAAAGCGTTATATAAATGTGACCATTTAAATAGAAATGACAGTCATGACTTCATCAGTGAACCTATTCACGAGGATGTTTCTGTTGTGCTTCTGGAACTTGCCCTACTGGGTTGGAGGTATAATTCATGAACTGAATGAACAGAACTATTGTGTGGACGTGCTGTCGGAGTGCTGCAAGCCTTACCTCCTATCTTGTTGCATTATATTGTCAAATACAGGAATATTTTGCAGTATTTAATCACAAAACACACAAAAAGGATATCCTAATCATCCTAATTGAACAAATAGCTTGAAATAGATGAAGTATGTATTTAGTCTTACTGGCATTGAGCTGTGTCTTCCCCATATTAATTAAACACCACCTGTAAAACCCTATGATGTCATTTCAAACCCAGCAGTTATATGTGCCCACAAATTCCACAGTCTGTCCCAGGGACCCCTTTTTTATGCAAAACCCACATCTGCATGGGTGTGATTTCCCTGGAGGCTTGATTGTATAAGACGTTCCACAGCCAGAACCCAGAGCTGGTGATATGCACATCTCTTATTCACACACACCTGCTGTACCTGTCCCTTCTAATGCATACTTAAGGAGGAGGGGTCGGGCAGCACCCATCTTGAAGTCCCCTCACACAACGAATCCAATCCCGGACAATTGTCATTATTTAGTCTGAGCATGAAGTATTTTGGTGGCTGTTGATTTCCCTGTTGTGAATGCTATCAATGAACGCACATTTGGAGTGTTTAAACTGGCTGATAACGTTGACTTCCTCGGACCATTTGTGTAAAAAGCTTTGAAACATTTCAGTTCTCCAGGGAACAAACACCATCTGAGACGTATCTGAGAGCGATGTTAGCTTAGTCCTGATTATGGCTGCATTAACCTTTAGATATAGGGCACAATGGGACTGGAGGTGGTGTTTTACCCAAATGAGATGCAGAAAATTGTCCCTGAGGTGGACTTCCTTCTTTGATGGAAAGGAAATATTTCAGTGGATTCTTTGGGCTTATTATAATTCATTATATAATAGACCTTTTGGCTTTATCTCATAATGTTACATTTACTAAACGGTGCAGTGCACTTTTTACTTTATTACTTTTATTTAACTCTTACATTCCTTTATCAGTGTGTGTGTCACAGACATTGGAGATAAGGGCTGCGTGATGATTTACAGACTTTTAATCAGTGCCGTTTAACTCCAAGCCACCCTTTTTCTGACAGAGGATTGATTGCAGATCTCGCCATTGAAAAGCAGATCACCGAAATGACTGTATATCAATCTCAATGAAAAGTGTATAGCCTTACAAGGCAGGTGACCTTTCCCAAGGGCACAACAACACATTTCTAGTAGAGGGAATTGAACTTCAAAACGTAGTATACACATTTTCAAGTCATTTCTATGGGCAGTAATCCAAGCAATGTCCAGAGAAAGTGGAATTATTCTTCCATCTGTTCAAGAATAGGTCCAATACCTCTGCCTATTTATGTGGTAATCCTAGGAGCATGGGGTCTTTGATGTCTCTCTTTGGGGCAGCAGGTGTTACATTGAGCTGAATTTGAGAAAATGGATGCTTGAGAGGAGGCATGGTTGTAATTTACGACTTCTTCAGCATCAAGCTAATATGTGTTGACACCTGGGAAAAGAGGTCAGTCAGCAGCAATGACAAATGGCGCATTCTATGTAAAGATACTCTGTCTCGTGTTATATACAGCCCAGCGTTGGAAATAGGAGAGTTTTCAAATGTGATTTAAGGGGACATAAAGCATCAATTGTATTTGGTGCTAATAAAATATTTTAAAGGTGTGAATTAGTTTACACATTTACTTTTCCCTTCAAAGACTAGTCCAATTCCGACCTCCTGATCGCAGTCCACTACATTGCGCTCTTGTAGCTTTCTGCTGTCGACAAATCAAAGAGGAAAATCATGGTGGGGAGTTTGAGGTTTTTGCATCTACTTTGACTTGCAAACTTTTAAACAAAACTACTCATAGGTAGGTTTAAACATAAGGGAAGTTTCCACCATTATTCCTGCTAAGAATTTCCCCCCTGACCTTGTTTTTTATCCGCCAACACATTTTATCATATGATATCAAACTGCAAACAAGGAACAAGTCATGACTGTGTAATCAGAGTTGGTTTCAATGGATATTTCCAAGGTAAATGATCACATATGCACTAAAAGCCAAAACCACTTCTAATATATATTAGAAGTGGTTCTAATATCTAGAATGCCATGTTTCCTGTCGACAGCCGCTGTCAATCACCGTGCTAGAGCCCGCCTCCTCACCTGCTCCTTTCACCCCCCTGCACCTCCCCCAAACCCCTGGCACTGCCCACAGGAGTATTTTTCAAATTTGGTTTTCGGCTGAAGAAGGCTCTGCCACTGGTGTTTAGTGGCACTTTAAATGAAGCTAAACTTTTAGCCTTTGGTATATTATTGTCTTACATCAGTATCTAAGTTTAAGTATCTTCAACGTCATAGGGACACTGTAGCTTTTATTATGGGGTGGCATTCACCTGTTTGTCTCCATGGGGATGTTATTGCTTGGCCTGGAATGTTCCACAGTTGGGCATTAAGTGTATCTAGCTCATATTTATTTCATTATGCATGTTTTATTGCTCCTTGAAAAACTATATTACTGTGAGCGGGGTCACCTCTCCACAGACTTGACCTGTAAACTGGCGTCACCTACTTCCATGGAGATAGATAAATTACATTCCCATCTGTGGCACAAGCAAACCAACAGGTTTACAGTAATCTATGTGTTTGTTTATTTGACAGGGACAGTATACATTTATAAACATTACTGTAAATGGACAAGAAGTAGCCGAAAGGAAATATTAGTCTAAAAATAGATTTTAAGACAAAGGAGGTGTGCCAACTCTCAACCAGTACTTTATCCCGTTTAGTTTCAGATTCATAGCCCTGTATAAAACCCTGTATTATTAACAAGTCCAAATCACACGCTGCATTGCCCCCCCCCACTGTGCAGATCCGCCCCCTTTGCCCCTGTTTCCTGCATGTAGTCCGGCACCATTAATTAAAACTCTTCCGGTGGGAAACACTGTCTGCCTATGCATAAGTTAACATTCATCCATTTTTTAGAGGAACAGCCTGGGTGCCAGTGGGAGACCACCGCCATGTTGATACTGTGAGGTCTGAATGCTTAAGGTTGGCCCATCTCCGAGGTCAATGTCTGGTCACATTCACATCACATTATATCTACAGCTGGGTACAGTACAGGGCATGGGATAATGAAGCTTACTTAGAGCAGTATTTCAGGGCTGTGCAATGTCAAAACCTCATGGGAACTTTTAGATCTTTAGATGACGATTAAGACAATATGGTTTTATTTACCACAGACTGTAAAATTCCCTTTGATTTGAATCTATGATGAGATTGAGATTGGAATTTGAGGTTATAACTAGGCTAAATCAAAGCTTTGTAATGGCTTAATCCAAGTCAATATTAGTGTGTGCAAAAACCCCAGAGTGTCATACCCATACATTGTGTCAAAATTGGAACTAAGTCTGGAATAGACCATGACTAAACTTGGACTATAGAAGAGGAGCAAACTCATGTGAAGAAACCCTTATTTATTTTTATTTATTCACTTTTATTTAACCAGGTAAAAACCTAATGAGATCAAGACCTCTTTATCAAGGGTGAACTTAATAAACCCATAAAGCCCATAGAAACATAAGGACAACTTTATCGGACAAATAATGACCGATAAAAATGGATGAATTACACTTTATTATTCTAAAAATGAAAGTTCATGACATTCTACTTTTAAATGCTTTATATATATATATAATAATATCATAATATATACATTTGCTATATATTAACATGTCAGTCTCTAAAAGGCTCATGTTCTAATCTCATGTCTCATATCCAGGGTGAGAAGACCTGCTGAAATGTGTGTGAGGGTCAGAGTGTGGGAGGTGCCGAGGTCTGAGGAGGGCCGTTCCTTAGAGGACAGAGGGGCAGGAGGGCTCTGTCAGAGGGATAATAGGATGGGAATCCCTCCAGCCCGGAGGAATTACTCAAGGCTTCTGCAAAGAGCACTATAAGTTTAAAATATTCATCTTTGAGTCAATTTAGACGAGCTCGGTGTTTTAGTAACTAAAACTTCAAACTAGATAAATCACTGCACACATTTCACATCTATAGGAAAATTATCACAAAACATTACAATTTGAATAATTGAAATAATATTTTTATTATATATATTTCTGGGGGAAAAAGTTAGACAATATTATGTTAATCCAACAAAAATGTTTAAACATATGAGTTGAGGTACAATTATCAGCTCAATGTGAAATATCTATAAAAATGAATCACAAAGCAGAAATATCACATTGAACGCTTATTTGAAAGTTTACAACATAACTTTTTTCATGTCTATTTTTATACCGTTTTTGTAATATTTTTCCTATAAACATATATATTTGTATATTTTCAAAACAACATTCACGATATTATCTAAATTTTGAACTATTATTGTCATTTCACTTACCATTGATTGGATCAGTGGTTCCCAACCATTTTTGTCTCGAGTATCCCCTAAGCTATTTCTCAAACTCCAAGTACCCCATAACTCAATTATTAGGCAAATAAGTAAATCTGTTTGCATTAGTATATTACTATAGTCTACTATAGGCTTTAATGAGATTGTTGTCCAAAATCCTCCAAAACATTCTTAAAATTGTAAAATTCACTACATACGTATAAATTCAAATACTATTCAATTTAAAACCTTTTGAGATCTCAAATCATTCAAGCACCTGCGATGGCAACCTCCAGGGAAACATTAGATTAGTCATATATGTGTATCTGTAATATATTTTTTATACGTAAAGTGTAATTTTAATGATCTTTCTTTAACTGGTCCTATAACATGTGGATGATTTCTGTTATTTCAAACACAAATCTGACATGCGGTTCACATGAGACTGAGCTGCAATCACTTGTTTTCTCTATGTGCACATAAAGATTAGAATACACTCACACTTTGTTAAGATTCAGACCTGTCAAAGCAGATTCTCTGGAGATACAGAATCCACAGTCCGTGCATTAGTGCATTATTTAACAGACGAGCTGTGGTTAGTCAGTGGTCTGCGGGGAACCTGTGATTGATCGATGTTTTAGTGAAAGGAACACACCTGAGGCTGAATGAATGTTTACTTTTAATCAGTCAGGAGTTTATTCTAGCACTGGGACTTCAACCCACAACACGTTATACTCACTCTGCCCAGTGCATACTGTAGTTGTGTCCTTGGACAAGTCGCTTCATCCAGCAGGCCTGTTTGAATGTGGGACTGGGTGATTGGGGGTGGTTGGAGGAGCCATAGCAAATAATCACCTCTGGAGGAGGTTGAACTTGTCCACAACACTAGCAACGAAAAGCGAAATGAAAAGAACAGAAAGGAAATGAAAGGGTTCTCCAAAACACCCCTCAGATCTCACAACAGAGGCTGGAGTTGAGGATGAGGAAGAGTTTATTGAGGAAAAGAATGACCAGGAGGCTAAGGACTCAGAGTCACCAGAGCCAGATAGCAAAGCACGGGAGAGTGACCTGGATGAAACTGAATATATAGATTATAAGAAAAGTGTAACAGAGGAACCACCAAATGGTTCTGAATTGATTCTGAAGCTGCAGTAGGAGGAGGAAGAACACCTTTGTTCCCCTTTTGAGAAGCATTTGATTCAAATGCAAATAAATATGAGCATCATACTGATTTCACCTCAAGTTTAAAGGCTCAAAGATGTTATGGCCAGTAGACTTTATTAGACAAAATAGTATAGCGCAAAATGGGGATGAGACTGGGGAAGGACAAATTGTTGAACACCAGATTCGTACTTACAATGGAACGCATGCGTGCCAACGTTTATCATTACTTAAATACTACAATTTCTTATGATATACAATCACAAACGTTCAACATTTTTAATGGAAAAAACTACACCATTAAAATAAGGACTGTGAGAAATGAATCTTATGCAGTTATACATTCTGAATGTTGTTGTGATGCCACTGTGGGGTACGATAGGGATCGATGGGATATTTTTTTTATGGATTAGGGGTTCCTGGCCTCAAACAGTTTGAGAACCCGTCATTCTCAACAAAAGTAGAACAAAAGTGAAAACCTTTATTTAATCAAAACTGCACATGAAGGCTAAATTAAATCTACTACTGCGATTTAAAAAAGCCTTGGTGAAGATCAGAATTATTTCTATTGCCTGCCTGTGACTTTATGTTATAGTTTGCTGAGAGCTGTCGGTTTATTGATACAAATTAAAGTTTTTTATTGGCTATTAAGATTTTGGTTATATTTATATAAAAAAATAAGCCATATGAAATTATTTATAGGGCTGTAAACAACATTTAATCAACATATTGTGAACAGAGATTACATTTTTTATGTTTGCATTATACAGTCACCATAGCAACAGCTCTGGCTTGGTGCCATTAGATAGCTCCTCCTTTACCTCAATGCAATTTCAGTTTTCCCCTTAGGACTGCCTACTTCAATCACTGCCTAAAGGGATCGTGCATATAGTAGGTTCACCACTTTGAGGACGCTGAGTGAATTTTGAAACTGGTTAGAGGGTTGACAAGACTTTGTTTCTTTTTTTTTATCAGTGCGGTTGAAGAGAGGAGAGGGTAGAGATGAAGGGAGAGACTGAGAGAGAGAGAGAGAGAGGGAGAGGGAGCGAGGGAGGGACTAGTTAGAAAGAGGATGCACAGTGCTTTGAGTGTGTACCACAGAATCGAGAGCAAAGCCAGCAGGTGAGCCGCTGATGAGCGCACGCTGGAGTGTCAAGAGAAATACTATTTGACAAGAAGAAAAGGAGGAGATAAACACATCTTTATACCAAGCTGTGAATCCTCTTCCTTTTTGCCCGTGACCGGACGTCCTCTGCAAGCTGCACCTGGCAAAGCTGCACCTCATAGTAAGTTCCACTCGACTTCACGTATCTCGATATTCCAGATGACACAGCGGGACATGTGTGTTCCATGGCGCAAGGAGAGGACCAGCTGGAGCGGGGTTATGTAATTTGTTGTGTTGTTGTAGCTGGATAAGGCTTAAGTATTGCAAAGTGATCCGCGGACATGTAGTAGTGTAGCACATGTGTGAGTGTATAACCATGTTATACGCTGTTAGGATGTAAACGATGAGGTAATTGTTAAGTTACATTTTGTATCAGGCTTTGCATAATTCCTGTGCTTTCTCGCAAGTGGGAGTGAGTGTGAGAGGCGAATCTTTGTGGTGTTTTAATTAAGGGTTCAGGACAGCTGATGCCCTATCTTATCGCCTCATACTGTGGGAGAGATGCTGCTCCTGAACGATTTGTCTCCTGTTCATTGAGTTGATCTGTTGTTTACCTTCACATATTCAAACAGTGATTTCTTGTTTTGTTTTGCATGTGCCTGTATTTTGAAGTGAGAATTTCTTTTGATGTGCATTTGGGATTCACTTAGATAGAATAATCAACACATTTGAAGTAGAGTCATAGTCAATTTGAGATATAACATCTATGTGAATGTGTGGATAGAACATATTAAATTAAATGAGGTATTTTATCTGTAACTACCATGATACTATATGTACTATACTCATATGTGCTGTATAAGTAATTTATATAGCTTCTGATCATTTGACCCGGGTCACCCAATAGAAGTAAATGAGAAGTTTGTTAAATAACGTTAAATCATTGTTTTTAAACTATTACTAAAAGCTATTTATGACATTACATTATTACAATGTTACAATAAATCGAGAATATTTTAGTGCTTTTAGTTGGGCTGTAGTCGACCAAAGACACTTTTGGATAACTGCATCAAATAGTCGATTAAAGGCGGGTGCGACGTGGCCCTGAAAAAAAACCCCACACTATTTATACAGAAAAGTACTAGTAAACATCACATTTATTTAGAAAAAAAACCAGAATAAACTCAGTATTTACTTTCTTACCTCCAGTGAACTCACGCAATGCCTTCTCCGCTCTGGTCCATGTCAATTTTTATACTCCCAATAAAGTGATAGTCGATTCATAAAAATCTTGGTCGACTAAGACGACATCTAATGATTATTCGACTAAGCGACTAAAGAACTCTAGGAATATGTTTTATCAATTTCCCCAGACCTAAATAGTTGATCATAATCAACTCAATAGCCCAACTCAATACATCCTCACCTCTAATGCCACACAACCTGATTGTTTTATCATCGGTTTACCTGCATCTTTCTTGGTACATTGTGCTTTATCGACAAATCAAGGTCACTATAATTCAGCTTGACCCTCTGGGGTGTTTGAAACGAAAACATGACTGGACAGACAAATGGCGGGTGCGTTGTGTGAAAGGGCCGGTGACGGTGTTAGTGGGAAAAAGTATTGATCATTGGCCCTGTGGGGATAAACTGTGCTGCTGCAGGTATTGAGCCCTGAGTCGTGGATGCCTGTTGTTTGAACCATTTTGCATGTGTCAGTGCATTGAATTACTGTCAACGAGAGAGCTTGAGCGATTTGACTGTAACATGCAGTGAAAGTAATGAAAGGAAAAGACATAATGGAGTGGATGTATTGTAACAGTGTTTGCTAAGCAGTGATTTTGGAAGTCTCTTGTTTTTTGTTACCCGTGACGCTCCTGCTTTACGAAATTAGAGATATTTCATGCCCCTGCAGGGTTTAATTTCTCTGCTGCAATGTTAGATCTTCAGCGTTTCATCTTGACGTCACTGGACTGTGGCTCAGTTCGTTTGATGTGAGTGCGGGGCAGATCTCTCCTCAATGGCGCTTGTGCAAAGACGGTTCAGAAAGTCAACTAGTTTAGGGAACACATATAAGTTTGTGGTAATTGGTATTCTAGTTTGGAGAGGTGGGGATTATTGAAAAAATGCATCGTGTATTGTGCCGCTTAGTGGTCGAGTGGTTAGCACATATGCCAAACTCCATTTGCCGCGGGCCACAGCGTTGTGAATTCGATTCCGACAATTTGTTGAATGTCCTACCCTCTTTTATCCTCGATCATTTCACGCTAAACTGACATGTCTAATAAAGCCTACAGGCCAAAAATCCCTCAAAAAAAGAAAAGAAAAAAAAGTTTTGTTTTGGAGATATGCAAAATTTGTATATCAAGTATATTTACTATAAATAACAGTTTTTAAAATGACCTCAATATAAGACATTAAAGTCTAATCCCACGAACAAGGGTCTGAAGTAACATTTCAACTCTTTTACGGTCCCTTCACATTTTGTACTATACTTGAACTTCATCACAAATTTTTAGCCATAAACTAGGTGTTAAAGCTAGCTGGCGGGATGTGGTGGTCTTTGCATCAGAGATTGAAGCGTAGATTATTGATATAGCAGGCTGCACATTCGTCCAGCCTCTCCAAGTGGCGACGTGCACCTTCTTGTCCGAATCTTCTCTTGATTCCTCTAACCACGTTCATGTTGTCTTCTTTTGTTTTATTCATATTAGAAAAAACATGTAATTAACAAAAAACATTAATTGTGTCAATATAGCGACCTAGTTAGTAGTTATTTAGCTGTTAGTTGGTATTCATTAAACACTTATTTAGGCTTATTAAGAAAACAGATGAAAAGGTACTTTATGAATACGAACAGATGTAATAAGCGTGTATTATACCTTTAGAAATGAGTTAGCCATCAGTGTTACCAGAAAGTCTCAATAATGTCACTCTGGCCATGTGCCTTTTAAAGTTTGTCGCTGGTGTTATTTAAATGGACTAAATAAACGGGGTAGTGTTTTCAGGTGAGCCCTCTGTGAGACATCTTAATCAATGCAACACTACAGGTTTCTGGTCCCATTACGTCGTTGTACCTGACCTTTCCGTGCCTCTGCTCTGTCTGTGATTGCAGGAAACAGGATGGGACCGACCCGCGGATCACTGCCTCACTAGAGCCTCAGCTGCTCCCTCCCACGCCGCCCTGCTCCGCCTCGCCCCTCCATAAGGTACGCACAGAGACACGGCGGGGTGCTGACTGTTGACCTCTCACCCCTGACCTTATCTGGGAGACCTTTGGGTGCTCTTTTGTGCTGTGATCTTTGTTAGGTGTCGGTGCTCATCTCGTCTCTACACCTGCTGCTCTTCTGCCCTGGTTTAAATGGATTGAATTTGTGCTGGTGACTATTTGGGACATGTAGTTTGATTTGATTGAACTGAAATTTCTCTTTTTGTTGCTGCCTACAATTCCAAAGATTATTATTTTTCAGTTCTTACGATTATTTTGTAACCCGAATAATGTTATTAACCAAATCATCTTGACATCCATAGTCTCAGGTGGTATCCAATTATTTGGTGCTTTCACACAAATTATTATTATTATGTCTTCTCATTTCTACACTGCTCCCTACAGGATGCATATTCGCTCCTTGACAGAAATCAAATGTGTAGAGAACCAGACTAATGACATCAAGAAGACTGGTGCGGACTTCCTCTTGAAGTGCTCCAAGTCCTCTAGAGCAATGAGTGTGAAAACAGCCTTGATTTCACTTTATCTGACCAAAAATCTATGCTATTCCTAAATAAAACAATGCTGAGAAAATGTATCACAGTGTGACGTAAACCCATCAAATAAATTGTTCTGGATCATTCAACATAGATGGTGTTTACTTTATCTTTCGTTGTTTGACTTGTGTAATTCTCATGCAAGAAGCTCAGAGATAGATCGTTACATCCATCAAATTATACAGACCAAAACGTATTTTTAGAAATGCAATCCTCGACTTTTCAGTTCCTTTGTGACAAACATTACTGTCGCTGCGATCAAATTTTCAACCTTTGTCATTTTTTAATTCGTTTTTTTGTCTCTAGCTGTTATTCATATCTCACTTTTAAGCCCTCCCATGGAACATTATCACAAACTCACACAAAGTCATAGCAATTTTCGCCTCAATTTAGCCTTTAGTCCTGTTTTATATATCTTTCTATTTCTGTAGAAGACAATTCGCGCCTATTCTAGACATTCGTTAGCATTACAAAGAGTGCTAAAGCTTCCCTGGGATATTTTGGGGAACTCCAGATTTGAGCTCAGCTGAGAACGCCACGGGTGATTAGGAGCGGATCCAATCTCGCTCAGTGCTTCCTAAGACTCCTGCACTTTTGAGGCTTTGGATAATATGGCGAGATGTGAGGATCACGGAGGAGTGAAAGAAAGAAGATTAAAGGAGAATTTTGGAGATTGAGCACAGCGTAATGGACAGGTGCATCTGTGGTTGTGGTTGGTGGTAGTATGAATGAGCCTTGGATTCTTCACCAGCTGCTTTTTGAGGTGACTCTAATTTAATTGCTGGGTTTCAGATGAGATGACGATGTTCCATTGGCCAGTTATGTTAATACAGATGGGAGCTAAAATTAATATTGTTAAAGGCGCTAGTCTCTATGGAGATGTTATTGCTTTGTCTGGAATGGGCCAGTGTAGTATTAAATCTGTCTCCATGAAAACCCACCACCAGGCGAAGTTTACTGGTCAGATCTGTGGAGAGGTGACAACAAGAAAGAATGTTTTAAAGGTAAGTGAAAGTAAAGGGAGCAAAACGAGAGTTACGTATGTAACTAAGGTTTTATGAATTCCGGACCTGAATCAAATAGACTATCTGTGTTCCACTGTGGAATTTTCCTGGGAAACCAGTCCATCTCCATGAGAGGAGCAGGTGGCCTACCGTCCATCAGAAAAGATACATAGTACCCCTTCAAAATGTATATTCTAGTTTATTTTGTAATAAAGCAACTTCTTGGTTTTAGTCACTAATATAAATGATCAGGTCAATTATACATTTCTCTTTTGGATATTTGTTATGAAAACACAGTGTAGTCAAACTGGCTCTTGCCTCCATCTGCAGTATGACATCATCTCATTCTAAAATAGTAGCCTCAAGCACCATTCTTATCATTTCAATAAGGGATCTCTGCCAATTAGTCTGTTTCAAAGTGACGTTTGAGGCAAACCATACGCCAATGTAGAATGGATATAATTCTGTTTTTTTTTAACTAAAACACTATGAATGGTTGATCCCCAAAGCAAGGTCCCTCTCTATAGTACACATGTATCTTCCTTTCAGGCTTCATGAACACATAGCAGTAAAACCACCAATGTTCAGAAGGCACAAGATAATTCTGTATTGCCTGATAAACATTATTTATGTGGTAGTCCAGGAAATGTTCATAGACTAAATATAGTCTCATAGTCTTTGTGGTCTATTTCATTTACCCCAAAGGTTTTCTGCTCACTGTTTGATTCATAATTCTTATTATGTCATCACAGAGGAAGTACAAACCACAGGTTTAGTGCACCGCTCCAATGAGTAAATTATTTCTAACCTTTACAAACATCATCGTAAAGTATAAAATTAGCTGCTCTCAGCTTGTGGTCGTAGTGTTCCCGTCTTGTCAAGCTGGTCAGTGTTTTAATGAGGACGGCGATGACAAGGGGAGAACAGGACTTATGCATTTAATTTGCTTCTTATTGTACACTTCTTTACATAGCTCCAGTGATGAAATGTCACAGGGGATTGAACTAGTTGCGCTGTGCTGGAGGAAGAGGTCGAAACTCCACTCACATCATAAGCTACTTAGTCATTTAGTTGGAAATTGGACTTGGAATGAGAAAGAGAGCAACGGTTAAGGCCAGCGGTGCCTCATGGGCTTCGAAACACAACTGGAAAATGTACATTTTAGGGTGGCCAGGTAAAGTCTGATATGTCTTTGTCCAAACTGTTAATGTTTTTTGAATTGCCTTGTAATTTTGAGAATTATATGAATATGGATGTGTTTTAATATACCAAACCAATCCAGTAATTTGGTGCGCTTTGGTTGAACCAGCTCTAATTATGATGTGCAACATGTCATGGATTGGACCTTTTTAGGAGTGCATCGTTTTTATTGTGACGTTCACATTATGCAGAAAGGATGCAAAATAAAGGTGTGAAGAAGGATCAGGTCGTCGGCTCATAGTTGTTGCTACCCAAATACATGAAAATAGACATGATGATCAAGTATTTTCCCTTAAGCCCTTTACACGGTATGAAGTATTAAAATATGTTGCTCTCTATAGATCCAAAAAAGTCCACTGAAGCTGACACCCTCGAACCTAGGTTACTTTTTGTTATCAGCCCCACTGAAAGTATCCCATTACTGTGGAAAACTGCTTTTGTTCTCCCTTTGCACAAAGGAGGCCAGAAAAATGATTTGAATAATTTCCGTCCAATCTCAAAACTATCCTGCCTTACAAAACTCTTAGAGAAGCTCATAAGTAACCAGGTCTGTGCGTTCTTAACCAAATATTCCATTTTAAATAGCTACCAGTCTGGATTTAGACCAGGACATAGCACTATCACAGCTGCTACCAAAGTTATAAATGATATTGATATTGCATTGGATAATCATGAAGAATGTGCTGCTGTCTTTGTTGATTTGTCAGAGGCTTTTGATTCAGTAGATCACTGTATTCTCTTGGATCGTCTGGGTGCTATTGGGTTTAATACCAATTCTAAAAAATGGTTTGCCAATTACCTCACAAATAGAGCTCAAGCTTTTTCTGCTGATGGCCTTCAATTTGAATTTTCTTACCTTAATAAGGGGTTCCTCAAGGCTCTGTCCTTGGACCACTGTTATTTACAATTTATATAAACTCAATTGGGCATAATCTAAAACACAGTAGCATCCACTTATATGCAGATGACGCAATTCTATATGCTAATGCCCTTCTTGTGCTAAGTAAGGCAAATATTCAAGAGGATTTTCACTCCATCCAACACAACTGTGTTAATTTAAAATTATTAATGAATTCAAATAAAACAAAATGTATGCTGTTCTCCAAAAGACACTCTAGTGATCCAAAAAATATATCTATTCTCACGCTTGATGGTAATATGATTGAACAAGTACCCCATTACAAATACTTGGGCATCTGGATTGATGATAAACTCTCCTTCAACAAACACGTACAAGATAAACTTAAAAGCCAGATTGTCATTCTTCTGTAGAAATAAAGAATGTTTTCCTCTTAATTGTAGAAAACAGTGAATCCAGGCTACATTTCTCTCAGTTCTAGATTATGGTGACATTATATATATGCATTCTACAGCAACTTACAGTCTTAAAACCTCTGAACTGAGTCTATCATTCGGCTTGAAGGTTTATTACAGGAGAAGGATACAGAACTCACCACTGTGAATTATATTCTAAAGTAGAATGCAATCATTGGATGCACGAAGAGAACAGCACTGCCTTTTGTTTGCTTGTAAGGCTTTAGTTGGCATTTTGCCTAATTATTTAGTTAGTTTATTGCACATCAGATCAGGTATTCACAGTTTGAGGTCTCTGGACATTTTTATTTTACAATCCCATCATGTCAACACAGAGACAGGAAAAAAGGCTTTCAGCAACTTTGCTCCCTCCTGTGGAACAAAACACAGAGACTTTTTAAATTAAATCATTTTAAAGCACTGGTCAAGGACTACCCGCAGTGCCGATGCACTTGTATTATATAATTTGATCTCATATTGTATGTATAAAGGTGTTATTATATATTGGCTCATTTTATTGAATGTTTTATTTGTGTTTTAGTATCCTGTGTTTGTTGTTTATTTTGTGTTGTGTTTTAACACGGTACCCATGAAAAAGAGACATTTTCTCATTGGGTTTTCCCTGTATAAATAAAATAAAATTAATGAATAAATTAAAAATAGTTATATGTACAAACTTCTCCATTAACACCTTTTGGTTGTTTTGTCTATTGTAAGGAAATTTGAAATGACAGCAGGCTCAGGAATGATACAACATACTCTCAACAAAATATATATTTCAAACCTTCATAATAAATTATAATACAATACAATACACAATATAACACAATTATTTTGAGCAGAGCAGATCACAATTTGGACAATAAGATATTCTGTTTGTTTGTTTTTCTGCTGACTGTTTTTAGCTTCAGCTTTGTGTTTATCTGAGACATTTTGGAGATTTTTAACCATTCACATAGATGCTATGGGAATTGTGCTATTTCAGAGTGTTCATTTTTCAACACTCTGAAATTCATCTATACAAAAGAAACATATTTGTTCAGTAATTTTTAAATTATCTTTCTACATTCCATAGAATAACTTGTTGCAACAGGTAGGGCATCTGGCTCAAATTCAACAACTTTTGCAGTATCCTATGTTGTTAGGTGTGTAAATTACACAAAAAAGAAAATAATAATAATAATAATAATAATAATAATAATAATAATAATAATAATAATAATAATAATAATAATAATAATAATAATAATAATGAATATTAAACTTAAATTATTATTACACAAAATATAAATATACATTATAGTTGAATGTCTAATTAACCTGGAATCAAAATAAAATGATTTAATGAAAAATATGAAAAAGTCTGCATTTAATCATTTGTGTGAGTGCAGTTATCGCCTCATTATACATCGTATGTTAGTTAAAGGTGTAAAAGTGTACATATGATCAACAGCAGAGGAGCAGGAATTGGATTTTTGCCATTGCAGCAGCAGCAGTGTGTGAAACCTGAGCCGTGCACCTGCCAGTTGTTGATAATAAGAGGAGCAGGATCTGCTCTGACAGTGTCTCAAAATGACTGGCATTGTCTAACTGCAGGACCAAGTCGTCCTTTTGAAAACTCATGTTCAAAGCAACTCAGTTATGGCTAGTTTTATGGACTTCAGTGCTCCCAAGACATCAAAACGTGTAAGTAGCTTTTTTGGAAAAAAATATTTGAATATAATGGAAATTTGGATATATTTTCATGCATAAAATAATTGTAATTTAATTAGTTTGGCACATACTCTATAATGTTCTCATAATTTAGAATCAAAGTGAACATTTTGGTAGAAGACTTTTGTATTTTTTTATTATCTGTTAATGTCATTTAAGACAGGTTTATTTACTTTTCGGGTTTGTGGTGCACTGTTTGCTCTTGGTGGAGGACTTTACTCAAAGTGGCTGAAAGCACATGGATTGCTGTTTACACAAAGCCACTATCAGGATGAGGTTAAAACCTTTCTACCTTCATAAAGGACTGATAACGACCATAATATTCTTTATTATTCATTCATAGTCACATTGGGTGAAAGAAACTAGTAACTCAAGATTTTGGAGCAGTTATCCTTCAGACTACATTATGCAATATATCAGAAATGTGCTTAAATGGGCCCGTGAATGTCTTAGTTGAGGTTGAAAACTAGGGGGGGAAAAAACATAAAGGGGCCAAATTTCAAGTTTGGGTTATTTTTTATGAGCTTTTTTTGCAGCCTTTTAATTTTCTTGTTGACAATATACTCAATGTTCAAATTGTGCATGGTTCCTAAAAGGTCAATTGCAATATTATCACTTTTTCAATCCCCCATTTATAATTTGCACCAATTAGGCATTACATTATGACCTCAGAACTAATATTTAACAACTCATCAGACACAATATCAGAGTCAGCGTCAAGTACTTTGTGATTATTATTGCCCTGCTCCTTTGTGCTGCCATTGTTGTAATTGAGAATCTGTTTTTCCTGGTTAAATACAGGCTTTAAAAATACTTCCAATATGCACAATAGATTGACAGTTGGACTCCTTACGTGCATCACCTGTCCCTAGTTCACGTGGTATTTCTTAGAACTGAATCCTCTTGACCCATGTTGCCGTCATAATAAGACCTTGATCAAACCTAACTCCACCTCAAATTCATACACTCTTTATTTCTTCTAGCAATCCTTTATTACTGAACAAATATTCTCTTCACACAGATCTGTTTGTTATAGTCACATTGTTATGCTGGGTTTGTTTGTACTTTTTCTTAATTTTGTTTGTCAAGGCAACACAGCACATCATATTTTAGTTTTCAAAAATCGGACGTGGTTCCAAAACACCTCAGATTATAAAGACGTCGTAATACATTAAATCAAACTAGTTTAAGGCATTTTCAACTTGCATAACATTTAAACTATCATTCCCGAATTTAACTAGCAAACTCAAGCCAGTGTATCTTCCCTCTCCTCAGACCCCTGATTTATTTGAAATGATTGCGAGGATGCAGGTAAGCCCATAAAACGGACACATTTAACTGCACCACTAAAATGCATATCCAGAAAGTTGAAAAGACTTGAAATTAGATTATTATTTTTATTTGAATAGTTTTGTTTTTACAATCTTTGAATCTAGATTAGGAGGGCAACAAATCATTGATATTCATAATCATTATCTAGACAATACAGACAAAAAAAATATTAAAAAATGAATACCAAAGACTGCATAAGACTACCATAAACAATTTCAGATTTTCATCATTAATAGTCTATATTTGTAAATATTCTCTATCTAGAAGCATTCAGTCAGCATATTTCCACTTTTATTTGGGGGTTAATGTGTTTAAACAATGTGCAATAAAAATAATCGTGACTTTCGTTAACTAAAATAAATGTTAGCCTGCAGCCCTAATCTTCATTATTTGAACTGCTACATTAATTTATGAAAAAATACATCAAAACCAGAAAAATCCTCTATTTAAAACTAGTCAAATCTACTCAAATGAAGATGGATTTTCCAATTTCAAGTCAATCTAACTTAACTAGATATCCTTTTCTCCAGCGTGTACTGACTAAACAACTAACACCTACAGTATGTCTGACCATTTAGCCTTCCACTGGTTGTCAGAAGTTGTTTTTTGTACGTAGTCGCTTACATAGATGAGACGTGTGCATTTTTATGTTAGCATTCAGCTTGTAGCACAGCTCTGACAGCCTCTGTAAGCTCGTTATCCCACGTCCTGGAGATGTCCTGCTTTTCTGACGGCTCCAATGAGACACATTGCGAATTCACAAGATATATTTTAACAAGACAGAGCTTTCCATTCAAATGATTTATGCAAACATACATAGACACCCATTTCAATACGTATAGGAGACCTGTCTATACTTTGACAGAGCTGTCTTGCAGTGTCCTCCTTAACACCGTTGAAATCTCACAGTCTAAATGATCAGTGTTGGAGTGCTGTCTTTGAAATCCCTCCGGTCTGATCTCGACTCAGCTCAACTCACTATCAAATTATGCCTCTACATTGTGAATACAGAGCTTTTTTCAATCTGTTTCTGTCTGATTATGCTTTGTAGCCTGCTTCAAATCTCCTGGGAACTCTTATATAATGCTGTTTGTTGATCTTTTCGCTCATACTACTACCCGGATTGAACTGCTTTTTATTTCTCATTTTAATCTCCCTTGTATACAACAATATAAAGCTTGAATGTTGGGACATGGCGGGATAAATAAAAACAACTACATGCAATAATCAAAGTTTCTGACAAAAGCAAAATAGAATACTTTACAGCTGTTTCGCTCTGGCACTTACAAACAAATAATTATAGCAAGGTGAATTAAAGAAAACATTTTTTTAGGGCTGAGCAATATGACAAAAATGTATCACAAATGTTTCAATGTTTCAATGTTTGTTGTGATTGTATCAATCATGATTTTCAATTTGTTTTCATTTTATCAACAAAAATGGCTTTAAGTATTACATCTCTGACAGTCAAGATAGACCTTTAATCATTGCTATTAAATAAAAAAAAAACTATTCACATTTCAAGTCTGAACTTTTGATTTACTACTAAATTTGCTAAACTTTCTTGGTGTTTTTATTTAACTATGCAATGTCCCAGCTCTTGCATCTTAATTCCACTGTTATGCACATGATTAAATAGTTATTTCTCTTCATGTAGGGCAACAGGATGGATGAACAAAGATGCACCTTTCCTCCCCCACTCAAGGTTGGTCTTTTTCAGTGAACCACAATTCACACGGCGCGTTCATCACCTCCACTTCGTTGCTCCATATCTCACTCCAACAGCTGCACAAGCCCTCTACAGCTCATTATGTTGTGAGATACTTAACCAAAACCATCTTTATAAGCAAGGTGGCCAATTCCTCAATTTTGATTTCCATGGCGGGTTCGTCATGCAGTTATGCAATTAGTCTGAAACACCGTGTAGGGATTACAAAAGCAGATTGCACTTTCAAAAATGCTTGGATGAGACATGTTTTTGAATTATCTTTCTAGACGGAAGAGGACTACATTCCATACCCAAGCGTACACGAGGTAAGATGCCATGTAGTCTTGCTCATTACAGCATACTTTGCACCCTTTTGAATACCCTAGTTAAGTTGTTTTCCCTAACAGGTGCTAGGCAGAAAAAGTCCATTCCCGCTCATCCTCCTGCCGCAGTTTGGGGGCTACTGGATCGAAGGGACCAACCATGAAGTGGCAGACTCTTTGGACTCGGAGCAGGCGCAGCCACTGTCGCCAAATACAAGAACTAAGCTAGAATGTAACTCTACAGCCACACTCTACCGCAAGCACTTCCTGGGAAAAGTGAGTAGCCTAGTGCTTGAACTACTTTGTAGAGGATGTAATATTAGGATTTGAAATGTGACACTGGTAAAAGCTCTTAAAACAATATCTACAAGTATCTTGTATTTACAAGTTCTACAATATATATATATATATATATATATATATATATATATATATATATATATATATATATATATATATATATATATATATATATATATATATATACATTCATACCAAAAAGTACAAGTAAACAGCACATTTATCTGTAAAACCTCACAATTTACTAAAACTATCAATTCATCAACCAAGGAATCGATCAAATGTATTTTTATTGCACAATTCATACCACAGCAAAATATATTTAAATCACAGTACAATATAAATAATTCATTCAATTGAATTGTCACATTAAAATGTATTTAAAATAGTAAAATGCTACAACTCGCTCATGCCTTCTCTCTGCTCTGGTCCTTATAAATGCTTTTATTACCAATAAAACGATTAGCAGCTTGGAGCAGCCCGGAGCAGCCCGGAGCAGCCCGGAGCAGCCCGGAGCAGCCCGGAGCAGCCCGGAGCAGCCCGGAGCGGCTCGCTCGGAGCAGCTGGCCCAGAGCGGCTCGCTCGGAGCAGCTGGCCCGGAGCAGAGTTTATTGACAGCTGCTTTTGTAGTGACACTGTCCGTGTTCATTCAGCCTGTGTCCACCACGGGCTCTTTTCCACGGTCTGTGTGCGCACTAGAGCCGAGCCGAGGGTTAACATGCGATGTGCTCTTTCACAGATCCTCTGCCGCCTCATATGTTTGAGCTCTGCTGTTTGCAGCCGCATTGTTGTCAAAATATCCCCAACAGCAGCCAAACACTTCATTGGCCCCTTACAAAATCAATAATTGTCTGTAATGTGGCTACTGAATGAGTCTTGTTGTGAATAGGTCAGAGATAGAGCATTTTTAAATGATGTGACTGCACACTCAGAGTCAACTTTAGTTTTTTCAAAGTGTTATCCGAAACATAAAGTTTGCCCGACCCCTGCACTATACTCATCTGAACTGTCAAAGGCCAGCATTTTGGTTAGTGGGGCCCAAAAGTACTGCATGTCCTCCCCCTTTTCACCCTGTCCTCTCCTGTCTAATAAAGCCTACAGGCCACAAAATCTTTAAAAAAATATACATAATAATACATTATATCCACTATTATTTCTCTAGTTCTTTCGCCTTACTGTAATGAACTGAATAAAACATTTTCCATGGGAGTAGGGTTATTATAATATCAATACCCAGATAATAATCAATGCTGAAACGAGTTCAACACAAGAATCTCATTTGAACACATAAATAGGGTAAAACCAGACATTTCCAGAATAGTTTTAACATGGTCTTGATCTAAACCCGAACTTTATCATCAAGCCTTTTCCTTAGTATCAAACTTGTGCTTCAAATGTATGGTGACAACACTACACAAGAGTCAGGTGAACGTGATCAAACCTACTACTTGACGCTCCGGCTCGTGTTCCTAATGTTTACCTAATGAAGATGCATTCAGGCTGGGCCACCTGTTCTCACACATGCATAATATGAACAAATCTGATCTGCCACGAGACGTGGAGACGTGCAGTGTTGAGCTGTGCACACTGCAAAAACTCTTTTCTAGTTTAACTAAAATATTTAGTTATTTAAAGCACCATTGTGTAAGATTTCTGCCAAAATTATTCTTAAATAAAGGAATTAATTTAATTGCAGGTGTATTTATTGCACTAAAACTCCAAAAACATCCTAGCTGTGTTTGTCTCTCCATAGACCTGTCTTGGAACATTTCTGGTGAAGAGTCCGCCTCCTGCTTGTCTCCATGGAGACATTATTTATTGCTTTGCCGATCTATCTTGCATTCATTCAATTGTGATGATGTTTTTTGTTGCTAAAAAAATACTTTGAAAAACATGCAGTCTTACTGTTAGTGACGTAACCCTCTCCACAGATCTGACCTGTAACTGATGGCGTCACCTGCTCCATGGTAACGAGCAGATGGTAGACCCTCTATCAGAAAAGTTGCATTCTACACCTTTTATTCATACAGTAACTAGTTAATTGATGTTTGTTTAAATTTTGTTCTAGGGTATAGTTTATTTTTACTTGTTTTGAATATATTGATATATATGTATCTATTATTAGTATCTAACACATAAGTAAACACAAAAAGTTCAATATACTAAAATGCATAAAACAGCAGATAGTTATACTTAATGGAAACCCTTTAAAACTAACTTTTTATTGTCCTTTTTTGTAGCGCATGATCATGTTGTGTGTCAGACTCAGGCACTAATGCCTATCCTCGCTCTGTGCCCCCAGGAACACTTTAATTACTATTCAGTAGACACAGCTCTTGGACATCTGGTTTTCTCACTAAAATACGATGAGATTGGAGACCAGGAGCATCTGCGGCTAATGCTCAGGTACGCTTAGAAAGAGAGAAAGAGGTTGAGGTAAAAATCATCAAGTGCGGTAGAGAGAACTATAGAGGGGCAATGCAGAAACATAAATAGCTGGTACTACTCACTACATCTGCACTACATCTGTAAATTGAACTGTACATTTTGTGTACATAGTAAGCCTATTTTTTATCCTATAGTAGATTTAAATTGTTTTTCTTTAATGCATGCCTTTTTGATTTGATACATGTTGTTTTATCATTGTTCATTGGTTTGTGTTGCGCCGATCACCAAAGCAAGTTCCTATGTTTGTGAATTTTGTTCATTGGCAATGGCAAGAAACCTTTTCTGATTCTGATTCTGACGCTAACACATAGTTATTAACTTTCTAATTCAGGGATAGATGCTAATCTCATTTTACAATGAGATAAAGATAAAACTCAAATTAATTATTCATTAATTTTATTTATTTTTTGAAAATTGTAAGTTTACTGAATTCCAAACAGTACAGAAACCCTCCATCTACACTGTGATATTGACATTGATTTTGATATTCTGGTTCCGTATTGTCACGTCTGACCTTATCTACAGTTAAAACAAAAACATTTATATATGTCACGTAATATTTGCACAATTCTCTATAGATTTCAGTATGTATTCATTTGCCATACTGTGTAACGTCTCTCCAAAATGTCACACTTGCCCTTTGGATTCTGTCCCTCGATAATGTACCTGTCTTCCAATGAAAATAGATAGAGGAAATCCATTTTGCGCTGTAGATTGCTAAAGTATTGACTAGGTTCACTTCCATACAGCAGTGGTGCTATTAAGTGTCATAAAGTGAGCTTCGGTCGTCTGTACAGCAGTGGAGCAGATGTGAGGGGGCGGGGATGAGAGAAAGTACAAGAGGCTAAAGGCTGGGCAGGTTGATAATGCCCCACATGTCCTGTTTGAATGGACCGGATTTGTCTGTGTCCAGGACCAAGCTGAAAACGTACCATGATGTCATCCCCATCTCCTGCCTGACAGAGTTTCCCAATGTGGTGCAAATGGCTAAGGTGATTTTTGACTCATTTGACTTGACGATATAGGAACGTCAGTTAAAGATGCTAGTTTATTTGTAGAGCATAATTTGTACACAAATTAAGTCAAAGCGCTTTGCATAACAGGAAACAATGCATTAAAATCACAATACAAACAAATAAAAACATAAATAAATAATAATCATTTATAAATGTACTTTGAAAGAGAAGAGGGCAGATAAAATCCTTTTAATCAAATGCAGCTAAACCAAACTGTATTTAGTCTGTAATTCCATGCAGGAAAATGTAGCAAATACATCATTTCACTTGAATTTATGAAAACATGAATTTATTGTATCCAAATATCATAATGATAATTTAATGATAAGAAGAGGTCATATTACAATCATTGTGACTGCCCCAAGCCTGGATACATGGAGGTTTCCTAGCCCTCGCACTATCTTTGGGTCTGGGTGACCCACAGGCATCTATAGTAGAATGCTTTTCCCCTCCGTCCACAACATGAACAAATGTTTTAACCCTCGCACTATCTTTGAGGGTAGCACAATGGCATAAAATCCAAATGCAAATTGATTAGATCACTGTACATTATTCTTAATTCAGCATAAACGTACTTTCCATATTATTTTAACTCAATTTTTGACCTTTGCCTGAAGTATCACTAATTTGTTGTGTTTTCCTTGTTTTAGCTTGTGTTTGAAGAAGTCAATGTGGACCGCTTTTACCCTGTTCTTTACCCCAAAGTAAGATACGTCTGAGCCATTTGCCAGTTTTTTCAAAACAATTTTGTATTTCCATTAAACATTGTTTTATTCTTTTCAAAGGCTTCAAGACTCATTGTGACCTTTGATGAACATGTAATCAGCAACAATTTCAAGTTTGGAATCATCTACCAAAAGTTTGGACAGGTGCTGTTCAATCGTATGGATTATGGCCTCGAGGCAAATGCATGACATGATAAACCACACATGGGACAGTCTCATAGGGGGCACTGGTTAGGTCCTGTTCCAGTCCTGGTTTAAACATGGTTTAGTGTAAATTTAATAATTGTTTGTACACATTTTATTTTGCAAGGGTGAGATCTACCGTAAGCAAACAAAATAACACTATTCTCTACATTAAAATATCTTCATTTGCTCTTCATCAGTTTTCATGTTAAACATATACTACATGTTCACAATAACAAATAGCATATTTATAATTTTGAGAAATTCTATTTATTGTAGATTCAAAGCCCACCGTGTAACTTTTCTGGTAGAGGGGTCAGCCACCTGCTTGTATCCCTTTAGAGGTTTTTACTTTGCCTGTGGAATGTTTCACAGTATGGCATTATACGTATCTATCTCCATGGACAAGGTGGTGGCGCCAGATAAAGTTACAGGCCAGATCTGTGGTCACTGTAAGAATGCATGGCTTTCGAGGTATTGTCGAGCAATAAATACACCTGTAATTGAATAAATGTAAGATAGATACATTTAATGCCATACTGTGGAGCATTCCATGCAAAACAATAACATTTCTATGAAAATATGAAGGGATAAATTGTGAACAAGCAAATAGACCTAAGTTAACTTGTAGATTTTACTGAGTGGTTGGATCAATTTCAGGACATAATGAACCGTGCCTCTTCTTTGGATACTTCCTCTGAACATACCATATACATGTAAATGAGTCGAAATCTAGAATGTGAAAGTAACTAACCCTAATGGCATTGACTGGACCTGAGCATAGGGCTTGCGAGGTCGAGAACTTACGGTACTGATACTGTGACGTTTAAGTGCACACTGCACTTTACCCTGTTTTTGTTCCTTTTCTATTACATAAATAGTAATAGATGCGTCCATCTGTGTGATTTCCATAAGAATCATGTCGAGTGCAGTCCAGTCTTAATTATGGCTATAAGTTTGGCCTCCTCCTCCATCCCGGTGTTGTTCCTAGTCACTATTCAGGCAATCACGCTTTGTTTGTTTACTACGCTACAGGAAGCAGAAGAGCAATCGAATGCTCAGCTGAGGGTCCTTGTCTTTGTAGCCACAGTATTCAGATGAGCCCTGATGATCTCTCAGAGGCCGCGCAAGATGACAATGAGGTGAAATACATCAACTTTAGGTCACCTCGTGAGCTTGGCCTGTGCCCAACTTTGTAGGGGTTAAGTGGTGATAGAGGAAACGTCCTTAACTAGGCCTGGGAAAACAAAAATAAATGTTCCCAAGCCGACGGCTTTTGTTTTCATGTGCTTCAATAGACAATACAGTGTCTATCAAGGCTTTATTCTTACATAAGAACCTTTCTCTAAAACCAATATTTAAGTAAATGCTTAGAGTGACTGTGTCCTAACATGTAAATGAGGAGTTTTCAGCTTCACAGCTAACATATATATGTTTAGAGAAGAGGTGGGTAGTACTCTTTTTGAAGACATTGTACTTCTCAGAGTAGTTTTCTGACACTGCTTTACTTCTACTCGAGTAATATTTAGTTTGAAGTAACAGTAGGGGTTATTCTTCCCACTGTGAGTAGTCTACAGGTGACAAAAACGTTCTGTTTATATGATTCAAACGTGTTTCTTACACCGCTGCTTCAGATTTGTGTCGGTTTTGTAATTATTCTGTCTTTTCTGTCTTTTCTGTGCATTATTTCAGATTTTTGTCGGACTGATTACTTTGACTCATAAATTATACATCCAATTTTGATTACATTTTGCATCCAAACTATTACTCTGTACTCAAGTAGTAGTTTTTCCTAATACTTTTTTACTCTTATTTAAGTAATTATTTTGGTGACTACGTTTTACTTCTACTTGAAAAATATTATTTTAAAGTAACATTACTCTTCCTTGAGTACACATTTTGGCTACTCTTTCTCAGATCCCTTTCAAAGTTCTACACAATATTTTACTCATGTAACATAATTTGAAAGACACAATAATATTTATTCATTTTATGTCAGTGGTTATTGATTAGCACTCTCATCTCACGACGAAGAATGTTCCTGGTTTGATTTCCAGACCATGTGGGACCTTTCTATGTCCACAATAACCTATAATAATATGCTCAATAAAATAATACTTCAGCTAAGTCTAGAAGGGTCCCTGGTTGCTTTCTGCTCCCGACAGGTTTAATATAAACCTTAAAATAGAAAGTCAAATGCAGAAGATGATTTTCCCTTTTTGGACAATAATGCTTAACCTTAATTTTTTATTTATTTTTAGACATCAGAAGAGGAGCTTTTTGGTAACACAGACGAGAGCCCAGCCTTTGTTGAATTTCTCGAATTTGTGGGGGAGAAGATTGAGCTGCACAACTTTAAAGGGTAACACATCTACTATACACTTCGTGGTTTTAGGGCATGGAAGTATCTGCCATACGTTGCACACGTTTTAATCCTTATATGTCAGTTTGGATCAAGCTCCCCGTGCAGTGACAGTCGTGCTTGTGCCGCCATGCTGGAGAATATCCTTCTAGACCTGCTTAAACTATATACATTTTTTGTGCATGTGTGGCAGCTTCCGAGGAGGTTTAGACGTTACCCATGGGCAAACTGGCGCCGAATCCGTCTACTGCAACTACCGCAGCAAGGAGGTGATGTTCCACGTGTCCACAAAGCTCCCTTACACTGACGGAGACACCCAGCAGGTGAGGGCTAAAACTCAGCGCTCTCCATTCAAGAGTTCAGTCTTTTATGTTCACAGCAGGTTATAAAACATACATAAACACAATGGTGAATCACTGGGGTTTATTATGTACATACTGAAGCAGCAGCCCACATTCATAAAGACCTCCTCGGTGCTGTCCCACATTTTTACACTCATTAATTTGCACATTTGAGCACACTGTTACAGCTTTCGGATAGAAACACATGCTCTGTATTTGTGTTTGTGTTTGTGTATTTGTGTGTGTGACGCTTCGCTTAGCAGATGCTTTGAGACGATCAAATGGGGAGCAGCTCTCCCTGGTGGTATGAGTCATGCTCCAGCTAAGGATCGCTAAGGATTGCTAAGAATACAATCTCAATCAGAGAAAATTCTTATAAATATAAACTGTTTCTGTTTAACACAGGACCAGTAAGATCAAGCTGTTTGTGTATTTGTTTGATTTTTTTTTCACAGCTCCAAAGAAAGAGGCACATAGGGAATGATATTGTGGCCATTGTATTTCAAGAGGAGAACACTCCGTTTGTGCCAGACATGATTGCCTCTAACTTCCTCCATGCTTATATAGTGGTGCAAGTGGTCAACCCCTGCTCTGACAATGTGCTATATAAGGTAAAGAAATGATCAATATTACAACATGACACTGGCTTTTAGCAACTTAATGTTCTTAACCTCATTTTTTTATATCATCATTTTTATTAATTGTTATAGGTGTCAGTGACAGCAAGAGATGATGTCCCTTTCTTTGGCCCAGCCCTTCCAAACCCTGCGGTTTTTAGTAAAGTGTGTACAGCTTGTGCTGGTAAAGTTTCCGGTCTAGTACCTTAAATACTATAATTAATGCTACATTATTTTCTTCTATATTTTTCAGGGTCCTGAATTCCATGAATTCCTTTTCACAAAATTAATAAATGCAGAATATGCTTGCTACAAAGCAGAAAAGTTTTCAAAACTTGAAGTAAGTTGGTTCTGTTGTTTTTACAGCTGATTATCATGTATTCTATCTATATTTTACTATTGTACCTAACTTCTCTGTTTTCAGGAGCGGACACGGTCTGCCCTGTTAGAAACCCTATATGAGGAGCTCCATTTGAACAGCCAGGCCATGATGGGCGTCGGAGGAGACGATGACAAACTGGAGAATGGCAGTGCTGGAGGAGGGGGTTTCTTTGAATCTTTTAAGGTAACTGTTTTACAAAAACAGCTATCCCTCATTCGTCCAGGAGTGTTCCATTGTAGAAAGAAATTAGTTGTATCATCTGGACTCTGTTTTTAGGAAAACAAAACTCGATTTGCAGATTGAGAATGACTCTTGGATGAGAGTTGAAACGTTTTGTTTTTCCAAAAACAGAGTCCAGATGATACAACTACATTTTTTCTAGAATATTTTACCAAACGTTTCACCAACTTAATTCAAAAAAATTTACATGATTCAAGGCATAAAATCAGACAGTGGAACAGCTTTAAGCTTTAATGTTTCTTCTATTGTGTTTATCTTCTCGGACGTTTTCGTGATGACGTTGCATTCTTGTCATTTCATCTCCTGCCTCATAGACAGTTTCCCTGCTGAACTTGCTGCTCCTGACTCTTCAGTGTCTCACAGCTGGTTTTGTGCCTGTTCCTTGTGCTTGGCCTATCGAGCTGCACTGACCACATATTGATGCAAACTGTCACTGTCATCCTTCAGTGTGTCCATTTAAAAGGGCACCAATCCTCTCTGTCAGATAGCAACACATCTCCTGGTCTTTACTCATCTGTAAAAGTCGAATTATCCTCCAGAGATGTACAAACATCTGTGAACTTGTCTACTTCCCTCTTCTTCACCCTCACCTGCCTAAATATAATGATGCTGTGAAGCCTTGTAGCACTAAGACTTAGCCGTGTCTCAGGCTTCTTGTCCGTCAGATTAGCATCAGCACAGGCTTGTGGCTGCAGTGGAGAGTGGAGGAGTTGCTCTCTGCTGCCTCTGCTCTCTGTCACAGGGTCTGTCTCATCGTTTCTCCTCGTTTTTTTTCTGTAGCGGGTGATCCGCAGCAGGAGCCAGTCCATGGATGCCATGGGTCTAGCTTTCAAGAGGCCACACACAGTCTCCACTAGCCTCAGCGGCAGCTTTAACCACAGTCCCTCAGACTGCCCTAAATTCCCAGGGATAGTAAGTACAGAGCCGCTGCTCCTGCAGAGGGCGCTCCATCTGCCTTCTAACTCCTAGCTCCTAACTCCTAACTCCGACTCTTTTCTCTGGTGGAGCCTTGTCCCACTCAATCACCTGTTACACTTTTATTCTCACGTTTCTGCCTCAGAAGCTCAGCTCATATTGCGGTGGATTACACTCTCTTTCCAATAAATTAAATTCCGGTCTGGGACATGTTCTCTTGATTCCTGGGGTTTGATCTGCTTGTGTGTGTGTTCTCATTTCAGTTGATTTTGAAAAATTGTCAGTGTTATCAATGAATGTTGCTTGTATACTCTATTTTTGTGTGATAGTATTTAAGACAACTTGATAGCATAATATGTCGTCTCATATAGATGGTTTATAGAAATGACTTTGGATTGACATTTTGACAATCTTCTGTAGAACAGCTGCACGTAAGGACCAGAAATATGCAGTGTAATAGTTCTAACCATCTTGTCTTATTTCATACTCATGTCTCAAAATAATTTCTTCTTTTGTCCAGCCCAGCGGGATCTTGCGTCTAACAAACTGACAGTGTCCATGCTCTTTTGCAGGCGCGCTCACTTGAATGGCTTACTGCGTCTCTCTCCCCTTCAGTTGCCTGTGTTGTGCCCATGGAGCCAACTGTCTCTCTGTTCAGTTAACACATGTTTTTGTATTTGGTTTGAACTGACACAACTTACTGCATGTAAAACTCATGTATATTTGTTTCTCTTCCCCTTATCCTCCCCCCTGCTCTTGTTTCTTGTTTACATCTCTCATGTATGTGTGTTTTGCTCCTTCTCTTCCCCGTGTGCCTCAGTCATTGCTTGTCCCAGGCAAAAGTCCCAGTAAATATGGACGTCGAGGCAGTGCCATAGGAATAGGAACAGTAGAAGAGGTTCATGTCTAATTCTAACAACATTACACATTTCTATACTACCTTGCCTGCCTTTGTTTGCATGGCTTCAAGCACTTCAATCACTCTTGCTAACTTTTGCTAACTGTTTTGCTAATGATATATTTGAATTGATTTTTCTTTCTATTTTTTGCTAAGGGTAGTAAAAAACTTTTCAGTAATGTAGTTTATTGTACAGACTTCTTATAAAAGACTATAGACTTTCTGCTTCTTACAATCCAAGCCTCTTGTTTGGCCAATTTAGACTTTCTGTTAATTATTTCTTGCCTCATCCTATTATTTATTATAAATTCTAATGACTTAATGTTGCCCCACAATGTTTGAAAATGTAAACAAAATCATTGCTTTGACGCCACGTTGGCATAAATGGATTTCTTTAAATTCCTTTTGAAAGATTTAAAGAGGAGATTGAATGAACAAAGCAGTGGCTGAGAAAGAATTTTTAGCAGTAAACCCTGAAACCATTCAAATAATCCTTTATCTCTTTGTCTCTGAAACAAATTAACAGTCAGTGGGGCCTGACATTAAGTGCAAATTTTAACTTTATTTCTTTACAACACAAAAATGAGAGCTCACGCCTTTCTTTCACATTTCTAGCTAGTATTTCACTCTAAAGCGTAAACATATACATATTTCTGACTCTAATATTCACTCTCCTCTCTTTGTCCATTGCAGTCGTTGATAATCCCTGGAAAAAGTCCAACGAGGAAAAAGTCTGGTCCTTTTAGTTCCAGACGAAGCAGTGCTATTGGCATTGAGAACATTCAAGAGGTCCAAGAAAGGAGGTAGGTCTTAGAATTTAATCCATACTGTGCGCTTTCTTATTGGTGGTCCTGTGTTTTATTTGATGTCATTCTCATGCTGTAGTAGGGATAGTTCGCCACACACTCAGAAGACCCCTGACAGTGGCCACGTCTCACAAGATCCCAAATCAGACAACTCGTCCAATCAGAGCTCTCCTGAAGTGCTCACCTACAGCCAAGAACAGGTGTGTGAGGGATCAAAAGAAAACTTCCACGCCTATATTTTGCAAAGTTGTGTTTTTGTGATGGAAAACATGTTATAATAGTGTTTGCATCTCAAAAACATACCAGGATGAGCTGTACAACTAAGAAGTACATCTAGCTGTCTTTAGGCATTCAAGAGGCTGAAATGTGATGTTTGATAGCCAGCATGCTTTAAATGACAATAATATATATTGGATAAAAAGAGGTTTTCATCTCTGTGGCAGGGCCCCATCTATTGCTGAGGCTCGTGACCTTTCCCGCTCCTCCTCCAATGCCAGCAGTTTCGCCAGTGTAGTGGAGGAGAACGAGACTGAGGCAACAGAGGACTACGACACTGGCATGGTAAAGATCTGATCTATAACGCCTTCATTACAATATTTATGGGTGTTTTGTTATTGATGGCATTTTGAGGACTTTTTACCCTTCAGAAGATATGCATGAGTTTCAGAATGAAGAAAAATGAAGACCATTGCAGTAGTGATCAACCATTTTAAACAAACTATTACAGCTTTTGAATGTGAAAAAGTCCTAAAAATGTTGCATATAACAGGAAGTTCAAATCTATAAATAGAGTATTTTTAATTGCTATGGCAACTGTCCCAATTTTGCGTCACTTTGAAACCCATGCCTACACCAAGTATAATACATAATGTACAAATGACCCATAAGCCCTATATGGTCACTGTTGGGATTCAGAATACTATTTAGAACTGTATTCTGGTACAGTTACTTTTTTTAATACATTTTTTTGTGGCCCGTAGGCTTTATTAGACAGGAGAGGATGGGGTGAAATGGGGATGAGAGAGGGGAGGAGGTAATTAGTTGGAGTCGGGATTCAAACTCATGACACTGCGGCCGGCTGCACTTGGAGCCTGGCATTCGTGTGCCGTACCTAAACTACTTGACCACCGAGCAACACACAGTTACATTTCTAAAACCACAGGATACTGAATACTGCTCTGAATTTGTGAGAGGAAAAAAGAAAACGCAGCTCTTATTGTGTGTATATATAATGCAAATCAATGTGAAAGTATTCCATACATACTCTGATTGGAGCAAGTAGGGAAATATGTTACAAAATAAATTTTAATTCAGGTATTCAGTGTTCTGTAATTAAATGCTTTTCCTGAAGTATTCTTCTCATCACTGCATATTGCGCATGGCTCTAAACAATTATGTACAGCCCTGAAGTCATCTTTGACTTTTATGATTCTCTCTCAAACCTCTTTATGATTTGTAGGAGAGTTTATCTTCCGCTGGGACCCCACATAAGAGAGATTCACTGACCTACAGTACTTGGCTAGAGGACAGCATTAGCAGCACTAGCAACACCAGTCGAGGCAGCTCCCCAGGTGAGGCTTCAACTCCTGTTCTGCATCTTCACTTTCCAATAACATAAATGTATAGACATAAAGTTATGGAGCTCTGTTATGATCATATTTGATTCAGATTCAGAAAGCTTTATTGAAGGGCAATTCATGTGGAGCATGAGCAGTTCAATTACATACATAAACATACAGATACATTTAGTGTACATAGGAACTCATCGAGTGGAATCAACAATACACAACAGACTTCAAGAAAAACTGCCATCCGAATTCAGCTGCTTAATCGGGCACAAGAGAGTCAGAGGGTGGTGGGTTCTAGGATGCTGTTAGCTGCTTCATCCCCTGCTCCTCCCACAGATAGTGTAAGTCTCTCAGTTTAACCCCAGTGATTTTAAAACAGGTTTTACCAATGCACTGCATTATTATTATTATCATTATTATAATAATAATAATAATTATTATTATTATTATTATTGTCGTTATTATTATCATTATTATTATTATATGCATAAATGCATATATTTCGTTGAATAAATAAAGATTGATGAATTACTTTATATTTATGTCATGTTCTTGTTATTTCATAATGACAGTTCAATGAATAATGGTCTTTTTATAATGATATGAGATTGAACATAATGACATAGCAACTGCAAGTCTGTCAATCAGCACTGGTGGGTTGGTACATGACTCTCTGATTGTCTGATCATGAAAAATTACCCATGTTTTGCTGTGTTCATCTTATGGTTTTCCTTTGTATTTGATTCAGTAGATATTCATTTGTTAAAATGTTTGCATTGTATTTCTACAGCGCCTGGAAAACCAGACCGAGTGAAAGGGGTAGACATCCGTATAAAACTAGATCGACCACACGAACATCACTCCTCATCAGTGAGTGCCCCCAAATGGCTTTATAGTGCAAAGATTATGTATCAGATTACTAATACCGTTTTTGCCTTTCATCACAGAATTGTTAGTCCCATCCACAAAGGTTTTTCCTGGATTTCCATAATCAGGTTGGTAAATTTAAATCTTGCCACAGAAACTAGCAACAATTATCTTTCATTTAAAAATATATATACTGTATATTCAAATATTCTGTTATTTCAGACCATTCCCAAAAGTCACAGTCCTCATGGGAGACATGTCCATGATGAGGGACTCGTGTGGAGCAGAAAGCCAAGGAGGAGCTCAGTGCTCTGGAGTCTGCTGCTCTGTGAAGAAGGGGCTGGCGTGGATCAGGAGGGTCCAGCATTTATGCACTCTTTACTCTGCCTTCACGTCAACTGATTTAATGTTATTTTAAAACTGACATTTTTGTTTTAATGAGAAAACATTATAGGCCAGGTTTGAAGGATAGTGTTATTGAGCTCTTCTGGTATAAATGCAATTGATATTGACACACAGTATCATTATTAAAATATTGAATCGGATAATAATGAAAAGGGATTTTGGTTAACCCAAATATTTAATAATTAGTGTCTAATGATTGAACAGTGATTACTTAACTATTTCTTTTTGATTTATTATTAATGGAATGGCCTTAAAACATTCTCAGAGCATGCTTATAATTTTCCTTTTTCACCTTTCTTGAACCAAAAAGTTGACATCAGTATTTAAAAAATGTAAAAGAGTGAAAATATATTACGTGTACATTATGCTACAAAAAGTAAAAGTAATTCAAGAATCATTAACTGATTGTCTGCTGTCAATTATTGTTAATGTCTATTTAATTGTATGTTTTTATTTATTCGCTTATTTGACGTGGCATTTATGATACACCTGTAACACTGTGTCGCATTGGGACAGTGGGCAGCTTGCAACCATCTTAAACTGTGAGTGTTGATTTAAAGTAATTTATAATGTCAATTAAATGTCCTTTTGTTGGTCACATCTCCTTATGTGCAGTTAATCTTACATGTAATACTGTAATATGTACTACTGACATTGTAAATAAAGATTTTATAGTAGACTGCATTGTATAGTTCATGGAGCTGAAACTGGACAGTTAACACGGGTCTAAAACTGCCAAGTTACCGGAATATTTATGTATGACTTCTTCTTTATTTGATATACTTTGTCATACTGCTAAAATGGAACAGCTGTTGAGCTTGTGATTTCAGTTGCCTTATTCTCCCATGCTGCTGATGGAAAAAAAGAAAAAAGTAAATTACTTTATAGACAGAACGTTTTACAATGACATGAATGTTTTGTTGTAATGGGTTTGTTGTAAATAAATAAAATTGTCTTATGCACCTTGACTGCTTGTAGATTATTTTTCTTTATTTGTGGTTTATTAGCCATGACTCGGTTTAAAACTGAATCAAGTTTGCGGACGACAACCACTCTCATCGGGCTCATCTCGGACGGGGATGAGTCTGTCTACAGGAGAGGTGGATCTGCTGGTGTTCTGGTGCAGCGGTAACAACCTGGAGTTCAACGCCCAGAAGACAGTGGCGATGATCGTGGACTTCAGGAAAGTCACAGCCCCCCAGCCCCCCCTCGTCATGACAGACTCCCCATCACCACCGTGGACTCCTTCCGCTTCCTCTGCATCACCATCACCCAGGACCTCAAGTGGGGAGCCCTCCATCAGTTCCCTCATCAAGAAGGCCAGCAGAGGATGTACTTCCTGCGGCAGCTGAGGAAAGCCAAGCTGCCAGTGCAGATGATGGTGCAGTTTACACGGCCATCGTTGAGTCCATCCTCACCTCCTCCATCACCGTGTGGTACGCTGGAGCCACAGCCAGGGACAAACAGAGACCACAGCGCATTGTGCGTTCTGCTGAGAAGGTCATCGGCTGCAGACTTCCATCTCTGCAGGACCTGTACGTCTCCAGGGCTCTGGGACGAGCAGGTCGGATCACAGCTGACCCTTCTCACCCTGGACATGGTCTATTCTGAACCACTCCCCTCAGGCAGGAGGCTACGGTCCATCCGGACCAGAACCTCCCGACACAAGAATAGTTTCTTTCCCTCTGCTGTTGACTCCATAAACTCATGAAACTTCTAAACACCTGTCACTTTAACTGCAACTATTCAACCACTCTCTGCACTTTCACTTTCTGCACTCAAAACTGTAAATCTAACTGTAACTCTGTACATAGTAATGCCTATTTTTATTTTTATTTTATAGTAATTTTTAAATTGTTTCTTAATGCATGCCCTTTTTGATTTAATATATGTTATTTTATTATTGCTCAGTGTTTTATGTTGCACCTTAAGGCCGAGACAAGTTCCTATGTTTGTGAATTTTGTTCATTGACAATGGCAATAAACTCTTTCTGATTCTGATTCTGATTAAAAGAGTGGAAAGTGGAAGACTGAAACGCTCAGTGGCTGTTCTTTTTCTCCTCAGTGCCCACATCAAAAACTGGAAGTTTTATCTTGTACTAAACCAAACATTATACAATGTTATGATAAACAGGAATAGTTTTAGTTTAGTAGTTTTATAATAAAAAAGAGTTTGAAAATAAAAGAAAGTAAAGCAAGTGCTTTAAATCCACTATTTGTTTGCAGGCTTCTTAAAGCAGAATGCCAACAAATTAAAAATAATAATAATAATGATGCAAAAAATAAGTATTCATATTTTGTATTATTTATTTATTGAGGCAGGAACAGTGCACACAATATACTGTAGTGACAGGATCATTTAACAAGATTACTTTTTAACATTATAGGGTCGCTACAATACATTAACCTTAACAGAAGAGATGCATTTGTCAATATTATCACCTACTTCTACTCGATATTTAATAGATCCGACCCTCTATTAAATTTTGACGCGAAATTTGTATATATATGTGACTCCTAATCAGTAAAAGTCATGGATCTATTATATTATCTGGATAAGGCACGCCCCCTCTGGCCGCGACCCAAATTGAGTAGTGGCCGCCACGCGGGACTGCAGCCTCACGGCCTGACCATTTCAAGAGTTTGGCCTGTAAAATTACCGAAAGTGCTAACTTATTTTTAGTCTAAAAATAAAATGGAAGGAATTTCACTCTTTTATCGTTTCTTAAATCCTTGAAAATGACTTGCCGCGCACTCGAGCCTCAGAAGAGCGCGTGTCGGACGAAAACAAAACAGAAGTGGACATGACGAGACCAACGATACACGTAAGCTGTGTTTTATGTCACGTTTTCACACATCATTCAACACGAAGTGTTAAGTAACGATTACACAGTTAACACAAGCTAATGTTAAGTTACACAAAAAGATGCATTTGGAACGATATTCCATGAATTCACGGCTCATGCCTTCTGCAAATAAATAACCCATTATTTTCTCCGTCCAAAATATCATGAGACAAATTGTTTTAATGTATTGTGTTTTCTCTTAGGTTAAGTTAAACACAGACCAAGGAAAACTAGAAAGAATGGGGAAAGAAAGTGATGTTTTTATTATGTGCAATCAAAAACAATTACCAATAATTAAAATATAATCTGGTATATAAACGTAAACGTATTTAAAAGTGACAATCGTGTACTCACATGGGCAGCTGAGACTAAATTTGAGGTTGTATTACCAGTTTAATAAGGAAGTATGCTGTGTTTAAACAGCAAAGCACACGCTTGTTTTCTATATGAAAGCCATGGATTTACTTCCAAGGAATATGTACAGAGATTTAGCATACATGTCAATTATGTTCTAACTTCTAAGGTTTACACTTATGCAAAAGTAAACAAATTTTGGTACTAGTTATAAAAATGACTAGGAAAAGAGGTACCTTTGTATTACAGACCAAAATGTAAATCTGTCAACAACATATTCCAGTTTTTCTCTGTTAAATGTACATAATATATCAATGTCCTCATGATTATCATTCTCATCCATCTTCTCCAGAGTGAAGCAGCTTTCAGAGCAGAGCTGAATCCTGACCAGTGAGAGTCTCTGTTTCTGCCAGAGCAGAGCTGACCATCCTGACCAGTGAGTTTGGTCTCTGTCTGTGCTGCCCAGAGCAGAGCTGACCGTCCTGACCAGTGAGATTGGTCTCTGTCTGTGCTGCCCAGAGCAGAGCTGACCGTCCTGACCAGTGAGATTGGTCTCCTGTCTGTGCTGCCCAGAGCAGAGCTGACCGTCCTGACCAGTGAGTTCACAGCAGACCTGATCAGAGCAGACACAGAGTCATAAGCTGTCTCCAGTAAAGCAAAGCAAAATATATATTAATAATAACTTGTGCATTGAATAAAAGTAAACGGTGTGTAGTCAGTACTTTGAATTTACAAAACGGCTGTTAGTTTTGTTATCACCAAAAAAAGAAATTAAAAAATAAATAATAATGTTCTACAAAAGAACCATCGCTTGCTGTGTCACATGTGCTCTGTAAAGCGGGGTTTGTAGTTGCTACTGGGACAAACATTTGAAGTAGTATGTTATATGACTTGTATAATCTAATGCTGTTAAATTTTCTCTGTTTCTCTTTCAGCCAAATGATGGAGCCGAATGGTGCAGTTGACTGAAGTTGTCCTTTTCACCAGAAGACTGTGCAGCCCTGGAAACAAAGTCTTGTTTTCGCTCCAACGTAGAACTTCATCTGCAATGGCAGCAGAAGCCTGTGTCCTTGTGGAAGTTTTCCAGAGGTTGCTTTCAACAAGTCTCTCCTTCTTTACAAACGGCAATGATTCCCTCTTATGGCTTCTGCAAACCTCCTCAATTCTTCAGGAGAAAAAACAAATGGATGGGGTCTCAGATGTTGCGTCAGTGCATGGCGTGCAAATATGTTTTTCCTTGATTTTTTCCCTTTGTATTTAGAGACAGCATCAACATCAGGACAGAGTAAGTCATGCTCAGACTGGGCTTCCAGTACAGGCTCCAGGTTGAACCTACGTGTGGGGAGGCCATTTTTGTTAAAAAAGAGAATTCCTCATTAAACAGAAATGGAGGTTTAAGGTTCAATTTACCGGCTGTATATAATAGTGTGTTGAAGCCATGGGGCGGGAGAAGCCCTGGCCATTCTGATGCTAATCAGGTACTCAATGACGAGGGAGCAACAGCCAGTTTACAATAGGATTTTGATAGCTTGTTACAGGGCCGTTAGGATACAAAGATACAAAGAAGAGTAGTTTCTATGGCTTAAAGAGATTTAAAATGGGACCAATTGCTTTACTCGTTCTAAATGAGGTCAAACCCAAAAGAGAAAAGAATTGTGGAGTAAAATTACTTTATCGTTAGCAAATATTCGAACATAGAGGAAAACAAATCTGAAAAACACTGGCTTACCAGTAAAGAAAAAGAAAAGTATTTCAGAAAATCAGGTTTGTAACAAATATCATTTGGTTGGTCGTAGCTCAAGTATTGGTTGAGATGTCAGACCACAAACCGAAAGATTGAGTCCTGCTATACTGACGTTGTGGAAAAATACGACAGCTCCATTGTAAGTATAAAAGAAAAAATAATATTTTTTTATTTTTATATCTTCACAATAATAATATTGACCTATTATTATTATTGTCTGCTATCGTTGAGGCCTTTTCGGATCTTCCAGAGTTCTCTCCAGGGCTCGTGATAAGCTTCATTAACCAACAAGGTCACAAAATCAGTGCTTTGAATCACGTTTTAAAGCAGTGTTTCGAAGTATACGCGCTTCAGGTTTTTTTTCTTTCTTACTTTTTCTCTCACTCCCTTTTTCTCTTCTTTTCCCTCTTTTTTTACGGTATTGCGTAAAACGCATACTTTGAAGACGTATAATTACAGTAGATGGGGGTAAATGCTTTTCAGTTGACTGCCAACCGCCATTAAAAGTAACACAACAACAACAACGACGAAAGTTTGCCAAAACGCATGTTTCAATACGGTCATCACTAGGTAAAAGTTCGAGTTCGAAGAACGGAACCTACCTCTGCTTTAGGGGAAACGGAAGAGGAACTAATTCGGCGTTACACAGGTCGGAAGTTGTCCTGTGGAGTCACATTGAGGTCTGCCGGGTCTGCCCTAATTCAATAATGAATTAAAACGATACAAGGTACCTTTCAACTGCTTGTATTGTATAGCGTTGAAAAGACGCTTCTACTAAAGACAACTCGTGTATTTGTGACTTTGCGTTTTACCTTGTTTGGACGAACATGTCTGCTAGCTTTAGCCACCTGCTACATGCTTACAGTATTACCCTTGCTGTCTGGTTATAAACGTGTCCGTTATTACATAACAATAATTGTCTTGTAAGAGAAACTTGAAGTATAATATTTTTCACTTTTCCACAGGATGAAGTGAAACATTTCCCTAATGAATGGTTCATTTATGCAGCATCTAAAATGTTTACTTCAAAGCTGGTGCTTCCGGCTAGGTCGGTTTAGCAGAGTAACAGGTATCGTAGTCCTATCTAAGCTTTCGTTTGTATTCAAGTTTTTCAGTTTTGTTTTTTTGTTAAAATACCATACAAAGTGTTATGTGTGAACATTCTTGTTGTCACCCAGGGTCACTGCATCTAGACGGAAGCCCACTGAAAAGCTCTCTTCCTCGGTGTCATTCCTGCTTGCTGTGCATTACTGAAACAGAGAAACTATTCAACTGCAGCAGACAACACACCACCTCCTCGATGGGTGCAGCTTGAGCCTGAGCTGGAGGAGGCTTTGGTCCCTCGGAAACTGTCGGTAAGTCCTCTGGAGAGCTGGCTGTCTTTGCGCTACTCGCTCCCCCCGGCCCTGGAGGCTGCTCTGCCTGAGGAGGAGGCAGCGCTCCTGGAAGATAAGGTCCTGCCAGCAGGATCTGTCCCAGTTTTGGAGGATGACAGTGGATTGGCCACACCTCTTTATTGTAGAAATGTATTAAAGATCCGACGAAGGAAGATGAATCGGCATAAATACAAAAAGCTGCTAAAGCGGAGGAAGTTTGTGAGGAGGAGAATAATGGAGAGCAGAGGCAAAAGGAAACAGGTGAGCATTTTTATAAAAAATTACTTTGTAAGTGTGTATCTGGAAAGGATCATGATATATTTTAGTTGTTTTCACCTTTTGATGTTTTCTTGCATTTAATTTCAGTCAGTTTAATTAAGTTTATTTTGATTTTCAGAAAAAATTTGAAAAGGACCTCAAGAGAATTTGGAGAAAAGCTGGACTAAAAGCTTCCCCAGAGGGATGGACCGTACCGAAACTCTTCATTAAACAACATGGAAATAAATAAGAGACTTACAACAGCAAACACTTTTTCCTCCCATCAAATTCTGTAAAATATTGTATGCCTTGGTGCATATTGAATAAACAAGTGAACTAGTTTTGTTGTTGTTTTCATTTTACACAGCAGGTGTCAGTGTTTGCTACTAAATTCAGCAAATATCTTGGCTTTATGAAACATACACTAATGGAAACTTTAAAGTGTTACAAGAAAGATTTCATGTTTGTTTTGTACAAATTATTCAACTTTTTCTTTTTTAATTAATCAAGCAAGCATTCTCGTCATTGATAATGCAAGTCTTTGATTTATTATAACTGACTAGAGTTGAGTTGATTTTTCTATTTATTTTTTCCTAGTTGCACAGGTAGACACTAAAAATAGCTTTGAGTTTTCTCAACAATCTGTGCCAGTGTTGGGTTTCATTGGTGAAGGGGCGGAGCGTGCGCAGACTTAAGGCTGCGGGGATAAAACAAAACCGCTGGACCGCTGTTCTCTCAACGGAGCCGCTTTGTTTCTCCGCTGTTTCTCCTGCACAGGCGGCCGTCTGACCTGCACAACCGAAATGCTTCACGACATGACGTTTCTTTCAAGTAAGTTTTCTCTAAAGATTGAAATTAGAAAGAAGTGCATATAGGCTTGTGTTTGAACTGAAGAAAATAGCAAAATGTAGAGGAAAGATATAGCAAAACGTCCATGGCCTATATCTGTTACCTGACAACTTTGTGCCCAAAGCCAAGTCTTCTATTATGGAAACACATTACTAATTTATTTACTGTACTGTACTGTACTGTACTGTACTGTACTATACTATACTATATATATATATAATTTTCTATTTCACATGAACTTTCTTGACATAATAAAAGTTACAGCCCCTTAGTAAACGCCCCCCATCTTCGCTACTTGTGTAAAGTATTGTTCCTGATTACATTAGATACTGAATTGCATTAAAGGCAAGGCAAGTTCATTTGTAGAGCAAAATTCGTACACAAGACAATTCAAAGTGCTTCACACAACAGGGGGAAAAAATGCATTCAAGGTTTGTAAGTTGCAGGCTTTGTCTTGCCCGTTGTTGAGACGTGTGTGTCGGATATTTGTGGCACGAGCCCAATATGTTTCCAGTTAAATGTGGTCTGAGTCGAGGAGTCAGCACAATTCTGAAGCCCCTCATTACAGTATAAACCCTGTGTGTAATGAGCGTTTCACCACGAGAGGTCTACTTAGAGTCGGGACCAGTGGAGGAAGAGGCAATTACTGCCCCGCACACCTTTATGATTGGCCACTGTCCTAATTATAAGATGCTAGTATAAACAGAGGTAGTTACATTTACTTGAGTAAATATTTTGAGTACTTGGAGTCATTTTTCTCACGTTATAGTAATATTATATTGACTCTTCCTACTGTAAGTGCGGTAAATCGGACAAAATCTTAACGTTGATAATAAGAAATCATTTGAATATTTGTTTTTTGCACTCCTCATTAAGATATTATTTAGTTTTTCTCATCTGTGTGTAATATCATTGGAAATGACCAGATTTTGTGCTTTATTTAATCTTTTGTCACTCTTCAAATTATAAATCAGACATCACGTCCATCTTACTTGAGTAATAGTTTCCCCAAATACTTTTTTACTCTTACTTTAGTAAAATGTTTGGATACTCTACCCATCCACCTGTGTATATAAACACCAAAACTACAATTTCCCATCATTTAATTTTGACGATTGACTTTTCGCATGTACAGTAAATATTAGTAAAAGGTTAAATGTGTTATCTAGAGGCAGTAAAACAGAATCTCTTTATGTTTATAGAGTCCCCAGGTCTTTTCAATGGGGCTTTGTACATTTAGCTGATTCTGCATTTGGACATGTCTGTACTGTGACTAAGCTGTGAGTAAACTTTGCTTTTCCCCGAAATCCATAATAAATCACGAAAGAAAAAAAGAAAAAGCTGACTAGACAGCCTAAAACAAAACTCTAATCTACAACTAAATCATGTCCAAACCAGGAATAAAATAAATAGATAAAATGTGGCTTTGCATGGAATACCTATGATAGCTGTCTGTATATGTAAGTGTAAAGTGATTCACAGGACTTAAATAACACCAGTGCTATTGCAGGTAATTGGTTAAATGTGTGTTATTATGCAGCGTAGCTCAATAGCACATTGTTAAGTCGTCAGCATTAGACCAGCCTTGAGTCACTCGGAGCATGCCTGGAGAAGAAATGAGACTAAATTACAGGGTCTGGATACTTTGTTTTACCTTCCACTTGAAGCAATGCTCTCCAAAAGAAAAGCCACCAAAGTTTTCCAGATAGAGTCATTTTGTGTTCAGAGTTCACTGAAGATTTGTTTTAACGCCAATGGAAAGGCCGCATTTCCTACTATTACCATTTGATATAATGATGATTGAAAATGATAGTAACTGTGCCCATGCAGCTAAGAGAAATAGGGTTGATGGGGCATCTGAAGTATGATTTTCTATATCGATTATTGTAAGACAGGTCATTTGTTGTTGTAACTCAAGAAGTGAAACAGAACTGGGTGCAATTTTAACACTTAACAATTATTCAAAATAAGCATTCATTGTACTGTTAAACTTTTGCACTATTCTGACCAACTGTAAATTGTGTATATATTCAGACCAAGTCTATTCCGTTTTATCTGTAAATTCTAAATTTTATCCTTGTCCTTTTTGATATAATTTGCTACCACAATTTATCATTATTATTCATTGTTGTATAACGCCATCGCAAGTTCCTAGTTTGTGAATCCTGTTCACTGACAATGGCAATAAACCCCTTTCTGATTCTGATGTAAAATAGCTTTAACATTTATTTCAAATTGTAATTGATGTCAACATAGCTTATTGACCAAACTACTGTACCTCTTGTTTAGACGTAGAACCATATTCAATACAATAGAAAAAAAACCTTTATTTGTGTATCCTAGGATACTCAAAAGCAGCTTAAAGCGGGAAGTATAAAAATGAAAAAAACAGGTGCATTTCACAATACATTAGAGTTTGGACAGTTGAGTTTGTCTTCCTTTCCGCAGAATCATTTCCAGGAGTAGCGACAGTATGATGAATAGAAACTTTGTGAGCCTCAGCTGTGTGTCTGTGCTCGCGCTTAAGTCAACTAACAGCAAATTAACAGTGTGGGAAAAGGCATATAAATAGCAAATGCAGTTTCTGAAACCTTTCTGTTTGTTTCTTAAGAGGATCTACAGACCGATGAGTGCTAAAACATTCAAACGCTGTAATGATTTTTTCTCTCACTTGAGGTCCAACATGATCTCTGCAACTTCAGTGGATTTCCCAAAAGATCATTAAATGTATTTAACTAGTTGAAAATATTTGTTTTAAACCGGAATGGGATAGTTCTTGCCAAAAGTGATAGTTGTTTTTCTGTTCTCTCTTTCAGTTTTTGCCCTGCTCTTCCTGCCAGAAGGTAAAACACCCACACACCCAACTCAGCACCTTGCCCATTGTATCATTATGTGTTATATATAGTCTAGACATGTTTTTATGACTATTATGAAATGGGCAGCAGGAGACAGTTAAATGGATATTCTTTGTATCAGTATCAATTATGGTACAGTAAGTAACTACCCAAAAATACAAAAAGAAATATTGAACCTGATTTTCCTGTTTTATCCTTCTATATTTATACAACATCATCAAAAAATCTACAGATTAACAAGTTGTCTTACTTCTTATGGCTGCAATTAAAACAAAATATGTCCTCTGCTGACTGTTTAATATCTACTTCTCTTTCTATGTATACCGTACACAAACTACTTACCGTGCATTTTAGTCCTGAAATGCTAGTGATTTAGTGTCTGTCTTCTCTCAAGTATTAAAGCTTGTTGAAGTGTTTTAAACCTGCACAGTAAATGAATCAGCTTTTTGTGGCAAATCTCATCACCATTTGACATTTTCCAAAATCATTTCTTATTATGAGCTGTCAACTTTTCTGATTTTTCAGCGCTAAGTCAAGGCAGTAGCTCCCGGCTCGGTGTGGTGGTGGAGGCCAGGAACATCACGCTCCCGGCTGGCACCCGGGCGGTGCTCCCCTGCCGCAGCTCCCGAATGGTGTGGACCCGGGACAGGCTGAAGGACCGGCAGCGTGTGGTGCATTGGGACGTGGTGCGCAGCAGTCCGGAGTATTCAGTGGAGAGAGTCATGGACATGTCCCCTGGAGCCAGACAGAGGGTCTACAACAACTTCAACAAGGGACGCATCTCCATTCCTGAAAGTGCTTTTAATGATGGAAACTTCTCTCTCATCATCAACAGTAAGACTCACCTTTTCGATCAGGAGAGGCTTGAACAGCACAGGCAAATGAGGAGTAAGAGTTTACTGAAAGGATAAACTTTGGTGCTTGGATGTCAGCGTGTAGAGATGTCAGGAAATGGAAAGGCCAAGGGTGAGAGGGGTGGAGGGGGTTGTTGTAGCTTAAGAGATATTGTGCATTTATGAATCAAAAGTTAGTTTTCTCCAAAAATGTGTGCCGTAGCATATTATTTTAGAACAGATTCACATTATCAACACTCTTACCTGAAATCCTGTGTAATCTACAGATGTGGTTGCAACTGACAAAGGATGTTATACTTGCAACCTGCACCATCACTACTGCCAGGTTCATCAGAACATTAAAATCCAGCTCAATGTCACCAAATCAGGTAAGACTTCAACATTAAAGTTTGTAAAACAAATGAGGAAAAAAACAAATAGATGATCTCTTAATGGTAAATAGTCCAGAATGTAGTTTATCTTTCTTCTATGTTGTTACTGCTGTTGTCAAAATGCAATCTTGTAACTATGGTTCTATGAATCCTGGATGACCGCCAAAGGTGGTGCTGTAGCACTGAATAATTCCCTGGGCATGCACGAAGGGAACAATTAAGTGATAAAGCATCGCCTCTGGGAATTAGGGATGAAATAGAATCTTAATTTGTACCGCAAAAACAACAAGCAGTAGCATAATTAGATAAATATATATACTTATAATCGAAGCAGCATTGTTTACATAAAATAGAATTTAAATTAAAGAATCCAAAACATGGCCTCCGGCCCTGGATAAGCAACAGCAAATGGGTGGATGAATTAATCCTAAAATGTTGTAAATTCTAAACATAAACATGATTACTTTTGAATGGGAAAAGAAACATACAAAATATATTAAATGTAATTGATTTGTTTCAGCACGTAAAGAGAAGCGCTACTGGGATGGAGAGAAGACCGTCTTTGTTGTCTTATTGGGTAGTTCAGTGGTGCTACCTTGTGTGAACCGGCGCCCCTTGTGGCGGGAGGGTGCACAGGAGGACCAGCAGCAGGTGGCACATTGGGACTACCAGGCTCCAGGAGTGCGTCCGGACCGAGCTGAGCGTCTGGTGGACCTGTATGCCTCAGGGGAGCGCCGCGATTATGGACCACTATTCAGCCAAAACAAAATGAGCATAGAGGAAGACGCCTTCACTGTGGGGGACTTCTCCCTGTCCATCGCTGAGCTGAAGCCTGTGGATGTTGGGCTGTACTCCTGTCACCTCCATCACCACTACTGCGGCATCCAAGAGAGACGCATCTTCAGACTCACTGTGGGACCCCAGCTTCTACCGTACCCCTCAACAACCCGTCCCACCATCCAGAGCAACGAACTGCCTGAGCCAAGTAAGAAATACAACTGAATATCACTCAGCAGCATTACTGCACAGCATTGTACTCTTGATACCTTCCATTAAAATGTGTTGGGACCAAAAAGGTTATTCTCAAGGTTTCACATTATCACTTTATTTACCGCTAGTTACCACTAGGGTAAATATTGCAATCAAATTGAAATCTCACTTTAAGTGGTTGCAATAAGCAAATCGGCTTCAGTTTTTTATGTAATATAACATAACTTGTGCAAACAACTCGGTAGATTAGGCCTTTACAAGCTTGTTCTGAAATGCAAGTGATTCTTTGTTCATTAGTTTAATGGTTCGTACTTAAGTCTTTTCTCAAATGTTAATGATCCTGGATGAGTTTCAAGAAGTGTATTTTGAACAGAATCCTACTATTAACAATTTCCCCCCCCCTAAATCGTGCAGCCGTACTAACTACATTGTTTGAGATTTGTTTTTGATATTTTTTGGAGCCTCGCTGTATTGTAGAAATGTTACACTAGAATTGGATTTCTGCTGTAGAATTTGTTTTGACATACAGTTATGATAAATAGTTGTACTTTCCTCGTGTTGGATGCTCTCATACAGATTATTGGTCAATGGTGTGTAGACATGAATCTTAAGCATGTCAGTGTAATCTCTCATTCGTCCAGGAGTGTTCCATTTCACAGATTGAGAATGACTCTTGGATGAGAGTCGAAACGTTTTGTTTTTCTAAAAACAGAGTCCAGATAACTACAACTGAATCTTTTTCTACATGAAGCTTAATATTCAAAATAGTAAAAGTTCATTATAATATGATTTTTTTATATTTCAGTATCCTGACCCAAAGTATATATTAGCCCAGGGCTTTATCCTTGCTGATGGTTAAAATCTTGATTTAGACAAAGTGATATATTTCTTTATTAACATGTAACATTGTATATTTGCCATACTTCTGTATTCTCTTATATTCTTCTCCTGGGGCTTTTTTGCACTTTTGTTTATAGACATAGTTGGTCAGTTAAATCAGTTCACTTTCTGTGCCAAGACTGTGTTTTTGTGCTTGAGTTCAGCAGGAGGAGCGACGAAGGAATGTAGATGGAAAGCAGAAATGCATGAGTGCAGTCGAGGAGTTTAGAACAAATACAGAAAGGAAGCTATTTGTGCGTGTCACAGAGAGCTCTGTAGAAAAAGCCACAAATTGTCTGACGTTGTGGTCTCATTTCCCCCAGACTTTTTGCAAACATTTTACTGTTCCTCAGTTTACCACTGGAAACATTTCATTTTAATGGGTTGGAGCAGAGGAGATGTTTTTGGGTGTGGAGGGTCCTACAATGTTTTGTATGACCTATATTTCTCTCAACTCGGCCTCTGTGTGTCGCCTAGACTAGAGTTGTTAAACAAACAAACAAAATAATAATAATCATTCTAGTAATTTTTATTCGTATATTTGTGTTTGCTTAAACTTGAAGTCAAATCCTTTAGGTAAAGATGTCATCATTTTCGGTCCAGTTCAAAAATGTAGTTGAGTAGAAAGTACAAATACCTACTTATCATACTTAAAAAAGTAGAATGTATACAATGCAAACTGGACTCAAGTCAAGTACAGATACCTAAAAAAATGACTTAAGCACAGTACTTTTTCCTTTCCATCACAGTAAAATGATGTTGCATATTGTGCCTTTCCTCATTATCAAATTGTGTTATTTTGAACACACTCGTCTAGACTTGTATCTTTCGTTCTGTTTGTCTTTCTTTGTGCTTGTTGCACGTCTTATCGGTCCGCATATGTTTACAGGCCTGTGCTCTACATCTGTTCAACATCTGGAGACAGCTGTAACATGAAAGCACCACGAGGGAGGAGGGGGCGAGGATTTTGGGGCACCTTTAAAGACACACTGATCCATTAAATATCTCTGTGAAGTTCTAGGTGAAAATATGCCCACGTGGATCGCCCTTTCTGTGCTTCCAACTATAGCCAACCATTTTTTCCTCCCTTTTTCTATGTTCACCAAAGCAACTAAAAGCAATTTAAGCTGTACCGATCAAAGCCCAATAACAATTTTCCTGGGGATGGAGAGCAATTTGAAGACTGCCAGCAATTTGTGGTTCAGAAATCTTTGCAAATAAATGGGGAATTGAATTGCAAATGATATGCATGGGCTATGGACTGTGTCACCTTTTATGCAGAAATGGCCATTCAGTCGTGTCAAAGGGAAAGAAACAGGATACAGAAGCAGCTGGGGAGAAAACGACCTTGGAATTTTAACCATATTATAAAGTGACGGTTCATAATTACCGACAATACTAGAACTGCCACTTTCGGGAGTAAACCAGTAGGGCTGAACAACAAAGTAGAGGTTATGGTAAAGTGTGGGTTGTTACAGTGGTTGCTCTGGTAGATATTATTATTCATATTCATATTCATATTCATATTCATATTATTATTATTATTAATTATTATTATTATTATTATTATTATTATTATTGCCCATAGATACTAGACAGTGTATTAGTCACAGAATTAGGGAGAGAGATGAGGAACATTATTTAGCATGCTTCAATACATGGCAAAACTAAACAGAACTGGTTACACACTTGGTCCAACACAATGGGCTACAGATGGCTGTTAGACAATTTTAAAAAACATATCACAATTTTACGAGAGGTTATATGACAATTCCGATATTATTCATACACTTCACGGAGGAGTGGGTAAGGGAAAGAGCAGCGATAAACACTGAAACATTGCGTCCTGATACGGATGCACATTAAGTGGATATTAGAAAAGTATATGTGAGTAAAGTTGATTATAATTGCAGTTGTGATCATTTCATGTATAGTAATAGCAGAGGGTTTAATGATAATGAAACCTCTAATAATAGTAGTGTTGTAATAATAATATTGTTGTCGTTTTAAACTTGATCATGATCGTGAACAATACTTAAAGTTACAAAACAATCTCATTTTCAACACAAAATAGTTGTAGATTCTATAATAGTCCCATGTGATATTATAATTCTGATATAGATCAAGACTATTCTAAAACATTTTAAGAAAAGGTCCAGCTTTGTCCTGTTTTTGTGATTTTTGTGTTTTACAGTATTTGGGTATCTTTTTTGTAACCCCAACTAGTCGAAAAGAAGTTCTATGATACAGTCAAGACATACTTACTGAGTGACAATGTGTTGAGTGGGGTTCTAATTCTAATTCTTCTAATTAAGGAATATTATTCTGAAATAACAGTAAAAAGCTCCTCCTCTTTTCCTTTGTGACCATATCCAAAAAGTGTCTCATGAGTATTTTTCCATCCCTTCAAACCTCCAGTGTTTTTAAGCGTATTAAAAAGTCCCTCTTGGAAAAAGCATTGAGACCGAGCGACCACATTACAGTGTTTGTCTCACACTTCTCATTTCTGGTCAGTCTGTTTTTTTTACTGAGTTGAAAAAATAACAGCTGCATGACATCAGGTCTGGAAGCCATTACACTGAGCAGCTTTTTGACATTTAACTTCTGCCCTTCGTCCATTTTCTGGCATTTATGATCAAATGAAAAAGAAGATGCCCCAAGGGGAAAATTATGATGTGTTTTGTTAGTCAGTCTGCCTAAATGTGTAATGATCACTGGACATAAGGTATATGTACATGTATATGTGCAGTGCAGTACATGCACTTGTTGGAGGATTATTTTACTGGAGCACTCAAAGGAAACCCACCCAGAAGTTTTGTTGTCACAATACAACACATTTTAGATTTTGATACTAGGAAAAGGCTTACAGCTCAAAACAATGATTTTGATACCACCCAATGATAAATAATTAGTCAATAGAACACAAAATATAAGTCATTTGTGTAATAACCAATTACCTAGTGGTCTTATACTAGTTTGTACATGAATCCAGACTAATGTAAAACTATTTGGAAAGGTCCTATTCTGTCCTTTTTATGTGTTATTAAATGAGTATCAGTGCCTCTTTTTAAGGGTGACCTGGAACAAGGTGAAAATTGCAGCACACAATCATAAAACAATTTACACCGTTACACTAAACCAGAGACATTTCAGAAAGTTTCAAGCAGAACTACATTTAAAAGCACAGACATTTTTTCCACTCTTTGTTTTTAAAATAGAGCGATTATAGAGACCCTCCCCCCCTTCAGTTCAGATTGAAGAGAGTTCCAAGTTGAGCAGCATAACAGAAGGCTCGCTTCTCCCAATCAGTCCGTATTTGAGGGATAGATTGGCAAAACCATTATAAATAGGGATAGATTAGACAACCCTGACTCCGACACAGGGGGCACATGCAAACACCACGCAAAGACCCGAATATACACTCTGTCTACAAGAAATTCATCTGGGCTCTTCTTGTTACAGGGCTTACCACTCTGCCAAGTGATACAAACACAGGATTGTGAGGAAGAAACACAAATTGTATAGCAACTCAAATATGCTAATCTCAAGTACCGTTTTAATACTGGTTTGGCAGCTGGTCTAGATGGGGAAGCCAAAAATATATAGTATTGGGCCTGAACAAGAACGTGGATTTTATCATTTTTATTGTATTTCTTTTTTAATTTTCCAGGGATTGAAGACAATGACGTCCCGAGAGTTGTGAATGTGATTCTTCCTGAACAGAAAGGATATTTTGTTCAACATCTGGGCTACTTCCTGGCCACCTTCTTACTGCTGGCTCTCATTGCTGTAGCTGTAATTGTGCTCACACGACGACGCAAAAAGAGAGGTGCGACTCACATGCCAAAACGAATGCCAAAATTATGACTAGTTGTTACATGTCTGTTTTTGTTTGTTTTAGAACTGGATTATGACGTATACAGATATGAGAGGTAAGGAACATGTTATTAAGAAGCATTTGCTTCTTTAAAAAAAAAAAAAAATTAAATTGTTAGTGTGAAACGTTCTCATCTGCAGGGGCAATATAACAAATGGCGGTGAAATTTCACTGGATTGTACAGAGCTGCCGACTTGTAATCAGGAGCCTTCAAACTCAGGTAGTGTCAGCATCGCACACACAGCCTCAACATTTCATGACTAGAAGTGAGAGAAGTGCTCGGCAATTATGAGGATACTGTTAGTCCAATATAATGTAACTCTTTCAAATCAGTAAATGTATTTGACAAATGTGCAATCTGAGCAAGTACTGGTGTACAAAATGTTAAATTACTTAAAGGTTCTATAGTATGCGGTAGTCAAGTATTCCAGATTTCTTTTGCATTGGTATTCACATTTACATCTTAAAATATTCTCTGTGTAGTATATATACTATATGTATGAAAAAACAAAATCACTAGAACAACTACACAGTCATAATAACAAGGGTAAAAGATAAGGGCCAAAGCACCTCAGATCTTGGAAGCTAAGCAGTGTTGGGCCTGGTTATACCTGGTTATATAGGCATAATATAACCCAAACCTATTAACCTTATTAACATCACTACCATACGATTATATGTGATGACATGTTGTTATAGTAATAAGTACTGTAAAATAAACTTTACCCATTATAATGAATAAAAGTCTTCTTCTCTGTTCAAAGAATACAAAAACAACCTACTGAAAGAGCGAGGAATGTCCAAAGACTGCAATAAAGGTGAGTTTGAAGTGAGTGGCCACATTGAAACACGCAGGTCTAAGGAATTGCAACATTGTACCTGTAAATCTTCTTTTTTCCACTCAGACTTTGAAGCGAAGCTGTGGAAGTGAGTGAGCTGTTTGTGCAGTGCTGCTGGCAGGTCCAGAGCAAACAACAGACAAGTTTAGGACCAAAGTGAGACCAAGAGGACAGGAGGACAGCGCCCTCTGCTGTAGCGCTAACACTCAACACAATGATACCTTGTGCATGTGAGCCCAGGTAGACACGGGCTCTTCTCCCTTGGACTGTGTCTGTGTATGACAGTGGTGCGGAGTACTGAGAAGTGAACATGACAAGGAAGAAGAGCCTGTTTGGGAAAGGGCTGTAGAACACACAGCGACCTTTCACCTGCTATTCTAGCCACATGTATTTAGGCATCTGTGCATTTTCATACTAATAATATGTGTTTCCTTTTTATTGAATGCATGTTACTTATAAAAGTAAATTTTGTGTATTGTGCATGCTATTAGTGACCTTTTTAATTTTTGCACAAAAACTGCAGTACTGTAACAACATATATGCATTTTACATTTTACACTGCTTAAGTATTTTAACAATACTTCAAGGCTGTATGTCAATTACACTCTTCTGAAAGGACTAAAGGCACAGTTAACTGAATCTCAGGAAAAAAATCATCCAAACATTTTATCACTTATATTGGACCATGTTGTGCCTTCAAGCGTTTACATCAGGGGTGTCCAAACTATGACCACATGCAGCCCTCAGATACGTTTTTTAGGCCCTAAGGCTTCCTGCGAAATTGGCCCAAATAACCAAAAGCAGTACTTTTTACTGAAAAATTAGAAACAACCTGCTATCGTAACCTAAATAACAAATATTTTGATGTGGTACTGATCTAAACTTATCAAAGGTGAGGTGACTCTTCAAAAGATTGTCAATGCAAAATGTTGAATGATTGACTTCATTGTCATGTCATCTGCGGCACTCTGCGCTGTATATGTTTCAAAGCGCGGCCCTCTGTGAAAAAAGTTTGGACACTTCTGGTTTGCATTATGTCATTTGTAAAACACTGACTTTTCAAAACTAAGGCTGTTACAAGTTGTCTACTACAGAAATTATAGAAATGCAGTCACATATTTCAGTGTACTGTCTGTCATTGGGAAACTTAACTCTGAATATATGATTTAATAAAGATGCTTAATTTTATAGCCTTTTTTTTCATACATTGTACCAACAACATTATATGCCATTTTAAAGAACCTTAATAGAGTAGTACCATTATAGTTATGATATTAGGCCAATAATAGGCCTATACAGCATTGCCACTGGGCAGAAAGCATGCCTTAGAGTAAGTCCTTAAGTCCTGTTGGTGTACAGAATGAAATGATTGTGAAATGATTGTGTTCATTCAAAATTAGCCTTTATTTAGCTCACGACGGTGAGAAAAGCAGGAAAATAAGAAATACGCAATCGGAAATACACAATGTGATCTAGAATATAGGAATATACTTGTGTTAAGATACAAAAAGGCATTAAATATAAAAATGATATAATACAGCATTGTGCAAGCACAAACTAAGGCTTCAAAACGAGTGACGATTTTGTGTACAGTACAGCCTGTAGACAACAACAGAGAGCAGGAGAAGTGACAGTGGATCGTGCATGATCACTGCAGGTGGATCATGTCGGACTATCAGAGTTCCTCATGTACATTCTGACTGCAGCAAGGACCGATCTTACAAACCTGACCTTGAAATATGTTTGTTATCCAAACATGTATTTAATATATGTGCAATAGCAACAATATAGCTTCTACCAGGCTCTGTTTCTGCCATCTGCTGGAGCTGGTCCTTCTCCAGACGGCAGCCACATGTGGACGCGCGCACAGCCCAGACACGCCGCTAGATGACAGCACTGTCTAACCAATTAGCCCGTGAAAAATAGCTATATTCCCAACTCCATATCGCAAGGATGTGGACTGTCCCTTCCTGTTTTAGTGCCGAGAGAGCCACCGTAGCGACTCACGGCGGAGAGGGAATACATGCAGCCACAACACCGCGATTATGTGCGGATCGTCGGCGCGGAGTCTCGTTTCACGGCGCAGGTCACACAGCGGCGTTTATTAGCCAACGCGCCGATGTTATTGTACGGGTAGAAGGGATCGTAGCAGGCCTGTTTATCGCGCTGCCAACCCTTGTTCCTTCTCCGTGTCAATGACTGTCCTCTCAGCACTCTCTCATGGCGGAGACTAAAATAATATATCATATAGACGAGGAGGAAACTCCGTATCTCGTCAAACTATCGGTGGCTCCGGAGAAAGTCACCTTAGCGGATTTTAAAAATGTCCTCAACAACAGACCGGTCAATAGCTACAAATTCTTCTTCAAATCCATGGATCAGGATTTTGGGTAAGTAGCCATTCACCTGATTATTACCTTCTTGTTACCGAGGCGGACTGGGTGATCACGAAAGCAGCGTGTTTTGCAGCGTGAGTGGGCAGTAAATGTTGGGCAAATGCGTGCGTAATGGTGCCATGTTAGCTGCACGCTCCTGGCACCTGCTCATTATTACAGTCCGTGTCCTGTGCGCAGCGGAGACAAGAGTGTTTGAAGTGATCGGGCCGGAGCTAATGACACACACACACACACACACACACACACAGCGCATGTAACACGGGGCCCAGATCTGCTCTCATGTCAACACAAAGAGCCAGAGCAGCGGCGTGTCCAAGGCTCCACACCGCGCGCGGCCAACAGTGTGGACCCTGCGTTTTTATTGCGCCCACTGGCACATGGGGCAGATATAGATTTCAATTATTTAGTGGTAATAGCTCTATTTCCACACGTTTGGCAGACTGCAGGTGAAGGTGGTCCCTGGAGCAGAGCTGGTGGTCAGTGATGTAGCTCCACTCTTCACAAACTTACAGCGTTCTCTCTTTCTCTCGTGAAAAGGGGAGTTTTCACAATCATGCATCATACGTTGCTGTTTACTTTGCTTCTCTTGTCCTCATGACAGCAGATCATTTTGCCTGTTACAATATTAAGGTGTGTCTACTATATTTTCCAAGGTGTGTCTTTATACTGTCAAAGTTAGTTTTCCTTTGTCTATATGTAACATTTTTATTACACTGTAGCTGATCTTATCTCCCAGCATATTATCTGTATCATTTGTCACAGTAAAAGTCTCCTAAAATGTAGGCCAAGATGTTTGCAAACTTAACTTGTCAATGCCACAGTCATAGTCAGATTCTGATTCTGATACTGATACTGATACTGATTCTGATACTGATACTGATACTGATACTGATACTGGGCTGTAAACTGTAATAGGCTACATGCTATAACATTTATGGTTAAGGTCATAATGTGTATGTTTTTTTGTTGGGTAATCTGTAAAGATGTAAAATGTAATCAAATAATATTAGATGCAAAATATAAGAATATTGTGGACTTACAGTATTTATATGTAAGTCTCCAGGCTAAAGCATGATCAGGCTTTAGTGGATAGGACAGTGTAGCATGAAATGAGGACGAGCGAGGGAAGGGCATTCAGCAAATCATCGAAGCCGGAAGGCAGGCTGCACAAGGAACCTGGCATACGAGCTATCCACACAGCCACCAGCCAAGCGGCACACAACTATATTCCATGGTCCTTTGCTTTGTTTCACACAAATGATGTTCTTAAGAAATCTTAGGGTGACTTAACACTTGCTTTGACACCACATCAAAATTTGGACTAAACCTGCTCCAGACCAGGATTAAACCAGGACTAGCACAATACAAAGTCTACATCAGGACCAAAACCAGGACCAAACGTACCATTAATCCTCTGGAACATGACAGGAATGATAGCACACAAGGCCCAGCAGGGATTCTCTAAATAAACATAAGAATTCTACCATACATTGTTATTCTCCCCACAATTTAGTAATAAATATCTAACTGCAGGGCAAAACTGGGAAAATACTCTATCATGCGATGTGGACTTCATTACAGTTACCCTAGTAACCTGTTTTCCTTGTCTTTGTACACGCCTGTGGTTTGTTTTCCGTGTGTATGTCTGCGATTACTCTTACACTTCGCGTGGCTCTCATGGTCAGCGCTCCCTCTTTAGGCCTCGGCTGACATATCTGTGTCAGGGGCATTTCTCATTCCAATCTCAGTCGTCATACTCAGACACGCACATTACTGGATGGGTCTGCTGGAATAGGGCTGTATGGTAGGATGAGAAAAACAATGCAATACTATGTTGAGCATCACCATGACAAGCTAAACCAACTGTCTTTTAGCACTAGCCTATTTTAATCTACCAGTTTGATTTATTCAGTTAAAAAGCTGCATATTGCTATATTTATTAGTTAAATTATGAAACATTTAATGTGTAATCAACCAAAACAATAAGGCCTAAATAAAGAAGGATAAATAAATAAATGTAAGTCACATTACATTTCATTTTAGGAAGAAAATAGGGAATATATTAAATGGAAGACCATCATATTATCCTGATGCTTTTAGCCTCAAGGATATTGTGACGGCTATAACTGTAATTCAGTGATTGTACAGTGCATAATATACTATAAGTAAGGCTGAACCATTTCAATATCTCAGTTCGATTTTTCAGATAAACATTGTGATTGTGATTAGATTGATCGCCCTTCGAGGCAAATGCTCTTGTGATTTCGGCCGTTACAAAAATACATTTGCGATTTATTTTTCATAGTTGGGTTCTGTTCAAAGTACACATATTAAACATGTCCAGGAGCAGCAACATGTGAGAGCAGACCGAAATGTGATCTGCCATTATACTAGAATCCAATGCATTTCAGATTTCGTACAGATCTAAACTACAGTGTTAGCTGGTTTTAGGCAGAATAAGAAAGTATATTTTATTTAAATATGTGCAGTATCCTGTATCTTGCAGCCCTAACTGTAAGTGCAACATTATTGAGAACACGTGTCATAGGCCATGCTCTTGCCTGACGTTGTGCTGTGTCTTGTGAGCTGGAGGAGACTTTATGTTCGGTCCGACACTTGAATTTCTTGTCTCAAAGTGGTGCCGCTCGCTGGGCCTCAGGTGATCAGCGTGTGCAGATTATGGAAACAAATAAAGCATGTTTACTCTCCAAAGAAACAAGGCTGCGGCAAACACACAGCAGTGACACAAACGCATGTGTTGGGATGTCAAAACTAAATCTACTAGTGTATTTTACAATTATAGGGCTGCAACTAATGATTATTTTAGTAGTTGACTCGTAGTCTCGATTCTTTTTTTTCTTCCGATTAGTCAACCAGTCTAGCAATTATTTCTATTGAGACTTTTATACATTTTAATACATTCTCTTTTGTCATTTTGATTTAATTATGCCGCTGTCTTTAATATAAAATGTCCTTTGGCATGTATTGTAGAGTCTGATCGTCCAGACAACCATAATTATTAAGCTTAATCATTGAACCCCTAAAATGAATCATTATTATAGATGTCACAGATTGACTCAGAATTTCTGAAGCAACAATGTTTGATACACACATAAAAAAATAATGTTACTGATATAACGGAAGTCATTTTATGTCATACAAAAGAAAATAATTGCATTGCAGCTATCTTCCATTTATCCAATTAGTGGCGTTTCAATGCTAAAAATGTAGAAACGTGCATCCTTACTGTGAATGGCTCGCGTCTCCGCTGTAACTTGGCCTGGTGGCGTCACCAGCTTGTCTCCATGGAGATTGATAAGGCCAAACTGTGGAACATTCCAGGGAAAGCTAATGATTTCCCGGTGCTTATTCTATTTGATATTATTCTATGTGTTCGGCTTTTCAAAGAACAAAAAAGATTGAATTGGGGATTTGGTTTTATTTTTGTGGGTCAGTAATCGGCACAATCCCAATGTTTCAAAATAACCGTAACACTATAATTTGACATTTAGATATTGCATACTGTATGTGATAAACATGAGGGAAGCAGTGTGGAGGAGCCTACAGAAGGCACGTTCACAAAGAGAGTGTCTTCAAATGCGCACATGATAAAGGCGTCTCCGTCAGCATCCTGCCTTTGAGCTCCGGGTGAAGATTGAGCCTTTGTGTTGCCGTATGGTACTGGCACTGTATGGAAGCAAACCTCGGGGACGGCGTCGAGAGGAGGCGAGCTGGCCGAAGCGCACGCAGACAGACAGTATGGCTGCTGCTGCTGGAGAATTAGCTGGGGAGGCGGAAGACTGCTGAGCACACAGGGAAAACATCAAATCCCTTGCAGTTATAGACAGTGTTTGAAATGTAAATGAGGCGCTAGTGCAAGGTCCTCTGTTGTAGACCCCTCGCTGAGCACAAACACCAGCCATTTTCTTTAGACTCAAATGCATTTATCCGGCTCCTATCAGCGGCTTAACACTGCCCAGACAAATGTGAGAAATGATTTACCCTGAAAATGCCCAGTCCTGCAATATTGCACGGGGGTTTGTTCCCGCCGGACGCGTGCAAGGCTCTGTGATGGTCTTTGTGTGGTCAGATTGATTCCCTGCTCTTGCTGATAGTCTCTCCCCACTCTCCAACTCCCATTTCACACTCCTTACTATACTGTCAAAATTAAGCCCAAAAAAGAATATTAATGAATGTTATAAGTGCTCATTCGGCCCGACGAACCCTAGAACAAAGTCTTATAATTCATGGTGTCTTTTCAAACTTGAGTCAAAATCACATACTTTACTGTATTTAATAATATAATAAGTATATTTTTGGTGTACAGGAAATATAGAATAGACTATACATTTTTTTGAGTAATCACAATTTCATTTATGATCCAAATAAAAACAAAGGTTAAGCAGCCAATCATTGACCCCCATAGTGTATGAATGCAACACACCAATGGTTCTCAACCTGGGAAAAGATTTCAGGGGGTCCCTATATGATACCGTATGTGTGAAAAACTTTAATTGATACAATAGTCTTAAACAAGGCTTGACTCCCTTCAAATGCACTGGTAACTGCAGATTATTACTTTTTGGCCTTCCAAAGTAATTTATCTAGTAACATTAGACATGAGGTTATGTTATGACTTTGGGGGTTGCCTACTTTTTATGTTCTGGGGGTCGCGAATGCCAACGGCTGTTTTTTGGGTGTCGCAGCTGAAAAAGGTTGAGAACCACTGCTCTACACAACAAAGACCAGCATAAAAAGCACTGCATTGCAAATGTTTCGCTATTGCAATTTTGGCAAAACATAATAATCCATATGGCAAGGTCACCAAGGTCCTCAATCTGACAGAAATGTACTGCTTTTAAAATTAAAATGTTGAAAAAGGCTGATTTAAATAATATATAGTTTTCTAATTTAGTCTAAATCAGCCTTAATTGAGTCTGTTTTGTCTAAGTGTTTGGATAAGTGTTTATTTTGACAGAACTTGTCTAACACATTAAGGCATGTTCATATTTGTGGTTAATAAACACGCCACCTCCTTGTCTGCTTTGAGATGTTTAGCCTGGAATGTTCTACAATATGGCTTTAAACTAGGTCTGTCCCCATGGAGGAAAGCATTGATGCCACCAGGCCAAGTTACGGGTCAGATCTGTTTTTAGTCATTCAAACAGAAGAAATGCAAGACGTTTAATGCCATACTTTGCTGGCAAAATGATAACATCACTATGGAGACAAGCAGGTGACGGCCCCTCACCAGAAAAGTTACACATGCACGTTTCCTACCGCTCTTGTTTATGTGTAATATTCATTGCCATCAATATTCATGAGCCAGAGCCTTCTTGAGCTTGTATTCCTTTGAATCGCTCCTCTTTGATTCTGTTTGGAGATTTGAAGGTGGTGATAGTGTTTTGTTGTCTCGCTGGTGGTGAGTGGGTTCAAAATCTCACTATAATGCAAGTCACACCGGCTCCGAGAGCAGCCAAGAGCAGAGCCTGAAAGGAGCAGGCCTGTTTGTGCTCGGCAAAGAAATACTGGGGAACTTTTTAGGGAGAGAATCTGGAGTTGTGCTTAAAATTTAGACAGTTTTGAATTATGAGGCGAGTGTGACGTGTGTCTCAAAGTGTGAGTGTGACGGGCAGTTGACATTGTGAAGTGTATATATATAGTTATATGATTTCTCTTCTGAACATTTTGGGGATTTTACTGAGCACTGAGATATTGAGACATGAGATATTGAAGCATTTCCCACTTCTTTTAGTGTTGGCTATTTGGCTTTCTGTTGTAGAATGACAAACCTTTGTCATTTAATTTAAGAAAATAAAGCTTTGTTATATGAAATAAATAAATGCACACATATATTTAATACATTTATTATTACAAACTAGTAACTCAATTATCAGACTTACGAAAAAGTCATTTTGAGATCACATTGAAGATTAAAACACCTTTTAGACAATATAATGTAATATAAGGTTTTCTTACACAAATAATAGTAGATTCTTTAATATTGACATGTGGTGTCATTTTAGTTCTGCTATAGATCCCGACCGTTCTAAAACTATTCAGGAAAGATCCAATTCTGTCCTATTTATGTATTATGTTTAATGTTTAAGTATCTATTTTTGAGACAAATATTTGATCTTTTTTTTTTATTTTGTTTTTTTAACCACCCTATTCAAAAACCTATTCTCTTTATAGTACATTTTCACATGAACTGACTAATATTTGTGTCGACGCCTCAGCCCTCTTCTGTCTGTCAGAGCATAAACAAACATGTCTAATCTTCTCCAGCTACACAAATATCCTCCGCACAGCAGCATAATACTGCCATTACCAGGGCAAATGTGCTGTCATCATCCTCTGAAATGTGTTGGGAGCTCACAAGTCCTCAGCACTCAGAAAACTCAAGATTTGTGCGGTTGACCTGGCCTGGAGGACCACATATTTTCAGAGACTGGAACTAACACTCATATCAGATTGAGCTGCAAGAATGCACCATGTGTTTTTCCGCATGTCGAAGATGTCTGTTTTCATTGGCATTGTGTGCCGCGGTTGATGCTTTCCCAATAAGAATTAGTCCCTGTTTTTGAAACCGTGGTTTGACTAATAAATCTAGCTTTTGCCTGCCTTTTACATAAGGGCTGAGTTCTTTAAACACATCCACAAGTCGTCTTGCAGCTGGCGGTTTGAGAAAGAGGATGCAAACACTTCCTCATGAGCACTCAGCCGGCGAAGTGGACCCTGGACTCACTCCCTCCTCCTCTTCCTTCCTATTTCGCTCTCTCTCTACATTTACTTGAGTAATTCTAATTTTATGTCATTGTACTTTTAAGAGTACGTTTCTAGCAGCATATTTTACTACTACTTGAGTAATATATTTACTTTAAAGTGAAACAGTTCTCGAGTTTTGGTCATTCTCTTCCCACTCTGAAGTCTAAAACGTAATAATATTAAAGGATTTGAACATTTCTGGTTTTTTGCATCACTCCTTTTTGTTGTCCATCCTTTGCAAATATCAGATTGTTTGAATTATTTAATGTTTTGTCTTATTCTTATTACATTAATTACAAAGTATTTATCAGATGTTACGTCCAGACTCCTTTTACTTAATCTTACGTGAGTTGTAGTTTTTCTAAATACTCTCACTTGAGTCATTTCCTGCAACACTTTGTACTTACTTGAGTAGGCTAATATTATTTTGAAGTAACAGTACTCTTACTTTATTTTTGGCTATTCACCTTTGCCCCTCTCTGCTTCTTCCACCTATTGGTCCCTTTCCATGTCTCTTCCTCCCGTTCTCTCCCTTATTCCCTCCTTCTTCTTCCCGGAGGTGGGACTCTGCAGCCAGACCATTGCTTCTAAGTTCCTGCCACAAGAGCGCTTTATCTCCTTCACCACTCCCATCCTCCCCTGGCCCAAACACAACTCGCCTGGCTAATCATTTTAGCGACACAGTAAACCTCCCTCACTACATTTACATGCACGCCCGGAAAACCGAATCTGTCTAATCCGATTTGAACAGGACCTCTAAATGCGTCTAAACTTTGATTGTGGGGTTTATGAGTTGAAAAATGTTGTTTTGGTCGTCATATGTTAAAGTGAATGTAAAAGTACTGGATGTTTGGTGGGTTTATTTGTGGTGCAAATGTGTGGATTGTGAGCAACGCTATCATGTCTAAAAAAAAGCTAATTCTCAGAGTAAATAAACTGTCAGAAGTGAGACAAAAATTGGATCAAAAGAGTATTCGGATTTACCTTCAGAGACTGCAGAGAATTTGTTTAAAACTTTCAACGTTTTAAAGCCATTCATCTTTATATTGAGGCTGCATTCAAAGCCAAATGTTTAAGTAGGACTGAACGATTTTGGAACATTAGAAAACATCTACTGGTAATTCCATTTTTTAAAACCAAGCTTTGCTATTGTGATTTATATTTGCATTTTATCCACAGTTTACATTCACAGTGCACATTCACAGTGCACATTTTAACCCAATCAGAAGTATTAACTTTTGAGTGAAGAAAGAAAAATAAACCTCTAAGCAAACATTTTATGCAGTTCAGGACTGTAGGGTTTGCTGGTTTTATACCTATATTTTTTGCTGTGGACAATAGTATATTTTTTTATCTGAATGGACTGCCTTTCACTTAGCAGACCTTTGCTTTAGTGGGATTACCTCACCATTGGACCTGCTTAAGAACACATAGAAACATTGAGCGTATGATGGCTTTATCACATATTGGTGCCGGTGTCGGTAAGTGAGTGTGAGTGCGTCAGGTGCAGAGGCCTGATCAGACGGAGCAGGTGTCGCTCTGCTCTCACCTGAACTCTGTACCAGCAGGTCAGAGGCTAACGCAAGTATTTCTGTGGAGAATTTACTGCCAAAGATGCACGCAGGCTGACAAGTCCGATAACTCTATTAATACTCATGTGCACAGCTTGACGCCTTGTTGTCGCACCGCTCAGGATTTTACAGCCCACTCAAACATTAGTCTTTGCCTAAATCAATACCTGCATTACTTCAAGATCAGTCAGCACTCAGCTGAACAGTGATTAAACATATATTATGTAGTTATATGTGGTCAGACTTGTAGTTTTGCCCCTGTCAATCAAAGGTACAAAACAACTCTAAAATCAAATATTGTGCGTTTACTTTTTAAAATATTACAGTTTTATAATAACATCATTGTAATAATATTAAATTAGATTGAGTAACTTGATACAATTAAATAAAAATCAAATCATGAACTGATCCCTGTGACAATCTGCTTTTGTGAAATTGTCCTATTGTGATTCACAAATGTTGTGTTTACGGCATCTCTATACTTAAGAAAACAAACTCTTTTCCTCACTCACTCCTTCTGCCAGTCAGCCTCTCTCATGCTCTGAGGTTGATACATTTCTTTAACCTTTATTTACATATATAAGGCAATATACATATAGTAAGTAAGTCTACATGAATCGTGATCTGGCTCCATGAAACTGTGATTATTTTGGCATATCGCTCACCCCTATTTTGGACTTGTGTTTGTCAGCTGTGAATAATGCCCCTTTCATAGCACATAGATTTACTGATTTATGAGCTTGTCCTTGTCAGAATAAGCCGCCCTTATCACCCTGTAGTGGTTAGTGTAACCAGTATAAATCACTGATAGAGCGCGGCCTGGAGCAGCAGTGCTACCGCTCATTGAGGCTACCTCCAAAGCTGCTTCAAAGCCATGTGGAAAATGTGACTTTGCGAGCGTGAATGTGCGTGTGTCAGCTGAACCAGGGGCAGGGAACAGTGTCCAGCCTGCAGTGTTTGTGCTCTGTACCTTCTCCTCCTCTGCTCTGCCTCACTCTCTCTCTGTCTCCTCCCCAGGGTTGTCAAAGAGGAGATTTCCGATGACAACGCCAAGCTGCCCTGCTTCAACGGGAGAGTGGTGTCCTGGGTAAGTGAGATGGATGTGTCCCCCTGTTGGCCGGCTGCCTGGCTCTGCAGCTGTAGCTCAGGCTGCAGTTATGTAGAGCACTCGTGGATCATGTAAATGCAGCAGTGAAAACGCCTCCTCTGAGAGTTAGAATCTCTCTTCACCTTGATGTCAGACCCACTCGCTGTAAGTGAGTCCATTAGTGGTAAAAATACTCCACTTGGCTTTAAGAACTCTACAGACAATCACCACCTACGCTTTTGTCACACTGAAATGATCATCAAGCAAAAAAAAAGTTATTCAAATGTAAAGAAGGATAAAGATATCCACTTGATGTCATATTACTAGAGGTCATGGACAAGCATTCTTCTGGACAGCTTGTGAACATTAGATTTGGAAGGACAACGACAGTGAATAGCATAAAGGTGCTGTAACAATGTACAATAAAGTGCATTTTATTTTTGAATTAGTAGATATAAGATAAGATGAAACAATAATCCCATAAAACGATACAAGGCACTATATTAGGTCAATAAGAACAAGATGAAATTTACAGATTAATACATGCATTTTGATCATAATTGCTCTTTTTAAGGGCTTTTTACCTCATAATTAGTTAACGAATGCTTTATTTTCAGTAAAAAATTTATAATTCAGGTGTTTAATGTAACCTAACTTGGTTGCAGATTGGTGCTAAATAAAAAAAGAAACATATTACCATTTCATTTTCCAGAGGGACATCTTGTGGCATTTGAGTCTTGCGAGATATTATAATTATATTACTAGTCAACACATTAAGGTGCATGTGAAGAAGGAACAGTGTGACTCATCATACTAAAATTTTAACTGGCTTCAAAAAAGTATTATTAGAAACATTTACATTATAAAAGAATTGTTTTGCATTGTATTATAATATTCATTTCCATCTTGTTTCATAAGAACACTGCCTCAGCTTCAAACACCAGGACTATGCGCTCGGTTTGACAAGCTGTAATAAAACGGCCTTTAATCAACAGAGTGCATGGAGCTTGTATTATGTTCACGCTTTATTGATTTTTTAACGAAAATTGTATTATTATATCGCTCAAGTGTTGCTGTGCATTAATGAAGGTCGCAGGTCAAAATCACTCACACAATTGCAGCTCTGGAGTTGATCAGTGACAACAAAGGCTTAGGTGTGTGCAACCAGCTCTGCTCGGGAACCATTCTGTCACAGCGACGTTATTGTTTGGTTGTAATGACACTTCAGCTTTCCACACTAAAGTCTTTTGCGTTTTATTGTTGGGTGGAGACAAGTGACATAAATTACATTATTGAGTTGTGTTTCCTCCTCAGATTTTGTGGTGTAGTTGGATTGAAACATTGGAAATATAGCTCGTGAACAAAAATAAATCTCCAAAATCAACCATGTTTGATTTGGCAAAATGTCCTTGAATTAGCCAAAACAATATTAAAAAGTACATTTGTTGTAAATCTGGCTCCCACATTTTGCTGCATGTCCTTCCCTCTCTCTTCCCCTTTTCACGTGACCTTGTCCTGTCTAAAAACCTAGCGGTCCAAGAAATTAGAGTGCTGCTGGGTCACTGCAGGTTAATAACACGCTGCAGTGTCAGAAAACTTTTGAAAGGACACTAAGTTTAGTATTTTATAATCTCCATTGGGCTCTAAGATCTGACAATAAAGAATTGTCTTGGTTAAGTATTATATTGGTCAAGGCTGAACATTCTGTGACGTCACAATCCGAATCTCAGTCATGGACCTTGTCACTTATTTACATGATCAGTTCAACATTTTTCAACTTTGCCTGAAAATACCATTCGATTGACACAGGAACTCAGGCTTCTGCCCATATCTGAGAGTTTGACATTGTCATTCATCAACAGAAATACCACAAACGAAAATCTGCCCTAAATTGAAGGGCCAATAGTCTAATCTAGTGAGTACTTTCATCCATGTTGTGATTACACTAGAGACCTATAGAATGTTGTGATGTCATCTGAAACCCTGCAATAGTTATTTTATCTCAAAGACAACCGGGTTCATAAAACACCTCCGCTACAAACATAGCAACAGAACTATAAATGCAGCAGCATGAAAATATTCCACTGTTTACGATGGCTTTGTGAGTGTCCGCGCTCACATTAGAAGAATCACACCATAAATTGTGATTGGACGGAGACACACTTTCACTTTCATTTCCCCAGCACAGATGAAAGGGTGTCTCTATCTTGGGTCATTGCACAGCCTTTGTAGTGACACTCAGAGAAAATAGTGAGCACTTCTCTGTGGCCAGGGGTGATTCGTCTGTTGCATCTTATTTCCTTCCTCTTTTGATGACTGACACTATGCACAATGCACTGACGCTATTATTGGTTGTTTTAAGATCCAATTTGATACTACTTTCGTACCCTGTCAGATAGAGGCATCAGAGCCCTCCAGAAAAGTCACATAGTTAATTGGACTACCAAACAATAGCAGCCAAGAGTGTTTTGCATGTGGTTATCCTAGCACATGTGTAAGTATCTAGTGAGAGTGTTACCAGCTAGAGATGCACCACTCCAGATTTTTCAGTGTCGATACGATACCTGATATTAACCTGTGCAGGGACCCAAAATAACATTTATTTCTTTAAAACCACAAACTTAATACTCATTTGATCCAATTGTGTTTTGTAACAGTTTTTTATCCTTCAAGTAACCACAGAACAACTTTGTATAAATAAAGATTCAGTGTTCTGTGAAAACACCTGTGGTAAATAACCTCATTACACTAATTTATAGGTCCAGCCAGGATATCGACTGACTGACTCTTCATCATCATGTCCGGTATCGGTATCGGTTTTGGAGAATCACTATTACTAGCCAGAACAATCTACCACCGTCTGCTGAATTGCCCACAAATGTTGAGCCTGATCATTTATTTACTATATGTATCCAACTACACTATGACTACACTACAATGTTGCGTGTTTACAATGTTAGTTTTGCACGTCCCCTCTCAGTATTTCTGGTACTGGATAATATTATTATTTAATATTAATATAGTTATTCTTCCTTCTTCCACCACTCTATATGGGGTCTACAGGAATGGACAAATATTTACTCGTTTGTTTGCCTATCTGCTAAATATGTCCAAAGTGTAGTAATAACTCCTCTCCTCCTCAGTTGGTCCTGGCAGAGAGCGCGCACTCAGACGGAGGTTCCCAGTGCACTGAAAGCCACCCGGAGCTGCCCCCGCCGCTGGAGAGAACAGGGGGCATCGGCGACTCGCGGCCCCCCTCCTTTCAGTAAGTAGCCTGATTACAGCGCGTCGTACATGCACAATTACACACACGAGCTCGTAGGCAGACGGAATCAAGCGCACATTTTGACCTCTTTATTTCACAGCAGGCTTTCTACGTGCTAATCAGGGACTGAATGTGGAAACGGTGAGCGAATATAGCACCGAGTATGTGCTCAAGTGTGCGAACGCTGGGGTGTGATTCCCACTTGTACGCAAACTCCTTCACTGCCCACCCATGTGAAATGAGTCAGTCAGCTCATCAATGTAAACGTGCATATGATGGCGGCACTGATGATTCTCGAAATAGACTTTGCAGCAAAACCACCTTCAGGCAAATACTTGCGCTGAGAAAGCTCTTTGTGCTCGGTGACTAGAAGCACTCATCCATACTGTGGTCCACCTCCCTTCTGCTCAGATAAAAGGAAATCTACAGTACAGCTACACTCAGACGCTAGCACCTAAGCTCAGATACGACATTGGTCCGTTACTTAGTAGAGGTGGGCAATGTTGTTTGGAAATTTGAATATCGAGTATATTGTTTATGGTAAAAAAATATATATATATACAAAAAGAGCTGATTAAAAATGTAAAACGTTGTAGACTTTTAAATACAGGTATAAGGGGATATTTCTGCACTGCTGTGATTCATTGTACAGAAATTTCACATTTGTCTGATAGTTAAACTTCAGCTAATACGATTAAAGACACGATATAACACATTTCTGTTGGATTGACATTATTAAGTCTGACTATTAAGTCTACAACCAATCTTCTGTCAGTAAAAGGTTTGGAGCAGAGTTTGGAGGAAGACATTTGAATGATCTTTGTGTTAAATGCCAATTACTAAAAGCCTGTATTCTTTGTTTGTAGTAAAATAGAACATAGTGATCAATCAAGCTGAGAATAAACCACAATGCATGTTTTTGTCTAACCTGGTTGACATTGACTTGGGTTGTAAGTGTTCTACTTTCACTGATTTGTCCCACTTTACACGTTTGCGGATCTATAATAACTGGCACTACAAGCTCGTGTGTGAAACGAGTATACAGCTAAGTTATTGTATGAGATTGTGGAGTGTGGCACTGGAGAATATCACTGGACCTTGTGAGAAGGCCCAGGCTAAATATAGGAGCAGGGCGGGGGCAGGGGGGGGGGGACTGCCGGTGCAGTTCCACAGCCGTATGAGCAGACTCTATATTCAGAACATGCGATCTGTCATGTCCGTGTGTATGTCTTTATCCTCTGCTTGACACCGCCGCGGCTCACTTCGCCCTCTATGGACCACTCCTGCTGTTTTGCCTGTCAGCTCCTCTGATGGTTTTATTGTTCCAGGGCTCTGTGCGCTTTGATTATCGCCCCCTTGTGGAAAAGCATAATAACGTGCCATGCCATGTACTGCTATACGTCATTTCCCCTGCTCCCCTCCCTCTTACAGCCTTCTTTTCTATTTGTGCAGGAGGCCTTTCTCTCACAGAATCAGTCAGTAAAATCCCTGTAGCGAGTGCTTTTCCTTTCTGAAACAACTCCCCAAACTCCCAGTCTTAACCGCGGTCTGAAAGTAGCTCAAATATTATTAGCACTTTATTCTCCTTTTCGGCTTTATTCATGCATTTCATGTGTTTGCACTTTGCATGCCTGGTTCTCAATGGCAGTATTTGATGCACACACAGAGAATAGGTGTTTTGGTCTGAGAATGGACACGGCTCTTGTGCGGCTGCCTGGTAATCCGGATTAAGCGACATTAAAAGCACACATCTACATTTCCCAGGAGGGAGGGCTGCGATGTGCCTCCGTTGGGGGTGATGAGGGAAGAGTGGGGGATTTAAAAAGGATGGCATTTGTTCACAGCTGCCGTCCCGCGCCTTGGATAATCTCCTGCTGGATCCGCAGACCTGGCCCAGCAGACGAGGAGCCTACACATCAATAATTGTCCTTCCCTTCACACACAGCTGCCAAATGCACTTGATGACGCTGGCTTTGTAGTGAGGATGGGCAATATTGATAACAAAGATTGATAAGAGAGCCTGATATTTTTTCTGTATTATTTCATAAACAATAATCAGTGTTTTTTGTTTTGATCCGGGACCAAAACTACTCTATTATAATTCATTTTATCTTGGAGTATTGAGACAATCTTTATTTAGCAAAGTATTGATATTTTCTGCATGAGAATTCATACATTTTACACCTTGACAGTATTAGGGATGTCACAATATAAAATTTTTGTGTCAATATTATTGGTAGAAAAACAACACCATTTAACGATTTCAGCGATTACTGAGACCGTGATCAGACAACAGTGCCCTGTTCAATTTCCTTCCTCTCCCATTGTCCAACACGTTACTATTCGTTACTATTCGTTAGATGTATGAAATATAACTCCCTGAATGACAAAATCAAGTTATTGTAACAAAAACAGCCAGATAAAAAAGTACTTTATATTGAGGTGCGTTTTTTGGAGTATATATTGAATTAATTGAATTTATTTTTTAATTCGTATGATTATATTGTAACCTGAATAATCACAATTATTGAATAACCAAATCATCTTGACGTTCCTTGACGTTCCGTCAGTTCTGAGACAGTGAAGTTTTGATATCCATCAGCCCATCGCTAATAAACAGATGACAGTTTTGCAATCTGGTTGAAATTTGTATCAGTCTTGGTTGAGGTTCAAGTAATGCCCAAATGGGAAAACGACTCTATAATCACAAAAGTGCTGTCAATTTATTGTATTTGTATTTAATTTTGTATTCTCTTTTTTATTATCGAGGATAAAGTCAATATTCCAGTTTTGCACATCTTCAAAACAACAATTTGGTTATTTTACAAAACAATAATCGTCCACCTCTTAATTGTGTCCATGACCTTTGCCGCTGAAGCCCAGTCCAGGGGCACTGTTTGTCCGACACTGGTCTGAGCATGTCTCCTGCTGTGTCTCCTCACAATGACAACGAGCTGTAAGCACTTACAACTGTATGTGTTCATGCTCCCAGTGCAAACCCTGCTGGGCCAATGTAAATGTCAATATTTCAATACAACTGATGTGTTTTTTATTGTCTGTATTGACCAGGGCTGTTACTGGCTCCTCCCACTGATTTGTCAACAGACCTTTTATAGGAGATTTTATTAGGCTTCAGAAGAGAAAAGAAAGGATTTCAGGATTTATTTCTTTTGAAGAATCTTATTGAACCACATAGTTGGAGGTGGGCAATAGCCATCATCGATAATATTGTGAATTTTCTTTTCAAAATACAATTTGAATATTACGTATATTGTTAGTACATTAAACAATACAAAAAACAACTCCAAATGTTGCAAAAGGATCTGATTAAAGATTTTACTTTTCGTTGTAATCTTTCAAACAAGATAAAGTGATATTTCTTTTACAGTCATGTATCTTCTATTTAAACTTCATCTAACTAATACATTTGAAGACACGTTTTAGCACACACAGTTGAATTGTCAAAATATTGTTGATTATTCTTTGTTCTTTGTCAAAATCACCCACTCCTATGTATAGGATGAGAGAAATATGAGTTTATCTCCCCATAAAAATAGTTGATATTGTCTCCAAGATCATAGAAAATGTGGTTTTGTTGATGTGCTCATTTCGAATATTGCGTATATTGTCTATAATAGCAGAAAAAGAAAAAAATGCTGCAAAAAAACAAAACAAATCCGTCTGTCCAACCTTTCAAATAATTGTGTAAAGGGATGGTTCTGCCCTTTTTTTTTAGTTTTACAGTCCATTTACTCTTGTGTTATTCTTGTTGCACCTCAATCAAGACGTTTATTACAAAAATAAAGCTCTATAATCTCTCCCCAAAAATGGGATAATCGTGTTTGTCGTTATCGCTCAGCTCTGGCTCCGCACACGATTGTAGCTCGGCGATTCCTGCCCTGAATACATATGAGAGTTGTTTGTTCTGCCTGACTCTGTAAAGTTGTTCCCGTGCGTGTCCATGAGAGCAGGAGCGGAACAGAACAGGCCTGAGTGCGGCTGCAGTGCTCTGATTATTGACGCAGGTGAACGGTGCGAGGTGCATTCCTTCCTCGCAGCGTGTGACAGTTTGACAGGGGTGAGCCGAGTTCCCAGCTGCCTCGAGTTTCAGCGAGGCCCAAGGGGGAGAGAATTATTATGTCAAAAAAACAATATCCAAAGGCTCAATAGTACGCTTTTGAAGACACTAGGAAAAAGTATTGCAAATTATTATATTAGTGTAATAATAGTAATATAAACAAAGTAGACATCGATTCAGTTGTTATGCAAAGAGGGTCTGTACAGATGGGACTGGTCACGGTGGGGGTTGTCTTCAAAAGGAGAGTGAAACAAACCACAATACAGCTGAAATGTCACTTTATATTCTTCATTAAGTTTTTTCCCTTGTTTGCATGTTACATCTGAGGAAGAAAAAAAAAATCCCTTAAATATGAATGGCAAATAAACTGCTCTTACTGGACATATGCCTGACTTAATTTTTGTTTTTTGGGCTACTCCATTTCTATTTCTTTCTTTCTGTCTTCTGCTCTTTGGTCTTCTTGTGTTTGTTTCTTGTTTTATACTGAAAAGGAAGGTTTTTAATCAATTAGCCTTTTCCTTAGTATTGAAATCGAGTTTGAAATGTTAGTATCGTGGCAACACTAATTCCAAACCAAAGCCAATTTCTTTATTTTTTTCATTATGTATTAGTTTCATAGTTATCATAAAGAGGTCTGTTCAAAACAAACTAGTATATCATTATATCAGAAGAGCAGCTTTTGTGTAAATCCTTTGACTGACGACCATGATGTTTGTAGTGACAGAAGTTCAGCCTTCGCACGCTCCTTCTGACCCCAGACTCCTCCCACATCACCTCTACCCCAGTGTCACCCATGTCTCACCCCGCGTTACCCTTACACGCCGAGCTCGACACACACCTGAGCACCTCTTCTCCTTAAATGTGATCTGTCACTCTGCTCTCTGTCAGGCTCCAGGCGCCATCTGGCCCTTCAATAGCGCTCATTAAAGCCTGTGTTATGGAGAACTGCTCCTCTCAGTGGATCTGGTCATTAGGACACTTCATAGAAAAAAAAAAACACTATGTACCCTTCAACAATGAACCTGCCATTGTGACCAGGGGCATTGAATTTGAAACAGTTTGTATTCCCTTCCAACCCACGCACAGCTTTAAGAAAAATGAGCCTAATGTGAAAGAGAGATAGTGTTATTGGGTTGTGTTTACTATTTATTGTTTAATTAAAAGTGAAAATCTCAGATGGAGAGAAGTATCAAATGTTTTTCTCTAATTTTAGCACTGGAAATACACACATGTTCTGAGTACTATCAAGCAAGTAAGCAAAGTTGAGTCATGCCACAAACCTCTACCTCTACAAAAGAAAAACAGAAATATCATTAAATTATGCTGATGTCAAAAACCTTGTATTAGTTTTTGATTTCTAGTGGATGATACTATTATTAAGGCATTTGTATTTTGACATTTCAACATCAAATTCTACCACAGAATTCTGGCTTTTCACATTCAAACTATGAGTCAGTGTTATTGCTCATTCTTCCAGGAATTAGATAACAAAAGTGTTCAAATGTAATCATCTAGGCATTGTCTTGTGCTCACAACCTAAAATGAAACCTTCCATAACCTAATATGAAACCTTAGTGTTTGTCAAGATTCTAAAATTCAAATGTGATATGAAGGAAAAGGCTTGATACTGATTTTGATACCACAATGATAAAATATTGTAGTAGTTGATGTCTCCAAGATTATACAAAACATTTTGTTTTTAATATATGCTAAATTATAATAATGCTTGTATTATAACATTATACACCAACAACAAAAACAACAGCAACAAAAAGAAACAAAACAAAACAAAGCAAAAACAAGTCTGGTTTGTGGTTAGTTTTTATTGTCCACTTACGGTACTTTTGGTTTTATACTTCATCTTATAATCTTCCAAAGTGTTGATGCTAACATTTGAGGGCGATACTAAGGAAAAGGCTTGATACCGACTTTGTCACCACAATGGTAAAATACACATATTGTTACAATTTTCTTTCCTTTTGTTTTCTCTCATTTTCTTGTTTCAGTATAAAAAAACGAACGAACATAGAACACAAAACATAGAACTAGACCAAAAGGCAAAAAACAACAACACAATACAATTTTCAACACACATTCTCTGTTCTTTACCAAGAAGTTCTGATAAACATCGAGACCATTCTAAAACTATTTTTCCTTTTGGATACCAGTTCAAATGAGTATCTAGCTTCGATTGTTGTCGTGTTGCTTAGTATTTGGGTATCCATTGATTTGACAAAGCTGCTTTAAACTCGCAGACGACGTTTAGCAGATTATGTGCTCACAGAATGTTGATAATAACTGTTTTTCATTTGCTTCCGTTGACACTTTACCCTGACTGACGTTGCGTTGTCGTGTTGCAGCGCCAACGCCGTGAGCAGTCGGGACGGCCTGGACACGGAGACCGGGACAGAGTCTCTGCTGAGCCATCGCAGAGAGAGAGAGAGGGAGCGGGCGCGGCGGAGAGCCAGGGAAACCGAACGTGAGTGTTATCAGCAGCAGATGCATCCTCAATAATGACATTATCGGCTCATTTAAAGCTGATTACATTTCACCGCCTCTCACTCAGCTCCACACTCCATTGTTCATCCACGCTCACGCTCCATTATGTTCATCACATGCTGCGCTGAGTGACAGACGCATTATGAAAGAGGAAGCACAAGGCTGTGAGTGTGTTTGGTACTTGTCAATGATATTTATGGACTTTTCGGTCTTTCCCAATTATCGTCCTTTTGTATCGCTCCGTGTCATTTTAGGTGCTTTTCCACTTAATCTCGGCGCATGACTGGCTGTCAGATGTGCACAGTTGGATGAACATTACAGAAACCTTTTTTGTCCAAACCATCTAGTATTTATTATTATCCCTCAGTTTATGAGAGGGTAGCAAGTCCTTTTTAGGAACAATTTTGCATGATTGATGACCGAGAATTTACATTACACCACACGTTGTTGTTGTTGTTGTTGTTGTTTACTGTCATCATTGCAAGAATTTACAAGATATCTACTGGGAATGCATGTTTTTGTTTCAGTGAAATTCTATGAAAGCACTTCTAAACCATGAAAGGAGGAAGCAGGTATTTCAATCGAGCCAAGGAACTCGCCAATCGCTAGTGTTCACGAGCATGAATTTGGAGTGCGCAGATTTAGAACTACCTTCGGACGGCAAAGCGAAGCGGGTCTGAACCGACGCACGATCAAAAGATGCAGACTGTGCAAAACGATCTAATTTGGACTCAAAGTGCTGCTTGTACAATGCACTTCACGGGGGCGTCTCAAATTTGACTCATTTACAATAATAAAGCTCTTAGATAAAAACTTATTTAGTTATCTCCTGTATTATGACGCCTGACATTATGATTACTGGCCTTTTAAAGAATAAGTTACATTGCTACTACACTATGAGTAATGCTGCGTATGAACAAAAATGTGAAGTATGTAGAAAGGTACAATCCGTGAGCAACTTGACTGCACTTAAACCGTTCAAGTTAAATGTCGCGATTACTTGACGATTACACAAGTTTAGTCATCGATAAGAGCGATATTTGCGATCGAAATTGTATGCATTGCACTGCCCGAACCATGAGCCCCCCCCCACAGTATATCAATAAACATCATATTGCGTGTTTAATACCATGGGATTTTCATTCTTTTACGAGCCTAATTAAGAGGCTGTATATGTCAGCGCTGTGCCAAAACAAGCTGCTGTAAAACCCACCACGAGAACCGGGAAACCCACTCCAGTCGATTGCTGTCCTTGTCACACACTTATTACTTTGCCTAAATGAGTTTGTTTTTGTTTTGCCAAAGACCAGACGCTTGTTGTGTGTCTGCTGCTGCCGTTTCCTCTTGTTGTTCGCCTCTTCACAGCCGGCCTGCCTCGCTGCATCCTGTGCTCCAGGCTCATTACCCAAATACTCATTAATTTATGTGGGCTCAATTATTAGTCCGGCATAAGGCTCAAGCAGAGGACGCAGCCATCTCTTGAGCTGGGAGTGGATTAGATGTGAACTCGACCACATCCTTGGGGAATGGTTGTGTTACAATATGCAGCCACTTCAATATGTGGACCCTGTTTTCATTGTATTTGTTACACAGGCGAATGAATATTTACTTTAGACGTCTTCCTGTTTATTCATCATCGTCTTCATTGAAAAAATAATTGTCAGATTCACCTGATACGATCCCCCTTCAGTTCGCTGGGCTTCCTTCTCTTCTTGTGTCAATTAAGAGGCAAAAGGCGCCAGGGGAATGGAGGGAGTTCCTTAGTTCACTGCTGATTTAGTGCCCCATAAATCTCACCAATCCCACACTTAACTAAATCCGTTGTCTCATTTTGGCTCAGTGTTTAGAAAGGAATGTCAGTATTCATCAATTTTACAATTTATTGTGGTTATAGAAGGTTATTCTAGAAGTCACTATTAGTGTTGTCACAGTATAAAAATGATTCTAAGCTGAGGGAAAAAGCGCAAAGCCAATTTCTATACGACAGTGATATTTAAAAGCATTTATTTATACATGACAAGCAATTTATTTAATCTTGTCTCATTCTAGTTCTGATTAAGAACCATTTTAAAATGTTTCTAACTTTATTCTATCGTTTTTCAGTATTAATGCCTGCTCAAATGAGTATTTGTTTTTTGAACATTATGCAATTTAATCTGTTATTTATTCTTCAAATATAATAAGATCACTTTACCTTCTTATAGGCAATGCATATAAACATTTTAATCATTATCTGGACTGAACAGACTCTGAAGAATAACAAAAAGGCCTTTTATAACAAAGACAGTGGCATTATTAGTCAACATTTCCAAAACAAGATAAACTAAAACTGAATTGCATCAATAATACACTTATTTGTAATAGTCTCTATATAAGAAGCCTCCAGTTCCATATCATACCTTTATTTGGTTCAAAATGTTTTGTAAAAAATCTGTTCAATTTCAATAGAAATAATCGTCTATAAAACCATGATCCTTCTTTTCAAATATAAGTATGACATGAAAAGTGTACACTGTCTTTGTGCTTTATTCTTTACTATGGCCATTTTGGATTGATACTGGGGCCTGTAGCTCCTCCCCTTTGCTCGGTCGCCCACAGCATCAGCAGCAGGAAATTCCCTGTCACTCAATCCAGCCGCTTCAGGTGCTCAGTGAATACTATCTGTCTCGCCACTAACTGCTAAAGTGATGGGAACGCTGTCTTCTTGTCCAACAGCGTTTTGGGTTGAAAAGATTTATAACAGCAGCAGTTTTAGTGTAGCAAGACAGAAACGTGACCAGAGGGTCCCAAAACGCAATCTGTTTTAAAAACCCATCCATTTCGGCTCTGTTTGGTCCCGGTTTGGCCCCATTTTAGTTGTGACCTGGTTTAGTTCTGGTCTAGTCTTGGTTTAGACTTTGTTTAGTCCTGGTTTATTTCTGGGTTTAGTCCAGTCCAGGGCTTAATTTAATAAGTGTGTGAGATGGAAGTGTTCTGGCGACTGTTTTGGCCTGTTCGCCCAACTCCAGAAACCAGCCCAAAAGTGCTCCTTACAAATGAAGCACTGGTTTAGTCCCAGTTTAGCACCGGTTTGTTGTTGTTGTTGTTGTTGTTGTGGTGTGTGGAAGTGAGAACGCAGCCACTCTAGCGCACATGCCATTTTGAGGTCAGACGTTCTCGAAAATGCAAACTTTTGTAATATTTTCGGGTTGTTAAGAGACGTCGCTGGTTATTTTGCTAACAACTTGATACCTCTCTGACCTGAGGCAGTGGGAGACCGAGAATGACACACAATAACATATGATCCGTTTTGAAAGAACGGCATTCCCTGATTGGTCCAGAGCAGATTAGCGGTCGGTGTTTAGTTGTAGCCGTATTGAGGCAGGCAGATGATGTGTTCACTGCAGATTGTGTGAATGGAGGATAGATTCTGCACCGGTGAGAATTTTGTTTCATTTTAAGTTTATACTGCTGTTATTGCTAGTATTGTAAACCTGGGTATGAATCATTATGGGTTTGTGATTTACAAGTGAAAAGGTTGAAATTAAGGCTAAAATAGGAGAGATTAAGCGCTGGTGAGTAACAGCTCCTGAGAAGAAGGATGTTTTACAATGCAGAAATATCAAATAAAATAAATGGCAAACTGTGGGGCCGACATATACGTCATTCTTGTAGCCCTATTCCTGTCTCTTGTGGATATTGTTTTAGACTGGCTTTCTCTGTGTTTGTTTGTTTGTTTTGACGCTGACGTCTCCTTTGTCCTGCCTCTATTGTAGATGAGCCGATGAGTAGATGAAGCGCTCGAGCAGCTGGTCGTGGTGTACCAGGCTGTTTAGATCCCCTGCCCCAGATGCAGCCGGGCAGAAAGACTCACTCGTGTTTCGCGTTGTGAGCGTGAAAAACATCGCGCCGTAGGGACTTTTTCCGAAAAGGAAGAGTTCTTGTAACCACAGTTCCTCTCTCCGCACGTAAACAGAGAAGCACCTTCCTTTGTGGGCGGCGTAAAATGGGAATTACTACATTGTTGGAATGTTTTGCTCGCTCTCGCCGCTGGTGCGTCCGGCCAAACCTTCTCTGCTCAAAAAGAACATTTCAACCAATCCGCTGTTTTCCCGAGGGGGCTCCTCCAAACTTCAAGTGTACGTATTGTGAAGAATGCTGGATGTAGGTAAAAGGCTGGAGTTTGCAGTTATCTCTATTGGTGGCTTATTTATCTGAAATATATAAACGGAAACCCACATGTATTTATTTATTACCTTTATTTGACCAGGTGAAAGGAACAAAAAACATTTCAAGATTTTTGACTGGTGACCTGGGCTAAAAGTGGACTGCAGCAATAAAAACATTTACACATTTGCACACAAAAAAACATTGTAAGAGATTAAAACAGGACCACTTTTAAAAGCACAGACAATCTCCACAGTATACTCGTTTTTGAACCTGATCATTTTTATTTATGACTAGGCCCTTGAACTATATCATTAAAAAACGTCTGAATAAATTCTACCTGCCTACCGTTTGTGTTGTCACAACATTAGAATTTTATAAACAATAGGGTTAAACAATAACCCTTTGTTACACAAAATAAGAACCATTTATTCACCATGTGGTCATGCAAGTTCTGATAAAGATTAATCAATCTTTATTTCTAAAGCACTTTTCATTCCGAAAATGTAACACAAAGAGTTTTACAGTGCATTAAGATAAAGACTATTCAAAACCTGTTCAGGAACGGTCCAAGTGCTTTAGTGCTATTTCTATCATTTTTTTTCAGAGTTTAAACTTCCAAATGAGTTCATCTTGAATCTTAATCTTGAATCTTCCGTCTTGATTAGTAACTATGTATCGATTATTTGGACGGCCCATCATCAGAAGCCTATAGAAAGTGGGGATAACATCTAAACCCAACTACAAGCCTGTGCACATGTTTCATCTGTCACTGTTTGTTAGTTACAACTGCTTGTCCATTTTCCCTCATTACGATGTCTTCCTGTCTGTTGCTGTGTCTCAAATTAGCAGAGCTTCCTTTTGTCTTGGCTGCTTCCTTTTTTCCAATCACATCTAAAGCATCTAACGCGCCCTGACCTCCTGCGTGACTCATCTGTTGTGCTTTGTTTTTTTCAGTCCCTCGGATCAACGGTCACTCTAAATCGGAGCGCACAGCCAGAGACTCGGCCATGGGCTACGACAGCACATCAGTAATGAGCAGCGAGCTGGAGTCCAGCTCCTTTGTGGACAGTGAGGAGGACGAGGATGCGAGCAGGTAAAGGCTGACCGCACGAATGCCACTTCAACACTGACATTTCAAGGCTGCAAAACACCGTTTGTAACATCGCTTCACATCCACCTTCATTCTTTTCTTGCACAATTCAAAAGAGTGACATTAAACCTCTGTACCACTTTACCACTGTATTCTTACGATTACAGTCTTCTTCAATGTTCAGACATTATTTTGATTAATCCTGAGATATTATTTGAGTTTCTAATAACGACCGGCTTATTCTTGAGTATGCCTTGTACCTTACTGTGTTTAGTAATAAGATCAGGTATGTTTTTTTCTAGTTCATTTCTATTAGAGATGGGCGATATATCAGTAATATTGTGAATGTTGACATCAGATGTATAGTTTATGATATAAAGCTCAAAATGCTTCTGAAAGAGGGGACTATAAATAACTTGAGATCTTTCAAAAAAGGGCATAAAGTGATATTTCTGCATGTTTATCCATTCACAACTCACAATTGAAACATTTATAATAAGACATGTTTTAGCACATTTCTGTTGGATTACCAGAATATCTTTGATTATTGTTATATTTTAGAGATATTTATGTTTGTCAATATCGCAAACCATCCACATATTAGTGTACATAGTTACAAAATAGCACTCTATAAATCAAATGCATTATTATTACATGAGACAACACTGACAAAACTATACATTGCCATAAATATGTCCAAATTGTTGACTTGTAACAACACTGTTTCCCTCTTTATAAATGTTCTTATGTTTTGTTTGTCAGGCTCAGTAGCTCCACAGAACAAAGCTCGTCGTCACAGTTGATGCGTCGTCACAAGCGTCGAAGGCGAAGGCATAAAGTGGCCAAGATCGACCGGGTGAGTCCTGCGGAACACACTCCCAAATGAGCGGGCTGATGCATACGGATGTAATGTCCGCTTTACTCTGCCTCACTTACTCTGCTCCCTTTGTGTTTTTACAGTCGTCCTCCTTCAGCAGCATCACCGACTCCACTATGAGCCTCAACATCATCACCGTCACTCTCAATATGGGTGAGAAATGTCATTAAAGTCCACCTTCTCCGTACGCATATACTAATGAATGGACTGAAATACCAACCACTTGACCAATCAGAGACCAGAATCAGTGGGGGTCTGTAAATCTATTAATTTCCTGGGGAGGGCTAAGATTCCCTTGGGGAGTGGTGTGACAGAGCATGGATTGAGTAGGAATGAGCTAAATCCAATTCATAAACCAAAAATAGCATTGAGCACGGCTATAACCAAGTTTCAAATATGTCGTAACCATGACTATACTTCACCACAACAACAGCATTACGTTTTCAACGACATTTCTTTGTGTAATAGCCCCATGTCACAAAAGGCTTATGAACAATCTAGAAATGACAAAAACCCTAAACTGCACTTCCACATCCTTCCAGAGATGGTGCACTGATGCCGCTTTTTCAATATTGATCTGTGGGTTTTAAGTAATTGCTGCATGACATCCAATACCAGAGACTTTCCTGATCTAAATAGGCTATTTTTTTTATCATTATCTCTGCCACAGCATGCATTTACTCAAGTGCAAACTAGCGAGCCTTCTTGGTGGATTTTTAACCGATACTGAAGGTATTTGTCTTGCTGCTTGGGTGGCCGTGATGGCTTAAGATTTTAAAGTCCACATATATATTTAGAAGTTATACTTATGTTCACAAATGAACTTTTCACTAAAAGTAATAATGCAGTGTATTTATCTGGGATATAAAATCATTTGTTGCATGATTGTGTAAACATTCAGTACAGTCATGTTTTTAGCCTAATTGCTCATTTCCACTTTTACTCAATCTGTTCAAAAAGACAAATCTGAGGCATTGAAGACAAACTGGGAATGAGACCTGGGCAGACAGACAATATCGGACCGATACAAGATCTGTGAACCCATCCGATATTACCGATATTGGATCTTAGCCTTTCAAAATAACCTAAAGCAGAACTAAGTTACTCTGGCAATAGAGCGCCCCCTGCAGCTCCCTTGTGAAAAGTTGTTGGTTTTTGTTTGTTATATTTTTGTTTTGTTTTTCTTTCTTCATCATAATAAGACTGTAGAATCACATATAAAAATATTTCACATGCCAAACGTAAAAAAAGAGCCAGGGTTGCTCAGGAGAGTTGTCTTCGGGTCGGCATATGTTGCAAGGCTGGTTTTCCACCCAGGGACAGCAGAGGGTGACAACGGACACTTCAAACGCCCCGAAAAATACATATTCAACCGTCACATGGACTTGCAAAGACGTTCAATAAAGTGAAAATGTTACTTAGTTCTGCTTTAACCAATATACTTAACAAAACTCAGTAAATACCTGTAAAGTTTCAGGATTGGACCCTAATCAGTTTCGAGAGCTCTGATTCATCTTTATCTTACGTGCACGTTAAGATAAAAGACAAGACAAGCTCATAACTGTGTGTTTCTGTGTTGACAGAGAAGTACAATTTCCTGGGCATCAGTATTGTGGGTCAGAGTAACGACAGAGGAGATGGGGGGATCTACATCGGCTCCATCATGAAGGGCGGCGCTGTGGCGGCGGACGGCAGGATAGAGCCTGGAGACATGCTCCTGCAGGTAAAGGACTGCACATCACTGCACAGAAGTATGCAAGTGTGTCACTGGCTCAAATGTACGTGTGTTCTTTTTTTTGCATGACTTTAAAAGCGATTCAGGTTGGGGTTTTTTGCAGTTACATTTAAAGCAGATGTTATTGCTTTGAAAATATTCTTAGGTTTTGTGGTGTCCTGTAATTCCCTTCCTCTGCTTCGTTTAATAAGATATTATATTTCCTATGTAACATTTTTGTGTTTTCTGTCTGTCAAGGTGAATGATGTCAACTTTGAGAACATGAGCAACGATGATGCTGTGAGAATCCTCAGAGAAATCGTTTCCAAAACTGGGTACGAGGTTTTTCAAAGTGATCCACAAGTTTGGAGAATAGTATTGTTCTATTCTCAATACTTATGTCATCAAAGTAACTCAATCTTGATGTTATTCTTCTTCTTTTCAGTCCTATTAGTCTTACTGTTGCCAAATGTTGGGACCCGTCTCCAAGAAGCTACTTCACAATACCACGTGGTGAGAACGAACCAACGATATCATTTCCTATTTCTCACTATGGTCTGAGTTCCAAAAAAAAAAGGTTTCATTGAATTTTTATTGTAATCAGAGTAAAACATGAATCAAATTCTGCCTTTGGTTTCATCTTTAGCCGAACCTGTGAGACCCATCGACCCTGCCGCCTGGATTTCTCACACAACAGCGTTAACCGGACCATTCCCACACTACGGTACAGCGGACGAGAAATATTTACTGCATGATTAGCGTGGTCATTCCTAGCATTGTTTTAATGTAGTGTTTCCTTATAGAGGTCAGAATTTATTTATTTGTTTAGTTGAGGTTTAAGTATCAGACAAATGTGAAATGTCTGTTCTTAATTTGTGCCTTGTGTTGACCACGTTTTAGCCTTTGCGATCAAATATTGGATTTTGTCTTGTCAGTTGTTGCTTTGTGGTTCATGTTTGGTTTCGCTTTTTTTTTTTCAGAATTCGATGACCTGCCTCTGTCTGTGAGTAAAACAGACATGGCCACAATCGTCAAAGTGATGCAGTTGCCCGACTCGGGTCTGGAAATCCGTGACAGGATGTGGTTGAAGATCACCATTGCCAATGCTGTGATCGGTGAGAATCGTTCCGCTGTGAGGCCTGCTTCGGTCACACCTTTACTCTAAGTGGCTCAATGGAACTGTAAGCTGCACTTCTCTTAACCACTGAATGGAACGCTGACTCATAAGCTTCTTCAACATAACTTTGTTTAAGAAGCCGTAATGTTACCAGATCTTGTCTACCAGCAGATACATGTCGTCACCCATTAGCAAACAATTAAAAATGCAAGATCAAAATGTGTGTAAACCTAGTTCTAGTTATATGCCTATTTCATTGTGGTTTATTTTTGGAGATTACAAGATAAAGTTGTTTACGATATGAAATTTGCTTCAGCTCCTAAAAATGAAATATCAGTGAATTAAACGAATTGAATGCAGTTGGATGTTATGTGCAATAAAAAGTGCACAAAGTGATAGTGCTGTTCATGAAAACACCATACACACCATTTGATTGAAGAAATATGCTTTTTCTTTTCCAAAATTAAATCAATGCTCTATATTTGGGCTGTGTGATTAACATTTTTCTCATCTGGGTCTTTTTAATCAAGAGATCTACAGTCGAGCTTCTGTCAGTAGAAGCATGTGATTTGGGGAAGAATTTGACTTTTTTTTTCAAACCACGCCGTGTTAATAATGTTCTGGAAATCAATACTGAAAGCTACTTTTTTTTTTGGGGGGGGGACGACAAATTCAGTCAAATCACAAATGTGATAGATCAATATGCGACTTGGTCCAACCCGTCCTTTATCCACTAAAGGGAAATAATATTCAGCATTGTGTGTATTTCTTGTAACCTTACCCTTCAAACCTTCAGAGGTGTATAGTGTGTATAGTGTATGAATAGTTTTTGTCACCGTGTAATTGGTAACCATGACGTTGTCAGGGGCGGACGTGGTGGACTGGCTTTACTCCAGAGTCGAAGGATTCAAAGACCGTCGTGACGCGAGGAAATATGCCAGCAGTCTGCTCAAACACGGCTACCTGAGACATACTGTGAACAAGATCACCTTTTCAGAGCAGTGCTACTACACGTTTGGTGACCTCTGCCAAAGTAAGTCTTATTCTGATTCTTCCCCCTTTGTTAGTTATGCAAATACGCACTTTCTTAATACACAAGGCCGTACAATATTAACATGACAAGAAACTAAATGAATACAATGGTGATTCTAACATTTCCACAGTGTTCTCCTTACAGAGCCTACAGTTATGATTCGTGACATTGCATGCTTAGATCCACTGTATTGTCAGATTGTCCGGTGCTAAGTGGGATTGCGTGCATTTGTTTCTCTGCAGACATGGCGTCGCTCAATCTGAACGAGGGCTCGAGTGGAGGAGGCTCAGAGCAGGACACGTTAGCACCACTTCCTCCCGCCGCCAACCCCTGGCCCCTGGGAGGACAACCGTTCCCTTACCCCCCCTTCCCTTCGGCGCCCCCTAGCTTCCCTCCAGGATACTCGGACCCGTGCCACAGCTTCCACAGCGGCAGCGCAGGCAGCCAGCACAGTGAGGGTAAGAGCTACTCCCTTTTAGCTGGAATAATGTGTAGCATGACATCTCCTCTGTCACTCTGAAGTCAGCTTTAACACTGACTTGTTCTACCTGAGCTCAAATCCCAAAACTGGTTGAATTTCCATATAATGGTAATCTTACTTTGCATCTTGTAGTATTGCAGGGCTGGCAACGCTGAAATCTAATTCTATACTATAGCATTTCATCATTTTTCCACTGTTGTTGGAGGTCTTCTGTTGCTTCTGCATGATTTCAAATGATAGAAGGAGGGAAACCTTGATGTGGTGCTGATGAAATGTGTTGAGGGTTTAGACAGATGGTGGTAAGTTACATGTTTCCATCTGTCTCCTCCATTGTGAATCATTCTGACAGCGTCCTGTGTTTCAGCCTGTTTATCTTTTCACTGATTGTTTCTTTTTTCACAATTCTGCAACATATTGATGTAATGTTTGAATGTATTTCTGATTTTGCACTGATCTGAGTGTGTTCAAATCAGCATGTGTGACTTCTAGGCTTACCTGTAGGGCTAGGAGGTGTGTGTAATTCTGTTGTTCCTCTGTTTATGCTGGGCAACGGTAGACTGAAGGAGGAGGTAGACCCAGGACACTGGGGGATCCGGTAAGATGCTAACCCCCTCTGCGTCTCTCTGTCTGCATTAATCCTTCGTACTCTCTCTGTTCCTCTGTCTTTTCCTGTTCTTCGGTTTATTTTCCTCCATACGTCAGATTCATTTGTCTCATTTGTTCATCTTGGTCCAAGTCTATTGTACATGTCTTTGCCCCAGTCCACCTCTGGGCTTGTGCCTGGACTGAGCAGTGCCAGGTTCATGCTGCAGTACAATCTTTCACAGTTAGGGGGCGAACATGCACCTTCTAGGGAGAGTTATAAACTGCTGTGGATCTGTCCTCTGCTGAGGGTTCACCGTTGCCATATTTATTCTGCCTTCTACTCTTTGAATGCTTAGAACCTGTGTTTTGACATTTAAAAATGTTTAGATTTTATTCGATTTTAAATAGTCCAATTTGTTCTGGTAACTGAAATACTCATGTTCAATGTATCAATGATTAATGCTATTGTTTGCTTTTGATCAAAAGAGCAGATCCCAGGCCCATATACAGTAGATGTGAGGAGTTTTAAGAGTTTAAGGGTTTCAAAAGTCTACTTTACTTTACTGTTGTGATCTCTAAATGTTTCAAATATGCATTTTACTACATTTTAAACCTCAGTTAGATTTATTGCTTTATGCAGGGGTTACTGAAGAAATAATAGCTATAACATGTGATTTCTAATGTATTTGAATGACAAATAGCGGCGAGTGTTCTGACATTTTCCTTTTCTTTCCCACAGGAAGCCGTAGCAGTGGTTCCAACCCGAGTGCAGGCAAAGGCCGGCGCTCCTCTCCTCAGGAGAAATGCAGCGAGTCCGAGACCGCCACGGCCCACAGAGGGGGGCGTCCCGACCGCTCTGCCAGTCAGCTGAGCCACCACAGCCACACCCGCTCCAACAGCCAATCACATCGTAGCCACCCGTCCTTCACACACAGCCACGCCCCCTTCACAAAGCCCGGGCCAGGCTCCTGTGCTCACAGTGAGCGGAGCCATGCCTCCTCGTACGGCCCGCCGGGCTTACCTCCTCCATACTGCCTGGCACGCCTGGCACACAAACCCACAGCGGGCAGTGGCACCCCCCCTGGAGCTCCCCCGGGCAGAGAGCTCGCCTCTGTCCCCCCTGAACTCACCGCCAGCCGACAGTCCTTCCAGCACGCTATGGGAAACCCCTGTGAGTTCTTTGTGGACATCATGTGACCGGATCATGTGACAGGAAGGTGCCTTTCAAACACAGAGCACAAAACAACAGCGTCTCTCTTAAAGCAAAGGATTGTGGGCCGTCAGACCAGGCCTCATCCTCACAAACCTGGTCTGACCCGGTCTAAGTCCGGTGTACAGTTGTGGAACTGAGTGGTGTCCCGTGTGGTCCTTTAAAGATGCAGTGTTTAAGTGGAGTGTATTCAGCTCATGTTTCTGTTCAGTAAGTCCTTTAAGCTCTGCGTCTGGATGTCAATCCCCCCAGACCAGACTCAGAATCAGCCAGCACTTACTGTAACACAAGCTCTTCTACAGGCTCAGAACTGGCCCTGTTTGACTGATGGATTTAGCATGTTTTGCTAAAGACAAACTGTTTTTACTTTGAGGTGAGTTCGACCTGCCAAAGGCTCAGCACTGAGTCGACAGTCTTCAGTCTGGATCTGGGCCTCTGACACAGGCCTCGTGGCCGACGGCTGCTGTTGGCTGCTTTTTGCATGACTGTCTCTACTGCTTTAATGACAAGAAACTATTGATTTTGCTGAAAGTATTATTTGAGGAGGTTGTTCCTGTTGCCAATATTGGAAGGATCTGTACACTGGATGATTTTGTAATATTATTTATGTAACGTTTTCATTATTGTGTCAAACGTTGTCTGACAGACTACGGACAATCATCACTGAGGCACAGTGTCCTCTCTGTCCTCCTGTGCTGTGTTGAATGTAACCTTATCCACTTTGGTTTCAGATGGAAATACTTTTGTACAGATTGCAAACAGTCAACAATAGTTGAACATAAACTCAAAGTATGTGCAGAACACACTGTACTCACTGTGAGTTTTGAAAAGTACAACATAGGCCAAATGCCCCAAAGGGCACATACAGTATTTGTTGTAATGAAGGCGTTGACTAGAATATTTTCAACATTTGTACAACAAACTCTAGGAAATTCCTGGCCTCAGATGCCAAACACTGGCAATCCCCATCTATAAAATGTAAATTATAGCCACGCTGAAAATATAAGAGCACTTTCCCGTCCCTCTCATTAGTATAAACACTGTTTGCAATCAAACCTGTTTTTTTCTTAACAAAAGAAAAGAAATTGTACATATAAATTTATTATATATAAATAAAATATATATGTTCAAATACTGTTGGCCCTGGTCTAAGATAATGACATATTATTTAACCTGAACATCGGAACAGAGATGAAGTTACATCAGACAAATGTAGGACTACACATGGAAGTAAACAAACCTACTTTGTCAATCATTTTTGGATGTTAAACGCTTGCGTTCAAGACTCGTTGGGGTGCATACTTACACCACAACAGATCACACACTTTTTTACACTCACCACCTGTGGAACTTCCGAGGCTGTACTTTCCCAGTGGGCTGACGTCTAGACCAATGCACTGTCACTTATGTCTCTTCTGAGACCCCTGATTTGCACTTGACCCGACACCGCCCTCCCACGCCCCAAAGACGCACAGCAGCAACTCTGTTATAGTGTGCTGACATCACTTCCTTCCTGACAGAGACTCTAAAGTACCTTCCACTCCTCCACTACAATACAGCCACGGAGAGCTCTGATTGGCTGTCCCGTCTTCACACACATTGTTAAGACACTGCTGTATTTAACGCGGTTGCATTTTGACTGTGGTCTGCCTACATGCATTTACCAGCACAAAGAGTGTATATAGAAACAATTCCACTTAGTAAGTTGTATGTAAATGCGTGCTTGCTGTGTGCAATCCGCGCAGGGGGAGGATGAAGGGCACGTGTGGGAGGTGTTTCTTAGCGTAACATGCGTAGGTCGACTGACATCATACATGGCCCAAAACAAAATGTCAAAGGCAAATCAATTACAAAGTGCATTCCATTGTAGGTTATTATAATTCATCATTTCAACAAACTTTACTGATCCACAAGGAAATTACTTGAACACAATGGCTCAAAAATGCAATATAAAAACAAAATAAAAGTGAGGGCGACAGAGGATATTCTTGGTAAAAAAAAATAAAGGTATAAAAATACATCTAAAACAGGTGCTCAAAATAAAATAGTAATACAACTCTGAGAGATTAATAATAATAGTAGTAGAATGTTTAAAATAAACAATATACAGATACGTAAAATATACTGTAATTAAGGAAACATAACCTATAATTTAAAATGTTTTGCAAAGATGAGCTTTGACTTTACAGCTTACAGAATGTATCAAGATGCAAGCATGTGTCATGCTAAACATTGTACGGTTTGAAATGAAAGAAAAAGCGAAAAAATCAGCAGGAAATAAGCATGACTGGTTAATCATCCTCTGGAGCACTCTACAAAATTCCCCATCCCCAGTTGTATTTGCATTATTAAGTGTTCAGTGCTTTCCGTCAACAGATTAGCCTGACACAATGACACACATAATGAAACAGCATGATGAATGACTGTGACTCATCAAAAACGACCTAATAATTATTTATGGCTGTAGTAATTGATTTAGGATGATGTCAGAATTGTATCAAATGTACAGGGTTTTTTTTACAATAAGGTCTCCTGTTTCCTTTATAATAAACTCCAATGCACAAGAACAATGGCAAAGCCACAGACTAGCATCTTAAGTGGGGCAGGCCCAGGCAAGTGTGAACCCAAGGACTTTGTGATAAAAAATGTTCTCATTCTAAGAAGTAACTGCCCTCCAATCTCGAAAAGGTTTTTTGTAATATATTAAAATGTATTAAATGACAATTGGAAACTACTGTATGACGAAATGATGACAGGATAGTGGCTTTATACAAAGAGTGGGCGTGTGCTTGACTGTGACTGAACCCACCTCCGAACTAAGTGCCTCTACATACACAGTTTCATTCACATGGGCTGATCTGGAGCCACACAGATGTTTCCAAGAGGGTAATACATAACTTCTGCTTTCTGGACGAGAATGGCCGTGCTGCCGGTGCTGATGGGACTGTTTCTGCTCATGCGCGTCTCAAACTGTGGCCCTGCAGAAGACCACGGAGGATGTATTAAGTGGGAAATGAAAGGAAACACCGGCGATGTCTGCTGCCTTAGCTGCTCCCCAGGTAACACAAGACTGGATGTAGAAATGTTGAGAACTGAGGTAAATGATGATTATAGATTATAGATGACAGATATTTTCAAAGCTGCTTGTTAATCTATCCTCCAAATAATGTTATCTAACTGAATTACTATTTCCCTTTATATCTTGAGTAGTTTAGTGTAAATTTAGACCTATATTTGTCTGGGCTTTTTGACAAATTTAACTGAGAAATTATTCGGATAGTTGCTCAAAAATACAAAATAAAAACAATACTTAATCTTAAAGAAACCAAACCAAATGGCAATAACAAAGAAATAATGAGGAAATTAAAAATGAATATCTGAATAATAATAATAATAATAATAATAACTTTATTGTCACCTCTACCACTTCTACAATAAGTAGACCTGCTTTCTATGTGATGTATTTGTTAAATACTTGATTGTTTTTTCTAATATATAATGACATTTTTATTGAAAAGCAGAAAATAGAAATATAATGAACAAAAATGTTGTAGAAATTGTATTGTCTTTATGTCATTTTGGATTGAAGTGTAAAATGTAACCTTGGTCCTACTCGACGCACATTCCAAACAGAGCGCTGAGAGAGCTGCGGTTAAATGTGGGGCACTATCCCAGACTGAACTATTGTTTGCCTCTTTAGTGGTGCACAAAACCAAATATGCTTTCAGTGGTTTTAGTTCATCCCACATCACAGACTCACTGGAACAAACCACTGATATTAATGATGTCCAACTAACATTCTGAAGGATTTAGAAGGTACTACAAAGGCAAGGCAAGTTTATTTGTAGAGCACAATTCGTACACAAGGCAATTCAAAGTGCTTCACACAACAGGAAAAAATGCATTCAAATCACAAAGACATGAAAGAAATCACAATCTTAGTTCAAGACATACAAGAGAAGAGTGCAAAGAAAAGCATTTCAGTCAAACAACATTTTGTTTTCAAATACTATTCAATTTCACCTCTTTTTCAAATTGAAATAATTCCCTGCACCCCATGTTAACTGCTCATGTACCCCTGTTTGGGAAACACTGAAATAGATATCGATTAGACACGCCCTGGAGTAAGTATTCAAATTATATATATTTTTTCCCTGACTTTCCAACTATGACATCTACAATCAGGAATGAAGGTGCACAACGTAATTGTTCTGTCTCCGATCTCTATGGAAAGAAGCAGGTACTGCAACCAATTACAGGTCAGATCTGTGAAGAGGCGAGCCCACCCACTCACTATAAGAACCTCTGATAGAATGCTTTTATTCCTATTCAATTCTATTTTTTTTTTGTATTGTTTTAATTGTTTTTTTTTTTTTTTTTGCCCAAGTAACTAAGCTTGTGATTATTTTCTGATTTTGACATACAAGATAAAAAACTTTGAAATATTCGAATTTGAATAATATATAGACAGCAGACCCCCATGACAAAAGTTACATTGTGCACCTTTAATTGTAAAATACGGTAAATCTTGTGCTGAATCCTTGGTGGGGATTTGCTGACCATGTTCTGTTGTTTTTGCAGGAAGCCGTCTGGTGTTTCGATGCGGCCCAAACCCCAAAGACCTGTGCACTCCATGCTTACCACAGACGTTCACCCCTTTGCCCAAAGCTGAGAGGTGCCACCGCTGTAACCAGTGCATAGGTACAGAATGTCCATGACTTTTATCAGTGTCAAAGATGCTGTATTTGTGATGTTTTGACTGAAAACTCTTCCGCAGACCCCCAGGTGACGCTGAAGGAATGCACCACCTCCAAAGACACGGTTTGTGGATGTAAAACAGGCTTCTTATGTGGAAATCAAGAGTGCACATTCTGCATCAAGGAGTGTGGCCAAGGACAAGAACCAACGATAGACCGTAAGACAACGCAACATGAATCAAACTTTACCATAAAAGGTTACAGAGGCCAAAAGACCAAAGAGCAGAAGTTCCCATAAATAGGAAATATCTTTACTAGTTTTAGAATGTCTTCATCTATAACAGAACTAGACCACAGCATTGTTGTTTTGTGTTGCAAATGAGTCTATTGTTTAAAAAAAGTGGTTTTGAAATTGCTTCTTTGTTATTTATAATGATCTTACCCAAAAGGTCACTTAAGCCTTTTTGATTCTCAGCTCTGTGTTGTTTGTACGTTTTTTAATCCGCCGTGTATATGTTTGCAGGTTCTTGCAGGCCGTGCCCGCATGAAACCTACAACGACCAAATTCATCAGAAGTGTAAACCGTGGACAAGGTTGTTACACTAAACACATTTTCTTGCATTACAATGTACAAGGTTATTCATGTACCGTATTCTGTTTTGGGATTGACACAAAGGTTACACTGGATGTCAGCCTCTTGCACCGAGATTGTAGTTGGATGGCATCTAACAAGCTTAAATATGTTTCTTCCAAGGTGTCTGAACCAAGTCACAGTGAGAAAGGGAGATGCGTTCAGTGACTCGAAATGTGGCAACAGCTCAGTCCTGCCAGTGGTCTTTCCACAACCAAATGGTAGGAATTTGGGGGAGAAAAAAACCCTTCACAGCCACAAGAACAAGCAACATTTGAACTGTATCTTATTTATCATGTCTTTTCAGATCATTACTCCTCAGGAAGTCTGTCTGTTATTTTATACACAGTCTTTGGTGTGGCTGTTCCCACTCTTCTGGTGGTCATAATCATCATGGCTTTAGCACAATTCAAGCAGAAGAAGCAAATGGAGCCTGAAAAGCCGGTCAGAAAACCTCCAATAATCAGTAACCCAACAGGTAATCAGAGATTTCTATTCGGAGCAAACACTCAAATATATAAACATGCATGTGCAGAGAGAAGAGTCAGACAAAGCAGTATTTACATAAAAAGGATACAGGAGAGGTGTATATTTATTGTAATTATTATGGAGACGTCCTAACAGCAGGTCTGATTCGACCTGTCAATGCTCAGTTTGCATGTTCTCCCCATGAATGGGTTTGTTTTCTTCGGGTGCGCTCCAGTTCACTGCATCAACCAAAGACATGCTACTGCTACTGGCTTTTCCTGACAAAGAGAAGGACCCAAAGCGCAACAAACGGCTCCTGATCAGTTTCACTGGCAGCGTTAAAGAATGATTCAATAGCCGACGTCAGAAGTAGAGGACCACTCCGGTCTTGAGCTTTAGACACCAGTGAGACCAGTGCTTTGGCAGAGGTCGTGCTCCTTTGTTTTTGAGGTTCGGTGTGATTTTTTGTACACCGATATCTTCAGAATGGATCATATATATTATCTAGAGTTTATCTATGGAATGTGTCTTTCTACTGTAATAAATCAGTATTTATTTTGCAGATGAGCCAAGAACTTTAATCGCCATCGAATGCAGTTTTCATGAAGCTGAGCAGGAACAGGGAAGCAGTTCTGAGTCGCTCCTGCCTTGAAAGAGACCTTTTTTCCAGGTTTTCCATGAAAAGAAACTGAACTTCCACAACAGGATTAACATATCCGGGCCATGGTGACCTGGAGGCTGAATGCAGCCATTGAACTGATAAAGCAGGAGGGGAATGCCACTTTTTCAATAACAAGGTGCCGAGGGAGGCTGCTGATACTGTGTGAATACTGTGACTAAGCTGCCATGCAGACATGACCGCAGATAGCTTTGACTAAATGTTGCAAGTGGGAGTTCCAGGGAAGTTAAGGACTTTCATTTAAATCCACGTCACATCCACCAAAATGCATTTTCCTTCAACAGTTTATAACCTCATGCAAAATGTACTGCTGTATTGAACAAAGTGTCAAGTGTGTTACTTCTGACAACAATAATGCTCTTTCCTGGTCTAAGTTTAGAGCAGGGACATTTCATCACAATTTGTCATTTCTAGTGTGTATGTGAATGATAACCCATGTTACAGCTCGGAGCTCTTACATTAGAGTGTGTTAGGGCACGCTCGTACATGTTGGGAACCTTTAAAGACTATCCCAGCTGGAAACATTCCTTTGAGTCATTCATTCAGAGTTGGACCTCATTGCATCAGGGATACGTCTCAATGAAGTTTAAATAGAGCACAAAGGACTTTAGGGAGTGTGCTTGTTTTAATGTGAATGGAACACTGACACAGACAGCCCACTCTAACTCAAGCAAAATGTGTCACCAAGACTGAGTCGCCAGCGAGTTACATGAAACCCCACTTAGATCTTCAAGCGTGACATTTACAGTTCCACGTTTTACATTTTGATACTTTTAATATATATATGTATTACTATTTTTGTATAAACAAGTTATGATGAAGGGTGGTTAGTTCTTCCTCTCAACAAGATGGTGGTGGGAGAATGATTATGTATACATAATGTTTTAAACATGGGTTTTTCCTTTAATAGTATTTTTAACACTGCAATAAAATGTATTCATTAGTGTCTATTCATTGATCATGTGTGATTTGTGGTTGACCCCTCTCAAGAGGGAAGTTGTGGGTTAGAGCCTTGGGTTGGTTGCTGCCCCTTCCGAGGACAACAATATATAAAATAGAGACGCACTACAATATTAAAAATGTGAAAGAAAGTGAATGAATACAAAGTTAGCATTTGGTAAGATAGGGGGCAGACTTTATATAAAAAGCACAAATCCACATTTAAACCAGGTCAACATTAGGACACCAAATACCCACATTATTTTGTCAAAACAAATGATTCAGTTTATAAAGCTCTTTAGTGTGCTTAGGTCAGTGAACAAACATTGCTCATCTTTAAATCATAAATTAAATGACTCAAGATTTCCAGTTGACAACACAACCGTTGCGTTTGACATTAGTCATAGAGCAAAGTTTAAATAGTTTATTTGATTGTCAGCATTTGTTAAACATGTTCAGCCAACTATAGCGGAAAGCTCATCATGGGTTTATGGCTCATGTAGAAGGACGCTTCAGTCAATCATGGGAGATACTCGTACAAGAGAAACTTCAGGAAGAATGCAAATCCTTTCCCTTACAAAACAAGCTTTGAACATACAAAATAGAAATGCAACAAATATAATGCTTAAAAGACATGCTTAAATAAACATGATTTCAAACAATACTTAACCTACATTACTTACTGTAATGTAGGGTACTGTGCTCCCTTAAATCATAATCATGCACTTACTAATACATAGATGATGTAGTTTGTTCCTGTGGTCTAAAGTGCTAACAGCAGAGAAAAACTGTACAATTCTGGATTCAGTGTCAAATATTTATTGTTGTTTGCAGTTTTCCCTCTTCTCTTTGGACTTGGGCCGGACGGATTTCTCCGCTTGTCTCTTTGTGGGTGGAATAAACGTGGGCTCTTCCAGAAATGCTGACTGCTGGGCTGGAAGTGGAGCGCAGCATGAGCCTGTGGAAAAGGGCGCAGATCTGAATGTTTTGTCACGATTATTCGATTCATCTTCATCTGATTATTCTGGTCACAATATAATTGATCTGAACAATTGATCACAACAATTTTTGAAACAAAATGAACTCACTACATTAAAAGGTATCAATAATTATAACATTTTATGTGTTTTCTCACAATTATTGTGACACTAAGATGTCATATTTCACATGTTTAGTGTTTAGTGCTTTACCTCCGGTTTGCGCTTCTCGGAGGCTTTCTGGACCAGGCCTCCGAACCTGAAACGTTGGGTCCAGCTCCTCTGCAATGTTCCTGATTTGTGAAATCCTAGAGAGTAATATTTTAGGTAATTTTTTTTGGCAGGTCTATGAGTGACAGTTCAGTATCTATGAGCGAGAAGTAAATAGGAATTGTTTTCAGATTCTCAAAATGCCATAATGGCACATCTGAAAAGCTATTGTATTGGGTACTGTGTTTTCATTTGAAACATTTAAAAGCAACTTTCACAAGTGATGACATAGGTAATTAAATGCTATGGGCCTAAAGAATGTACAGATATCATTTGAAACCTAGTAATTAGCCTCAACTATTGTTAATTGCAGTCTGCGAATCTTGTGGTGTGTTTGAATAAGTATAGCAGGATAACAGGCCTCAACAACAAAGAAGTGGATTTTTAGAAAAGCATAAAGTCAATACAGGAATACTGGTCCTGGTGTAAGTAGAAATGACTTACGGCAGTGTGGAGACTGGACTGTGCGGCTGGTCCTCGGGGGAGCAGTCCTCAGTGGGAGAAGGGAGACCCTCAGAATCAAGTCTTTCTCGAGGGACCTGAGTTAGCACAATCAAAATAACACATTTACCAGCCTTTTCTCTCATAAAATGTTAATGTTAAAATGTTAGGGTTAACCCTAACCCCACCCATCTGATCATAAAAACAGATTTTTGACATTTAATAAAAGTTTTGGTACCACTTAATAACTAAACCTTCATTTGCCTTAAAGCATAAACAAAGACTTCATAATTAATAGTTATTAAGCCTGAATCACTCGTAATAAACTATGTAATGGAAACATATGCCGCATTATTTGTATTATGCGTTTTGGCCTTAAACCATGCTTGTGATACGGCACCTCTGCTTTGGTGCCTCATCTTAAGAATTTAAAATAATCTATCTACTGTATATGAAAACCAAACACAGTTGTAATGAACGTGACTTCATGCAGAAAAGCTCTGAGCAAGTTTGGCGTCGAAAATCTCAGTGCTCAAGGCTTAGAAACAGATCTTGTGAACAAGATGAATGAAACTAGCATGAATGAGTGGTCGAGCACACGCATGCCCGGCTCCCTTCTCTCTCATCCCCCATTTCACGCCGTCTTTGCTGTCTAATAAAGCCTGCAATCATAAAAAGAAAGGAGGAAAAAAAATAAACTAGAATGACGAGGAAAATATATTTTCATTTTACAAAGACACTATTGTAATCCAGTTACAGTTGTTTATCTTATTTGGATGCGAGCCAATATCCATCAATAATACATTTCCTCCAACACTAACTTTCATTTAGCAGACCGGCAGTTTTGGAAATACAATAAAGCAGATAAGAACTTCTGCAAAGATCTTTGTGTAATGAATTCTAATGTCAGATCATGTCAAACTCTGATGTGTGACGTAGTCAGAATGTGCTGTTAACACTCATTCATTAACTAACACCCAACACTGATCGAAATCTTTAGTGACGCACTTCACCAAAAATCCTTTAAATAAAGAGAGACAAATTGTTACTTTTATTTAGATATTTACTACTTTTGAAATGGAGGTTGTCATTCAATAGACAGCGTTTAACCCCAAACCTATTCTCCAGTTGCAAAGCTGAATATTTTCAAATGCATCTACTACTTTTGTATGTGCCTTCCAATCAAATATAATTTTCTGTTGAAAATATCAAATAAATTAACTGGTGTTAGCCAGAAGTGGAAGATATATTGAAAAACTGATATTTCAATTGTTCAGGATATAAGGAAAATTAGAATATAGAGTATGGTCAATAAATAAAATAATAATAAATACCTCCGAAAAATGTCTTGCAGCGTAATCTGCCAAAAAGGTATGAGGTTATATTTTAGTCCCATTGTGCTTAATATCATGGTCCAATGACATTTTGTGCTCGACTTTAACCTCAACCAAGACATTTACAGGAACATTTAACACATTCCTGAAGCACTGATTATATATTTGTCTGAATATTGTTATCGAGACACAAAAAAATAACAAGACCCCCCCGATTTGCAACTATACAGTACAAAGCAGAGTTTTGAACTCTATGAATAGACTTGACACAATTCTCTTAATTACTGTGCAATACTCATGGAACAAAAGCTGCTGATCAGCCCAACCACGAGACCGCATCAGTACTCACCGGTCTCTCTCGCACTCTTCTGTCATGCTGACTCATCACAGTTCCATGTTCTCGCCACGATACCGGACCCTCCAGCTCACGAGATCGACGTTTTGATTTAATCTCCTGTTTCTGCATGTAGCGTGCGATTTCCTACAAAAGGCAGATACAAGATGAGATGTGTTATGGCTGTGTGTTTTTTGTATTGTCATAATCAGTTTTATCAGAGTCTTTTCACCTCATCTTGTGCAACTTGTGCAACCTGGAAGTCTCCCTCTGGGTAGGAATGACGAGGTGAAAGCTCAGGCTTCTGTGGGAAAAAACCGCACTCATTTAGCATCAAGCAATTATAATAACCTCACAAGCCTTTGCTTTGTCTAAACAACTGGATTATCTGAGCAATGTGTGTGTTCCTGAAGTATGAAGTAGAAAAAAGAAACTATCCCAAGATGAGCTTTAAGACAATAACAATTACACTCATTAACTCCATGTTCATCCAAGATAACGATTGATTCCTGCATTAGTTTAGCAGTTCATATTTCATATTCATTCAAATAATAATCCTGATTAACAAATACAAAATTATGCTACTTATTAAATAAACACAATTGAATGTATTGGTATAATAAAATATCATAAAATATTTGTTGCATTAAATGTACAGAAAAAAAAAAAAAAACAATTATTCTTTTTTTTTTATTATTCTTTTTTTATTTTTATTTATTTTTATTTTTTTTAGATATGTTTACTTTTGATGATTAACACCAAGGCCAGTTACGTCACCCGGATTGGCGTTACCGGTGCCCCACCCTGGAGCCAGGCCTGGGGTGGGTGCTCGACAGCGAGCGCCTGGTGGCCGGGTCTTTCCCCACGGGGCCCGGCCGGGTGCAACCCGAACGAGTGACGTGGGGCCGTCCGCCCGTGGACCCACCACCTGCAGGGGGACCCGTAAGGGGCTGGTGCAGAGGGATCTGGGCGGCAGTCGACGACCGGATCCCCGGACGCAGAGACAAACTCTGGGGACATGGAACGTCACCTCACTGGGGGGAAAGAGCCTGAGCTTGTGCGGGAGGTTGAACGGTTCCAACTAGATATAGTCGGCCTCACCTCCACGCACAGTTTGGGCACTGGAACCCATCCTCTCGAGAGGGGCTGGACGCTCCACTTCTCTGGTGTTGCCTGTTGTCGTGTCATCTGACCTCCGGCCGTGTGTCTTGGACACTCGGGTAAAGAGAGGGGCGGAGCTGTCAACCGATCACCACCTGGTGGAGAGTTGGATCCGCTGGCGGCGGAGGAAGCCGGACAGACTTGGCAGGCCCAAGCGTATAGTGAGGGTCTGTTGGGAACGTCTTGCGGAGCCCGCTGTCAGCAGGGTCTTCAATTCACACCTCCGGGAGAGCTTCTCCCAGATCCCGGGGGAGGCTGGGAACATTGTGTGAACCATGTTCTCGACCTCGATTGTCAATGCGGCTGCTCGGAGCTGTGGTCGCAAGGTCTCAGGTGCCTGTCGCGGCGGCAACCCCCGAACCCGGTGGTGGACACCGGAAGTAAGGGATGCCGTCAGGCGGAAGAAGGAGGCCTATCAGGCCTCTTTGGCTTGTGGGACTCCTGAGGCCGTTGACGGGTATCGGCGGGCCAGGCGTGCCGCAGCTCGTGTTGTCGCAGAGGCAAAAACCCGGGTCTGGGAGGAGTTCGGGGAGGCCCTGGAGGAGGACTATCAGTCGGCCCCAAAGAAATTCTGGCAAACCGTCCGGCGCCTCAGGAGGGGGAAGCAGTGTTCCACCAACACCGTTTACGGTGAGGGTGGGGACCTGCTGACCTCGACTGGGGATGTCGTCGGACGGTGGAAGGAGTACTTTGAGGACCTCCTAAATCCCACTGTCACATCTTCCGAAGAGGAAGTAGAGACGGAGGACTCGGAGGCTGACTCATCTATCACCCAAGCCGAAGTCACTGAGGTTGTTGGCAAACTCCTCGGTGGCAGGGCTCCGGGGGTGGATGAGATACGCCCAGAGTACCTAAAGTCTCTGGATGTTGCAGGACTGTCTTGGTTGACACGCCTCTGCAACATCGCGTGGCGGTCGGGACGGTGCCTCTGGACTGGCAGACCAGGGTGGTGGTCCTCTGTTCAAGGAGGAGGGTGTGTTCCAACTAGAGGGATCACACTCCTCAGCCTCCCGGGTAAGGTCTATTCCAGGGTACTGGAGAGGAGAATCCGACCAATAGTCGAACCTCGGATTCAGGAGGAGCAGAGTGGTTTTCGTCCTGGTCGTGGAACACTGGACCAGCTCTATACTCTCCATCGGGTGCTCGAGGATTCATGGGAGTTTGCCCAACCAGTCCACATGTGCTTTGTGGATCTGGAGAAGACTTTCGACCGTGTCCCACGGGGTGCCCTTTGGGGGTGCTGCGGGAGTACGGGGTCCGGGGCCCTTTGCTCAGGGCTGTCCGGTCCCTGTATGACCGGAGCAGGAGCTGTGTTCGCATTGCCGGCAGTAAGTCAGATCTGTTCCCAGTGCGTGTTGGACTCCGCCAGGGCTGCCCTTTGTCACCGGTTCTGTTCATTGTTTTTATGGACAGAATTTCTAGGCGCAGTCAGGGGTTGGAGGGGGTCCGGTTTGGGGACCACAGGATCTCATCTCTGCTGTTTGCAGATGATGTTGTCCTGATGGCTCCATCAAACCTGGACCTGCAACAGGCACTGGGACGGTTTTGCAGCCGAGTGTGAAGCAACTGGGATGAGAATCAGCACCTCCAAATCAGAGGCCATGGTTCTCAACCGGAAAAAGGTGGCTTGCCCTCTCCGGGTCGGTGGAGAGTCCTTGACCCAAGTGGAGGAGTTCAAGTATCTCGGGGTCTTGTTCACGAGTGAGGGAAGGATGGAGCGTGATATTGACAGGCGGTTCGGTGCAGCGTCTGCAGTGATGCGGTCGCTGCACCGGACTGTTGTGGTAAAGAAGGAGCTGAGTCGAAAGACAAAGCTCTCGATTTTACGGTCAATCTACGTTCCTACCCTCACCTATGGTCATGGGCTTTGGGTAGTGACCGAAAGGACAAGATCGCGGATACAAGCGGTCGAAATGAGTTTCTTTCCTCCGCAGGGTGGCTGGGCGCTCCCTTAGAGATAGGGTGAGGAGCTCAGTCACACGGGAGGAGCTCGGAGTAGAGCCGCTGCTCCTCCACGTCGAGAGGAGCCAGCTGAGGTGGCCCTGGGGAAGACCCAGGACACGCTGGAGGGACTATGTCTCTCGACAGGCCTGGGGACGCCTCGGGATCCCCCCGGAGGAGTTGGAGGAAGTGTCTGGGGATAAGGAAGTCTGGGAGTCCCTGCTTAGACTGCTGTCCCCACGACCCGGCCCCGGATAAAGCGGAAGAAGATGGAAATAAAAAATAAATAAGTTAAAAATTTAAAAAATTTAATAAATAAAATAAAATATATCTATTTTTTAATTTATATTGCACATTACATTTGACCCCAAATCCCAAAGTGCGGGGTAAAAAGGTTTACCCTGCTCAGCACCCTTTCGTCTTCCTCCTGCAGTTTTCGGGCCAATTCTTCATCGTGAAGAACCTGCTGTAGTTCCCCCAGCTCGAGGCTTGTCCTGTTTCGCTCTGACCAAAAATGTACAAAGACAAATTAGACAAAGAGAAAAATGGCTATATAAACTACAAAAGCTGAAGGAAGCCCAAAACCACACACTTGGAGGGACGAGAACAGAAACATTAAGTCATAGTTTGCAGTCAGCGTCATTGTAAGAGGATGCATCACTTCATTTGATGGGTAAGTAGCATTATTAGAGCTGAAACAGAAAATGAAAGCGCTCACTAGGCAGTTTTATGAAGTCCCTTTGAATTACATATGAAACAGAAACATTTCCTCTTCAGTAAAAGCCTCAGAGCACCACTAGAGACCACTCAGGAGATCAGATGTTGATTAAAAGGAGAATGAGAGGAGTAGAGTCACACAGAGAGAAGCGTGTCCCATTTGCAGAGGATCAGAGCTGGCTGCAGTTCCACCCGTTACCTGCGGTGGGCGTGTGTCTGGACCTCAGTGCCCTGCTGCTGATGCTGCTGCTGCTGCTCAGGCTCTGGCTCCTGTTCGGGGTTCTCCTGTCGGCTCGCTCCATGTCCCACTCTTGTGAACCCCTCTCACTTGTGGTCCTTGTAATCCCATGTTCATTTGCGTTGCTCTCGCTCCTTGTACATTTCTGCTCCTTCCATCGTCTGCTCCCTTGTCGTTCCCTGCTCGAATTCGAATCTCTCCTTCTGATTTCTCTGTCCGGCTGCACAGGTTCATAATCTTGGCCTTGAGTTTGCTCCCTATTGAAGCTCTTGCGTCTCCTCTCGCGGATATCTCCATGGAAACTGTGTCTCGCGGTGACAGCCCTTTGAAAAGCCCTCTGATGTGGTTGGGTGTCGCTGCAGGACGCCTCGCTCCCGTACAGACTCTGGCTGTCTCTCCTCTCTCTCCTTTGAGCGGCTCCTATTTGAAGAGGCGCCCCGCTGTGGTTGCCTAACCTGACCGGGACGCCCCTCTCTCGGAGCACCTGGCCCAGCATCTCCCACACCTCCCTGCGCCCGTCCGACTTCGTGGCGTCGTCCCGGAAGCGGACGTGTTTGTCAGGATTGTCCCTGTAGGCCCACGTCTTCGCGGCCTCCCGAAAACTGAGTCTCCGTCTGTCCGGGAGCCTGCCAGAATCTGTGCGTGTGCATCTGTCTCTAACCTCTGCGAGCTCACGCTCCAAGTCCTTTATTCTGTCATATTCCTGTCCAGAATCGCTTTCTAAATTGTGATGATTCGGAGCCCTCCTCCTTTCAACATAACCCTTTTCATGATGGTTTGCCTCGAAGTGGCCCCTCTCATCACAGTGTTCAGGAGAGCTTCTATGTGAAACCAGACTTCTGTCATTCCGGTCTCGTGTCTGACGTGGAGGCAGACTTTTTGACCTGACAGAAGAGTGTCCGGAGAAAACTGGATCCGATCCTTCTGATTCGTCACTCAAACGCGCCCCAGCATCTCTACACGAATGTCCTTCACTTGACCGTAAATGTGGATTTGTTCTCAGGCCCCTGGAGGTGCCTGCCTGAGGGCTCTTATACTGTGAGGAGTAATCATAGGTAGAGCGCTGCCCCCTGCTGGAGGTGGGAGAGTACTGCTCCTGTGAGAGGGGGCTGTAGTGAGCATGCTGATGTGAGGGCCAAGGGTCAGAACCACTGCTGCTGGCTACAGTCAAGACGAACATGCAACACAAGAGCAGGGGCCAAGGCTGTTAATGTTAGCACAGGGACGAGTCAGGACCACATGCAACAAACACTGACCGAGTATTTGTTGTCTATCATGCACACACATCCACAAAGGAAATGAAAAACAACATAAACTTCAGTTATTGAGGGGAAACAGCTGGACTCTTAAAAGTGGTAACAGTGTGGTGTCGGTCCAATGCATTACACATTGGTTCTGCTCCTCAACGGTGATGTAAGAGAAGCTTTATTTGTTTGTTTCAAAAGGGAACATTTCGGGTCAAGAACAGCAGGAGAACACAATATGCATGAAGATAAACAGTAGGCTTAAATCTGTTATGAGTGCGCTGTCCTGTAGACACAATAATAAGATGGCAAATCTGGACTCCAAGGAAGAGGTTCAATAAAGATTTTAATATAAACCTACTTTTTTTTTTTTTTTTAACAAAATAAAGGGAACATTTTCAAGACAAAATAGTAGTTTCAATGTTATTAAACGGTCTTATATTCAGCCTCTATTAAGCTTTAAACAATGGTGTAGTTTATGTTTTTTAGAAGAATACCTTCCACATCAGTTTATCGTTTAGCTTGTATTTAGACTTTGGGGGCACAATTCGAACTCATGTGAAACACTGTGTACACTAGTGCTTATAAAGACCAGGCCCGTTCTAAAATGATTCATAAAATTACATTTTTAAGTGAGTTGACTGGTTCTTCTCATCCAACACATTTATTGCACCGCTGACGTGTTTTACATTATGTGGGTGAAAATCTCTCTCT